>OY754313.1:52950316-53697696 GCA_963573325.1 Astragalus glycyphyllos | reverse complement strand
TCCCCCTCTCACCGGTCGTCCTAGCGATGAGGACTGCATTTTCCGGATTTCCCACTACTTCCCCACTGTGCACGAGGTGCTTCAGACGACTAGGCCTGCTCGGGATTTGGGTGAGGTCGCTGCGGACTGCTTAGAGTGGTACGTCAGAGTATCTATTCCCAGGCTGTTGCCGGTTGCACCACCACCACCAGAGTAGGCACAGGAGGGGCTTCGTCGCGGGCATATTCGTATCGCCACTCCGACGTACGCTCGTCTCTACCAGTTGATGCAGATGCTACATATAGAGACCGATGATTAGGGCCTTTTATATTATTACTTTTATTTTATGTCTGTACTTTCTGGATTTATTTTTGAACTCTTTTATTTTATATCAGTTGATTACTATTTATTACGAGTTTACTTAAAATTTCTATTTCATTCATTTCATTGATTCGATAAAACAAAGTTACATAAAAGATAAAACATAACAAACTAAACCCTAATATTCCAGATCTCGCAAACGACGTAAAATCTCATTCACGCTCCGTTGTGTTTCCACGTACAGCTCCAAAGGCTTATACCCCATAAGCCTGTCGTGAATGTCGAACATGGTCGCCACGCCTTCGTCGGTCTTGATAGACATCGACGAGTAGGAAATGCAGCCATCATCTCCACGATCGGGTTTTCGATAAGTGATACCGGTGACGTCACGGTCGTCCCTAATCACTTGAACTTTCGACCACACTTTATTCTTCAAACCATCAAACCCCATGGCGCGGTGGATTCGGCATAACTCCGGCTTCAGACTCCAAAAGTAGACCCCATCTTCTCTCATCGTGATGTTGCCCCCATAATGTATAGCGCAGAGCCTATTCTCAGCAGACCGTTGTGTTAGGCAAATCTGCATTTTGGATGTGTGAGAAATGTATTTGAGAGTAAAATTTTGGTGTGAAATGAATGAGGGTGGGGGTGGGTATTTATAGAATTCGTGAATAAATTTCAACCGTTGATACTATCTGTGCAATCTACACCGTTGAATAAATAGCCGTTAGGCCAGTGGAGTAAATCTGGCCGTCGATTAAAATACAAATCGTATTTACCTATGGTTAAGGGTAAATACGATTTCTATTTTAACAAATCGTATTTACCTTGGGTGAGGGTACATACGATTCGTATTTTATAAAGTGTATGTACCCCCACCCATTGGTAAATACGCTTTGTATTTTATCTGAATCGTATTTACCTCACCCCAAGGTAAATACGCTTTGTTTTTTTACTTCTATCGTATTTATCTCAGCCTAGGTAAATACGATTGGAAATTTTTCAGGCTAATCGTACGTATCCACCAATACGTACATACGATTTGTAAAAAATAAATTGTATTTATGTCTTCAAAACCTAAATCCAATTGAGGCAAAAAAAAGACAGAGGTATTTTCGTCCAAAAGAACATGTGGGGGTATATAGGTAAACTGTGGGGGTACAAAAAAATAAACCCAAAAAAAAAGTCCATCCAATCCATCCATCAACCCATTTTTAATGGATGGACATCCAATCCATCCAATAGGCCCAACTATTTATTTTATTTTTACCAATTAGGCCCAACTTTATATATTAATACATATATATACATATTATATTACATTCAATAAATAAATAATTAAATAGGAAGCTGGTGGTGGTTGCAGCAGCCGCCGGCGGCGGAGCTCCGGCTACCGGTGCGGTGGCCGGCGGCGGAGCTCCGGCGACCCACGATGGTTCCGGTGGCGGCGCATCGGCGGCCCGCGGTGGTTTCAGCGGCGGTCAACGGCAGCGGCGGTGGTGGCTTCTATTTTTTTTTAAAATATATATTTATATATATACATATATATATATATATATATATATATATATATATTTGTTTCTAAATTTTTTAAAAAAAATATTCTGGAATTTTTTAAAAAAAAACTGAAATTTTCTTTAAAAAAAACTGAAAAGTATTTTTAAAAATATTTTTTTGGTAAAAAAGTATTTATTATAATTATCCAACACCGGATTTTGATTTTATATTTATTGGTAATCCATTGGACTTGAAAAAATTAATGGATGGATCACAACCATCCACAAATCAAGTGGATGGATCCAATCCAATCCATTTATTATTATTATTTTGTAATTGATGGATTGGATGGATTTTGTTATGGATGGACCGGATATCCAATGGACAAATGGATCATTTTGACACCTCTAATTGCAACCTAACTAGGGTCGGCAACATATGTGCATGCGTAAAACAAAAGTTAAAGTGATACGTTTTTAAACCTAATAATAAAACACTTAGAGGAGCTTTAAGCCTAATTGATTTTTACAATACTGAATAATATGAAACTAAATATTAAATGCATTTATGAGATTTATTGTTTTTTTTATCTAGAGGTCTTCGAACCCGCTCCACTGTCTAGGAGAAAGGGGTCATGACTAATCAGAAGTTCAACTCGTAGGTAAGCAAAGTGTAACTCCAATTTTTTTGGGAATCAAACTCGAGTACTAGCCAAATTTGCCTCTTTAAATGAAATGTATTAACCACCCGCACCGAACTTTGAGGTTAAGAGATTAATTATTTTTTTGCTTAATTAATTTGTAGCAAAAATAGTGAGTGGAATTAATACTTTAAGGCCTAAAAAAGGTACATACTAGTGAAACTAATACTACTAGTTAACTTAAAAAATTCACCGGAAAAAATTTGAGGCCTTAAACGATCGCTTTACTTTTTTTCCGATAAACAATGATTCATTGGAAATCAAGCACTAGATGTGCTTGAAACCACAAATTACAAAAAGTTAATTGATCGCTTTACTTACTTTAGCCTAACGTCGGATGTGATCGGAACTAATACTGTGTGCGCAATTCTAAAATATGTGAAAATAATTATCATTTAATCATAAACTTATTATTTTCCAAATTTTATGGATAGTTTTGGCACATATATTCACTATCACAAATAGTTATTATTGAATGATTGAATCAATAAAAATCAAGTTATAAAAGGTAGCATTATGCTATCATTGTAAAAATAAAAATAAGAAACAAGTTTTTTATGTCAATTTGCAGCAAAAAAAGAGCTATATGAAATGAGAACAAAGAAAAATTTGTAGAATTAAAGGTTATAGTTGTAATATTACCTGCAAGAGTAGACCAATGTTAACAACAAAAGCATTGGGAATAGGCTTCACTGGAATCCATTCACCATCCTTGAGAACTTGAAGTCCTTGAACTTCTTGGTCTTGAAGAAGAATAGTGATAATTGTTGGGTCTCTATGTTTGGCTAAGCCCAAAGTTAAACTTGGGTCTGGACAAGGAGGATAGTGGTGGACTAGTATTGCTGGATTTTCACTAAGTCCACCAATGAAATATCCTTTGTTAAGCCCCAATCCTTCACAAAATAGCTCCAAAATTTCAAGTGCCAATTTGTGCAGTTCTTCTGTATATGTACCAACAACTTCTCTGAAAAATACCAAAAATATAACTTGTTTAGTTGAGGTTAAAACAGGAGAGTAGATAGAGCTTAATGCTTTTTTTTATAAGCAAAGTTGTATTAGAATCAGAGCACTGGGGGTACTCCATAGCAGGCGGCTTTTTTTCATAATAAGACCTGGACGATTATCCCTATTCTCGATAGCTTACAAGTTTACGTCCATCCTCTTTATAAATCTTTGTCTTTCGTGATCTTCCCTCGCATAGGGATGCTACTATTCTTGCAAATGCTTCTTGCCCAACAACATCTTTTCAAAGCAAACGGAGCTCACCGATATCAAGTTTGACTTCCGCCGAATACGAAAGGTAAAAAGCAAGTCGATCTATTAGCCATCTCTCGCCAAACAGATTACACACTGTTCAAACACACTAGTGGTTTATTCCACCACTCGGAAATGTAATTTTGACCCCTTTATTTTTAGAAATATCTTTATTTTTCTCTCATTTCAATTTCCTTTTTTAACATGAATAGTTGCATCTTAAATGTACACCTCTACTTTCCATTTTTTCTATTTAGGTTATATAAGAGAAAAGAAAGTTTTAATTGAGTTTAATTGTTGTGCACCTTAGGTATAAAGTTTTTTATATCGACAACCAATCACATATCATAGTATGAATAACTTTTCAAATAATCAAGAGAAAAATTGACATTTTCAATTACATGGTAATATGTGAGTGCATAGTGAAAAAAATACACCGTCAGTGTATATAAATTAATCCCGTTTTAATTTTTCTTTCATTGACAAAATAATACTTCATATTTATCGATTCATCATATGCAACAAATTGCATGTTCAAAGTATTTTTTTTATCAAAAAAAGTATTTTATCTTTTTATGTAGTCAAATATGAAATCATCCCATTTTCTCTTTTCTCTATCTTTTTTTTTCTATAGCTAATACTCAGAAATTTGATGAGATTCTCATTACAGATTTGATTGATAATGAATTGACGTAATTTTCTTCTTGTGTAAAAATAAAAGTTTTGAAATCTTTACCAAAATATCTTTTCTATATCTTATTTTCCAATTCAATATGTGGAGTATCCCTTGTAAATTGTACTCTCTGAATGAATTCATTTTTACTTATAAATATATCTTATTTTCAGTTAGCTCATATAGTAGTTAGAAAACTATATGTCAATGTTACAAATATATAATAATCATGATAAAACACAAAAGAAGATATTCTTAAAAATCTTTATTGTGCTAAAATAAGAGTTATTTATTTTAATTTATTTGACTTGGGTTTCTTGGTCACATCAATTTGTTGGTCATCTGAATGTCATCAACTCAATCATGTTTGTGCTGATGCAATCACTTCCCAATTGGTTTCAAACTGAAACACATACAAATCACTTTCATTCTTAGGTAAAATATTTTTCTAAACAAAAATATTGATATCATAAATAAAATAAATTTACTAATTTGTTAAAAGTTGCTATTGACAACAACCGAAAACTGACCCACCAGAAATGTTTACATCAAAATATCATCAAGAGACTACATCATAATGCAAAATAAACTAGTAATATTCATGTATTATACAATTTACTAATATAAACAAAATGTAAATATATGCGTATTTTCATTTTCATTCTTTTATAAATTAGTAGAATTTATTATAAAAATTATTTGTCCCGTTTATAAATATTTAATTATCAGTTGGTTCCATTTGACATGAAAACCTAAATAATATGTGTCACAAAATAATAAAAAATGTGATTATTGTATAATTTTCTATTATCAATAATACGAGTAGATTAAAAAGAAACCCTATCCCACACTATTGAAGGTAGGTAAAAGAAACATAGACAATCAAAAAGTTATGGGTAAATGTCCTAGGCGGTAGGTAAAAGATTTACCCACGAACAAATTGGGTTGTTATACTTCGTAAATTGTGTTGTTATACGTCGTGCATAATAAACAGAACTATGGGAAATAGTGAAAATAAAACATTACCGATATTTGATTGGTTTCTGAGGCCAATACTCAGTGGATTCTCCAGAGGGAGGACAAGGGTGTGTCAATGTGTCTTTCCAATAATGAATTGCATCTTTTCTATAATTCTCACTACTTGTATAGAGCTTGCACTTTCCATTTGGGTCTTTAGTGCATTCATTTATCTTTTCCTTTGGAGACATGGCATGGAATTCTTTAAAAATATTTAGGACTTCCTCCATTAAATCTTCAGAAACTCCATGGTTGATCACCTACAATTCAATATACATATATTTTAATTAGTAAACATAATTTGTAGGAAAACAGAATATTTATATAAGAGTCAATAAATTATTTCATTGATTTTTAATTTCACCTTTTAAATAATATCAAAATATGTCAAATATTTAGTTTTAATAGTGCTGTTTGTAAAGTAGTGATGAGGAAAAATATGGGAAAGATAGTAGAAGCAACTATCATCATGTGGCATAAGCTATTCTGAAACCCAGGGTCGACTTGTTGCTCCCAGGTTCGATTTCTACGACGGCAATTCGGTATTAGATAGTGCAAAATTTGCCTCTAAACTTGTGCGGATGTTAGTTTTTCATTGAATGTGTTGAGACAATATATCCGTGAGTAGCAAAAATTGTTCGAATTAAAAAAACTATTTGACACTATGTTTCGATTAAACGCCCTCTACTTTTTGAAAGTTAATTTTCAGAGGGAAAATTTTATATACTTCTTTTTTATATAAATAATAATAATAATTTCATTAATGTAATTTAATTTCAATATTATTATGCACACACTCTGTCCACCTTCTAAAAAGCATTATGAAAAATGTACTTAATCATTTGTTAGAAAAACTAGACAATAAAACTAGACATCAATAATAACGCACCTTCCCAAAGTGGGATAGGTACTACACATGTTTTTACATTCATATCACACACTTTTTGCCTAAGAATTACAAATAAAACCAAAGGAACAACAAGGAAAAGTTCATTTTGAATTATTTTTGTATTCCTTTACCCTTCTAAAACTTTGTTTTCAACAATTTTTCTCCATCCCAAAAAGGTGGATATATTAGCAAAAATGAGAGGTGTAAATAGCTATTCCCAAAGAAAATTGTAGTGAGTTTGAATTAAACCTGGAAAAAGCCATATTCCTCTGAAGCTTCCAAAATGTTTTTCATGGTATTAACACGATCAACTCCTCCAAGATCAATCACAGGAATAGTTTTACTTGAATTACTTGTGATTTTGCTAGGTCTACATTCAAGTGGTTGCACATAAGATGGTGGTACAGAAGAATTCACATTAAACCAACTTGATACAAGCCTTTCTTCCAAGCTCTCCATGCCTCTATACACAAGACAATGATTTTTGATGAAAATAAGATTTCTTTGATTAAAGTAAGAGTTTCAAACTTGCTACTATCGCCCCTAGTTTTATATGTGTGATATGGTGATGTGAACCATGCAGTTTCTTGTTGTTTTTGCTTTTTGTTTTGTTTTGTTTTGGATTGTTACAATAACAAGGTTGTAATATATAATTAATAAATTGAATTTTGCAAAGGACCTTTTCTTGCCAACATAAAAAAAAAACTGCTGATTAGATTTTGTTTACGAGCGGTGCCATTGGAAATTTTACGTGAGTAATTAGGTAAAGTGTTATAAAGGTTATTGTAAATGAGACTCTTTAAAAAGTTACTTTCAGACCCGAGACAAACTCAAAGTCCCTCAACAATGCTTTTAGCGTCCACAAATTTCCCATTGATGCCTCTCCAATCAGGAGGGTATCGTCAACATACTGTAGGTGTGAGATCTTCACTTTCGAATTCCCCACCTTGAACCCTGTAAATAGGTTTTGAATTACAAGACTTCTCTTAAGACCACCAAGACACTCAGCCACAAGGAGAAAAAAGAAAGGGGCAGGTGTCCCCTTGCTTAAGGCCTCTGTGAGTATTGACCTACTTTGTGGGAGAGTCATTGACCATAACAAAAAGACTCCCATTAAAGACACATGCTCAAATCCACGACCTCCATTTAACACAAAAGCCGAACCACCCCAACATGTATCTAGGAACCCCCAATCAGCAGAATCATAAGCCTTTTCAAAATCCAATCTAAAAATCAGGCATTCTTTACTATTTTTCTTAGCATAGTCAACCACCTCATTTATAATAACCACCCTCTCTACTAAGTGCATGCCTCGAAAAGGCTGATTTTATTTGAGCTACGATCTCATCCATGACTCTCCCTAACCTACCTGCCAAGACTTTAGTAAATAATTTATACAAATAACCTAGTAGGGAGATGGGTATAAAATTCCCAAGTGTTGCGGGGCAATCTACCTTTAGTATAAGTGTAAAAAAGTAAGATGTGAAACCCTTTGGTAACTTAGCAATAGAGTAGAATTGGTTGAAAAAGATCTAAATCTCCTCTTTGGCCAGAATGCTTTGATAAAAGATAAATTGAAACTATTAGGCCCCATACTCTTATTCCCATCACAAAGAAAGGGGCAACTAGCCCATAATCAATTTAGGGAACATCATTCACCTGCAAAACAGATATGGCATTCCTCCAACCTCTAGACTTTATGCAGGTGTGAAAAACATGTCGAATTTGCATAATAACCCCCAAAAAGAAGATTACAAGCTTATGAAGTAGACTTTCTATTGTCAACATCAGAGATCCAATCAACATCACCAAACACCTTCTATTTTTAATAGATCTTTGTGTACTCTATTAGACCCCTAATATGAATCCAGTTCAATGGTAAATATTTATCCAAATTACCCATTTACGAAAACAATTGAAAAAAGATCAAATAAAAAATGGATATATCTAATTTCAACATTGGACCATTTTTAGACTCTTAAAATCTTGTACATGTTAGTCACATCCCTGCATATGGTACCAACAATGGTTGGTCCGAGTGGTAACTAGGCTCAGATGCCACTCTAATGTCTCAGATTCGAATATTGGTATGGCAAAAACTCTATTGGGAGAGGAGAACCACACGACCAACAAAATCGGGTATACATCTGGCCAGCCGAATTTCCCAGACTAGATTAGTCACCGACAAAGTTGGTGGATACTGTGCACCAATAACATTGTAAAAAATCCCTCCATATAGTGATAAATTTCCAAAAAAATCCTCTACAAGATGCTGAAATTGGTTGATAATCAGGAAAACATAGTGCAAAGAATTTTTTTATTAAAATAGAAATTGTTGCTTTCATTTGTCATTCTTCAGCCTATAATAGTTAGAATGTGACATCATTTTAATTTAATAAACTTATCTTTCTTCTTGGACCAGATCAATGTTGGATGATATAAGCATTTCATAGTTTTGAATCATCTATCTATGCACTGCTTAGTCATTAAAACCGGCAGCATATTTGTTCAAGAATCCTTTTGTCGCATGTCCTTGTTTTTTTCTCTTTTATCCTAATATCACTGTCTCTTGCTTGTGCGTGTGTAAAAAAAACATATAAAAAAGGTATATTCAGGCATCTTTTTAGTAAGAAAAATACTAGTTAGTTTTCTAAACCTAATGGAGAACGTCATGTATGCCTACATTTGCATGCACCATGCTTTGTTGATTTTAGTCTATACTATATTACTCCGTTACAGAATATAAGCAAAAGCTGGTCAACAGAAGTTGATGTATTTGGTCCAAATTTTGAATCAGATACATCAACTTCTTTTTATTTTTTGGTACAACAGATACATCAACTTCTATTGACCGGGTTTTGCTTATATTCTATAACAGAGGAAGTACTATCTATTAAATTGGTACAAATTTTTTAGGTTTATTATTTTGATATATGTAAATATAGTAGTTTTTCATTTTAGTACTTGTAAAAAATTATTATACCTGTAGTTTACGAATCCATCCATGTTAGTCTCATGAGTGATTTTAATAATATCGGGTGGAGCTAGGTGCGGTAGAGGGGGCGTCTCTATACCTTGAAGAAAAAAAATTACTTAACATCTTATGTAATTTTTATTTTAACCCATGCAGGTTAATGTGTATTTTGCATTTAGAGTCTTCAGTTCTTTCAACTTTGATGGTTAAATAAAGATTGAACTCTCAATTTAATTCCTGAACTTACACTTTCTCTTCTACTTTTTTTTATAAGCACATTTTCTCTACGACTCGATCTTTAACATATACAAAGTAATAAGTATTAGCTAAAGTTAGTGAAATATTTCAAATTAGTCTCTATAATCTTAAATTAGTCTCTATATAATTTCTCCTCTAAAGTTTGGCTCACCAGTCTCCATAATGAACTACCTATAAAGCTCTAGAAATTAAATTGATTGACATCACAAATTTTAGAGACTACTTTAGCTTGAAAACTAGGATTTACTCTTAATTAGTTTCTTAATTTCAGTGATTCTAGATATGGTATTGAAAAGAAATTTTCAAACAATCTTGATAATTAATTTTTTTTACACCCCTTGACTTAGGGTTTTAGATCCACCACTGTTAATGATGTGTCTTTTTTAATCTTGTGTGTTATAAAATAATAATTTTCACTTGCTTAAGGTGTAACACTTTTAAGAATTTATGCATAATACTTTAGAAGTTATAGTAATGTTAAAACATTCAGCCACTATGGTATAGATAAGGCAACACAATTTTTTTGTAACTTATGGAAGGTTAGTGTAATCTCCTTTTTATATTTGCTTAAAAACGGACCTTTCCTAACATAAATAAAACGTTTTTGTAATATAACATTTATGTATACATGACTATTAATGTATGATTAAGCTATATTTATTTTTGGTATAATGTGACCCAAAAAACAAGCATTGCGATTTCATTTGATTAGTCAAAGGCCAACGAAATCGGCAGATTTAAAATCAATGGCCCATGCAGGTTTCGAACCTGCGACCTTCGCGTTATTAGCACGACGCTCTAACCAACTGAGCTAATGGGCCATATGTTAAGTTAACGAAAGAAATCTTATTTATTACTTGAAGATAATATAAAGTGAATGACAGCGAACAGAAATGAATGAACTTAGAAAACGAAATAGAACAGAAGAAAGGAAAAGAATGGATAATATTACAGCGAGCGAAGTAGCTGGTTTGGGAGTAGGTGCTCTTCTTCTTTGTGCCACCATTGCTGCCCCCAAAATCGATGCTTTCTTCTCTTCTTCTCAGCGCAGGTTCTCTATCTTTCTTTCATTTTTTGTTATTGTTTGTTATTTTATTGTTGGGTTTTATTTTATCCCTTTAGTTTATTTTCTTCTCTCATACTATTTCAATGGAGATGAATCAGGTTAGTGAAAGGTTATCTTCAATATTGAAGTCATATTATCAATCCTAAAATGCTGAATCTTCACTTAGTTCTAAATTGGGTTTTCACAACTGTTTATATATCTATCAACCAATATTCTACGAGGAATTAGCTAGTCAAGCAAGAAGGGTAGCTTATATGGTTGAGTGAAAGGACATTGTTGGTGGAAACATAGGCGTACGGGGTTCGAAACTCTAACAACTAACACACTAATACACTAATTACTAACCACCATGGTGTAATTTTAGAGAATAGAACTTTATACTTGAAATTTTAGCAATATGGTGAAATTTATTTTCATAATTGTCATGGTTAACTAGTTCAGATCTTCTATTTTGTTATTGTGATAACTTGTGGGAGGACTATCCAATGCATTTCTTTGTGTTTGTGAAATTTTGTATATGTTCAATGCATCATCAAGATGTTGTTATATGTTTGATTCCCTGTCTTGAAATTCTCTTTTTTTTTGGTGGCAACTAATTGAGACTTGAGAGTCATTTTAGCATCTTGGATTTGTCAGTTTAGATAAACTCATCAAAATGTTAAGAAAATCTTGCAATATCCTAATGTAATCAAAGCCATTATGATGAGCTTATTATGTTAATGCCTCTTAAAACTATCATCTCTGAATTTGTAATACCCATGAACATTTTCACTAGCTTGCTAGGTAACGGAGATCAGATGAGTTAGGTTAGTGAAAGCTTATCATCAATATTGATTAATCATATTACATCCTAAAATTCTGAATCTTCACTTAGTTCTAACTTGGGTTTTCAACTGTTATATAATCTATTTAACCAATGTTCTATGAGGAATTAGCTAATCAAGCAAGGCTATATTAACATGTTTGGTTTGGATTAGCCTTACTAAGGTTTGTAAAAACGACCTGCAAGCCGCAACCACTATCGGTCCGCGACATCATGGTTTTTGATGTCTGTCCAACCGCAATTTAGGCTGCATCGTTGCTAATGATCATGATTCTTAAAAATATTTTGGATCACGACACTGATAGGTACCGGCCTTAATAGGTCTTAGCCCTTATTTGTAGAACGGAATTGTGACTGTGACTGCGATTTAAAACCCGACGTCAAAAGCAAGAAGGAAATCATGGGCTCAAAACCGGCTTATTTACTTACTTTCACATTACTTATGGTTTATTCAATCTATTAGGTCTAGCCCTATCCTTATAGAGAATTTGATTCAGTCATGTTTCTTACCAGAATAAGTAAATCAAGCTCTACATGTAGTTATAACTTCTATATTTTCTAGTAATTGGTTGATGTAAGGTATAGTTCTCTATCTTTCCTCATTCAAAATCAACCTTTGAGGCTGGACTCTGAAAGCAGATGTATTAGCTACATACATAAAAGAAACTGTTATAATTACAAGTTCTTGGAGAGACTGTTATGATTCCAAGCTCTTTAATCTTTTGGGGACTGTTATTTTTTTATTCGCAAAAATAAAGCATGTGGTGTCTTAATGTAAGAACCATCAATTTATTTTTGGCAGTTCATTTTCTTAGCACATGTTGGTGAAATTGTAAAGATTCTGTTTCCATAGAACCTTAAAAGTAAAGATGCAAAATCACAAATTTCTTCCCATTTCCCTGTTGACTTACTAGCAGAAGAAGAGAATCTATGGCTTTAGCATGGAGATGAGTGGTAATTTTATGAAGAGCAGTAACATATGGATTTCACTGTTTTATTTCAATGCTTTCTTGCAAATTTTACTTTGAAAAATATAGTAGCAAGGTTAGAGAATAGAACTTTATACTTGCAATTTTACCAATATGGTGAAATTTACTGTCATAATTGTCATGGTTAACTAGTTCAGATCTTCTATTTTCTAATAACCTCTATAGCACCAACACTTCTGGTTGAAGACGTGTCCGGTTTCCGACACGTGTCGAACACCAACACTTCAATTACTTTGATTTTTCAAATCAAATGTGGTGTCTGTTTCGTGTCCGGTGTCCGTGTCTTTGTCGGTGCTTCATAGGTGATAACTTGGAAGGACTCTATCCATTCAATTCTTAGTGTTCAGAGTTCTGTATATGTTCAATGCATGGTTTTATCTCATCATCAAGATTTTATTATATGTTTGATTCCCTGTCTAGAAATTCTCATTTTTTGTGGCAAGTAATTGAGAGCCATTTTAGCATCTTGGAGGATTTGTCAGTTTCCTTTATGAGTCAGTTTAGATAAACTTATCAAGAAACTCTTCTGGAAAAAAGATATAATTAAGGTTATCTTGCAATATCCATGAGTTTTTAAATAATAGCTTTTCGTATAAGTTGAAGTTAGCTTCTGAATCTCATTTGAGAAGCTCTCTAATTTAACTTCTCCATAAACATCTATAAGCTTGTAAGAGATATTTTCAAATTGCATTTGAGAAGCTTTTTCATTAAACTTCTCCATAAACATCTATAAGCCTTTAAGATCTTTTTTCGAATGTGAAGAACCCATAAATTTATTTTAATTGAGATGCTCCAGTAAGTTTGATGCTCATCCAAAGTGGGCCTAAATCCTCTTTTGGGGCATGATATTTTCAGTCTTGATGCTCCAATAAGTTCGATGCTAATCCGAACTGGACCTAAATCCGAAGTAGATATGCTTTAATGACGCATCGAATATTCGCTTTGTTTTTTCATTTTTGTCCTTCGTTTTCTCTGACATATATTCCTTACTTGCAGCTCATTGGGGATGTGCAAGCGATGTGGCAATGTAAAGAGATTGGCTTGTTCAAGATGCAAAGGAACTGGGTCAATCAAAGAAGGAGGACTACTTGGTATGAACCTTATTGATGATTTGTATGAAACCGTTGGTAATCACGAATCAAAGGTGAAGAAGATAGCATGTGTAAAATGTCAAGCTAAAGGTTACTTTCCATGTCCTAATTGTTTGAATCTATAATCACTTTTAACTTTTACTTTCTCTGCAAATGACTATTCTTTCCTACAATATCCAATCTCACAATGTAATATTGTGATTATGATCTCTCAGAGTCTGCTGCTATGTAACGTAATAGCTGTTACTTATGTAAATTCTCTGTGCCTTGTTGCAAAAGCAATTATAACCAGAATCTAGCATGTTTACTAGGATTCTGAGTTTGTTTTGTGAATTGGCTTTTTACATTTAGACTTCATTATTGACCTTCAGTTATTGATAAGTTCTGAATCTAATTCTTTCCATTTTTGTTTCAGCATACCATAATGTAATCTTTATTTCTTTTTTCTTTCTAGGAAAGTCAATATTGATGCACTTGTTCAGTTAATAGAAGAATTATAGTATCAATCTAACTCATCTTGTCTTCATAATGTCTTCTTCAAGATGACTAAACTACATCAAAATTTATTTGGAAAACATTTTTGAGAGAAGTATCTTTGGCACACACAATCTTAAAAGAATGAACATTTGTGTCGTCTTGATCATAAGCTATTATGCTAAAACAATCTGGGAGCTCTCAAATAAAAGACAAAGAACTGATGAAAATGATTGTAGTATGATACTGTGTTGGGTACTTGGGCTTGACTGTTGGGTTTTATTCAGTCCATATAAAATAAAATATCTAAACACTTTAAAACTTATTTTTTTATGAATTGTAAATTGATTTATTCCCATCAGAATAACTTTTTTTAATTCCTAATCACAATTAAATATAAAATAAATATTAAAATTCATAATAAAATAGCAGTAAAATAATTATCTACATTCAGTTTTTTTACATCAATTATCCACATTCATACTTGAGTTATATTTATATTAGTTTTTACACTATTAATTAATTATATTATCATATTTATATCTTAAAACATATTTTAGTGGTTTTGGTAGGATCTTACGATTCGTGTTACGATCTCACGATTTACGATCCTATAAACCCTTCCTAATCCTGCGCAGGATCTCGAGTTTGACTACCATGTCAATGCTTCTTGGGTTTAGCTGCCTCCTGATTTGGTCCTCGAGGACAAGTACGGTTTTCATGGGACTTTTTTTCACACACTCCCTATTACTCGCAAAACACCCCCCCCCCCCCCCCCCCCAGGTGTGAAAAGTCAAAAATACCCTTTAAAATATTAAAAACTTTCCAACGCATCCTTTTTTCTTGAATTTAAAAATATACGATAATATAGTACCAAACCACAGCGCTAGGCCCAAAAGGATTACAGCTAAACCAGCATAATTGGCTTACTATGACTAGGATCAGGGAAGATGAGCTAACATATTAAATTTAAAACGTGCTATTAAAATATAGATAGTAAGCCCATTAGTTAGTAGTAAGGCCCATTAGTTATAATAACCAATTAGTGGGTCCACTTAGTGGGTCTTACTCCTAACTAATGGTCTTACTATCTATATTTTAACGTGTGCAATAAAATTACCAGTAAAAATAAATTTTAAATATAAAATGACATAAATAGATATTTTAATTAATATTTAAAAATAGAGAAAATACTTATTTAAAAGAGGATAAAAAAAGGAAGGTAACTAGGGTTAAAATGAGGGGAGAAAAATAAAATACTATAAATTATAAGCTAAAAAATTTTAAATTAATGAAAAAATGTCATAAGCTAGTAATTATTAAGCAGTTGTAAGGAGTTTATCGGTTGTAAGGCAGTAGTTTGACTTGTACCGAGGAGAACTTTTTAACACTTTTTTATACTATACTCATTTGGCCTAATCTTAATCAATGAAAGATATCATCACTTACTAAGCACTTACTAAGGAGCTAGACTTCATCAAAAAAAAAAAGGAGCTAGAGTGTTTTGATTGGAGCTTAATTATGAGTTTATGACTTTATCTTTATGTTACAAAGTTTTACATGAAAGATTTCTCTTTTGCCCATTCCAAATAACAAAAATTGGGACAGAGGGGCATAACCTTTTGTCCTCTATGTTGCACACTGAAACTACACATCATGTGTTAAAATATTATCCAATGTGGAAAGCTATCCAAGACCCCTACGTTGTACCATTATGTTATATGATGATGTATGATTGGATTTGATTAAATATACATGGAAAATTGGGGTGTGGACCTAAAGAAGTGACCCTTGTGATAAGTTGTTAGGGCATAATGGTAATGTAGAGTAGAAGATGCTGCTCTTTATTGTAGAACAAGTAGTCATAGTGATTCCCTAGTAGCTAGTGGCAACTATGCAAAGACAGAGACTTGCACTTTGTGGGGGATAATTTATAATTAAGCATCTCTTCAAAAGAAACAAGAATGGCTTTTCTCAAACTTGACTTGGGATGAGTTTCAAATTTGTACGGACATATATATATATATATATATATATATATATATATATATATATATATATTAAATAAGAAAATTAGGGTACAGGCTTAAACCAATTTTGGTCCACCGCTCTAATCTTAACATTAAAATTGGGATTAGGATTCACTGCAGTTGTTTCAACTACAGTTCTCTGAATTCCAACAGCTTTGGGTGTTTTCTTTGGTCAATTAGCAAAAGAAGGAATACTTTTTGTTGTAGTTTGTAATTCAGTCTTATAGCTAATAAGAATTAGTAGTTAGTTGAGTTGTAAAACTGTCACACGTGTGGCAAGTTAAGTAAAGGTCATTAGTATATAAACTCTCATGTTGTAACTGAATTAGATGAATGCAATAACAGAATATCATTTCCCTCCAAAATCTCTCTCTATCTGTTAATCTGTGTTCCAACAAATTGGTATCAGAGCCACCGTAGAAGACGACGATCCACCTATCCACGTGACGGCGATGGCGAACACGACTAGAAACAACGGTCAATTCCCTGCAAGGCTACCTGTATTCGATGGAAAACACTACGATCGCTGGGTTCAACAGATGAAAGTGGTTTTCAGATATCAAGATGTGGTTGATATCGTCAAAGATGGCATTACAGCGACGGCGGGAGATGCATTGCGAGATCAAAGAAAGAAGGATAATAAAGCAATCTTTCTGATTCATCAATGCGTTGATGCGGAAGTTTTTGAAAGAATTGCTCAAATTGAAACAGCAAAGGAGGCGTGGGATGCACTAGGGATGGCGTATTCCAGTGACGAGAAGCTGAAGAAGGTGAAATTGCAAACATTGCGAAAGCAATACGAATTACTTGAAATGGAGGATCAAGATTCGATAATGGATTACATCAATCGTCTAACTGCAGTGACGAATCAGATGAAGATCAATGGTGAAACGATCACTGAACAAGTTAAGGTAGAGAAATTGCTGCGAACCCTAATTCCCAAATTCGATGGCATAGTGACTGCCATTGAGCGATCGAAAGATGTGAGCACACTGAAATTGGAAGAATTGCAAGGCTCACTCGAGGCTCAAGAAGCAAGACTCAAAGGAAGGAATCCAATTAAAGAACCTGAAAGTGCATTCAGGCGCAATTCGCAAAGAAGAAAGGAAAGGCGAAATGGAAGGGGACAATTGTTGCAGAAGGCTCAAGTCAGCAAAATGCATACGAAGGAAAAGGCAAGAAGAAAGCTGCTAAATCAGAAAAGAAACGTTTCAACAAGAAAGAAATTCAATGCTACAATTGCGAGGGATGGGGACATTTTGCAGATCAGTGTCCTTCAGAGGACAAATCAGGTAAGAAACCTAAACTTAACACTGATGAGGTACAATATGCAAATGACACTAGCAGTGAGTCTTGTACTGGTAATGAATCTGATGATCAGTTGTTAATGGCTAGATTTGATAGTGATTCTGATAGTAGTGATTCAGAATGTCAAACTCTAACCTCAACCATTAAAATTGATGAAGAAAAGAATGAATTATGGTACTTAGACATTGGTTGTTCAAACCATATGATTGGGAATAAGAAATGATTTATAAACCTTGATGAAACTGTTAGAAGGAAGATTAGGTTTGCTGATGGTAGCAGAATCGCGGGCATGGCGGGTGAGTGCACCAATGACTATCTGCCTTGGTATCGGTAGGTGTCCATTCCACGACTGACTGCAGCTGAGGAGGTACCAGAGCAGCATGTACCAGAGCAGCAGGCTGTAGTTGAGGGAGTTGGTCCATGGACGTATCAAGATGCGATGGATGCTGCCGCTGGACACATACTCCATGCTATGGGTTGTGAGGGAGGCATTCCAGCCGATGCATATGACAGCCTCCTCCAGGCTTTAGGACACTTAGACTTTCATCCGTAGATGTATTTGTTTTGGTTTTATTTTTGTATATGTACTCGTATTTTATCGACTTTATTATATTTTCGGTTTTTTTACGTTTATTATCGTTATCATTATCGTTATCATATTTAAATAGATTTAAACTAATTTTTTTAACTAATTTAAATTGATTTTTTAATTAATTTAAACTGATTTAAAAAAAAAAATTACGCTTCCAATGTTATGTATAAATTCGGAATATTTTTTTATATATTCTGAATTTATGTTTATACATAAATTCGGAAGCTATTTTAAAAAAAATTGCTTTCCGGAAATACATATAAATTCGGAAATTTTTTTACCCCCTTTTCCGAATTTATGTGTATTTCCGAAAAGTTCACATTTTTTTTTAAAAAAAAAATGAGGGTATTTTTGTCTGTTTGGCTAATATGGGAGTATGGGAGACAAGTTGGGGGTATGAAAAAAAAAAACCTTTCCTATATTTCTTTGTAAAGATAGATTTTCATTAATAGTCCTTTCTATTTATTGAAAAAAAATCTTAGTTAACCCTGTTTTATCTAATGGATTAGTTTGAGTTGACTGGATTAGTTAGTTGACCAAACCCATGGCCAACCATATTTTTCCCCCTTTTTCTTCAAAAAACAAACCTTAATCCCTGCCAAAAAACCACACGTTGACGCCCCATTTTCATCCATTTCCACTGCAATCTTTGACTTGCATTCTTGAGGCACCTATCCAACTTTTTTCCCCATGAAACAAGAGGTGGATGAACCAAATACAATTTTAACTCTCCATTTAAGCTTTCATTTCAATCATAGCTTATAATCATGGATTTCTTAATTTGAGCACCTATCCAACTTTGTCAACTCATGTGGTTATTTCGTCTCAATAGAGTTTTTCCCACACTCAAGACTCAAACTTAAGACTTTGAGACGAAATCCGAACCTAGTTACCGTTTGGACCAACATTTGTTGGTGTTTAGCGGGCCGAGCAAAATTGGTCAGCGGGCAACAATATCTTTGCCCTGCCTGCCTTTTTTGGCGGGCCGACCTAACGGGCCAAGCCCATTTTGACATCCCTGTCTTCAAGTGTCTTCTATTAATAATTTTTAGGATTAAAGTAGTTATTGACAAGCATATTTGAGAAACATACCAACTAACAAAAGATACATTTAAGAACCAAACTAATTGACGAATTAAAAGCACATTTTAACAATGTTTTTTACCAATTAACGATGTGTTTGTAATTTTGATATATTCAAAATAAATAGCGGTAGCATCTCATGCATATTCAAAGATAAAGTTGTTTTTTTTTTACAAAATCAATGATAAAGTTGTTGTTTACCATATATTTGAGAAGATCATTAACATCACTTAAATGAGTATTTACCCTTTTGTTAATAACAATTTTCGCAAAATTAAACAAAGATATTAGTACTACTCAATTTAATTTTGACTAACATGCGTTGACCGTGTTGCTTTCTAACTTGTGTTATTTTCAATTCTTCAACGTTGTAATGTGCCACAACCGTGGTGCATGCTTAGCATGGTCAAGTTGTGTCGCACCTTCCTTAGCTCGATTCTCACGGTTTAGCCTTCGAATGACTCCCGCTTTCATCCAAGTGCGCCAACTCCCTTTTCCTAAGTCAAAAACCTCTTTTTCGGCACAAAAGAACTCAAACCAAGTGCATTATCCAAATCACACACAAAACATACTCCCTCCAGACTCGTTTTTAAGCCAAAAAACGAGTCCAGAGGGAGTATGAAACATGAACGAAAATGACTAAAATGCATGAAAACCCTAACTAGGTGCTACATGCTATTTCAAACGCGTTAATATTTTTGAATACTAACATCACTTTAACATATTCATATATTTAGTGAGCTAAATTACTATTTGCCCTTTTGTTAATTGTTGTTGTAATATAACAACTTTTGCAAAATTATCCAATACCAATGGTCTAGTAGCATAAACTACTCACCCAAGATCGATTTGGTACTCTCAAGTTTGATTTCCACATTAACAAATTTAGTGTTGTCAGTTTGAAATTTGCTTCTAAACACAAACAAATGTTAATCTATTGTTAAAAGCGTTGAGTCGACACTCCGTGAAAGACTACAAGGATTGGAAAAATAATTTTTGCAAAAATTAAACAAAAATACTATTCCCCACTCAATTTAATTTTGACTTTTATTGATGATTGGACAATGCACTAGTAGCTAGTTGAATTGAATGTACCCACAAAAAATTTTGATCTCCCATATATATCTGTCATATCACACACAGTAACTTTAGATTTACTTTTTGCCACACGCGTCCGATACACTGTCACCGACGAAAATCCAATGGCCCCCGTGCTGCTACTTTCCTGGTCTGACACGTGTCCTTTAATCTTTCCATCAATCCGTCACCTGGTACTGTGTACCTTAGCCTCTCAAAACTCGACACGTTTTTATAATACTTTTTTTGCACCTGAAAAACACTTTGGAAAATGGTGTATATTGTGGATGGGTTATGTAATGCACCCTCAGTGTACTGTGTACCTTAGTCTTGTTTACGTGAACAGTACACTGGTGATGATAAACAATCACTCACCGGTGATTTGAAAGGGAATTTATAAGGTACTCCCCCGTCTCATATTAATTGTCGTTTAAGGTTATGCGCGGGTATTAAGAAAATGATTGGATATGCTAAATTTTATGATAAAAAATGTGGTAGGGCTAAAACACCTTTACACTTTTCTTGGTTGATGCAAAGACACGGTTATTGATATTCTAAAGTAAGGGTATTGTTGGAAAGTAATAATAAATGTTGTTTGGATGCTAAAGTGACAGATAATTTGAGACAGAAAAATGGCAAACAGGACACTTAATATGAGACTGAGGGAGTAGTAGAAAGTTAATTTTGGTGGAAAAAAATGACACTTTTTAGTTTTAGGAGGAAAAAAAGTTAGTAATAGTTTGAAAGCACTCAATAATTTCATATTTTTGGTCAAAAAATAATTTCATATTTTTACTCTTTTTTTTTATTAAAATTTTACTGATGTATTGAATTCACTTATTTCTTTTTTTTCTTTAATATAAATGATCGAGAGTGAGAGAATTGAGAGGGGTAAAATGGAGTGTCTTACATATTTATCTGTAAGTTATCTGTCTCGTATGAGCGGGGTTAGATAGTCGGTAGTATGATCCTGTGAAGTCGTGGTGTGGAGCTCAGGTTGAGCTGTGCCTGCAAAGACACTTCAATGCCTAAGTCAGGGGACGTCAAAGCGAAGTATAAGAGTGAGTGAATGTATACCTATCAGTGGGGTTGACCCGTAATTATAGAGTCAAGTAGACGTTGAAAGTCAGAGGCGTGTAACTGCCCTATTTCATTTACACTATCAGATCTAGTGAGATGATGCTAGCTGTTGATAGCGATCATGCACGAATCGTCACTTCCAAGAGAGTTCCTTGTTGAATGGGTCTCCTCTCGGCCCAAGATAAGGATTGGGCCCCGCCCGAATCTGGAACGCGTATATTTTACCATTGGCCCATACTTCGTCCAAACACCCCCCCCCCCCCCCCCCCCCCCCCCCCCACCATTAACGCTTCAAAAGACTCAAATACCCTTAATGAAAGTTGTGTTTTCTATTTTTTTTTAAATTAACAATGGTTCGATACAAAATCAGTCGAACCAGTTCGGACACCCCTTTTCGAATGAACTTCGAACAAGTTCAGCCAAGTGTGTGTCGAACCTGTTCGGCCACGCGTAGTCCGAACCTGACTGTTATTGGTTCTATTACATTTGCGAGTAAATTAGTAAATTTTAACGATAAATTAGTAACTTTTAACGAACGTAACGATAAATTGAAAGCGTAATTATCGACTAACAATACGTATAAATAAAACATAACATATATAGAGGTAAACCGAATATGTCTTACAAACGTAAATATGTCATAAAATACAATCCAAAAAAAATACAATTCATAAACATAACTATTGTGTCTGCCTCTCCCTCCGCTGGTAGACACAGCCAAACTTCCTTAGCCCCCGTGCAAATGGCTTTGCAATTGTCTTAAGCTTGTCAACTATGCCTTAGCCACGGGTCCCACGTGGAATCCCAGCATCCCTTAACACCACCTCCAACTCATCATAGAGGGCCAACACCTCTGGCATACTCTATAAGACAGAAAAAAACTACTTTAATAAAAGTTACTATTGGCTGGGATAGTTATCGGGGGTTAGGTATGGGTGGGATACCCTCCTAAACCAAGCAATGTACCCCTGAATAGTGGCTGGCATCCCATCCACTATTGGCTGACCAGGCTCAATAAGGTGCAAATTGAATTCCGCCCAGTGCTCATCAGCTTCTTCCTTGGTAACAACCGCCCGTCTAGGAGGCTTAGGGTCAACTGGGATCCCCTGCACCCAGCCAAACTGCCTGACCACACGATCAGGCATATAGGCCACCATGCCCCCAGCATGACGCAAATGCCCCCTAAAGAAGGTCATTGTATCCATGGGCATGTGATCAGTGAATGGCATCCATGTCACCTTCTCTAGCCTGAGGTGATCCATAGCTGCCCTAAAATGTTCAACAGACCCACCCATCAGCCCGCTTGCACTCCCACTTCTTAGCCAGTGGCATATCTTCAGTGTAATCAGGAGATTGCCACTTAGTACCAAAAATCTGCCCCTGAAAATGTTCGAATATCCAGCCCTGTGATAAATGAGAAGCGGGTTAGGGATCCATCATATTAAAATTTAAATAAACTAAAATACCTGAAGGAGGGTGGCATATCCAGCAATCTGTGCAGTCTTTGGTGATGACGCATCCGTCAACTGCGAATATAGGTGAGCCAGTGCCATAGCCCCCCAACTGTAGTTACCAAGCTGGTCTAGATCTCGAATCATATAAAGGTAGGCAACCTTTACCTTGTTGCCAGACTTTTCAGCAAAGAGTGTATTGCCCAGCAAGATTAACTGGTAGCAATGGGAGGCATCCTCCCACCTCCCGGCAATGAGGGCTGCAGGGTAGACAGTCTCCTTCAACCAACTCAGTTTTACACTAGCACCTTTATCAGGTATTTGAGCAAATGCCTCCGCATCATATACTCCCAAGTAGTCCACCAGCCACTCTTGAGCCTCCAGCTTGGAAGGCTCTACCATGTCATAAAACTGCCCCGCAATGGGGATATGGAGCAGCTGTGAGACGTCATCCAGGGTGATCATCATCTCACCCACTGGAAGGTGAAAGTTGTTAGTCTCTCCATGCCATCTCTCCACGAAGGCAGTGAATGAATGATGATTAACCGAAGAGAACCCCAAGTCATGAAGAGGATACAGATCAGACTGGAAAATATGATGCTCAATATCAGCATGAATCTCAATATCCTTCATGATGTGGTTGTGAACTTTCTGCTTATTGGGACGCTCCTACATTTATAAACATACTAGTAGGATACCCGTGCATACGCACGGGTGCTGCCGTGTTTTTTTTATGAATGAAGTTAGACATAATTTAAACAGTTTGGACAGCACCCCGTAAAAAAAAGACAAATTTAAAGTAGATAAAAAAAGGAGTCTCAAATAAAAAAATAGATAAATATTAAAATCTAAAAATGTTAAATTATCATTTAAAAACAATTTGGGCATTTATCCCGTGTTCTTTTATATATTAGTGCAATGTTTTTTTAATATATATAAAATGCTATTATCCCGTTATTATGTATATATATCATTGCAGTGTTCCCGTGTTTTTTTATATATCAGTAGAGTTATCTCGTGTTTTTTAATATATCAGTGCAACTATCTCAGTGCAACTATCTCATAGTTTCAACTTTCAATTGATTATTTTAGTTGATTAGTATATTATAGTAGATAGTAAAAGATAGATAGTAAATTATCAAATATATCAGTGCAGTGTTTTTTTATATATCAGTGCTGCTATTCTATTATTTTATATATATCATTGTAGTTATCCCGTGTTTTTTATATATCAGTACAGTTATCCCGTGTTTTTTTATATATCAGTGCAATTATCTCATACTTCCAATTGATTATTGTAGTTGATTAGTAGATTATAATAGATAGTAAAAGATAGATAGTTTATTATCAATAAAAAAGTTTTCTCCCGTGTTTTATTATATATCCGTGACAATTATTTGTCCTTTTTTAGGTATTAAAGACAAATATTTGTCACATGTGTTTTAAATATTAATCGGTAGTTTAAATAGTCATTAAGTTTTCTTTTTTTTTTAGATATTAATCTCGTCTTTTTTTATATATCAGTGAAGTTATCCCGTATTTTTTATATATTAGTGCAGTTATCTCGTAGTTTCAATTGATTATTTTAGTTAATTAGTAGATTTTAGTAGATGGTGGGAAAATAAGGTGGGTGAGTTTGATTTGAATTTTCGAAATTTGAAAATAAGTAAGAGAAAGTTGGAAAAAAAGTGGGAGTTTCTTAAAAAAAAGTGATAGTAAGTTATATTGTTGCCCTTAGTTAGATGAGTTGTCAAGTAAATAGCGAGACTTGTTTGGATAATTTAAATTTAATTTGTTTGTATAAATAGATGTTAGATTAGATAGATAAAGATTAGATAAATCGATATTAGATAGATAATAGATTATCAATAAGAAATATTTATCTCGTGTTTTATTATATATATGTGACAATTATTTGTCCTTTTTTAGGTATTAGTGATAAATATTTATCACATTCCTAGTTTAAAAAGTCATTAAATCTTCTTGTTTTGTAGATATTAATCTCGTGTTTTTCTTATATATCAGTGTTGTTATCCCGTAGTTATCTCGTAGTTGCAATTGATTATTTTAGTTGATTAGTAGATTATAGTAGATAGTGGGAAAAGAAAGTGAGTGGGTTTAATTAGAATTTTGAGATTTGAAAAAAAAAATATAAGAAAGTAGGAAAAAAAAGTAGGAGTGAGAAGAAAATCCATTGGGAGAAGAAATTTGAAAAATGCGTGATAGTAAAATACAATGTTGTCATTTTTAAGTGTGGTTTGTTTGGGCAATTTAAGTGTGATTTGTTTGTATAAATAGATAGTTAGATATTAATCTCGTGTTTTTTTTATATACCAATGCAGTTATCCCGTGTTTTTTAAATATCAGTGCAGTTATCTCGTAGTTCCAATTGATTAGTTTAGTTGATTAGAACATTGGGAGAAGTAGGAGTGAGAAGAAAGTGTATTGGGAGAAGAAATTTGAAAAAAAAAGTGATAGTAAATTACAATGTTGTTCTTAGTTAGATGACTTGTTAAGTAAATAGGGAGGCTTGTTTGAATAATTTAAGTGTGATTTGTTTGTATAAATAGATATTAGATTAGATAGTAAATAGGAGTCAAATGTAGACCATTTAATACTAATTTAATTATATTATATTGTATAGTAGATTAAAAAAATTGGGAAAAGAAAATTTTTAAATAAAGGGTGTGGGGGCCACAAATAGTAGATGTGTAAAAAAGAGAAATATTGGGAAATGTGAGATTGAAGGAGAGAGAGTGAGAAAGGAAGAGAAAATAGAATTAAATATATTATTCTCCACAAAAGTGATGATGTGTCAAAAAATTAAGATGTCTAAAATTGTCTTTTTGTAAGTTGTTTGCTTGATTAAATAGATAGATATTAGATTAGATTAGATAAATAGATATTAGATAATGAATGATCAATAATTATAAACATATAATAAATCTAAGTTATTATAAACATGTAATAAAGTTAAGTTATTATAAACATATCAGGTTGTCCCATATATCCCGAGCAATGTGTGACCCATATGCAGACAGGACAGATCTGTCATCTGGTCCTCTAGGGTAAGGGAAAGTGGAAGATCTGTCAGCAGCAGCAGATGGGATAGGAGCATCAGATGGGCCAGAAGCAGTGTCATCATCTGCAGCAGAATGTCTCGATGCAAATGGGGAGAGGTGGATGGGCGAGAAGTGGATGGGCGAGCATCAGATGGCCCATCAAATTGATCAGCTGGGAAGTTGTCCACAACATCACGGTCAATATCATCATACTCCAATGGAGCGTCCAATGCAGAGTCATACTGAGTTGGGATGGACTTCCTGCGTCCACCCCGGCGTCCACGTCCGCGTGGATTATTCAATTCCCAGCCACGGCGGACTGACGCAGTGGGACGAACATCGAGTTTGTCCACATCAGATCGAACCCAGGAGCACCGGATCCCCCCGGATGTCTCAGGATAGATTAAGCCACTGTGCCAACACCGTTGGTATTCAAAAGAATTTTTTAAATGTAATGTATAATGCTTAATTGAATTGTGATTAAGTCCCCCAATTTTGAAGTACTTTTTAATTGAATTGCTAAATATAAAATAAGTCTATGAACTTGTAAATAATTTCTTTTTAGGTTGTTGAAATTTCAAATAGTTCATATCTATATGTCATTTCCACGGTGGTCCCAGGCAACGAACATTTTACAGTTTCTCATCTTTTTAATGTTACTAACGGTTTGTGAAACACTTCCCTTGTGGAGCAAATTTTCAATATAGAGGACATGAACAAGATTCAAGGCATGCTTCTTCAATGCAGAGAAGAGCCGGACAAGCTTATATGGAGGCAAAGTAGGGATGGCTTATATCCGGTCAAATTAGGGTATTTGTGGCGATGAATGAGCTTTTTGATCGACAACTCGAATTTATGAGTAACAGGCGACTGGCAGCTTATTTGGAAGCTTCAGATTCCTCACAAAGTCAAAATTCATCTTCGGTGTGCCGCTAGAGGTATCCTTCCTTGTCGCTCAAATCTACGTCGTAGACATGTTCAATGCCCTCAAGAGTGTTCGCTCTGTGAATCCGGAGAGGAGAATGAATAACACTTGTTCTTCACTTGACAACAGTCCAAAGCTTTGTGGAGGCCTGCAGGGTTTTGGAATTCGATTCAACCATTTGTGGAGGAGGGAGGGGCTTTGGAATCTGATTCAACCGTTTGTGGAGGTCTTCAGGGCTCTGTATGACGCAGACAGTGCTTTCGTGAAGGCGAAGACTAGTTGGTTTATAGGTGCTCCACAACCTCAAGAGGCAGAGACTTTGGGTCTTTTGATAGCTATTAACTGGTTGCAAGATTCGAACATCCAAATAGTCACCATCAAGCTCGAGTGTAAAGCGGTTGTTGATGGTATTAGAGGAGGGTCTTAATCGGTAACTAAGTTCGAAACTATCGTAAGATTTTGTCATAATTTACTTTCTCATTTACAAAACTTTAAGGTTAGTTTTATTCAGAGCAATCAAATTGTGTTGCTCATACTTTAGCAAGGATTATGTTAGCTTCCAGATTTTTTATTGTATTCCTACCTTTATTACGAACTTGATTTTGAATGAAATGATATGAACTTTCTTTTGTAAAAAAAATAGTTCGTATCTAAGTCCTTGACTTGAGGATTCTAGTTACAAATTATTTAAAATTTTACAAACTTAATTTCCAATTATTAAAAAGTTTAGGGGACGATTAAAAAATTTTAATTCAGAGATCTATTCAGACATTTTCAAATAATTAAAGGAATTAGGGTGAAATTAAACCTAAATTCTAATATGGTGTATATTTTGTGAAGTGTGTCTAATTTCCTATGCAAATGTGGATTAGGACGTAGTATTTGGTTAACAAATGCACGTACTAGTTTTTCAAAATGATGACCTGAAAAAGGGAGAAAAAGAATTGGGACTCTTTCTTAGGCCACAAAAATGTTGCATATATTTAGAGAAGTGCATTAGGATTGGTGGATTTTAGTATTATCAAATCAAGCTTTAATTTATTTTCCTTGTTTGGAACATTGGACCCTACCAATTCTAACACAACTTGCCTCCTTTGGCATAAAATTGAAGTGGATGGAATCATGGAATAATCCGTATAGCTTGCTAGCTGTGTTCAATTAATCTTCTTGTTTGACCTTTTGGTATTTTTGCAAACTAATTAACCTTAGTCATTTATCATTTTTAGGTTCCGATTAAATAACTTCTTTGACATTTATTTCTTCATATATGGATGGGGTTTGGTTTTTATTTTTAGGTGTGTAGTGGGCGGCGGCACCATGGCTAAACAAAACTACACTTGGTAGGTTTGCAACACCCAAAATAACTAGCAATAGCAAATATATTTGCCCCTTTGAGGGGTTTTTAGTTTTAAGCAATGTTTTGAATTTCGAGTCATAGTTCAACCGCTTTAAAACGATTAAATTCAGAAGAAATTACAGTCGAATTGCTTAAATATCTAAACGAAGATGATATCAGGTTATGATTTAATAGTTGAATTGTTGGATTGGTTCGATTTTTTAAAACACTAGTTTTAAGTTTTTAAAGTTCAAAAAATTAAAAGTTGTTTTATGTTGATTTTAGTTTTGAGTTTCAGTATTTTGTAGTATTTAATTTTAAAAAATTGTAATTGATATTATAGTTTGCCCTTTAAAAGTTATTATAGGTTTAAATGTATGTTTAGTCTATGCAAATATACGTTTGATCCAATTTAGTTATTTTAAAATAAATTTTTGTTTTTCAATTTTCATCCTTGCAAATATTACATTTATTCAGTTTAGTTTCTGTAAAAATAATTTTTGCATCTCGTCCTTACATATATGAATTGATCCACTTTGGTCCCTATAATATATAAAATATTTGATTTAGTCTTTTTTGCCGCTCATATTGGAGAGATTATAAATTAATAGTTTTATAGGGGATAAATTTAAAAAGTCGTAATTTTATAGGAACTAAAAATACATCTACCCCAAAATTAACCTATAACAATTTTTTGTGTAATTATCTAATAGATACATTCAAACATAATTTGAAATGAATAAAGTATAAATTGATTCAATAAAAATAAGGGTCAAATATGTTTTTGGTCCTTATTAAATTTAAAATTTTTGTTTTTAGTCCCTATAAAATATTTCACTCACTTGCAGTTCCTACATTTTCTTCCCTCAATGCCTTTAGTCCTTTTTAAATGTCAGGGGGGACTAAAAAAATTAACGAATGAAAATGTAGAGACTAAAAATAAAATAATTTTTTTAAGGCCTAAATAAATTTTTCAAATTTTATAAGTACTAAAAAAATATTTAACCCTAAAAATAAATAAATAATATAATTAAAACATTTACATCAATAATTAAATCATGAAATATTAACCAACATGGTATAGCACAAATGGTAGATACTTGGACTCCTTAACTATTTGATTAAGGATTCGATCCTAACCGATGCGTATGAAAAAATATCTGGTAGGAGAGGTCAAGCCTTTCCAATTGCGCGCACAGGGAAATAGTCTCACATCTTAAAAAAAAAATCATGAAGCATTAAATCCATAAAATTTGCTCCACTGCATGTGCACAAGGAAATAGTCTCACATCTTAGCCCTATAGAGAATAAAGTAGTGTAGGTAGGAGCTGGCCATTCTCCATTGGTCATCAAGGTCACAATCCTACTTTATCAGTCTTTGTAACTATATTTCCAAAAGATTCCAACCTTTTAAAGTCCAACAATGCATATTTGCAATAATAGTTTGGTCTTCCTTAATGTAGCATTTTCAACCAACAATTAAAATTACAATGAATTCTTCGCTTGTTTTTGTTTTCTACACAATCACTAGCAAGCACAGTGTGCCCTGCTCTTCAAGAATATTAACAAGAGTATTGTTATTAGAACAATGTTAGTCCCACTTTTTGACATCTTTTCACTGTTTTACTATTAGTGTAATTTTATGGACAGCGTATGAGTTGACAATGGAAAATAAATAGTGGATAAATTAGGCGATTGAATTTAAAGTGTTAGATAAAATTATCAGTTGAACTAACTTATAAAAAATAAAATGAAATAAATAGACATTTATAATCAATATTTAATTTGCTTTGTGGCTTTGTCCTCCTTGAGGGTACTCTTTTTCCTCCTTGGATCTTTTTCTCACAGAGTTTTGGCTTAGGGAGGTTTTAACGAGGCCTCAAGGTAATAATTGTACGGGTTAGAGTACCCCTTTGTACAAGCTCTATTAAGGCTACATCCGAGTTAGGGGATGATTAGTAGAATAACTAACTTAACTAGTTAGTTTAGAAGTAGTTAGATCTGCAGTTACAATTTTGAAATCTCAACTATGGCTAATTGTTTGTATATAAGCACAATTGTGCATGCAGTTACTTCAATCAATGAGAATCATTTTTCTAGATTATTCTATTTTTCAATAGATATCGTTCCTATGAGCTTTTCCCTCATTTCATGGTTTGTATAGCTTAATATGGTGTCTATTGAGACACCACTCAGTTTCTGATCCTCCGACTCTCATCTTCTTCCTCCACAACGCGTCGTTTTTCTGCACGCCGTTGTTGAATGATCATGGACAATTCTGATCAAACCCTGATGACAACACATGGGACCACTTGCCTGACCTTTCTCTCTATAGAAGACTCTTGGGTCGTTTGATGTATCTAACCATCTCTAGGCTTGACATCATCTTTGCCATCAACAAGCTAAGCCAATTTATGGCCAACCCCAGAGTATCTCACATTCAGCTGGCATCAACTAGAAAGTCCACCATTGGGTTCCGTGCTTATCTTTGCCATCTCTAGGCTTGACATCATCTTTGCCATCAACTAGAAAGTCCACCATTGGGTTCTGTGCTTATCTTGGACCTTCCCTTATTTGTTGAAAATCCAAGAAGCAACCTATGGTGGCTCGTTCATCAGCTGAAAGCAGAACGCGAGGCAATGACCTCCCTCACCAGTGAGCTCTTGTGGTTGCAACAATTACTCTGTCCATTCCAGGTCAACATTGACTCCATCATGGTCATGTGTGACAACAAACCAGCCATTCAACTTGTAGAAAATCCTACATCTAATAATGAGAGATCCAGACACATTGACATTGACTGTCATTTCATTAAATAACATGACGGTTTGGGCTTGCTGAGACTCATTCATCTCCCAACACATCAACAATTGGCAGACATCTTCGCCAAGGCATTACCAAATTGTAAATTTTCTTGCTCGATGTTCAAGTTAGGTGTCCTAGATATTTATGCCCCTAGATACATATAAACTTAATCCATAGAAATTAACTAAAATAGTTTTTAAAAAGTTAAGATACTACTCCAGAGTCGTTTATAAGCAACAAACAACTTTTTTGATAAGCAAATCATTTAAAAAATTGTTTGTTGCTTATAAACGAGTCCATAGGGACTAGGGAGTACATAAATTCATTTCTGTTTTCCAAAATTATTAGATAAGAAAATCGTGATTATCATTATCTAGTTTGTCAAAAAAAATCATTATCTAAAATAAGCTCAAAATTAACATAATATTTCATCTTATATTTTTCATTTCACAATATCCGATAATTTGTCTAAACTAACTTCTACGGTGGAGTACTTCAGAGGTTAATTTTACTTACATGTTAAAAATGTGAGCCAATGAAATAGCGACACGCATGAGGGGTTTTCAATTTAAGGTATTTAACAACGTTCTTACAATATGAACACAGTGGGAAAATGACAGATTTTTCTCAGCAACATCAACACAGCTGTCACCACGCGCCGGTGCATATCACGCGGCTCCCCATCAAAACCAACACACATAGCGCGTGTCTCTCACGCAACAACACTGCAAACGCGGAAAACAAAACTTTCCAAAACCATCTTCAACAAGCTAATGTTAATAAAAAGAAAGTTGTATCAAAATAGAAAGTAACACCAACCCTAAGTTTCACTCGATTTTCTGGTGGTAGCTAGAAATCCTAAATAAAAAATAAAATCTGAAGATAATAAATAATAATTAAATAATTAATAAAAACTACAAAAAGCAAGGTCAGTGAATCGAATATAACACAAGAAGAAGTAATGTTTTCTCATTCTCTCTTTATTTTCTTCCTAAGTTTCTCTCTCTAGGGTTTCAATTTAAAGTAAACACAAAAACTCACTTTGTCTTTCACAAATTTGGTTGAACTTGTGTACTTTGAAACAGAAAAGAAAAATCAGGAGGTTCTAATTGGAGTTGTATAGAAAGAATAAAAAATAATAAGAAAAAAGGGAAAAAAATTTGAGAGTGAGAATTGGAATTGATTGGTTAATATGGGAAGAGGAAGAGTTGAATTGAAAAGGATAGAGAACAAGATAAACAGACAAGTTACATTTGCAAAGAGAAGAAATGGACTTCTTAAGAAAGCTTATGAGTTATCTGTTCTTTGTGATGCTGAAGTTGCTCTTATCATTTTCTCTACAAGGGGAAAACTTTATGAGTTTTGTAGCAGTCCTAGGTATGTTCATATCAAATATCATCATCTTTATTTATTTATTTGATTTTTTTTGTGTGTATGTGTGTGTTTGTGGAATTTTAAACATATATTTATGTAATTGAATGAGTTTCTTTGATTTGTTTTTATTTTTTGTTGATAGATAAGATCTATATTTTGTTGAGTTTTCTTGGATTTGTTTGCTTCAGATGACTGTTTTATTGTTTTTAATCATTTATTAATATTAACTTTTTCTTCTGTTTGCTTCAGATGACTATTGATTTGAGGTTTTTAATCTATTAGCATGTAGTTTATTTGAAGTAATCAAACTTCAATTTATGATTTGATATTTTAAATGTAAAATTGATTTTCATAAGAGATCTGGTGATGTATTACATGATCTGGTAAATTTCTGATGTGTTGTTTATTTGTACTGTGAATTTTTGTTGGATTAGATTTTTTTGTTCATCTCCTTAATTTTATAAAATAAGTTATGTTTTCTTTCATTTTTTTTTCTTTTTTAACTAATTGATGGTAAACCCGTTCTATTTTATTTAGCTGATTTTTGATTGTTTCCTGTTAGAAATAAAGTGTTTTACTTTCTAGAGATTTTCCTTAAAAATCTGGTCAAGTTGAGTTGCTGACAAGTGAAGTTGTTAGTATCAGTACTAGATTAACACATCTTCCAACAAAACAAGGACATATGATGTTTGCAACTACTGTAAAATTTTGGTACCAATTACAAAATATATTTCTCTTTAATTTGTTTTTTCTAATACAATTTAATTTACATTTAAAGAAGATTGAGTATATCATGGCTTGTGAATATGTTTTGAGGTTAAGGACTTTTTCTAAAACTGTTGCATTTTAATGGGTTTTTTTTCAATAAAGATATATATCTAAGCATATGAACAAATGGTAATTGTTATTCCTATATTTTGCTCTTCATTTTATCAATTAAATATACCTTCTTTTCTTTGGAAATATTAGTCCAACATTCATTCTACAAGTAGTGAATTTATCAAGGTCAAAAGAAAAAGTAATGAATGTAACAGTATAATGTTTTTATTAATTTTGCTTATTTTTTGTTCTTTTCCCTGTTATATATATATGATGACGAATCTGTGATGTTCAAACAAGTACTCACACACATATGTAAGCACTGTGAGGCTATTGATTGAATCATATAGTCTAGGCCATTTGATATTTCTTTTAAAGCCTATATATTAATGTTTGACGCATTTTAAAGGCTATTAATGATCACTAGGAATATATTATTTGAGTAATGTTATTTAGCCAAAATATTTCAGCCAAAAATAGCTAAAAACCAAATTACAGCACTAAAATTAACCAAGTTTTATAAGCCATTAACCAACCTGTTTTTTCACAGTTTTCTAGGCCATTGACTAAAAACTGTGAAAAAGCAGGTTGGTTAATGGCCTATAAAACTTGGTTAATTTGTGTTGTAACTTGGTTTTTGCCTATTTTTGGCTGGAACATTTTGGCTAAATAACATTTCTCATATTATTTACTGATCATATACTGAAACCTCACGAGTATGAGATTATTTAGACGTGTTAGTTATAATAGTTCTAACATAAAGAAAACTAATGCTTTGGTCTTTTAAGAGATAGGAGCATATATAATACTATATAGTTAGTTAATGCTTCAGTTGGTTGTTGGTAAGTTAAGAGATATCAAAGGTCTCGGGTTCAAACTCGGGAAACAAACATTTCCCCTCCCCCTAAGTACTACTAACAACTAACATTTTGCCTATAAAAAAAGATGACAGTGTAAAAATAAAAGGATTAGAGGGACTATAATGAAAATAAGGGGAGATTGACTAGACCTAGAATGGAAAAATAAAAATAAATAATGGCTGCTGCACAACTTGAAATTTAACCCTAGAAAAGGAATTTATTGTCAATACATATGAACTCCTTTTGCAAAAAATAGAGATTAAATTTATAGAAGTGACTCAAAGTTACTGTAGGAGATTAAATTTAGGGAATATATAAGACCTATGGTGGTCAGGATCGCGCTTGAGCGTAGGAGCAGCTGCTCTTATGAACTTAGGCCCTCCAGTGCTCCCGCACCTGCATAGAAGCCCAAATTGCACAAGACGCGTGCATGAACAATAGGATCATTGGGAGCGAGCAAGAACGCTACTTCGAGTTGTTTTTTGTTTTCCAGGTTTTTAAATGTTTTTGGGCCGACTTATGTTTTTTCAGGTTTTTTTAATGAAGAAGAGGATGCTTTTAAGCCTTAAAAGTACATCTAGGTGTTTTGTAGACTATTTGATGTGTTTAACTTTTGTTGTATTAATGTCTTGTTAAAAACTTAGAGTTGTTTTCCTGTCTTCGTGGCACCTATATGATGTGTATGACTTATGCTTGTGTCGCTCATGTGTGTCTGACATTGAAATTATTAAGTATATTTATGATATTTTTGAAGTTTTTTCACTATTTGTGGTTTTTTATCTCTAAACATATGTTTGAATATACGTATACATATACTAGTTAGACAATTTGATAGAACTTTATGTTTTCGTGCTACAAACCTGTGCTTTACAAACCTGTGACCCCTCCTCCTGGCTCAAACATAGCGTGCATTAAGACTTAAAGGATATATGTTTATTTAGGTGAAATTTAAAGGACATAATTTTTTGGACTCAACTTAAAGGAATAATTTGGTTCACTACAAGAAAATCGACGATTTCCGACGGCGATGGACAGTTGGTCGCAAAGTCGTCGGAAATTTGCGACGGACTACTGTCGTGGGAAATTTTGGCAGGAATTTAGGCTTATTCTTGTAGTGGTTGGGTGGAATTGGTAATTGATTGAAATGTTGATTTCTATGATTTGTTTTGATGGATAGAAATATAACTATGCTGAGTTTGATGGTTCTTCCTTTGTCTTGTTTGAATCAGCATGCTGAAAACGCTTGATAGGTACCAAAAGTGCAGCTATGGTCAAGTTGAAGTCAACAAACCTGCCAAAGAGCTTGAGGTAGCTACTGTCTTTGTTTTCTGCTAAGGACTTTGAAAAGACTATATATATATATATATATATATATATGCCCCTTCTTGTCAAAACAAAAAATATATATATATATATATATATATGCCTTTTTATTATAATGATATTTTTTGAAGCATTTTTGCTGTTTTTCATTTCACTTGCCTGTTTAGCAGAGCAGCTACCGTGAGTACTTGAAACTGAAAGCTAGATTTGAATCTCTTCAAAGGACTCAGAGGTAATTTATTATATGCGTATGTAAACATTTATGTACATTATCTGCAATTTGATATACGTTATCATGAAGGTTGTATTACATAATTCTATGAGCAAATGGTTAATTTTGTAATTTACGTGACACTTGATATCAATTATTTATGTTCCTATATGTATATTTTACACATACGTGATATGTCCGGTGATAGTTTATTCCCTCAGAACTTGTTTATAAGCAAAACAACACTTTTTAGGTTCATTGAATAACTGATGTATCTGGTCTATAATTTACACATGCGTGATATGTCCAGTGATATGTATATTTTCTAGTTTATAATATAGACCAGATACATCAGTTATTCAACGAATTTAAAATTACATTTTTTGCTTATAAATATGTCCAGAGTAGTATTACCTCTGATCCACTTTATAAAAGAAAAATCACTTTTTAGGTTTATTAAATAAATGATGCATCTTCGAAATCAAATTATGTTTTGTGTAGCGTCGAACCTCCACAACGCCACACACTGCCACGATTGCAGTCACCATCTTTGCTATTGACTAAAGATATGTGAGGCCTCGAAGTCAACAACTATGGAAAGGGCCTCATATATAAAACTAATAGTGAACGAAGTCTAAAGTGATGTTTAGTTGATGCTTTGTTTTAGTGAGAAAACTTTAAGTTGAGCCTTTTTACCAATATATGTGTTCTTTTAACTTTATAAAAACTAGTGACGAATCTTTTTTTGTTGGTAGCTCTAAATCTAGAACTTTAATAGCCTTACATTTAGGTCGTTTTTGTATTAAAATGAACGTGAACTTGTAAAATTGGTAGGCTATATTGTAAGGGACTGAGTAAAGTGAGTTGAGAACTTAAATCAAGAAATTGGTTAGTTTTACCCTTACATTAGTCGTGCACTTACACACAAATGTGGATATATGTGGAGCGTCTTAAAATGTGGGTTGATTCTAACTCAACCTTACAAAATCGACTTGTGTAGTGAGAGATGCTCTTTTATTATATACTCTTTTAAGACTTTAACTCTAGTCGATGTAAGACTTGAGTTTCTCAAATAGAGCGTCCTATTATGAGATAGTCTTACATCACTTAGTAATGAGCAAAATAAAAAATATATAGGAGGCTAAATCCAATAATCTATCACCTTATAAGTTTTTGAAATAAAAAAGCCCAATAATATACACATATATGTAAGTGTGTAAATCTATATGAAAAATTATAACCTGTTTTTCCTTTCTTCTTTTTTTTTCATTTTGTGGGTTAAGGTGTGAGAAAATTTTATTGAAGCGAATTTGTCACCAGCATTAAAAATTTCACAACTTTTCAATGGTTAACAGTTTACAATACACCCTCACCAGTTTTTTATTTGAGACATGACATAGCATTTGTTTTTTTTTGCCAACTAAATTGCATTTTTTTGTTACTGCAGAAACCTTCTAGGTGAAGACTTGGGCCCATTAGGTACCAAAGATCTTGAACAGCTTGAGCGCCAACTGGATTCATCTCTCAAGCAAGTTAGGTCCACTAAGGTAATCAAATAAATATTTTATCTTCACTTTTCAGAAAGTATTGTACCCAAAATGCCAAATTGAGAAAGTTGGGGACCAAAAAGACAATTAAATCTAAAATATTTCATGAACTGCTAAGTTAAAGTAAAAACAATATGATGATTACACGGTTTTGATCTTTTGAGTGGTAACATATTTTAAAATATCTGAAAAAGTTTTCTGGATTTAAAGTTCAAACAGTTATGTAAAATTGACAATAGAATGATTCTCTCTTCGGTTAGTGAACTAAGAGATATCGAAAGACAGTAAGTAGGAGTTTCTGTTTTTAATTATTTTTTGACTGAATTGGTACTCTAAATATATGTTAGTTTAGTTACTAAATTTTCTTCTTTTTAAATGATTATATTAATAAGATGGTTTTTTGACACAATAAGATGGTTTTATGTGCATAAAACTCAACTAAAATTCGGCATATAAAATTGTTTATTATTAAATTTTTCTTACAACATTGGATTCTTTTCATCACAAAAAGCTAAAATATAGTTAATTATTTAACATTTCATACAACATTCAAATTTTGATGTAATTTGATAAATAATTTTTCATCAAGAAAAGCTCGAAAACATTTAGATAAAATTGTGATATATTTACAAAAAAATATTAGGCTAAATAGCACTTTTGGTCATTTATCTTTGCTCTAGGTTTCATTTCGGTCATCTATCCTTTTTTGTCCCATTTTGGTCTCTCATCTTCCAAAAGTGCTATTTAGCCAAAATATTATTATTAAAATATAAAAGAGTCTCATTTTAGAGCTCGTTTTAGGCCTCGTATAGTATTGGACCGACCCTGAAGCTTATGTTAGTGAACCACATTTCTGAAGCAATCTCTATAGGTGTTTTGGGGATAAGATGCAATTCAGTTTATTGGTGTCCTCATTGGTTGGAAACATTGACTTATAACTATTGTTGTATTAATTTAATAATATATCAATAGCATGGAGTAAAACGAGCACCGACTCACTGCCAACTCAAGTTTGAGACCCATTCTTGGTGGAAATCCACGTCTACGTAGAACCACAAATTGTAGCTTCAAGGATACGTCTAGAACCAGTCTACAGTCAAACCAAACATAGCCTATATATAGTATGGTGAAATTAAAAGTAACTAAAGAGCGATAAAACGTTCCACTTACTCACCCCTAACTCAAGTTTGAGATCCATTTATGGTGGAAATCCACGTCTAACTAGATTTCCATAAATTGTGGAAATCTACGTTTAGAAGCTGTCCACGGTCAAACCAAACATAGGTTATATATAGTGCGGTGAAATTAAAAGTAACGGAAGAGCGATGATATTGAGTGCCTAAAAACTTGGTGAGGGTGACTTATAAATAGAAGCCATCTCATGCAATTACACTTTGTGTTTGGTTTCTTCACGAACAAAACAAATACCAATCCTTTAATCAACACCAACATGGCAGCTTCCTCAAAATACACCGAGGAAGTTAGCCACTCAAAAATTCACGAAACTGGCTCACATGCATGGAGCTTGATAATCTACGATGGAGGTGAGTGAATAGTCATCTGAAATGTCATCATTGTGATTATCTCTTTTCTGCCAAAAAAATCATCCTCTCCATCGTAGATCATCCAGCTCTATGCATTGGAATCGGCTTTCGTGAATTTCTGAGTGGCTAATATTTTGGGGAAGCTGCCATGTTGATGTTGATTGGAGGGATTGGTGTTTGTTTCCTTATGAAATAAAATGTATATTAACTCCTTCTATATATGTGGCACTATCTGGAACATCATTTTGCAGACTCAATTCATGCTGGACCAGTTAGCTGATCTTCAAAATAAGGTACATAGTTTTTGCAACTTTGCAATAACTACATAATAAATCAAATTTATGTGTCCCTAACACTTTTTAAATATTTTTTTGGACACAGGAGCAGATGTTGGCTGAAGCAAACAGAGCATTGGGCATGAAGGTAACACTATACCATCATAATCCATGAAGCTCATCTCACTCTAAACAAGATTGGCTATATAGAATCCCTTTTAGATTCTCTCTAGCAAAATAATTTTTGCAGAAGATTTTTATTTTACATAGTGTGCTAATTTTTGGCAGTAATTTTTTTTTCATACTAGTCCATTTAGGAGTAACAACCATGCATCTCTATTCTTGGCCAGAGTCTCTCGAATACTTATCTTAATACTTATAACATGAAAATAATGTAGGTGCGATAATACTAGCACTAATGCACCAGATCCTATTAGAACGTGAAAATGCTGTTATGAAATCTTAAATGTACCTTAAAAAATTTTGTTTATCCATTCACATTAATGTCCTTATTGATGATTTGATTGATTATTATGATTCTATTGGCAGCTGGATGAAATCAACTCAAGAAACCAGTATAGGCAGCAGCAAACATGGGAAACAGGGGATCAAAGTATGGCATATGGTTCACAAACTGCTCACTCACAAGCCTTTTTCCAACCTTTGGAATGCAATCCTACATTGCAAATAGGGTAATAATCTATAATCATTTTCTTATCTATTGTTACTAAAGGAGATTAGAATTTTATTTTTAGAGTCTGTTTGGATCGGCTTATTTGGGCTTATCATTTGGCATAAGCACTTGTGAGACGGTTTGGAAGTAGCTTATGACACATTCATAAGCTGCTTTATGCCAATTTCTTTAAGATTCTCAGGATAGCTTATAAAAGCAGTTTCTAGCTTATAGAAAAATAAGTTAACATTATTTTATCCTTTATTATAGAAACAGTTTATGCATAAGCGCTTAATTAAACTGTTTATCCAAACGGGGCGTTAATGTATGTTCTTTGATGCAGTTCTGATTATAGGTACAGTCCTGTGGTATCAGATCAGTTAACTGTCACAACTCAAGCTCAACAGCAAGTCAATGGTTTTATTCCTGGATGGATGCTTTGATCAAAGCTTAGCTCATGAATATTTAGCTTTTTACATAAAAGTAAAAACAATTTAAGGCCAAATGTGTAAATGCTGCATGTGCTTCTTCTGTTATTTATTTTGGTATAAAAACAGCAGTGACTGAGTTATAAAGTATTAAAACTTTAGTCATAGACATATATATGGCTTATAAGAAGGTCTAAGGTACTTTTGATTAATATCTTTGGACAAGAAATTTTATCTGAATGACCAGTTTGTTAGTTTTGTTTCTTTTTCTTTTGCATATGTTACTAATCTGAGTGTTTTGTTGTTTTTTAAACATCAATTTTACTTTCATTAGTGGAAGAATATTGAACTATATGATAGGAAAATGTGGTTATATATCATGAAACTATGGCAATGTATTTTGAATTTCTTTCAAGAGAGAACTACAAAAGAAAAAGACAATACACAATCGTTCCCCAATATCAACACAGTTTTTTAAATCTTGATGTCTGAAGAATTTTGAAATTGGAAATTGTAAAACATGTTTGAATATTATTAGCACCTTCAAATTATTTTGAATTGCATATCAACTTAATTCAAATGAGTTGTGAAGTAAAAACTTGGTACAATATGAAAATGGGATCATCTATACCATCTATACCCTTATATAAAGGGAAATAGGGAATGGGCTTGGTAACTGCTATTTTTGGTGTCCTATTTTCCTTCCCAAAATACCCTTGAAATTCGGAAGGGATTTGTATTTTTTTTCCCTGAATTACTTTAAAGGAGATAAATCCGAAAGTGTTTCGATTTCGGACTTATCCATAGGAGAAAAATCCGGAACATAAACAAACTCACTTCTAGATTTATATCCTTTAAAGTAATTCCAGGAAACAATAGAGAAGTAGAGAATGAGGAGAACTAGTAGCCGCGTAAAGAATAGGACACACCAAAATTGCAGAGTTGTGCATGTTGGGTATTGGGCTCCCTTCCTATATGAAGAAATGTCCAAAAATTTTAACCCATTATGTTTCTCCCATATTTTAAGTAGAGAGGGTTAAATTAGGATTGAAGAAGAGAGAGATTGTCGGAGTAGAGCATAGCTCCCAAAGAGAGAAAAGAAAGATAAATCAATTTCGTTTTTCTCAAACCTGTCACCATAAAAGTGTGATTCCGGATTCGTTAACCGTTGGATCGTCTTTGTTTTTGGACAAAAGGTTTGTGATTGTGAGATATAGATCTTCATTTTCACAGTTCGGATCGTCGCAAAACGAGGTTTGAGGAGAGAGAAATATCCTTCACACAGTAGCTACAGTTTTGGGTATTTTCATCTTCTTGTTTTGAATTTGTAAGCCTTTGTACTTTGTTGTTTTGGTTGGTTGTTGGCGCGGTTTGTGCATCTTATTGAGACTCTTTTGTACCCTTATTTGATTATAGTGAAGCTATTTCTTTGGTCTGGACGACCCGTGGCTTTTACCATTTCTTTGATGGGTTTTCTATGTTAAAAATATAGGTGTTCAATTGTGTGTTTTAATTTCGTTCTAATTGTTGCCACATATTCGTTATTGCTCATCATAGGTTCTTGCAAATTTGGGAAATTTATTTCCACTGCTATTGTGTTTATGTGTTGATTCCACATCAGTGCCATAGTTACTGGGCACACCTAACACATAGAAGAGAGAGAAAAGTGGTCATGGGAGAAGAGAGGAGACAAACCATTTTCTCCCTCAAGAATTTAGAATCTCAGCCTAAAATAAAAAGAAAACAGGGTCAAAAAAAAACCAAACATCTATAAATGAAGGAAAATTTTGACTTTCGTCATTAAATCTTTGTACTTGTAGTGTTTGTCTTCTCTAGTTTATTTGCAATTTTGACATAATTTCGTGGTAATACAGAGAGCGGTGGTCATATCACCAAACTGTGTTTTGTGTAGCTTTGAACCTCCACTAGGCCATGCACAACCACGATTACGGCCACCATCATTGCTATTGACTAAAGATGTGAGGCCTCACATAAACAATATTATGGAAATTGCCTCTTTTAAAAAAATTGATTATGTATTTTTTTTATAGGCAAAGTGGTTAGAAATTTGTGTGTTAATTGTTAGAGGAGAGGGGGAGCGGGGTTCGAACCCCGTACGCCTACGTTTTTCCACCAAAAATCTAATAGTGAATGAAGTCTATAACGATGTTTAGTTGAAGGTTTGTTATAGAGAGAAAACTTGAAGTTGAGCTTTTTTATCAATATATGTGTTCTTTTAACTTTATAAAAACTAATGACTAATATTTTGTAGTTGGTAGGTCTAAATCTAGGGTATTAATAGCCTTACATTTAGGTCGTTTTTGTATTAAAATGAAGGTGTAGCTGTAAAATTAGTAGAGTATATTATAAAGGACTAAGAGATGCCCTTTCATTTTATACTCTTTGGGACCTTATCTCTAGTTGATGTAAGACTTTGGTTTCTCCGATACACTCCGCACGTCGAACACTATTGGGCTTGGTGCATGGATAATGGTGTGCGGGCCGATGGATCTAGGATAGGTTCTGATACCATCTTATAATGTGGTTTGGGTCTAACTCAACCTTACAAAACCGGCTTGTAAGGTGAGGGATACCCTTTCATTATATACTCTTTGAGACCTTATCTCTAGTCGATGTGGGACTTGAGTTTCTCCGATACACTCCCTCATGTCCAACATTATTGGGCTTGGTGCGTTGATAATGGTGAATGGCCCGATGAATCTAGGATAGGCTTTAATACCATATTAGAATGTGGGTTAGGTCTAACTCAACCTTGCAAAATATGTTTGTGAGGTGAGGGACACCCTTTCATTATATACTCTTTTGAGACATTATCTTTAGTCGATATGAGACTTAAGTTTCTCCAATAAAGCGACCTATTATGAAATAGTCTTACATCACTTAGTAATGAACAAAATAAAAAATATGTAGGAGTTGTTGCATTGGCCCTGGCCACTTAACTAATTTAGTTTTCTCTATATGATTCACATTCGTTTTATAAGATATATTTTCTAGACATTATATTTTGGGAATAATATTTGATGCATCAATAAATACCGTACAGTGGTAAACTTATCATGGGTCTAATTGTTGATTTTGGTACAGCTAACTTTCTAATTGCACTTTGGTCCCAAAAAATGTGGGTTATGCACTTTTGATCCATCACTTTCCTATAATCTGGGATTTTTTGAAACTACAAGTGAAAAAAAATCTGGGATTTTTTTGAGACCAAAATCGTTAATTTGAGAAAGTTGGGAGCAAAAAGGCAATTAAATCTAAAATATTTCATGAATAATTGTGATCTTTTGAGTGGTAACATATTTTTAAAATATCTGAAAAAGTCTTCTGAATTCAAAGTTCAAACAATTCTGTAAAATTGACACTAGGATGATTCTCTTTGGTTAATTAGCAGCAATACCCTTATTAAAAAATAATATTAGCACCAATATCCTATTAAAAATATATTTTCCACACTCTGAAAATATTTTTTTTGCACCAATCTAATGCATCATACTCACGCAATTATTGACACGCTTACACATTTCTAATTTTCTCTCTCCTCGCATTTGCTCACTCTCGAGCATATTTTTTTTACAGGAAAAAATAATAATAATAATATAAATACCAATAACACTATACACCACATATATATATATATATATATATATATATATATATATATATATATATATTGCTTATTTTTTGGTGTCCTCATTGGTTGGAAACAGTTTTTGATAGAGGTTGGAAACAGAAAAATTTGAATTAATATTGTCGTATTAAACTAATTAATAATATATCAATGGTATCCAGTAAAACGAGCGCTTATCGCCGCTAACTCAAGTTTGAGATCTATTTATGGTGGAAATCCAATCTAATTAGATTTTCAAAAAAAATTGGAAATCTATGTCTAGAAGCTGCCACAGTCAAACATAAGCTATATATAGTACAGTGAAATTAAAAGTAATGGAAGAGCGATGATATTAAGTGCTAAAAAAACAACAGCTTCCCCCCGAGAACTTTGATCATAGTTAACTTTTGGACACAGGAGCAAATGTGGGCAGAACCAAACAGAGCTTTGGGCATGAAGGTAACACTATACCATCATAATCCATTGAGTTCATCTCACTCTACACAAGATTGGCTCTATATAGAATCCCTCTTCCTTCTTTCTTGCAAAATAGTTTATGCAGAAAATTTTTATCTTACCTTGTGTGATAATTTTTGGTAGTTATTTTTTTCATACTAGTCCATTTAAGAGTAACAATCTATATGAAGCACTGACACGAACACCGAACACGACACTAACACAGACACAAGAACATCAGTTTTAATTTGTAAATTGAAAGTAATTAAAGTGTCAGTGTTGGTGCCCAACACGAGACACGTCTTCAACCAGAAGTGTTGGTCGTTCAGATTGGGTTGGAATTTTGGAAATTAAATTTTTCTTGCAAATAGTCAATGATTTGAGTATAAGAATAAAGAACACCAATGATTTGCAGCCACCACTACCTCCGGCGAGCCACCACCATCCAACGCCACCCTCCCTACACCGCCACACTACCACCACAACACCAAAACAGAAACCTAAATCCCAATCCCAAATCCTAATCCCAAATCCTAAATCCCAAAATCCCAAATCACATTAAATCGTTAGGATTTGGGATTGGGATTTTGGCCCCTGCCGGAAAAGAAGAAGATGAATAAGGAGGAAGAAGATGGAGAGTGATTGATGTTTTGTGTTTGTTTCAATTTGGTCCCCTATGTTTCTTTTTTGTTTCAATTTGGTCCTCCATTGGCCATGTCATTTAATGATTACACGCCAGATAAACGCCACGTCAGCAGTTAACTGCCAGCGTGGCGTCCGTTAGAAAAAACTAACGGCCGGGGCCAAAATGACACAAAAAAAACATGAGGGGCTAAATGAGAGAAAAAAACATAAAGAACCAAATTAACATAAACCCCAAACATAAAAGGCCAAAAGTACAATTTTGCTGTTCGAATAATATAGCAGTTTCAAATCCTCCTAGATAAAATTCACGAGCCCTTCCACTATCGAAAAATGACATTCCCTCAATCGTACTGTAGATGTGGATATCAAATGGTCAATTAATTGATTTGGTTTGGAAATTTCTGCCAGCAAACTTTGGGTCCATTCATGATTGTTATTAACAGCAATAGAGATAGTAATGTAATATATATATATATATATATATATATATATATATATATATATATATATATATATATATATATATATATTATAAATATATATATTATATTATATTAACATGGGCCAGGATAAAGTTGGTCCATGATGGCCGTAACATCCTACAATTTTATGTTGGACTTTTTTATCACACAGGCCCTACAAACCCCCCTCAAATATGAGAAAAGTTAGAAATACTCTAAAAAGGGTTTTTTTTGTACCCCACACTCTTCTCATCTACCCCCACGTCCCCTGCGAAAAGACCAAAATACTTTTAAAAATTTACAAAATTACAAAACACTTACCATTTTTTACTTACATACGATTTACCACCAGAAATTTCAGAGAAAATCGTATATACATATTGAGATGTATATACGATTAGGAGGAAAAATTCGCTTCGTATATACCTCATCTTCACATATATACGACTTTGTCCAAAAAGTAAGTCGTATATATCTCTCCCTCACATATATACGATTGGAATTCGTATATAGGTATATACGACCTTGATTTTTGCTTTTTTTAAAATTTTGTTTTTTTTACAGTGTCCCATAGGCATCGAGGGGAGTCTTCGGCGTCGGCAGCTCCGTCTACACGCACCCGCCACAGGATTGCGGGACATGCGTCTACGAGGCGTAGGGGCACAGAGAGACAGCAGCCGGTGGAGGAGGTATCGATCCCTGAGTTTGAGTATGAGGAGGGCCAACAGCCGCACCCATACTATGATGACCAGGAGTAGTCTATGTCTGAGGACCAGTCTATGTCTGAGGACCAGTCTATGTCTCAGCACCACCACCATCAGCAGCAGTATCAGCAGCACCACCATCAGCAGCAGCCTCAGCAGCAGTATCAGTAGGAGCCTCTCTTTACTTTAGCAGGTCATGTCTGTTCTCGTGTACTGACAGACCCAGTAAGTTGAATTTATTTACATTGTGTTGTTAGTTTAATTTATTCCTGTACGTTGTCTTATTTGGTTAATTTGTTTATAATTTAGACATTTGGACGTGTGGTGAAAGCATGGAACCATGGCAACAAGATTATTACCAGACTATTTCGTTTTTGCTAGAACGAGCAGTTGTTCAGCTATGTCAGAGGTTCCAAGTTATCCCCCCTTGTCTCCACTGGACATTCCACGGTGGACCATGAGCTGTTGTCCGCCTTCGTTGAGAGATGACACCCGGAGACGTCGTCATTTCACTTACCATTTGGTGAGATGACGATTACTCTTGACGATGTGTCCTGCCTGCTTCATCTTCCCATCCAGGAAAATTATTTCAGAGCTCCACCCACTTCTGTGACCACGGAGCAGGCCATCTAGCACACATTTATCTAGGTGTGAGCATTGAGCAGGCTCGTATGGGGTGTGGGAGGACTACTGGTCCATACTTCCGTTATGAGTGGCTGGAAGAGATACTTAAAGAGAATTCCATTGCGGGGGGAAACATGGATGCTGCTGTCAGGGCGTATATACTTTTGCTTCTGAGCTACTCCATCTTCACTTGCAAGACTAGAGACAGGGCTGAGGCTAAGTGGCTGCTCCTGCTTGCGGAGATCAGTGCTGATGTTGTTGGAGGGTATGCATAGGGGGCAGCAGCACTAGCTTACATGTATGATGCACTGAACTACTCCTGTGTGGAGACTTCACAGCAGATAGGAGAGTATGCGAGCCTACTACAGGTACAAATTTTAAATTATTTTTTTTCATTTTTTCCGAGTTTTGATAAATTGTTTTTAATTAACCATTTTGTTTTTTATTATTGGATTTCAGGCCTGGATTTTATGATATTTTCCTACCCTAGTTGAGAGGAGGCCGGGTGGTGTAATGGAGGGACAACTGTGTGGACGCTGGAGGAAGAAGAAGTCAGACGCTGTGAAGCTATTAGATTATAGGCAGCTGCTTGATGGGCTGACCTCCGATGATGTTTGTTGGCGACCATTTGAGGGGCTCCGGGGGGATAGAGACTTTGAGATGATTTCATTGTACAGAGGCTTCATCAGTTTGGGGGACATCAGAGTTCCCTGCATGCCTGATAGGTGCCTGCGACAGTTTGGGTATGTGCAGGGCATCCCACGTACCACTCTTACTGGTCGTCCGGCCCATGCAGACGTCCTCTTTGAAATTGCGCACTACTTGCCGTTAGTGCATGACATTCTGGCGGCTACCCGTCCTGCTGAGGAGTTGGGTGAGATTGGTCCAGGCTACTTGCAGTGGTATGTGAATGCGTCGATTCCGAGACTCGTACCTGCAGCAGCAGCACCACCAGCACAGGCAGCACCACCACCACCTGAGGAATGGGCGCACAGTATGGCAGATTTGGTTAGGAATGGGCTTCATCGTGGACATATTCGTATGGGCACCACCACGTACACTGACCTTTATCAGTTGTTGCAGAGGCTAAGGCTTAATGACTAGGGCATTTTCTGTACTTTTATTTTATATTTGCACTTTTATGGATTCTACACAGTTGTTGGATTTTATGTTTGTGCTTTTTTGGATTCTATTTGTACTTTTATTTTATGTTGTTTCTTGTGAGTTTCCTTCAAATTTCGGTCAGTCGATTTCATTCATGCGATAAAACAACGTTACATATCAGTCCATTTCATTCATGCGATAAAATAAAGTTACATAAAAGATAAAACATAACAAACTAAACCCTAATCCTAATACTCCGGTGCTCGCAGACGACATAATATCTCATTCGCGCTCCGTTGTGTTTCCACGTACAGCTCCAAAGGCTTATACCCCATAAGCCTGTCATGAATGTCGAACATGTTCGCCACGTCTTCGTCGGTCTTGATAGACACGGACGAGTAGGAAATGCAGCCATCATCTCCACGATCGGGTTTCCGATAAGTGATATCAGTGACGTCACGGTCGTCCCCAATCACTTGTACTTTTGACCACACTTTATCCTTCAAACCATCAAACCCCATGGCGCGGTTGATTCGGCATAACTCCGGCTTCGGACTCCAAAAGTAGACCCCATCTTCTCTCATCGTGATGTTGCCCCCATAATGTATACCGCAGAGCCTATTCTCAGCAGACCGTTGTGTAAGCAAATCTGCATTCTGGATGTGTGAGAAATGTATTTGAGAGTGAAATTTTGGTGTGAAAAGAATGAGGGTGGGGTTGGGTATTTATAGATTTCGTCAATGATTATCAACTGTTGATATTTCGGTGCAATCTACACCGTTGATTAACATTGGAAGTCAAATCCTAACCGTTAGATCAACAATTTTTTTTATAAAAGTCGTATATACCTAGGGGGTGTATATACGACTTGTATGTTACAAAGTCGTATATACACCCCCCTCAGGTATATACAACTTGTTTTAAAATTAGATTTCGTATTTAGATTTTTTTTACATATATACGATTTGAATTAATCAAAGTCGTATATATGTATGGTATGGTATATACGATTTTGGCTCAAATTTTTTAGGGGTTTTTTCGTCCAAAAAAAACTTGTGGGGGTATATGGGAAGATGGTGGGGGGTACCAAAAAAAAAACCCAATCATACAGAAACTTTTCATTGCGTCCTTTTTTTAAAAGAATTTTAATGGGTAAGGTACTGTAGTAGCGGAGGTTTGGTATCTTAGTACTGTTGCTTATAATTTGTTGTGCGCTCTAAGTATGGTACCAAGGTACGAAACTTGGTTCAGTACCAAGATACCGTGTCGCTAATTCTGAAACATCATAGACACAATACCTTGGTGTCGAACTGGTTTGGTACCCTGGTATCGTATATGTTAAACCTTGTGGAGAATGACTTTTGACAGATATTTTCTAGTTTTAACAACTTGGATTTCATCGAAACTTTTGATCAACAGATAGAATTTCAACAGCGTAGATTCCACCGACAATGCTGAGCAATGACTTATTTTTAGTCAAATTTCTTTAATAGAGTCATCGAAATCTCTGTATTTCCTTGTGTCAGAAAACTGAGTGGATGACATTTGATGTGATAAATGTGCCTCAACGGATAAAATTTTAACAGCAGCACCCTCTCAACAACACCCGCTATAAATAGGCACACTTACCCCCCATTTCTTACACACCAATTTCCACCCATGTCTATCCTTTACTAAACACTTGTTTTTTCAAGCACACCACCCTGCACAAATGGACCACTTTTTAACCCAGTTCTCAGTGGACACCATCATGACCGCCCTCCACCATCGTGGAGTTATTTTGGCAAAGGAAAATAGTGCTCGAATTCCATGTCCCAATCGTATCTGCTGTAGAATGAAAAAGGACACCAGTTTCTCGGAGTTAAATGAAAATCCAGAGAGAAAGATTCAAGAGGGCTATTTCCATAAAGAGGTAAGTATTATTATTTATCCCAAACCTTGTAGTAGAGATGATGGCCGTATTCAGTATTCAGAGACGAATAATTGGAGCGATGACGACTTATGAGCAATGTCATGATCTCCATTAGTGGAAAACAACCATTAAAAAACTTAAAAATAAAAACAAATATGAACATTGACTGACTCACCACACCAGTCCATAAGTCTCCTGCTACGTGGTCTCCGTAGAAATTGAGAACCAAACCCTCCTCTAGACCGCCCGGGTATGGATACATGTTGGATGATGAATTCCCAACAGTATCACTAGGAGGAGCAGCAGGCTCAGCATCAACAGCAACATGAGCACGTTGTTTCTCCATAAGTGGTGGGTCATCGGTAGTCACCACGATCCAGCCAGGCGTTCTCCTATGACGGACTGAAGCAGTAGGCCTCTCCTCACGGGCCTGGGGTTGATAAGAACCATCACCCCTAGTATTTGTCATATCTAAAGCAACGAAAAACAATGTAAAAACTTAAAAAAAAAAATTGACACAAGCAAACAGAGAGACAAAATAGAAAAGCATGTATGGTACTAAGGTTCAGTATTGGTTTGGTACCTTAGTACCGCACCTGTATTTTAAAAAAAAATTGAAAAAGCGGGTAGGGTACTATAGTACTGAGGCTTGCTTTCACAAGTTTTGAATAGGTTCAGTGCTAAGATGTCGAACCATACCTAAAATCAGAACAACAAAAAAGCGCAGAAGAACAATGGTGCTTAATTACCATTAGAAGGAGGAGGAGGAGTGAGTGAGAGAGTGGGAGGTGAGACCTTGAGAGAGAGAGAGAGAGAGAGGGGAACAAGAGAGAGAGAGAGAGAGAGAGAGAGAGAGAGAGAGAAGAGGCATGGGAGTGTGGGAGTGATATGGGTTTGGTAGGCTTGGTTTTTTGAAAAATTAAGGGGTGTTTGAGAGTTTGAGGAGGAGATGTGTGAAAAAAAAATCCTTTCAAATTTTTTATGACCTAATGTGTTTTGGATGTGTTAGGAATACATTAGAATGAGTATTTGAGTTATATGCAGTTGTAATCGATTAGACCATTCCCCTAATTAATTAGAACGTGCTTCAGAGCATGGCATACCTTCTAATGGTTTTATAATCGGGACTGCATTCACAATAAATTAGAAGTTATGAACCCTTAGTAGTGGCGGATACGGGCTATAGTGTCAGCGGGGAATTGTCCCCACTCAAAAATAGAATTCATATGTAAACTCATAATAATATTTTATTTACCCGGATTAAAAAAGTGTATTTGCCCCCATTAATATCTAATTACCCAAACGCACAAGTCCAACTCATTTTAGTAAACAATTATAAGTAAAAAGATAGGTCTTGCTTCTAGCAACTACAGCAGTTGAAATATGTTTATCAGTATCGAGTTTTGTGAAGAATTTAACTACGCATTCATATGCGATCGATAGTTGAATAATTCTCTCCTGTATTTTCTTAAAACTTTTAATTTGTTCTTTTGCAAAATATTGAAGATAAATTATTTTCTTGCCCCACCGTAGAAATTTTCTGGATCCGCCACTGACCCTAAGTATGTATTTCATAAAGCTCCTAATCAATAGGGTCTCTAACAAATTAAAACATATCTATAACGTCCAAATCATTGTCTTCCTCCCAAGTGCACCTTGACCTTCACAATTCAAAGCTCCAACTTCATCAATGGTGAAAATGTTTAACATTGAGTTTAACTTCAAAACATGGTTGACCATATGTCTCAATCGTACCCTACTTAGATGGCACTTTTAGTCCTCATACATCAAGTCAATCCACTTATCATCATCCATACCTATTTCAAGCAATGAAACACACAACATAATTGAGAGAAGACACTTCGTTCTCTTCAAGCAATGAAACACACAACATAATTACTCCTAGGGCGTGTTTGGGAGTTTGGAGGGGAGGGGAGGGCATGAGACTAATGGTGTATATTCTTTAATGATTGGAAGAAAAATCCCATAAACCCCTTACACTACAAAAAAAGGGTATTAGCGAGGAAAATTTGCGAGGGATAAAGGTTCCCTTGCTAATCCACCAATTAGCGAGGGGATTTGTAAGGGAATGTGGTTTTATCACCTGGAAGACCATTAGCGACAGAAATAAGGTCTTTAGTGACGGACTTCGTCCCTCGCAATGCATATTGGCGCTAGTTTGAAATTTCCAACACGCAGAACTAGGTGATTAGCGACAGCTTGCATAGGTCCCTCGTTAATTTCTGACCGTTGGCAGATCATAGAGTTCGGTGCATGTGATTAGCGACAAATTAAGAGTTCCCTCACTAATATTGAAGTACTTTTTGCTCGTTTTTAGCTTATCTTCACACTCTCACACTTCTCTCTACTAAAATACACTCTTCTCTCTTCTTCTCTCACACACTCTTCACTCTTCTCTCTTCTTCTCTTCCACCTTCCCATCCACCACCACACCACCACGTACGAACCTCTCCCCCTCTCTCTCTAGCCCTCTCCTCTCTACGAACCTCACACTCTTCACTCTTCTTCTCTCCCACCTTCCCATAACTTCCACCACCACCACCATACCACCACCACCACATAGGATCCTCTCCTCTCTCTCCTATGAATTACTATTCTCTCACCTACGAATTTCTTTCATTTTTCTCTCTTCTTCTCTCAACCTTCCACCACCACCACCACCATGAACTCCTCTCCTCTTCCTCTACTTTCTCTCCTACGAACTTTTCTTCTCTCACCTACGAATTTCTTTTCTCAAGCTCTCTTCTTCTCTCCACCTTCCACCACCACCACCACCACTACAAAATTAATAATATAATATAATAATAAATATATTAAAAAATAGGTTTAGAAAAAATTAAAACAACACATAAAAATGGCCATTCAAAGTGCGACACGTGTCAGTAATGATTAGCGAGGGAACTGTCCCACGCAAATTAGCGAGGGATTCAAATTCCCTCGCTAATCCATTAGCAAGGGGCATTTTAGCGAGGGAATTAGTCTCTCGCTAATTTCCTTGCAAATGGTCATTAGCGACGAAATAAAGACGTTTTGCGAGGGAAAATTCTCTCGCTAATAACCAATTGTTTTGTAGTGTTCAAACCCCTCTCCTAGTTTATTTTTGTAGCCCCTTCAAAATCCCCCAAATTTGGAGAGTTTTGGAGGGGCTGTCGGTCGCTCCCGACATCCAGTGTGTCGGTCTCGTCGGTCGTTGAACTCGCATGTCATTCGACTCTTGCGTAAAGTGAAAAATTTTAAAAGTATAAAAAAAAGAAAAATTTAATTACTCTATCCAAACAAGGAATTTTAAGAATGAAGAATTTTAGTGTATACCGTGTTGCTTGATACAAATGATTTAAAATATTGTTATGTACTTATAGAAATGAAACTAAATTGATCACTTATTATGTTTACCTGTCGTGACTCAAAAGCAAAACAATAATTGATAAATAGTAAATTTTTTAAAAATAAATATAGGGCAGTTTGGTAATTTAAACAGTCCATGGTTTTCTTAAATAGATAGTAGATATGTACTAAATACCTGTGTTGTGAGAACCGTACCAGACAAATACGATTCAACCGGGAGGTTTGTTCTGCCTCAATTGGACCGCAATCCAGTTGAACTGCAAAGAACCTGATTTGAACTACAACAGAACCACTTTAAACAACCAATTGGACCAAGTTGAACTATTCAATTCTTTTTTTGATTTACTTTGACTCCAAATTTAATCTTTCTTATTTTTATTTATTTATTAGTTTTTGACTTCACCCGTGATTGAATCTAATAAACTAATTGAAACATAACTCAGAGATCTCTCCGATGTTTGATTTTAAAAACGTTGCTATAAGACTTATAGTGAGATGGAGAGAATGAAGAACGAAAGAAAAAGCGCCAAGGGGTGCATTTTACTAAAAATAGGGGTGTATTTACCAACACTATTTGAGTTATCGTTTAAGAGCTACATCTGATGGTGCTCTTCTATTTTAAGAATTATGAAATACACCCCGTTTTTTTGCACCATACACCCTTCCGTATTTTTTCTATTTTTTTCTATAAATATATTTATATAGGGAGCCTAATAGCCTATAGCATAAATATATTTACAAAAAATCAATTACTTTATTTTCTATTTTTTTCTATAAATATATTTATAGAGGGAGACTATCGTATTCCTAAATATATTTACGGAAAATCAGTTACCTTATTTCTATAATAAAATATCCTTCTTCTAAGCCTTTTATCACTTGTATAGTGTGAGTACAAGTTGAACATCAGAATAAAATTGTTCTGATGTTCAACTTGTACTCACACGATACAATATTTCATTTACCAATAAGAGTCCTCTTTATTTACCAATATTCCATCTTATCCCTTTACAACAATTCATCAACCTTTTGAGTTGATAGTACCCGATTTGTTGGGAGCAACCCTAAATGTGTCTACTAATGGCTTCATGTATTATATAACATTGGTCTATGCTTGTACAAGGATGACCTGAATTTATCCTCTCAATAACAAATCCAATGCCTTAGTGATCGTTCAGCAGATTAAGTCTTTTGTCGAAAATCGATTTTCTAACAAAATCAAGGTTGTACAATCTGATTGGGGATGAGAATTTCGCCATACACTCGATTTCTTTTTGCTTTTGACACAGTTTATCATGTTATTTTCCCCAATGCACATCATCGAAATGGTTTGATGGAAAGGAAATATAGGAAAATAGTAGAGTTGGCCCGACTTTACTTGCCCAAGAAATATTACCCTTCGAAATTTGGGATTTTGCCTTCCTCACTAGCGAACCCCCTGAAAAAATAAAATTAGTACTGATACCCTAGGGAAAAATGTTTTTGCATCCCCTGAAATATATATTTTGCACCCAAGTTCTTAATTTTGCACCAAAGTTCCTAATTTTGCACCACTCTAATGCACCACACTCACACAATCACTCACACTCTTATATTTTATTTTAAGAAAGTTTCTCTATCTCTGTATCTCTTTGGATTCGTTTTTGTTCTTATTATCCTAATTTTGAATTTGCTAATGCTATTTTAATTAGTAAATTTTGAATCTAGCCCAAATTTAATTAATTCTTTGACTCACTTACAAACAATCCATTTTGTTATGCTATATTTAAAAATTACAATAAAAAATTTAATTCAATTTCTTTTAAACATGGTTGTAGCTATCTTAAAAGAATTAAAATAGTGTAGTTTATATACTACATATATTAGAACAAATATTTTCTTAAAGATTTTTTTTGACGCATTCTTAAAGATTTATGTAAGCCATTTTTTATATTAGTTAATTTGAACTCCGTTTTAAATTATATTTTGTCTTCGAAAAAACCGAACCAACTGAACCAATCCAAACCGTATTGGTTTGGTTTGGTTTTATTTTAGGAAGCCAACCAAGCCAAACCAAACCACACGTGTTTTACCTTGCGGTTCAGTTAACTTTTTGTCTCAAAACCGAACCAAACCGCACCGCGAACACCCCTAATTGACACTAATTTTGCCTGTTGAGAGTGACATACATTGAGAGTGATGTATTCAATAAAATTGACTGAGCTTATTATTCAACGATTTCAGAATATGAAATCACGGGGAGGACAATTATGAAATGTATAATTTATTTATTTAGATATATTATAGTTGTTTTTACTTATTTTTTTAGCAAATTGTGTATTTAAAAAATTTGACACCCCTGAACACGAGGTCCTGGGCCGCCACTGCTCACTAGTGTATATCTCATTGATCGTCTTCCCACATCAACTTTCAAGTTTGAAGTTCCCAAGCTATTTAACCATAAACTAGGTTATACATTCTCACGATCTTTGTTTGTGTCTGTTTCCTTTTGCGACAACCTTACAAGAAGCATAAAGTACATTTCAGGTAGAATGTGTATTCCTTGCTTATTCAATCAGTTGAAATGACTAGTTTGACAGTTGATTCAATCTCAATTAGACTACAGTTTGGTTGAACTGCCAAGAATTGGGTTGAAACGCGGTTGAACCACTTAATGTACCTAGTTGAACTGTTCAAAATGATTTTTTTTATTTTTGATTTACTTTTTCTCCAAATTTAATATTTCTATATTTTCTATTTATTTATTTATTAGTCATCTAGTTCAACTATAACTGAACTAAATAAACTAATTAATACATGACCCGAGGTCTCACAGATTCTATATCCGGTTCGACTTTAAAAATATTATTACTAAATACACTAAGACACAACTATAAGACTTACAGTGAGTTGGAGAGAGTATGCATTGAAGCCAAAGCATAAACTAGGTTTGACGGAAAGGAAATATAGGAAAATTGCACTTCAAATTTTGGGACTTTTCCTTTCTCACTAGTGTATATCTCACTGATTGTCTTCCCACATCAACTTTTAAGTCAGAAGTTCCCTTCACCAAGCTATTTAACCGTAAAGTAGGTTATATCTTTCTCACGATCTTTGGTTGTGTTTGTTTCCCTTTTGCTACGACCTTACAAGAAGCATAAAGTACAATTCAGGTAGATCACAAGAATGTGTATTCCTTCGTTATTCTATATCACACTGTTAGCCTGCATTTTCGACAGGCTCAATTAAATGCAGTCAACGAGGTTTAGTTTGACCTTGTATTTCAAGAGACAATAAGTATCAATTTCGACACTAAAATGAGTTAAGTTATCAAGTTGCATCAAGCAGATTTCGACCTTAGATTTGGCAAAGTCGAAGAGGCTGAAGGTAGGTATTTCGACAAGAAGAAGTTGGAGGCTGATGACGAAGTAGGATCAAGTAACCGTTACCAAGAGCACGTAGCAGTTACAGTTTTTTAAACTTTGTACAGTTATTTTCTATTTGTATAAATAGTAGTTTCTCATAGGAAAAACGGGTCACAATTTCATTACAGAACTCTCACGCTCTAACTTCCAACACATTACAGAGAAAACGAGCAAAGAGAAGAATGTATGATCTGTGCACCAACCCTCTTTACAATTAATGCAATTTTAATTTGTTTTCTTCTTTGCTTTTCTGCAATTTTTCCTTTGTTTTATTCTCCCTCATTGAGGAAGCTCGACGGTTTCGCGCGAGATCGACGGTTATCTTCTTTTTTTACTTTTAAACTGCAAGAACACGTACAATTCTGGGAAAAACTTTAACACAAATGGTTTTAGGATTTACTAGTTGATCCTGCAAACAGAAGCAATTTCAAACTAGCGGTGTTTACCAAAATCCAAGGTAAACAAATTGGCACGCCCGGTGGGACGTTTGTGCTAATTTTAAAAGTTTTTCGTTGAATTCTTAAACTTTGTGTTTGTCTGTGCATGCAATCAAGGAGTGGGAAACATCTTCCAGAGATGGCACGCTCTAGTACAAGTAATGCTTCTGCATCAAATGCACAAAGTACACAAGAACAAGCGTCAGTTAGTGACGTTAACGCTGCAAATGTCGCAGGCATAACCGCTGCTATGCCTTCTTCGATAACAATGGGAGTAACCGCTATAACTTCTCCCATAATTACTCCAGTGTCAATGATGACCACTGCAGCATTAACAAATGTTAATACAATGGCTTCTGTGCCACCAATAACAGGACCAACGAGTCCTTTGATGGCAAATCCTATGATTGGAAATATGCCATTTACTATGAGCGGAAGGGTTTTACCGTATGGCATGCCAACAGCATTGATGGCAGGTCTTCAGACAAATTCGTCTACATTTGCAGAAAATGCAAGTACAGGGTATTCTCCTATTCATAGTTCAACGGAGGGCATCCATAGTCGAAATGCCCAAACTAATTTGACTACAACATCTTTGTTGGCATTAAGACAACAAATGGATGATAGCAATCATGATATGGTCAATATGTTAACACAACAAATTGGTACTGTGTTTAATCCTTTGATACAAAACACTAATAACAGTTACCAAATGTTGGCAACACAAATAGGAAGGATTGCTGATTTCTTTGGTACTCCACCAGTACATCACCAGCAAATTCCCCAAATCCAAAATGCTAGGCCTGTAGAGATACCTGTAGAAAGGCCTAACAATGCAATTCTTATGAATCAGGGAAACCAAGGACAACAACAAATTGTCGCAGAGCCTATGAGGATAGAGGCAATCCTTGAAGTTGTGTTGGTGAATAGAAACCAAAATGCTGACGAAGTGGTTAGACAAGTGCAACAAAACAATTTTGGAGCACAAAACAATCTGGCTAATATGGTCGAAACTATTTTAGCCCAGAATGGCCTTAACTTAGGTTTACATAGGCCTAATTTTGTGTCACCCTTGTCAGATTGCACCTTACAAACAGAGCTGCCTAGGGGATGGAAAATTACCAAGTTCACAAAGTTCGCTGGAGAAACCAGTGAATTTACCGTCGAACACGTGGCTCGTTATTTGACTGAGGCTGGCGATCTAGCACACAATGAGAATTTAAGGATGAAATACTTTCCAAATTCTCTAACTAAGAACGCCTTCACATGGTTCACTACACTGTCTCCAAATTCAATTTTTAATTGGAGTCAATTAGAAAAGGCCTTCCATGAGCAGTTCTATATGGGTCAATGTAAGATTAGTCTTAAAGAACTGGCTAGCGTTCGACGCAAGGGGGCAGAATCTATTGATGATTATCTCAATAGATTTAGACTACTCAAAGCAAGGTGTTTTACTCAAGTGCCTGAGCATGAGTTAGTCGAAATGGCTGCTGGTGGTCTAGATTACACTATAATAAAGAAACTAGACACACTACATTTAAGAGATATGGCACAATTGACTGATAGCGTTCGACAAGTCGAAAGACTCAAAGCCGAAAAAGCCAGAACAGGTAGATTCCAAAGTAAGAAAGAAAAGGTTGCTTATGTCGACAGCGACCAAGAATACGACATCTCTTATGAAGATGCCGAAGAAGAGGTTAACATTGCAGAACTAAAACCAGGACCTCCTTATACCTGTCGATTGGCTCGTTGTCGAAAAAAGGAGAAATCTGGAAAGAACAAGGTATTTTCGACCTGATGACGTCATTAGAGCAGTTAAGAGGAATCTCAAAAATGTCATTTTCTTCTTCATTTAAAAACTCAGTCGAAAAAGACATTTTTGGGGGGCAATTTGTTAGCCTGCATTTTCGACAGGCTCAATTAAATGCAGTCAACGAGGTTTAGTTTGACCTTGTATTTCAAGAGACAAGAAGTATCAATTTCGACACTAAAATGAGTTAAGTTATCAAGTTGCATCAAGCAGATTTCGACCTTAGATTTGGCAAAGTCGAAGAGGCTGAAGGTAGGTATTTCGACAAGAAGAAGTTGGAGGCTGATGACGAAGTAGGATCAAGTAACCGTTACCAAGAGCACGTAGCAGTTACAGTTTTTTAAACTTTGTACAGTTATTTTCTATTTGTATAAATAGTAGTTTCTCATAGGAAAAACGGGTCACAATTTCATTACAGAACTCTCACGCTCTAACTTCCAACACATTACAGAGAAAACGAGCAAAGAGAAGAATGTATGATCTGTGCACCAACCCTCTTTACAATTAATGCAATTTTAATTTGTTTTCTTCTTTGCTTTTCTGCAATTTTTCCTTTGTTTTATTCTCCCTCATTGAGGAAGCTCGACGGTTTCGCGCGAGATCGACGGTTATCTTCTTCTTTTACTTTTAAACTGCAAGAACACGTACAATTCTGGGAAAAACTTTAACACAAATGGTCTTAGGATTTACTAGTTGATCCTGCAAACAGAAGCAATTTCAAACTAACGGTGTTTACCAAAATCCAAAGTAAACACACACAAAGGGTATAAACTTTTAGCCTTTTATGTACTCTTTAATGAGTAAAGATTCCCATATTCTAGATTGTTCACCTTAAAGGAACCTCAACCTTCAAAGATAACAACAGTTGTTCTAGCAAACCTTTAGTCTCGAAGCAGCAAATTTTAGGCACCAAATTGATAAATGCAGGACTATTTAACATGTTTTTAAAGTTTAGGGACTAAATAAGAGAAACTGTGATACTTTATAAACTAAATTGAGGTTGTACTCTTTAATTTATTAAATACTTGTGTTGTGGGAACGAGGTCGGACAAGGCAGTTCGATCGGTTGAACCAACTAGTCTGGCAGTTGGTTCAACCTCAATTGGACCGCAATCGGTTGAACCGCCAAGAACTAGGTTGAACTGCAACTGATCTGCTTATTGGACTGAGTTGAACTGTTCAAATTTTTATTTATTTATTTATTCCCCAAATTTAATACTTCTTTATTTTTTTATTAGTCATCTGATACAATTAGGGTTGAACTGAATGAACTAATTGAACAATGACCCGAAAGTCTCGTTGATTCGATATCCAGTCCAATTTTAAAAATAAAATAAGACACTTCTATAAAACTTATAGTGGGATGGAAAGAGAGTATGCATTGAAGCCAAAGCATACTTTAAACTCTGTCGCATGTGTGTAGAGTGAATGCTATAAATAAACACAACAAAAACAAAGCAAGCAGATTAATAGTAGTACAACACAACCACACCAATGTTGTTTCCCCTCCGCATGTGAATAATCTGGTCCCACTATCTCGTACACTCTGTCCCTTCCTTTTTATTACAAGTCAACAACAATGTGTCTCTCTCTAACTCTTAAAACCATGTTTGTTTTCCCAATTATTTTCCTTTAAAATTGCGTTTTGTTTAAAGCTTATACCCACTTGCTTTTCCGTTTGATAAACATGAAACCAAACACGCTTTCAGTCTTGCTTCGACAACGCATCTACGTGGTTCATTCAACCAATCAAAATTAGACAACGGATTGTCCCAAAATACCAAGCCAGTTGCTTTTTCTTTCTTTTTATCAATTACACTTTTTTCAAGACAAAAAACATTATTCCCTTGTAGTATTATTTTGTGTATTTTTATTTACTTATTTATCAAAATTAGACTAAAAATATCCAGTTTTTGTATTTTGAAACCATTTTCGTTACATTGAAAATTTGGGAGAAGAAAAGTGTATTTTAGTCTAAAAATTAATAATAGAGGGGGTGTGGTTGAGCGGTTGGGCTCATCCTCTCTTAACCAAGTGTCGAGCGTTCGATCATCGCTTTGGGTATTTAGCAGCTTTAAATCCTTGGGTCAGCTGTCCCACCCTTTGAGGTGCCTCCAATCCAGCGAGGAGATTAGTCACTGCATTCTGCGGTGGATACCCTGGTCTCGACCAAAAAAGTCTAAAAATTAATAGAAAAAGTGAAATTATTATCAAATATAGGAAATGAAAAGTAAATTGGTTTCCAATTTTGACTTCTCTAACACTTAATGATAAAATTAGAGATGAAATTTATATTTCTCTAAATTATTTTGATATTTCATGTTTTTTAGTAGTAATTAAAAATTTGGATGAATTAAATGTATTTTTAATATCCATATTATATAAAAATAATTCTTTTAAAATATGAGGACCGAAACCCAACATTTATCCTGCGAAAAATAAGAAACCAAACGTTTTTTTTTAAGGACAAAACTTAAGTGTGGTTAATACTATTTTGCAATCGCATTTTGACACGCGAATTAGTTATTTAAAAAGTAATTAAAAGATAATGAATAATAATAATAATAATAATAATAATAACAAATTCATGTCATGGTGTGATTGAAAAATAGGAGTCCGACTTATAATACTAAACAATAGTTTATTACTTGTTACTAAATGAGTATAATAGTCATTTCCCATCAATGATAAAATTTCGTGACCACATCAAAGTTATATTTTGGGAAACGTGAACTAACTAGTGTTTTCATTTACCCCTCACTCACCATACAAAAACTAAATTGTGGCTAATATAAACTAACCATTAAATTGTTATATAATGGTCACTGAAATATTTAATAACTATTACTAAAGAATTTTTTAGTACGATAAGACGCCGCCGAAAAATAAACAATCACACTTGTAAAACTAAATCTAAGTTTGTCTTCCCATAATTGAGAAACTTATGATATAACGAACCAATAAAAGAAAAAATTCTCAAAGAGAGCACTAAACTTAAACAATCTTAATTTTACTAAAACCGTACCATATGATTTTTAATCATATAAAAAAAAGTTCGAAGCCGACCTAAGAGATATTTGTCAAAATCTACAAGTGACATAATAAATGAAGAGTATATATTTTTTCAAAAAATATCTTCTAGCTATCTTTTTTATTTGTCTTTCAAACCCAATAACCAAGGAACCTCAGAACTATCTACTTTAGAACAATTCATCACACCACAAAAATAGAAAGATCCCATGTTGTTCTAATCATAGACACACCTTCCATTTCTATTCTCTTCCTTTAGGCAACTGAGTGAGTGAAAGACTATTACTTACTCTCTAGGGTTTTTTTATATTCTCTTTGTCTTTTCTCTATATATATCTATCTAACTAACTACTTTTCTTATTTCTTCGTCTATTTCTTCTTTTGGGTATTTTTCTTTTTTTTTTCAAATCCAGAAATAGAAAAGATCATCATGGGAAGAGGAAGGGTTCTATTGAAGCAGATCGAAGATAAAACAAGTCGACAAGTTACTTTTTCAAAGAGGAAAAATGGTCTTCGTAAGAAAGCTCATGAAATTTCTGTCTTATGTGATGCTCAAGTAGCATTGATTGTCTTCAACTCTAATGGAAAACTCTATGAGTATTCTTCTGAATCCAGGTTTCTATTTTTACCACCCCCTTTTTCATTATTTGCTACCTTCATCTTCTTAATTTGAGTTCCACCTTATTTATCTAATTATTTAATTTATTTTTCTTCCATGGTTGTTGAGTGGTCGTAGATATTTGTTGTTTGTTTTTTTGGACAAAAATATTTGTTTGTTTAGATATTTGTTGTTAATTAGTATTATATTATAGATTTGTTTTTCTAATTAAATTTAACTATGTATTGTGTGTGGATATGGAAAATCTTACAACTCAGTTTTTATCCCCTTTATGTCTTTTCATTTATACATTATTTTACCCCATTTTAGGGTCACCCTTTAAATAGTAGTATTAAATTTAGCCCATAATGGTAAAGTAAAATTCTGCACTGCAACTTGCTACATAGCATATTAATTCTTGGATTTACTTTTCAAACCTTATTTTTTTCCCTTTATAGTCATATTTATCCCTTCAACACCTTTTCACACACACACACACATATATATATATATATATATATATATATATATATATATATATATATATCTGTGGCTTTTTTATTTCGTCATGAATACCTACAATATAAATTAACAATAATTATAGTACTCTAGAGTGTGTCAGTTTGAGGCGGTGGAGATGATAATGCTCTTTTGAATTTTGTAGTCCATAGCATGATAATGGGATTATTTACCTGATACACAGTTAATGAGAAGAACTCTCAATTATAATATTAATATATGGTATAATATTATATATATATATATATATATATATATATATATATATATATAATATGAAATTTGATAGAACATTGTCCAAAGATTTAGTGTAAGAAAAGTTGTTGAGAAGATATCAGCTGCTCTTAAGGGACTACAAATAAATAACATTGTCCAGAGACTACACATATCCAACACACCCAATAGGTTACCTATCTCATAGCATAGCCATATATGTAGTAATGATGCTAAAGCTAGACAATATTATTAGTAATCAGTAATTAGGCTTTACTCATTAAAGAAATCCCCGTGAGAACACCGACAAAGTCAGAAACAAGTGGTTAGTAATTAAGTTCTTCGACATATATTTAATCATTGGCAAAACTGGTGGATATCATTAAAAACACCATTTAGAGTAGTTCCCTTATTTAGGAGGGTCAAGTTTGCTTTGTATGCTATATGGTTACCCAACCCTACTTTAGTAGTTTTCACTTCGAGGTTGTCTACAATAAGTCCATTCTAGTTTCAAACCTTCTTTGATTTTGATGATTAGAGGCAAAAGAAATCCATGGAAACCCATAAAAACACTAATAAGAAATATTTAGAGATCAATAGTTTGTACATATTGACATGATTTATGATATATAGTATTATTGCATTGTTTGATTTGATCCATGTGGTCGACTCCACCTAGTGGATAAGGCTTAGGTTGTTGTTTGATCTATAGGTGAGACTTAATATCATAAAAAGTCATAGGAGTTTTCTACTTTATCCACATGTCATCCAGTATGATTTTTATCCATGTATAACAATCATGAGCCTCTTGAGCCACATAACTTAAAATGATGCTTCTATATGGATAACAATCAAGTGTAGAACAGTAGAAGCATCATTTTCAGTTATGTGGCTCAAGAGGCTCATGATTGTTATAATGATGCTGCAGGGGTACCTATATTTTGCATTTTAGTACTCATGGGAAAAGAAAATTATGATGTTAGGTGCTAAAAACATGAGAAATGTAACATCAAATTAGAACACCAAAATCGACAACAATTTTGTTAGTTAATGTAGTTGGTCACTCACTTATGTGTTTAATGAAATGTTGAATTTGGTTACAGAAATGACAAGAAGTTGCAACTCATCAACCATCAACCATCAACGGAATTTCATTAATCACAGTATTTAGGTCTTTAAATAAAACTACATGATATTCGAACAGTTAAAAAGTAATGTTAATAACGTTCAAAATCGTGATAAATGAAGTTCAGTTGATGATTAATGAGTTGCAATAGTATATATCCATTAACCTAGTTCACCATTAATATGTGTAAATTGTATGAACCTACAAAATTTATTTCCATTTTTGATGTGCAACATGTTGAAAGTGTAAAGATTCATGCTCAATTGGTCATTACATTAAGGCTCTCTTTCTATTATTTATATTTTGTTATGAATAGAAAATAAACTATTACTTACTCCTATATATGTTTATGGACAGAATGGAAAACGTCCTGGAAAGATATGAGAGACATGCCCCTGCAGTTCAACATGTTGGAGCTGATCAAGAAATACAGGTACCTCAACATACATAACATAACATACCTTTTTCGATTGAAATTTTTGGTTCGGACCATTGCTGGCTACACACAGAGTGTCCAAACGGCGAAAGACTAATCTCCGCTTGTGCTTAGGATCAAATTTCGCACTGGCCAACACCGAGTTTGTCCACTGCGGGAATCGAACCCGGGAGCACCGGGTCGACCCCCCGTGTCCCAGGATGGATTAAGCCAGTAGGCCAACGGTGTTGGTTTATTAATATATTAATATTAACATGTCAAATTACTATTAGTACATAAACCAAGACTAAATCTATCTTTCTATATTTTCCTTCATTCTTATATTTTGCATATGGAGTTATGGAGAGAAATTTAGACTTAATCCATGATCATGAAAGAAGTTTAATGAGGGATTTAGCACTTTCACCTCTTCATGGATGTGGATTCAAATCCCCTCAAAATCACTAAAATCTCGTCTGGTGGACAATCCTCCTCGGGAAGCTTCCTGAGCTTCCCCAGGCTAGTGTGCAATTGGGTGAAATTGCTTGCAATTTAGGTCTGTGTAGTAATCCTCTTAGTTGAACTTGTACTAATAGCTTTAGTACGCTATTGGCGCACGTAGCTTTACGAGCACCTTTCTTAACTACATTATTTTGCATGAAAATATCCATATTTTTGAATTGGTGTGTCATCGAAATCCGTAGTCGGTAGCTCTTCTCAGTTTTTTACTACTTTTTTTTGTAATAGCAAATATTAGTTGTTAAAAATGTTAGCCGGGAAGATTTGGACTCCCGATCTTTATCTCTCCAACTCGTATCTTCCTCTCCTAAACCCTAAACCCCAAACCACCAAACCACCTTATGACTCAAACGGTTCCTAGGACAGGGTATAGGGGAAGCTATATATGCATTGCATTTTGTGAAAGATTTTTTTTGCATGTTATGATGTTCTGTTTTTGGTTGGGATGTTGTTCTATTTTTGGTGCTATAGGCTTATAACTTTTTTGACTACTTTCTTGTATAAATACTCTGAGCACAACTTCTGCTTCTGTTACTTTTTAATTAATTTTTCAATAAAATCAATTGGCCTATGGAAAAATAAATATTGCTGAATGGTGGCAATGAATTTTGAACCTTCTCACCAAATTTTTAAATAATGTAGTATGGTGAGATTATTATTATATTTTAATTACTTAGTATGAAAGTTCATTTTATTACAGGAAAACAGCTCTGTGGAATACTTCAAGCTCACTGGTAAAGTACAAGTCTTAGAGAGGAACATACGGTTAGTGCAACTCACTTTATTATAGGAAAACAGCTCTGGAGACACATTTCATATTTCAATCTAAACCTTACAATTTACTTTGAGAGCTATGAAGTAATAATCTTTTCACTAATTAGTGCAACTCATTTTCATGAATATCATTTCTTAAAACTTATAAGGTTTTAAATCGCGGTCGTGCTAATAGTTGCGTCACGATCCTTTATATTGCGAAGTAGTCAAATGCGGCTGATATGACCTAAATTTCAATTGTGTTGCGTTCGCAACAACATGCTTCCGTGAAATAGCTTATAGAATATAGCAAATTAAATATATAGGAACTTAAAGGGCCATGATCTGGAACCCTTGAGCTTGAGAGAGCTTCAAAATTTGGAGCATCAACTTGACACATCTCTAAGGCGTATTCGAACAAGAAAGGTGAATGTTTTTGCTTAGTCTTACAAGAAATAAGAAATTACATAAAATTAGCAACTAAAGGGAATTGCAAATATTGTGAAAATTAATTTGGAGTCATAGGATTGTGAAATTAATTTGAACTACTATTAATGATTTTTTGCAGAACATAGTTATGAATGAATCCATCTCAGAGCTGCAGAAAGAGGTTAGGGTTTGGGAACAGAGGGATTTTTTACTATTTATATTTGCCTTGTGCATGAATTTGTGTTGCAAATTTAACAAATTGATACATGGAAATTAATTAATTACTAGTGTTTTGGGGTTCTCATTTTGTCTGTGTTTTTGGAATACAAAATTCCCAGTTTTTATTTTTTAATGTAAAACATGAAAGTTAAATCAATGAAAGTTTCATTGGGGGTATGAGGTTTCTTTGTTTGTTCCGTCTGAGTGGTATCAATAGCGACATAGTTTTACTATTTTCCCGATAGTTAGATCATTATGTGCAAATTATACTCACCTTCTATTTTGGTTTTCAGAGAGCGCAAGTTATGCTAGACAGTGAATAACATAGCACATATAGCAGCTAGTTTTAATTTTGAAAATGGCTAATTGTATCTCCACTAACCTAATTGTAAAAGCCATATAAGATGATTATGATCATCAATGTGTGCTTGTTTGAAGTGCTTATGTTTTGGTAAACTCATTTATGCTCATATTGTGAGTTGAACAAATTTTGACACCATATTTGTTTATAGTATATAAGCATCTCTACAAAAAAGAAGCCATTGGTCAAAGCATTCAAAGATGAGTGATTTTATTGAGAGAATGAAGAGGAAGAAAAAGCCATTCAAGAAGCTGGAATTTTGGTTAGAAAACTATAATTGTCACCAAATTAAATACGTTTAACTTGATAAACCTAACATACTATAACACACTTACATTACTAAAGCCAAAAGCTACTTAAAATTCAACAAAACATAGCATATTTAAAACTCAGTACAAAAAGAATTTGTTTCTCTATATCTGCATCATACTAAAGTCAAAAGTTACTAGCCACAAGAAGGAAAAAAAAGGAGTGTGTGAATGTATGTCTAGAGTCCAAAGCAGATTTGAAAGTCCAAGTCCATAAAACTCCCAATATTATTATTTTTTTTTGAAAACTCGTGTAGATTGTAGAAATAATATAAAATCATGGATGACTTCTTTTTGGTGAAACTCACAATGTAATTTATCCGTAAGACCTAGTTCAAATGACAAAGATCAAAATTATTAGACTGAATATCATATCTTAGGTTCGAATTTGAGACCTCAGTTGTGTGTGAGTTTCAAATGACATAAAGAACAAACCTAATATAGGGAGTAATCACAACCCATGTTATTGCATTTCATTAGTTGGGGGGCATTGTCACACATGACTTCACACCATGTTATGTGCTTATAGATAACACTTAACACGTAGGCTGCATTTTCTATTAGTTGTGTCGACAATAAAATAATGAATAAAATAAATAGTATGTAAGACGTTATTCTTAGAATTTGTATTCGGCCCAACTCAACCCAACAAAACCGGCTTGTAGAGTGAGAAATGCCATATCACATTTGATGTGGGACTCTCAACACACCCCCTCAAGCCCAGGACTAGACAACTAGAGTGTGACGGGAGTGGCCCGATAGCAGGTGACCCAATAGATTTTGGATCGACTTTGATACCATCTTAGAATTTGGGTTGGACCTAACTCAATCCTACAAAATCAGCTTGTAGAGTGAGGGATGCCTCCCACTTACAAACTCTTTTTCAAGCCATACCATATCCATGTGGGACTCTCAACAACTATATCTATTAACCTCTTTCGTTAGGGTTTTAGGAACAAATGTGGTTGAAGTAATCTCTTTTTATTCACCGTAAAAATACAAAATAAAAATAAATATAAAACTCAACAAGTGGTATCAGAATCCGTCACTGTATGACCAATAACAATCCATACTCTCTCGTAAGGGATTGCACACATATGAGCCAAGGTATGAGGAACAAATGTAGTCTAAGTCTCTTGTTATACACCATTAAAATGAATATAAAAAACCATTAAAATGAATAGAAAAACTTTACACATAAACCTCACAATAGAAAATCAAAACAAAGATTTGAAAAACCAAATCAAGTCAAGCCATGTTATTCATATCATTAAGCCATATATATTATTTAACATTAAGACTTTAAAGTGTCAGTTATATGATGGTTAATAGGTTTAACCACAAAATAATTTGAGAACCATGAAGTTTGGTTTCATAAATATGAATAAACTTATAATAATAACGATTTACAAAACCTCATTGAAAATACAGTTGAATTCTTCTCATCAAAGTAACATTTTAAGTTTTAATTTATTTTATACTGAAGAAAATCTTTCCTTGAAATAGTTTCCTTCTCCTAGAGAGAAAATTATCAGTTAACAAATTTGTCACAAGCTAAATTATTCATTCACGATTATGAAGAAGAAAGGCAGTCTTTAGCAATGTCAAAAACTCCAAAAAGATACATTTGAAAGAGTGGAAATTGCTACTTTCACCAAAAATACCAAAACTTAGCCTATAATTCTCATGGGTGCAAGAGTGTAGATAAAAAAATAGAAAGAGTGAAGTGAAGAGGACAAGAAAAGATGATATGGTAGGGGGAGTGGGGTGATGAGGACAACCTAGAAAAAGAGATCGTGTGTTTATATTGATGGGAGTGCGGAGTTTGAAACCTGAACCTCTTTCTTGCAACTCCTTCATGCCCCTTAGCTCGCCAACTGAGCTACCTTCTTAGGCGTACGACAAGATTTATTCTCCTTTTCTTAAAAAAAGAATCATCCTAGAATTTTCAAAGCCGTGATAGGAATATCTTTAGAGCACTTTCACAAGCAGAATATCTTTAGAGCATATCTTATGAATTTATCTTCTGAATTTACAATGGTTCAAACCAGAAGTCCCGAACCCGTTCGGACCATAAGTACCGAGTATGTTATTTTTAATTTCAATGCACATGCCCACCCCTTTTATGGTTTTTTAATAGGTTCATACTTTTGGCACCGAACTGGTGTACCACCGACACCTTTTATTATAATCTTAAGGAGTTCTGAATTTAACTAAGCGACATATTTTTAACAACTTCTGAACTGCCTAATTTTCAACAAACAACACATATAAATAATACGCTACTCATATATATAAATAAATATGTCTTACAGAGCCAAATATGTTCATAAAAAGCAAAAAAAAAATACAACTACTGTGTCTGCCTCTTTCTCCGCTGGTAGACACAACCATACTTCTTCAGCCCTGTGTGAGTGACCTCTCCAATGTCTTCAGCCTCTCAAGTATGCTCCATGCACCAGTGTGCCGTGGAATCCTACCATCCTGCACCTGCTCCATCTCATCAAACAGGTCCACCATATCGCAATGTAGCATCAGCATGCGGTGGGATGGTTTTTCTGCGCCCACGTGCACGTGGAATATTCTGAGCCATTTTGTTGCGGACGGACACCGTAGGACGAACTCTATCATCATCCTCCTGTCCCTGGCGTGAACTCCAACTACCCCTTGTATTTGCCATACTAAAAAAAAGTTAAACAAACTGTTAGAATTTAGAAAATTCAAAAACAGTGTGGTTAGAAGGTTCTGCGTCGAACCAGTTCGGACCTTGTGTGTCAAACCAGTTCGGGAGTTCTTGTCCGAACCATGCAAAAACAACAGATCAAGAAGCAAACTGGTTTGAAGGTTATGGGTCGAACCCGTTCGGTGGTTCTCCTTCGAACCATGTGAAAACCAGGAAAAAAACAGAATGCAAAAACGAAGGAAATGGTTGTTACCTGTGAGACCGTAATGCGACGACGAAGCAATGTGGGAGAATAAGAGTGCGAGGTTGATGGAGAAGAGTGCGAAATTGAGGGAGAAGAGGAGAAGGGTAGGGTTCTCAGGTTGAAGAAGAGATGGAATGGAGGAGGTGTGTGTGAGAGTGAGAGGGAAAGGGAAGGGATTTAGTATTTTGAAGGAGGGTTATTTTGGGGATTTTGGGTGCTGGGGGGTGTCAACTGAGTAGTTTGGGGGTTGTATGAAGTATCGCCCTTTTTGCAATACATCCCCTTGTGTCCTAATAGGGAAATGAAATAGGCTAAAAAAATATAACGAGTCCAACTAGATTTGGATCAGATATGGAAATCCAAATACATATTTGAGCATATAAAAGAAGATATCCAGTCGTGTTTGAGAAAAAAGGAAATGATCCAATTAAAAAGTTAATCCAAATTTTCATTTTTGCAAATGGTTTTAGCTTGGGTCTTATAAGTCATTAGTTTTTGCACTATTATTTTTAACAAGCGAGCCACTGCTACACAAATTAAGTATCACCATACAAATAACGAAGATCCCAAACATGCTTACAAATAACGAAGATCTGATTACATATCACCATACAATCAATTAAGGGTAATATGTTTTTAGATGAGAGTTAACCTAGAATTTAGCTAGTATTAATCATTTGAACTAGGGTTACATGACTTAGGATGGTACACAACCAAATTCTTTTCCTAAAAGGAAAACTTGCTTTTTAAAGAAGAATACTTTCATCACAATAACCTGCTCTTGAAATTTGTTTACTTAAAATGTTAACTATATTCTCTCACTTAGTGGGTGTATATATGCATATATGTATGTATATCTATAATATTTTGGTGTATACTTTAGTTTTTCATATTTTCCTAATAAGTGTGCTAATAATTATCACACAATTAAGGTTAGTTAATTAGGATTTCACTTTTATAGGAACATGAATTAATTAACTCAATTTACCAATACATTACATCACGTCTCAACCTTGATTGCATCAAGACTATCATAACAATGCACTAACCATCAAAACGTTTAAGAATCTAAACCCAAGGCTCTATCAACCATGATCTTACTGAACTTACCATTAGGTTCCTCTAGCCATGAAATTAATCCTTAAATTCTATGTTCATTATCCTTTTGTCATCATAAACCGTTTTTCTGCATAATGCTATCTAAGGCTACACCTAAACTAAGACATGGTCATCCAAATCCCAACCAATCATTCTTCACATAGTAACCATCCATAAGACTTACCTAAGGGCAAGGTAGTCAGGTTCGACATCTTACTTAGGAGCGGTGAGGGGTCATAGGTTCGTAAAGAACGGGTTTGTCGCATAAAACATAAGATCCTACCAAATTGTCCAACTAGTGTGTGTGTGTGTGTGTCTATATATCTATATATAGGAATTAATTAACATCAACACCCCACGTTTGAACATCTTTATTACTCCTTACTCCTACAAGAGTCTCAAATAACCAAAACAAACGTGAACATTACCATTGCTCATACAATGGCGTAAAAACAAGTAATCAATGTCACATGGAACAAGTAATCAATAAAAAACGATATTCGAAACCTAAAACAACTATGTGGGAACTAAAACAGAAAATACGAAACGCCTTACAACGAAATTTCCTTCTATATAACAGAGTGAGAGAAAGATAGGTACATAAAGGATCACTCTCTAGTCAAGGTGACATTGAACAACAAATTTAGCGAGTAGCGAAGGAGAACAATAAAAAAAAAAGGCGAAGAATGGTGTTTTGAGATCAAAGGTTTTCCTAAGACATTAGGAATGGGTTTAGAACATGATAAGTGAGGGTTTAGGTCTAGGTTTAAGATTATAAAACATGTCTGATGTGTTCAAGTCGGATTATGGCTTTTGGGTCGAGCCCATCGGGCCATAAACGTCAAATGCGTAAAAGACTTATTTTATCAAATACAATCACACTACATCATCATTCTTGCTGTATTGAGCAATGAGTATTTGATTGGGTCATTATCTGTAGTTTTGGAAATCTTAAGAGAAAAATCTACAAAATCAAGTGTATCAAGAATTACCTAAATTGGACACTAAACAAGTGAGATAGAAATGACGGTTGTTATTATATAGGATTTGTAGAAGATTAAGGTAAGATCTTAAGAGATAATGGAGGAGAAGATTCTCTTATCTTAGTTAGGACTCCTATTAAATTTGATTAATATCTAATAGACACTCTTAAGATTAAGATAATATAAGCTCATCTATTTAAGGAAGGAATTTCTAGGATACCTAATCATATACACTGTCTCGATTTAATACTAAAAATATAGACAACTACATCGGCACTTATAATACTTGATATCTTGGTTAGTAAGTTGTTAGGCGCAAGATAAGAAGACAAACTATACCGTCTTTCAGCACGATGTATAAAGTGCATATACTTTGTTGTCGCCCCTGACCAGTGTATAAAGTGCATATACTTTGTTGTCGCCTCTGACCAATGAAATTAATTCTTAATTCCATTGGCGTAAAATATCTTCACACCTAATTTACATGGTTGAATACTCTAAGAATTTTTTTCACTCATTGGGACTTTCTTACCCTAAAAAATATTGAGGGGTGAGACTTATTACTCATGTGTGTTCCAATAGGTTTGTGGACTAGGTATGATGGATTATTTTTGTAACAACCCAAACCGCTTTCAGCACCGCCAACTGCACCCGCAAACTAACATGAGCTTTTTTAGCGTTCTTTGTCCTCAATTACACACTTTTTGGGAAGCTTACTAGAAGGTCACCAATTCCACAAGTGTTCAAAATCAATCATATTTAACTATTGAATTCTTATGCTATGGGCTCCCGAAAAGAAGACGCAACCTGTTATTATGGGTAGTACCAAACAATTCTCATAGGTACTCCTTCAATTGTACAATCCCATACTTGTACAATCTTAATATTCCTCTCATTTTGATGTGAATTTAGTTCGTTCACGTGTGACAAGAGTCCTCCATGCTAGATCCACCTACGATAACTCTCCACACCTCGTCAGCCTCAACATGACGTATGCCTAGGAATGTTGGATGATTTAGAATTTACAAAGAAACGTCAATTCATCTGGGATGAACAATATGTTGCTTGTGTCTCATCATCATTGAGTATCCCGCAAACCCCTCCATGTTTCCCCTCACAACGATCATGACCTCTCTAGGTTTCTTATTAGGATAGAGAGAGTGCATTAATAGAATTTGACCATGCCCAAGGCCTCTCAACCTAAGGCAATAGTAGAATATAGACCAAAGCTATGAATACAAATTAAAATAATATACTTCGGAAACGAACATTCATTTCTTCTTGTGTGTAGTTGTGCTCATGCACATGAATTATAAACAAGATTCTTTAGCAAACCCAAAAATAATGAAACAATAAAGGGCCATACTTCGTACAACCCCCTAGCTACTCAATAGACACCCCATCACTCTCAAAATCCCCAAAATACCCCTTTTCTAATATAACTGATTTTTACAGGCTCGGACGATGCTCGTCCGAACCGGTTCGGAGCGCGCTGCTCCGAACCTCTTCTAATATAACTGAAAGGAAAAAAGGGGCGTTTCTGTGTGTTATTAACTGGTTCGGATCACGATCCTCCAAACCATCGAAGGAGCATAAGATTCATTAATGGCATTTTGGTCTTTTCACGCGTGTAGAGGGTATTCACTGAGTAGCAAGGGGGTTGTACAAAGTATGGGCATCAATAAAACCTACTAACTAAAACATTGATAGTACCAATTTTGTCATGAGTGACTTACATGTTAACACTAAATCAAAGTATATTTAGCATGGCGAGTCTAAACACCATAACATATGCATATTACTAAATGAACGGAGTTGAGATCCTCTTCATTTCTAAAAAAAAATGGAGAGTTCTATTACTATATTTTTAGGTGCATAAAATATATAAATGCCCAATCTATTTCTTTTAGCTTTAAAGTGTGTGTATTTATACATCCAAAAATATAGTAATGAAACTCTCCATTTCTTTTGACTCACAAATATCCATGCTAGACTTGGTTTCAAGTTTTGTGGGAAAACGATTTGTTATCGTAACAAGCTTAAAAGCTTAGTAAGCATTAACTTGAGGGCGAGTGTTAGAATATCAGTTATGATTTGTCATATCAATTAGGTTTAATTAGTCTTATTGTAACTGATTCTCATTTACTATGTAAATAGATATGAGAATTCAACAGAAAGAAATAGAGAAAGTGAGGAATGGAGAGGATCCATTCCCATTTAGGCATGTGCTACTTGTCAATATCCGTATTACAAGTTTTATAGTTTAAGTTGATCATAATGTACCCTGCAAATAATCTTATGTATTTTGGGAATTCAAGCAAATCAAGTCAAATGAGTATCATGAGAATCTGAGTTACTTTCTTTACTATCTGCTACAAGCAGTATAGCTTTGATATACATTTGGCATTGATTTTCATGTGCACTACCAGTTTGACTGGTACTTTTCCTTTTGATGGAACCAAATGCTATTCCTAGAAGAAGTTCTGAAATGTCTTTGTTTTCTATTTTGTTTCTTCTTTGACATATTTTTTTGGCTGCTAAAGTTTACTAAATTAATGTCTAATTGTGTGAAATGAAATTAATTCCATTATGATTGTAAGGTTTATGCATAAACAGTGTTTGGAATAAAAGTTAAAAATTCTGATCTGCTTATGACAGACAAGGGCGTTGCAGGAGAAAAACAACGTGCTATCAAAGAAGGTAGAAGCAACATGTGAAAGTGTTTCAATTTAGTCCCTTTATTATATCATTTTAGTCCCTCTATTTTGCAAAAAAAAAAGGACTAAATTGAAACACTTTGGCAAAAGTTAGAGACTAATTTGATATATTATAAATGTCGGGGATTAAATTGAATTTTTGTGAAATTTCAGAGACGAAATTGACTGACAACTCATTTGAATTTATCAGTCTTCTATACAAAAAAAAACGATAAGAAAATGAATTGTCTCTTGTTGAATTTATGGCTAGATTAAGGAGAATGAGAAGACACCAGCTGAAATTACACACTGCTGGACAGAAACACTTGGCCAAAATCCCTCTTCCTTCAACTCACCCATTCCAGAGCATCATTCACCACAAGGACATGCTCCTTCTTTATCACTCGGGTATTTACATGTTTCCCTCTTCTTAGCATTTAATGTACAGAAGGAATAAGTTATATATGCCATATATAATTTATGCATACCTTTACATCATTATAAATTTGTCAAAAAGGAAAGCCAAATTTTGTGAATGTGCATGAGTGATTTGCATTCAGCATGATCTTCTATTTATACACTTTTAATAATAAATAAATAGAATTTACATTTACAAGGAGATTAACAATAATGCTACTTCCTAGGTCCATGTATGATATTCTCTATGTACATGAATCTGAATATTATTTTTCCATTTCCAAGTACTAATATTGATAGGTCTGTTCTGTTACTGTTTGTTAGGGCTTAATTAGGTAGTTAGTAAGTTAGTTGTGGCGTTGGTTAGGATGAGTTAGGTAGGCATGTTGCCTATAAATAAGAGGAAAGGAGTAGAGAGGGAGCTATCTTGTCAATTAATAAGACCTGAGGGCCATTTTGGCATTAGGAGAGGGCTGAATCTCTATCTAGCAAATACCATTGTAATCTCCCTTTCTTTTGCAATATACTAGTTGGTTCCTTTCTTGGTGCGCAAGGAGTCCGATTCAACCACAATGCGAGAATTTTACACGGGAAGCTCAAGTCAGGTAAACCCAATACTAGTGGTGCTTCCTAACAAAAGGAATGGAAATCGCAGTGACGAAAAACAGGTTCTTGGAAATCCCAATCTTGAGGAAGGAAGAGATAAAAGAACGATTCTTGGGAAATGCAAGTCCTCGATTCTAAAAACCAAGAAAGACAATCAGAAAAGGAGTTGGAACTACAAGGAGGTGAAGGCAGAAAAGTGCAGCTCACATGTTTGATCTAAACATATCACAACAAAGGAGAAGCGAAGAAAAAAGCGGGACGAAACTTGGAGCAAAGCAATAAGCAAGCGATTTCAACCAGAAAATGACTCTGATGTTTGGGTTCAAGACGAGAAACAAGAATCAAGAACCATGGCCAAAGAAGAATCAAGGAGTCAGCCTCATATTATGGAGAAATCGTCCATGTCCTACACAACTACATTGGCCTTATTCCTCTGTGATTTGGGTTGTTTTCAGCAGCTGTTCAAAATGATTACTGGTGGCAAAAGATTCTGCAATAGACAATTAGACAAGGTGAATGTTTTTTTTTGGGGGGGGGGGGGGTATTGATAGGTCTGTTCTGTTGTAGGGCTTAAATAGTTAGTTAGTTGTGACGTTGGTTAGGATGAGTTAGGTAGCCATGTCGCCTATAAATAAGATATCTTGTCAATTATATAGACTTGACGGCCATTTCGGCATTAGGAGAGGGCTGGATTTCTCGAATATCCAGCAACTACCATTATAATCTCCCTTTTTCTGCAATATACTAGTTGGTTCCTAACAAATATTAGTTCTAATAATGCTATTTCCAGTACTCCCCCTCAAGCGCCGGTGAATAGGTATTTTCCATTCCCCCTCAAGCTGGGAATGTACAAATCAAGCCAGAATAAGGTTTCCTTTAAAAAATGCTTGTCCACCTCAGTGTGTTTCATCCGATCATGTTGAACAGGATTGTGAGCAATGATGATTGCTAACTTATTATCACAAGAGTTTCATAGGTCCATTCCATTTAATCTTCAAATCCTCTAAGAAAATTTTAAGCCAAAGTAGTTCACAAATACCTTGTGACATAGCCCGAAACTCGACTTCAGCACTAGAACAATCTACCACATTTTGGTTTTTACTCCTCCAAGTTACTAAATTTCCTCTGAGAAAGGTACAATATCTAGTAGTAGACTTCTTGTCAGTGGCAAACCCTGCATAATCAACAACAGTTTATGCCTCAATAATTGCATTTCCATTCCTTTTATATAAAATTCCTGTTCCTGGAGTTCCTTTGTGGTACTGCAGGATTCTATTAGGAGCCTGTAAATGAATTTCTCTTGGATTTGCATAAACTGACTAACCAAGCTCACGACGAAGGTAATGTCTGGTCTTGTGTGAAACAAATAGATTAATTTCCCAATCCAATCACCGATACATTTCCCTATCCACTGTTGCACCTTCATCTACATTAACCAACTTTGTATCCAAGGCATGTTTCCGCTTTTTAACGTATAATGTCTCAAAAACATTAGTGGGAATGAAGGTACTGTTTCGGTCGACAAGAAAAGTTTTATGGGTTGCTGAGAATTTTTGAAATGAGAGGTAGTTTGAGAGAGGATGTAATGGTCTTTTGGAACAACAATGCACAAGTTTAGTCTAAGAGATGCCCATTTTTTCTCTCTGCAACCCTGTTTTGTTGCGGTGTTTTGACACAAGAAGACTCATGAATTATGCCTTCTTTTTAGCATAATGGAGTAATGACATGATTGAAATACTCCTTCCCATTATCTGATCTAAGTCTTTTTATGTCAACACGAAACCGATTTTTCATCATTAAGAAAAATCTTTGAAAAACTGCAATCACTTCATACTTGTGTTTAAGAAGGAAAACCCAAGTAACATGCCATCTAGCTCCAGAAACATTTGGAATAGGAGATGGACCCCAAACATCAATATGGACAAGGTAAAAAGAAAATGTACTTCTCGCCTTTCAACATTGGGGAAAAAATAAGACATGACAGATGGAGCAGCAAAAAAGGGTTCTATAGATGCCTACAAAAAGGCCAAACAAAGAAACCAACCACCAAACAATGTTCAATGAAGGGCATCGATCCAAACGAGGCTTGAAAAGTGGCGCCCAACTCTGATCAAAGTTGGTCAACGCCGATCAACTCCGGTCAATGGTGGTTAACGATAATCAGTGGCGGCAAGTGAAAAGTCTTGACAACAAAAGATGCCTAGTCAAGCTTAAACAAGTTTGACAGCACAAGGTGCCCAGTTAGGTTATTTGAAAAAGGTGTCTGTGGAAACAGAACTTTGTGAATGTGCTTGAGTGGTTTGCACTCAAAATGATCTTCTATTTATACACTTTTAGCAATAAATAAATAGAATTTACATTTACTAGGGAATTAATAATAATGCTACTTCCTAGGTGCAGCATGTATCTAGGTACATGACTATCTACGTACATGAATTTGAAAATAGTTTTTTTATTTCCTAATACTAATATTATTAATTCTAATAATGCTATGTCCACCAAAATTACATTTGTACCACACCATTTTGTTCACACATCGTTACCTGTAGTCTCACTTCCACGCTGTAGGGGATCTGGACTGTTCGAGCACGGTCCACATTCCGGCGTCATATTTTGGACCTGTTTTGCAAAAGTGAAATATGAGCCGTTCAATGATTAAATGACTTAGATTTTGTGACTATGTGGTTATCTTTACTGCAGGGAATTGGGCTGGTGTATCCCCTTCACATAATTTATTCACTGTGTAAATAATAGATTTAGAAAACTTTATACATGATTTGATCACTCTTAATATATTGTACCAAGTCTCTTTCTGTTGTCTTATATTTGAACAAAGGAAAGGGTTTCCAATTAATGAATTTCAAGCAACATAGAAAAATTGAAGCATACACTACAACACATTTGAATATTTCACTGTAAGCTAGCTACCTACATTGCAGACAATACCAGCAAAAGATAAAAATGCATATTTATTGGCTGCAGAGTGAGTACCTGTAATAGAACCCATTTCTCCCCTCTATAGAACAAACTGTTGATTTCTGTTACTGAAAACATATTAGGAACAGCATAAATTTTGTTATAAATTGAAATTATAAATCTATATATGCTTAAAGCAACCTGAAATGTACCAACAGCCTATCTAGGACATGTATATCTGATCTTAAAAGAATTACTTTTTCAGATTGTAAACAGTGTCAAAATGGAGCGGTTCTGAAGTTCCAAGTAACATATCTGGAGGAAGTGGTTCAAGCTCGAACTGCTCCTAGTAGGACTACTCTCTTCCCACTATCGATATTGCATCACATTTACTAAATAAATAAACTAGCATGACACTAGTAAGTTTGTGGTATGTGATGAATGCTAAATGCACCTGCTATGTTAAGAATTTCATATGTTATAGCTGTGTTAAGTTTTATTACTGTTTAATCTTATTGTATAGGATGTGTTCAACAAGTTTTATGGTATTGTGTTAGAACAAGTGATTCTCACATATATGATGCACTCTACTTGTTTTTAGCACTGAAGCAATAGAAATAACCATATTATATTTGATAAATGCTGCATGGTTGAACTTAAATAAAAAAATGTGAAATCACTGTCAAGTGCACAAACAAAATGATACACTGCTTAACAAAATGATACAAAATGTGCTATTTTAGATACAAAATGATACACTGCTTAGTACATCATCATTAAATATTTTTCCAGTAGCTCCTATTTTACTGATATGGAAGGTTTTTTGTCTCAAATAATAAAAAAGGCTTGAACTTCATAAATGTGCATATAATTTGTTCATGATTATTACTAACAAGTATTCATGAGTATTACTACTAAGTAGAGGCTTAAAGGGTGAAAGAATTACTGTAAATATAGTAGACCCATTTACAGGTTAAAGTTATTCAGCTACTGCTGTACCACAATTAAAATGATAAGGTTTGTTGAGATATCGTTTATTTTACAGATATATATCAATGCTTCAGATGTCTAGTCCTGAGCATGAGGGTGTGTGTTGAGTGTCTGATAGGAACTTGGGTATTATGGCGTGCCCAAGTCCCACATCGAAGTACGGGATGCTCGGTGGAGTATTTAAGTGTCTAGGTTCACCTCCTTGATAGTTAGCTTTTAAGGGAGGGTTCCCCTAGTGCTTAGATACTTATAAGTGTCGGTTACGTTCTTGAAAATAAGCGTAGCAAAAGGGGGAGGAAGCCCCTGTAACTTTATTTATTGTGAAAAACAGATTACACTAGAGTGAACCTACACTCCTATTCTGAATTATGCCAAAAAAGATCCTAAGCCATGATCTAAACCACCTATTTATAACACATAGGAGGTCAGAGTAAGGCAATACAAAATAACTAACCTAAGATACTAACAAAACAGAATTATTCTAGTGCGCAGAAATGGGGATGCGAAAGCGGCGAGTGACGCGCAGGTTCTTGAGAAAAGCAAGAGCTGCCGCATCACTCATGGGTATCGTGGTATTGGGTGGTCAACAAGAACCTCCAAGAAAGTGGTGAACACAACACGAAAGAAGAGGAGAGCCTTGAGACAGAGCTGGGATTTAGTTCCACGACGCGCACCGCCACCGAAGCCGCCGGACCGGATCATTTCTGTGGATCGGGGTGTGTTGTTGGATGAGGCGCCACCACCGGTAAAGCAGCAAGAAGTTCTGCCACCCAGACCGTCGTCGCAGGTGACGTTAGGTATTGACCTCATCTTTTCTTTTAAGACCGTGATTGGATCATCTCCAGCAAATTGTCTTTTGGAATCTGGTATAGAGGGAGGTGGTAAAATTATACCATTTAGAAAAACTATAGCTACTGTACCATATAAGTTTTCTAGCCTTGTTTGGGATATGCTTGCAATAGTTCTTGTATGGATACATCTTGAAATATGGAGGGAATACTGGTTGCTCCTGAAAGTTGCAAATGGGATAGTGTGGGAAGTAGAAATGGCTTCCACACTATTAAGCAGGGGGATCGATATTTTTTCCATGAAAGTTATAGAAAAGGATTTTGTCATGCTCTCGGGGACAGGAGTAACTAAAGTCTATATTATGTGGCAGACTATTACAGAAATGGCAGTAGATAAGTGGGATTCTTCAAGTGAGCCTTTTATCCTCTTAACTCAAACTATAGACAAGGGAATGACCTTATTTAAAAGAAACAAAAGGGAGGCATCATCCAGCTTGTCCTTATGTGTTCAGACTATGCTAGCAAATATTAGGACAGAGCCTGTGGTTTACTTTTATGAGTTGACAAATGAATTCTTTAAGAGTTGCATTAATGGTAATATTTGCTATTTGGTTGAGCTCTCTCATTTGATCAACATGAAGGTGATGTCATTATATTCATCGTATTCAATAATACCATGGGATCCCGGAAAACTTACGAGATTGCATGTGAATATTGTTGGAGGGATTTTTCTTCAACCTACAGTTTGTTTCATTTGTTATATGACAGAGGGAAGGTTAGGGAAGCGCAAATTGATGTTAAAAAGCACAAGTGGAGACTATTTCCATCCCTACTAATCCAAGTCCAACAACAAGAAACCACAAACCCCACCGAAGCAACACGACAACGCCTAACTGGGGAACCCATTGAGAACAAGGCCAAGCATTGGAGAGATTCCCCAATCAACCTTGAGGACAAGGTTGGTTTTCAACGGGGGAGTATTGATAGACCCTTGGTATGTAGAGTTGTGTTAGTTGGTTAGGTAGTTTGTTGCCTTTAACTCCTATTAGTTATGTTAGTTGGGAGTTAGTTATAGGGTGTTATAGTTGGTTAGGCTGTTAGAGGGGTTTGTTATATTTGTTGGGGTAGTTATTAATTGGTTAGCCTATTTCCCTTTATCCCCATGTATTGGAAGCCTATATATATTAAGGTTTCCACCCCCATTGAGGGATATCTTAGAATTGATAAAATTTAGTCACGACCGGGTGAGGCCGGAGGGCGGGGAGCCCTATCTCTCCAATTGTATCCATTCATCGCATATCAATAATATTCTACTTTCTTCCCATATTCCTTTCTTTAATCAAATTCCAAGGCTTCCGATTACATATTTCCAGTCAACGTTAGGCTAGGTGCCTAACAGATTCAGATTCAGTTTGCTCCTCTAATGCAGAATCTTGAATATAGTTTAATTGCGTATGTGGCCGCAATCCTCCCGTTAGGTTGCTTCCACTGTCACTGTCGCCCTTGTTCTCTCTGTAGCAGCGTCCACGGTGGCTCCCTCTACGACGGCGAATCGGTTCTTGCAGCAAATGACAGACTCCTTCCACTGTTTTCTCAAGACTCCCCACTTTCTGCTCTACGCTCCCCAATTTTTGGTCCAACACATCCATGCGAACTTAACAACCATTAACCTACCAGGATTTGTGCTTTGATAGCAATTGATAGAAACCAACTGATTTATTGCAGAAAAGGCCCCAACTCTTTACAAATTATCATGCCTTATTGGGTCTAACTAATTCTAACACATTCCCTACTAACCCTTTAACTAACTAACTAATCCTCGAACCAACAGTAACAGACTCTGTATGTCTACAATAGAGCACACTCATATCTATTTATAATGAAAATAAGACTAATTAAACCTAATTGATACCAATTAAAACTAATTGATATGACAAATCATAATTGATATTTTAACATTCCCCCTCAAGCTAAAGCTTACTAAGCTTTTAAGCTTGTTACAATAATTAACCATTTTCCGTCAAACTAAATCTAGCATGGATGTTTGTGAGTCATAACCAAGATAAGTCATCATCGGTATTATTGTCGACGGGAAGAGAAGTCATCATTAACGATTAATATGTGCGAAAGAGTCACCGCTGAAAAGGAAATGGCTTTTTTTTTGTACCCCCCACCTTATCATCCATACCCCCATAAATCCCCATTTGGACGAAAATACCCTCATTTTAAAAAAAAAAATTTGCACTTTCCGGATTTACAACGTAAATTCGGAGTGCAAAAATTTGGAATTTCCGGATTTACGTCAAAGGGACGTAAATTCGGAATGTATTTGCCTTCCGAATTTACGTCCTTTTGACGTAAATCCGGAAATTCAAATTTTTCTTCTCCGAATTTACGCTTTAAATCCGGAAATTGCACCCCTCACCCATTCCATTCCGAATTTATGATGCATTTGAGGTAAATTCGGAAGACAAAAAAAGACACATTTATTCGATTAAATTAAAAAGCGTTTTTCATTGACAAAACGTCACATTACATAACACTTGAAATACACGAAAGCGATAAAAACAACGTACATAACACCCAAAATAGACGAAAACGCTAAAAACATCACAAGAAAATTAAACGAAACTACTGATTTTTTGGGAGGGTGCTCTCCATAATATGAATGATCTCTTCCGGTGTGCGCATTGTTTCGACAAACAGCTCCAAGATTTGACGTCCCAATGGAACATTACGATGATGTTGCATCATTGCGCGAACATCGTTGTCGCTCCGGATATCCATAGCTTCATACCGGAGAGTGCCGTCTTGGAGACATACGCACTTGCAGTAACGTATACGAGAGATGTCTTTACGCCACTCTCCCTCTTGGCGAACCTTCCTCTCCACATTTTCCTTCAGCTGGCAGAATGTTATATTTTTGTCCAGCCTACAGAAGTAGTTGTCGCGAGACCGAAAGAGAACACCATCAGCCCTGTTCTCGACTGTTCCAGGGCGATGCAGGACAGTTAGAAATTTGTCTGCGGATCTCTGGGTTGGGCACAACTGCCATTCCAATTGATCTTCCATTTTCTCAGGTGGGGAAGATGTTGGAGAAGATGCAGAGAAGGGTGGTTGGAAGATGTTGGAGAAGATGCAGAGAAGGGTGGTTGGTGGAGAAGAAGAAGTAGAGAAGGAGTTAGAGTTTTTGTGAATGAGAAGACAATGCTGATAAATAAATACAAAGTGATAAACAATTAGCGTTTTAGAAATATATATACCTGTCATGAGGTAAACGCTGTCGATAAATTCATAGTAAAGGGAAGGTTGTCGTCTGCCGTCGCCATATCTGTGAAAAAAAACGAATCTCGTTTATTAAAAAAATGGATAAAACGAAAGGAAAAAAAACTAATTGAGAGGGGTATTTTTGGGATATAAGTGAAAATGGGGGTATGAGTGATAAGTAAGGGGGTACAAAAAAAAAGCCAAGGAAATTAATTGAAAACTGACAGGGGTGGTGTTGCCTGCGAGAAATGCTGCCGGCAGAGGTGGTGAAGCACAGAGACGAGGTCAGAAGATGAGAACCCGCACCGATACCATGTGGAATTTGTATGTGTGTATGTTTAGAATAGAGCACGCTCATATCTATTTATAATGAAAATAGGAATCAATTACAATTAAAACTAATTAACCTAATTGATACCAATTAAAACTAATTGATATGACCAATCATAATTGATATTCTAAGAAGTAACAATAACAATCATATCACTAACCAAAATTTCTTGATCCAGTAAATCCGAAACAATAATTTAGCACCCGAGTAAAATGAGAGAACCAGCTTTCTAACACTACAATTAATGCGAAAAGAAAGGGTATTTACATAGAAACTTGAAGGTGTATAGGCTTAGAAATACTGAACAGGTTTTCTTCTTGACATAAAAGTAAATTAAGTACCAGCAGCAACCTTCTCCTAGCATACATTACTTTGATGTAATCACAACATGAGCCTTTTGCAGTGCTTCGCAAAAGTTAGATGTAAGGATCATTATTCACTAATCTTATTAGCATGAGGCTTGTACTTGTAATACGACTATACAAGTACTACACATAATTAACAATCTAAAATACTTTATAGTTTTTGAGTAACTTATTGCTATCAATTTCACTATCCATTGTTAAGCATTATTCTTTATTTTCCTTTTTTTTTTAGCATAAAACCTGAACTTTTTCCATTAAAAAACACCTCGGCCAAGTTGACCAGGCCTAAGTTTCCTTTTTCTAGACTAAATGTTCTGAAAATTTATAAGCCTATATCAACTCCACAATGGCAACCATTGATATAAATTGTCATATCTTTAAAGTATGTTTTTCAAAGTAAATAATGAATACACAAAAGCAATTATTTCAAAAACCAAGTAATGGATAGTGGATACCATTATAATTCATCTGAATAAATAAGTGAAGAAATATACTAGTTAAACCACCTAACATAGGCAAAGAGAGCCATGTTTGCTTTTGTGAGAAGATCCTAGGCACCAAGATAACCCCTCCAATGAGAGAAACAATAGAATTGATTACTCAAAAACTTATTTGTGTGGAATTTGATATGGGAATATACTTTTCCCCGAATAGTCGTCCCAATAAAAGTCAATCACAATACATTGACGGTAGACACAGGTAAATTAGCTCTTGTGTGTTGAAATCGATGGACAGACTAAAGAAGATCTGGATGCTCTCTGGAGGCTTTGATATAAAGGATAGGTAACAACTTCTACATGATCAAGCTAGATTTTTGAGAAGACAATAAAGATTACACAGGTGACCACGGGTGATATTTGATCATTACCTCGCAGTCACTTCTAGTCCTAATTTTGTACCCTCGGTGCTAAAATAGATCGTACCATGTGATCAATGATAGGTCATCCAATAAAGTTCGACCAAAACACGTTGGAGTTGGAAATAGATGGATTTTCTCATGTATGTTAAATCGATTTAACAACTTGTAGTTGGAACTTTTTTGGCTAAATGGCCTTCAGTACCACAAATGATTGCAATGTTGTGTGTAATTACCACACATATAATCTATATTTATAATTACAAATGAGTATCTTACAAGAACTACAGTTGATTCTATAGGCAACGTGAATTAATCATATTCATTATATGATACTCTAACACTCCCCCTCAAGTTGTAGCAAACATGTTGTATGCACCAAACTTGTTGCAAATAGATTAAATCTGAGCTCCTCTAAGAGATTTAGTCAACATATCAGCTAGTTGATTATTAGGGCAACCAAAACCAGTTGTAATTTCTCCCCAAAAAACCTTATCTTTCAAAGTCACAGTCGATCTCTATGCGCTTTGTACCTTCATGAAAGACTGGGTTGGAAGAAAAACACAAGGAAGCTGGGTTGTCACAAATGAGTTTCATGGCCTCAACCTCCCCCTATTTTAGTTGTTGGAGTAACTGTATGCTGCTTCTTGCTTTGCCAGGAGATCAAATACTTCTACAAGGACGCAATTGAACCTTCCCAATTAGTATCAGAGTAGCCAACAAGCTCGTTGTTACCCTTGTTTTCATAAAGTCATCCTTTACCAAGTGCATTCTTAATATACCCAAGAATGCGTATTACAGCATCCCAATTATCGTTACATGAAGCTTTCAGCAATTGACCGACTACACTCACCACAAAGTTAATGTCAGGCCTAATCACTGTAAGGTAATTCAGTTTGTCGACCGGACGTCGATATCTACCAGGGTCTTTCAATGGCTCCCCCTGACCTAGTAGTAGCTTGACCTTGGGATCCATGCGAGTATCACCGGGTTGACATTCAAGCATGTCAGTCTCATAAGTATATTGTTAAATAGAAACGAAGAATAGAGACACGATATTGGTCACGCAGTTCGGTCAATCTTTGCCAACGTCTGCGACTACAGAGCAGCTGTAGTTCCGTCTTATTAACTGTATATTGTATATTGAGTACAATCACTAATGAGTTTAAATAGGCTACTCTATGTGTAAACCTAACGAGCCTGGTAAATGGGCCGAATACATATATAAATAAATCTACTATTTACAACATATCTCAACACTCCCCCTCAAGCTGGAGCGTAAAGATTGTAGGCATCCAGCTTGTCACATATGTAAGTTATCATTGGTCCTCGAAGAACTTTTGTGAATATGTCTGCCAGTTGATCATTAGAACCAACAAATGAAGTAGCAATGTCACCGGACACAATCTTCTCACGAACAAAATTACAATCAATTTCAATGTGTTTGGTTCGCTCATGAAAGACTGGATTGGACGCAATATGTAGGGATGCTTGATTATCACAGAAGAGACTCATAATGCCTATTTTACAAAAGCGCAACTCTTGGAGAAGATGTTTCAGCCATGTGAGCTCCTGAGTGGTAAGTGCCATAGCTCGATATTCAGCCTCAGTGCTGGATCTGGCAACATTTTGTTTTTTACTTTTCCATGAAATTAGATTTCCACCAATAAGAACACAATACCAAATGTGGACCTTCTATCAAAGGGACAACCAGCCCAATCAGCATCTGTGTAAGCGACAGCATCTGTGTAAGCGACAACATTTGAATCACCTCTATCCGTGTAAACAAGACCTTTTCCAGGAGCTCCTTTGATGTACCTCAGGATTCTAACCACGGCATCCCAATGACTGTCACAAAGGGAATTTAGGAATTCCCAACTAGCCTCCTATACCTTCCTGGATCTGAAAAGGACCCCCCTGGTCAAGTAATACAATCCAGCATGCCGGTTTCTTCTAAGATATCCAAAGCATACTTTCTCTGAGAAATAGCAATCCCTGCCTTAGAATGAGCTACCTCAATGCCAAGAAAGTATCGTAACTTCCCAAGATCTTTGACCTGAAAGTGGTGGACTAGATGTTGTTTAAGTCCTGCAATCCCATCATGATCATCACCTGTAATGACAATATCATCGACATAGACAACCAGAAAAATACATTTGTGAGAGAACTTATAAAAGACCGAGTGATCAGCTTCACTTCGAATCATGCCATAGTCTTGAACGATACTGCTGAATCTCCCAAACCATGCTCGAGGGGATTGTTTAAGACCATACAAGGCTTTGTGAAGTCTACAGACATACCCACGACACTCCCCTGAGCAACGAAACCAGGTGGTTGCTCTAGATAAACTTCTTCTAGATCTCCGTGGAGAAATGCATTCTTGATGTCAAGTTGATACAATGGCCAATGTCGCATTGCAGCCATAGAAAGGAATAGACGAACAGAAGCCATTTTAGCCACCGGTGAGAAACTATCACTGTAATCAAGACCAAAAATCTGAGTATAGCCCTTAGCCACGAGGCGGGCTTTCAGACGATCAATACCTCCGTCTGGACCAACTTTGACAGTATATACCCAACGACACCCAACAATAGATTTACCAGGAGGAGGTGGCACAAGAGTCCATGTCTGGTTAGATTCTAAGGCTGTCATCTTATCAATCATAGCCTGTCGCCAACCTAAATGAGAAAGAGCTTCCTGCGTGGACCTAGGAATGGTGATGGAAGAAATAGCAGACACAAATGTATAATGTGAAGGTGATAAGCAGTGATAACTGAGGAAATTATAAATAGGATGAGGGTTACGGGTGGAACGTGTACATTTACGCAGGGCAACAGGAGGGTCGTCTGACTCGGTAGGCGGAGCCAGAGTAGAAGAGGAAACCGGGGCAGGAGATGAGTCACTAGGATCTTCTGTAGGAGGTGGGTCGACAGGAGGGAGACGAGCTCTGATACCATGTTAAATAGAGACGAAGAATAGAGACACGATATTGGTCACGCAGTTCGGCCAATCTTAGCCTACGACTACAGAGCAGCTGTAGTTCCGTCTTATTAACTGTATATTGTATATTGAGTACAAGCACTAATGAGTTTAAATAGGCTACTCTATGTGTAAACCTAACGGGCCTGGTAAATGGGCCGAATACATATATAAATAAATCTACTATTTACAACATATCTCAACATATATAAAGAGCATACTTCCGTTGGGCAAAAAAACCATGTGGGGGTAAAAAAAAAATTTATTTACCAAAATAATGCACTTTGTGGGTTATTTACCAAAGTGGGCAAATTTTTTTTATAGTTCAGAAGTCGCCCCCCCCCCCCAGGGTGACTTCTGAACTGTGTTTCGCAAATTTTTTTTAAAATACAGTTCAGAAGTCGCCCCCCCCAGGGTGACTTCTGAACTGTGTTTCGCAAATTTTTTTTAAAATACAGTTCAGAAGTCGCCCCCCCCCCAGGGTGACTTCTGAACTGTGTTTCGCAATTTTTTTTTTAAATACAGTTCAGAAGTCGCCCCCCCCCCCCAGGGTGACTTCTGAACTGTGTTTTTTTAATTTTTCAATAATTATATATTAATATATAAATATCTAAATTAATTTATTTTAAATTTATAAAAATGATTATACCTATTTATAATTTAATTACGTTAATATTTAAGACAAAAAATTAAGAGATTAAAAATTGGAACATAATATAATATAGAAAAAAGACTGAAATAAACAACAAAATTTTCAGAAATACAAGAATAGAAAATTAAAAACGAAACGAGAGGAAAACATGATCGAAACTACTTCCACGAAACATTTTCTGGTAGTGGCCATTGGACCGCTGTTCAGAAGTCACCTTGGGGGGGCGACTTCTGAACTATAAAAAAAATTTGCCCACTTTGGTAAATAACCCACAAAGTGCATTATTTTGGTAAATAAATTTTTTTTTTACCCCCACATGGTTTTTTTGCCCTTCCGTTGAGTAATAGTTACACCCATTTTGGACTGGGCGACTTTAATCCCCAAAAAGTACAACAATGGACCCAAATCTATATCCAAAATTGTATGGGCACATGTTGTTTGAGCCGATGAATGCCGCCCTGATCATTTCCTGTGATGATGATGTTGTCGACATAGACAAGCAGGTATACGTAGGTTGTTGGTTAAGAGTGCATGGAGAAGACATAGTAATTTGCCTCACATCTGGTCATGTTGTATTTCTCGACAATTCATAGAGAGATCGTCGTATCCGACATATGTGGTGAGGGAAACATCTTCACAACGTCTGAGTAATTTTCTCCTTTAAGAAAAGGCAATCACCTCTGAACATAATCCCTCCCAAAAAGATTACAAGAGAATCCAATCACAAAGGATTTTTAAATTTGTCTAACATGATGCCTAAAATAGCCTCGTGGCACATGTCGTTGGCATGAGTGAACCTAATTTAGAGGCTACTATCTGCTCTAGAGGAACTTCTAAATTGATGTGTAAGCCAAAATACTAGGGCAAGCCCAATAAGAGAAGAGTAGAAGTCAAGATCAAGTATTGGGTCGACCCTCTGCGGGGCATACACCCAAACAGAATACAACACCTCTCCCCATGCTTAACAAGGGAACAAGGGAAATCAAGCTATGCAGGCCACTATCTCTAAAACAATGAAAGAACACTCCCTCAAACTCTGGGTACAAGCATTTTTCACTAAGTACGCTTGTAAGCATCGTCTCCTACCCAAAGTTGCTCACCACCATCGAGAAACCCTTGTATGGAGAGGCATCATTCATACCTGACACCATATTGAAACAAATTTGACTTAGATTATCCAAAATGACCTAATCACTCGCTTATGGAAAATATTCGTGCGTGCACGATTATGGTTGTCTACAAGGCCATGTCCTATCTGTTATTCCACCATTATGCAAGTGATTCAAGGTGGAACTAGACCAATCTTAAAAACCGTCTTTCAATTGAATATGCAACAAATTAGTATAAATCCTCCAATCCCAAATCTGGGAAAACGATTACCCCAGTTGGCCTCTAACCAACATTAGATCATCTAGAGTTAAATAAGCCTATGAATTTCTAGAAAGTCAAACATCAGATGATATTCCTCTCAACTTTCTCCAAAATAGCTTGGAAATGGAAAGGTCCCCACGGATCTATGTTGTTCTTTGGAAGCTGAGTCACGATAAGTTGATCCTAATTGAGAAGATAAAATTGAAGAGGATGCATATATCGCAACTTACACTCAATTTGGTCCCACGATTAATCTATCATGCATGTTTTTCGAGATTGTGATGTCAATAGGGACTATTAGGATCCTTTATTAGGCGAATCATTGGAGTAAGTTTTTCAGTTTAGGAATTTTGAACCTTTCAACTAAAGGAATTGACTTACCTCATCAACATTGGCCTTCTTTCTTCGTAGTGACACTATGGCTCCCTGGAAAGACCGTAATTTTCTCATCTTTGAAGACAAAACAAAACTTGACACTATGTTAAGATGTGTTGTTAATAGTTGTGTTGACATTGAGTCAACGTTGATTGACTGATGTCCTCTGGTTGTTCGAGGATATAAGTACATGTCGCCTAGAAACCCCAACTTGAGCATACCTTCAAATTCAAAAATAATGGTGTTTTTTTGGTACAAAAGGGAAAAAGATCAAAGGAAAAAGAAAGCAGGAAAAATTATCTAGAAAACACAGTCCTACTAGCGTCAGCTAGCAGGAGAGTGAGGATTTCGTCAGGGGGTTCCGCATTAGTCTGAAAAGCCGCATGAATTCCAGCCCCAAGCTTGGCTAGATAGTCAGCACAAGCATTGCCCTCCCTTAGCGTGTGGATAATCTAAACGCGCCAGTCTCTAGATAGGAGCTCTTTAATGTTGTGGATGATAGCTGCATAGTGGTGCCAAGCATTAACAGATTCTGAGATTAACTTAATAGCTGACTTCGAGTCTGAATAACACATCAAATCAGTAATACCAAAATCCCAAATTTTCAAACCATGGTAACGTGCCAACAACTCAGCATGAAGAATATTGGAAAATCCAATATTACCAGCAAAACCGTGAAACCAAGCACCATCTACATTCCGAATCAATCCCCCAAATCCCGAGATGCATGGATTACCGAGACTACTACAATCAACATTCAAAATCATATTACTACCATGATGTGAATTCCACGTAGTCATTCTAGTAGATGGAGTAGGGTTGTGCTTAAGAAAGCATTTGGCTAGCAGATGAGCATAATTAACAATGAGGATATTCAGAGTATAGGAAGAAACCACCTCATTCGCAAGACACACTTTATTCCTAGCTCGCCACAACCATCGGCAGACAGCCAAAAAAAGAAAAATAGATTCTAAAAAAAATGATGTTTTGGTGCCACCACTTATTAAATTGGGAATATTTGGAAGAAAAAATCTTTTTTAATAGAAAAATTGTCTTCTAACACCAAATTAGGTTTGAGAGTCAATTCATGAACGGAGATTGGCGAAAACATAATCCCACTATACCTCGAATCCAACCGTTGAGAATCACCAAGTTGTTACAACTTGTGTCCCAGAAACTCAGTTTAATAGGATGTCATATACAATTAACCTTTTTGGTTAAGGTCTTAAAGTTTCCACACTAAAGATTTGGGTCCCTTGCAATATTTTTTAGAGATTGAAGTAGCCAGTCTAAGATAAGTGTAGCTATTACTCAACAAAAATATGCCCTTGAGACTGACATGCTTGATTTCCGACCAAGTGATACTCCTATGAATCCCAACGTCAAGCTACTACCAGGTCAGGGGGAGCCATTGAAAGACCCAAGTACGTATCATCGACGTTTGGTCGGCGTCGAGTAATCACATTTAACTAGTGTGGAATGTGCTATTCTAACATTTTTAAATTTGAACAAAAGGAAAGGATTTTTCAATTAACATAGAAAAATTGAAGCACACACCACAATACATTTGATAATTTCAGAAGAAGCTACCTACAGTGAAGACAACACCAGCATAAGATAAAAACTCAAATTTTAATACCTGCAGAGGACCCGATAGTGATCCTGTTTCGCAACTCTAGAACAAACTGTTGAATTGTTTTACTGAAACCATATCAGGAACTGCATAAAATTGTGTTATAAATTGAAATTAAGAGTCTATATATGGTTAAAGCAACCTGAAATGTACCAACAGCCTTCTAGGACAATTATACTTACCTTACAGGCATTACCGTTTCAGATTGTAAACAGTGTCAAAATGGTGCAGTTCTGAAGTTACAAGAAACAATCTGGAGGAATGGTTTAAGCTTGAGCTGCTGCATCAGTTTTACTAAATAAATAAACTGGCATCACACTAGTAAGTTTGTGGCATGTAATGGATGCTGAAGGCACCTGCTATGTTAAGAATTTCATATTTATAGTTATGTTAAGTTTTATTACTGATTAATCATATTGTATAGGATGTGTCCTACATTTTGAAAGTATGACCTATGTTGCGAAAATACCACAAGTGATTCTCACACACAGAATGCACTACTTGTTTGTAGCACTGAAGCAATAGAAATAATCACATTTTATTTGATAAATACTGCATGTTTGAACATAAGAAAATGTGAAATCAACTGTCAAGTGCACAAACAAAATGATACACTGCTTTACAAAATGTGCTATTTTAGATACAAAATGAAACACTGCTTAGTACATCCTCATTAAATATTTTTCCAGTACTGATATGGAACTTTTTGTAGATAGGTTCAGAAATATTGCTTACTTAATACTTACCCATTCTCTCTTTCCGAGCTACCCTCTTAAAGGAGTTGCGAGTCTTCAACAAATGAAGGACCAGAACGATATTGTCTCAAATATTAAAAAAGGATGCACTTCATTTCATAAATATGCATGTTCTTGTTCATGGATATTACTAACAAATATTCATGAATATTACTAACAACACAGTCTGTACTTGTTCAAATAGATGAATTTTTTCACACACATGAGCTATTTATAGTGATATAATGAATACAAAGAGTATTTCCTAATAATAACAAAATATTCATCTACAGTCTCCGTCTAGTAAGCACACACTAATCACATGTTAAATGTGTTGTTTTAACACTCCCCTCTAGCTGGAGCATACATGACATACGTACCATGCTTGTGACAAATAGATTCAATCTAAGATCCTCAAAGGGACTTAGTAAACATATCAGCTACTTGATCCGACGGCAGGCCGGCATCGCCTATCTCTATAAATACGGGTCAACCCCTACTAACAAGTACACTTTTTACCCAAACACTATAAACCTCGGTTTGACTTCTTTTCCCTAACTTGGGTGTCGAAGTGTCTTTGCAGGTACAACCCGACCTGCGCTCTTCTCCCGACTTCATCATCAATCAGGCGACCAGACCCCAGATCGCACCACCCAAGGACCTACAAGGTACGGTTCACTGATCAACACCAATCAAATCTTCTTCTAGATTCAACATGGTAACAGAGCGGGTTCTCATCTTTCTACTTCACCACCGCTGTCGGCGGCAATTGACGCCGCCGACAGCCCCAATTTTTTCAGTTTTTAATTTCTCTTTTTCAATGCTACGGTCACCTTTCTAATTTTTCGGGTTATGCTTCCTGCCGGTGTATTTTCCAAACAAACCACCACTTGTCACTGTGCCCGAAATTTTTACGACGAACTGTGTTTCAACTCCGATTTGCCCCTCTGTTTTACTGTTTTCGGCCAAAAACTCACCCACCAAGTGCAACTCCACCAGATCGGCTCACCCATCAAAGTGATTATCCAAGAACCACTCCACGCGCTTACAAACATCGTCTTCTTCTTTGACAGGAAAAACCCACTCCCCGAAGACTTAGTCGCGCGTGGCGATTGTTCTCTAGCACCCGTTTTGCTCACCAAACTCGCCTCGCTTTTGTAGTTCAAGATCTGCACTTGCTTTTTAGTTTCAAGCAAAGATTGGACGTGTTGTTGTACAGACAACTCTTTCTCTCTCTCCTATTTGATGCATTTTCTCTCTTTTCAAATATCAGATCTGCTCATCTGGTTCTAATTTTGTTTGTTATGCCTTCCTTTCTCATTAATGACTTAGACTTTGGTGTCTTCTCTTCCCATCGACAGCCATCCAGTGGTAACTCTTTCCACATTTTAATCATTAATGATGACTTCTCTTCACTTCGACGGTCATAAGCAATGAAGAATCAAAAACGGTTTCTGAAGTTCATCTTAGTTAATACCTCTCTTTGATCGTCTCATGGTATCAAAGAGCTCTCAAAGCCACTAGCATGACCTTTGATCCTGTATTTCAACTTTTTTGTGTTCTGCGGGCTTCTCTTCTCTTCATTCAGGGCGTCCTCGTTGCCATCTCCTTTATTTGACACTTCTCCTCTCAAACTATTCAAATCTTCCTCCTATCAAATCACTGAAAAGCTCAATGGCGATAATCTTACACTTTGGCTTCAGCAAGTTGAGCCAGCTCTCATAGCACACAAGTTGCATTGTTTTTGTGTTGCTCCTCAAGTGCCTTCGCGCTAGCTTACGGAAGATGAGTAGATCGCAGGCAAGGAGAATCCTGCGTTTTTGATTGGGAGTTACAAGATCAACTCCTCCCCGTATGGCTTCAATCGTCATTATCACCTTCCATTCTTGTAAAGGTGATTGGTTGTCGTTATACGTGGCAAATCTGGGAGAAAGTACATTAGCACTCTCAAGCGAAGTTTAAGGCCAAGCGCGCCGCCAGCTACGATCAGAACTTCAAACACGAAAAAAGGAGAAAAATCAATTGGTAAAACGGTCTTTGCACGAGCAATTTGATGTTATTCTCGAAGGTTTGCCTTCGGAATTTGAGTCTATTGTCACTTTTCTTTCCACCAGATCATAATGATTTGAGTTTGATGAGATTGAGGCACTCCCTCTTGCTCATGAGAGTCGCATTGCGAAGTAAATTGAGGTGCTTAACACAATATCCTCGCTAAATTGAGGTGCTTAACACAATATTGTGGTGGTAGATTTGGAAGTGGAGGTCGTGGTAACCTACAATGTCAAGCATGCTCTAAATTGTGTCATGATGCCTCGATCTGCTACCATACGTTCAATCCATAGTATAGCACTCCACAGATGATGTATGCGTATGGCTATCCTTATCATTACACCCTCCTGGTTACGCTCTTGTCCTCTCACCAGCACCCCAAAATGCCATGATGTGCTCACAACCAACTATGCTGGCTACCACCTTTCTACCACCTCCAAAGCTTTTGTTACTCAAGCTACTCCTCCTGATATTCTCGGAATTGGATAGTTGACACTGGGTCTACTCATCACATCACAGGCAATGCTCAGAATCTCACCAATGACACAGGCAATGCTTAGAATCTCATTAGGGGTACCCCATAATTTAAAATTCAAGATTTCAACGAGTGAGATAAACAACCAGTATAATTACCAAAAATGAGCTAGAGTGTCTTGGAGTGAAAGCTTGTTGGACTGTCATCAAACTACGAACAATAGGTAACCTTAAAAGAGGTGCAAGTTGTAATGAAGAACAACAACTATGCAGGCAGGAACATGCACAAGAGAAAATGCAGCCACTCAAAAATGCCTTGAATACGTCTCAACCAACAAAAACTGCAACTACACTAAATAAGGAAGCCTAGGTTGCAGAAGAATTGTCGGCAAAATAACACACCAGAAGCAAACACAAGGACCCAACAACACAATTGAAGCCAAAAAAATGTATGAAACACCTCTTTAATGTGGTATCTATAAGCTCGAAGGGGTCCCAAACAAACCAGAAGCAAGAGATGCGTCAGATTGCACTGATGCCAACACAAACGAATGTTATACAATGGCCGTCTCTCACGCACCAGAAAATGTCACCAATGAACCTGCCGTGTGGGTGAGACTTTGGCGTCAAAAATTCAGTTGATAGATTGGCTCCGACCGATCTTGATATGGACGCACGTAACTTTAATCGAGGCGGTAAGAGCTCCAGTGGGAAAAGATCAGAAACTAGAAGAGGAGGGCGACAAAAGGGCAACTAAAGTAACCTGATCTAGATATTATCTTGAATAAGAATATTTCTTATTCAATGTTGTCAATAGTGTAAAGTGTGGTTACTATAATTATTTATGAAGCCATTTATCAAGCCCACTCGGTTTAGGTTTAAAATAGTCTATTTAAATCCTTTAGCACTTATACTCTAATTACCATTCTAATATTTTTCAGAAATCTTTTTGATCTCTAGCAATTTGCTCATGATCCCAATTGATCTCTTGTAATAGTCTATTGAAGTCCCTAATTGACTCTCTCATTAAGCCTTCTGGAATTTGATCTCTAGCAATATGCTCACGATCCTTTAAGGTTTGAGGTACAATTCCTAAGAATGCTTGGATTCTTGATTCTAGTGCCACTAACCAAATAACATTCTAGTGTTTTCCTCTTATACTTCCTTTGAGAGAAATCGTTATACTACTGGTTCTAACGATTCTAATGCCCATGTTGATGACTTCGAGAGTGTTAACTTGTAACCTTAACTCCAATTACAAGCTGTAAGAAAAAGGGTCATAAACTCACTCGTGATCAAAACTGCAAAGTAACATTTTTCACTTCTCAGAGTATTGTTCAGGATCTTACCATAGGGAGAACGATTGGAGAATGTAAGGAAAAATGAGGGTTATACTACTTATCTGGTGAACAAGATATTTCGAAGGTGTTGTCTTCCTGCTTTCAGTCTAAGTCTTCTGAGTCTTCCCTTTCTGCCGCACAAATTTGTATTCAACACAAGTGTCTTGGTCATCCTTCATTCTCTTTGTTGAAATAATAAAGACTTTGAATATAATTGAGAATGATTTGATAGCTTGATTGATTACAAAGACTAAACACTAATCCCTATTTATAGGGATAAATAGACTCAACCCTAAATAACTAAATCAGGAAACAAATCATTAGAATAATGACGTAATATGAAAACTTATCCTAGAAGATACTCTATAATATACTAAAAGATATGAAACTAATTTGAGTATGATACTCTAACATAATATCATGATATTATATGATACTTTCCTATATTCTAACACTCCCCCTCAAGCTAAAGCTCATTAAGCTTTTAGCTTGTTACAAAATATGCCCTTGAAGAAGAAAAACCAAACTGCAACAGTATTGGGCCAGCGTTACATGACAGCTAAGACCATAATCGGAAGGTGTCACCACATCAAACTAAACCAAACTGGAAACTTGAAGATGTCACAACTTCAAAACAAAGAAGATTTTAAGCAAGTGCTCACTTTGGCAACTGAAACCTCCACAGGATGTGTCATATCTTCAAAACCAACTTAAATAATATTGAGACAGCGCTCCCTCCGGCTGCTGAAGCTCAAGCAGAATGAATGGATGATGTTGGCACAAGTTCAAACAAAACAAAATACGCAGTGGTTTTTGATGTGAAATAGGGAACAAAAATACAAATCAGTAGGAGTGTTATTCATAACCAGAAAACAAACGTCAAAGGTAACTAGACCCATGCAGATATCTAGAGTCAACCAACGAAAAATACCAGTGCCATCAACCAATAAGATTCATGCAAAAAGAACAAACCACCAATCAACTAAAGAAATTGTTGCTGATTTTTTTTTACGAACACCATGACAACCATGAATCATCTAACAAGATCTGCATCCAAGAACAAACCAACGAACAAACAAATTGAAGAAAACACTACCTACTCTTATTACAGTAGGTAAACCAAACCAAATATGATTGTAGGACTGCGACAACAGCTGAAGCCCCAAATGGGAGAAGTACATCTTCAAACCAACCAAGAAACAATATTGGACCAGCGCTTACAGCAGCTGAAGTCCTAACTGAAGGTGTACCAACTCCGAACCAAACTGAAACATTTCATATATGACTAGTGTCAAGGACTCAACTTGGACCACGAGACTACCAATGGACCATTTCATCTATGATTGGGGCCGACGATCCCACCTTGACATGGTTGGAAAAACAGGACTACCAATGGACTATTTCATCTGTGATTGGGGCCGACGACTCAACCTTGACGGTGGTTGGACAACGGGACTACCAACGAACTATTTCATCTTTGATTGGGACCGACGACACAACCTTGACGATGGTTGGACAACGGGACTACCAATGGACTATCGATAATGTGCTCGGAATGCTAACTAGAGAGCTTGCCATTAGAGACTGACAAGGCAGAAAGCACACTGGACAAAAGTGACTTAGATAGGTGACCCACAAAAAACTTAAAACAATGAACAACCTGAAACAAAAAGATGTGCGAAACCAGGCCCGAAAGCAATACACCGTGATTGAGAAGCTGATGTGACATAAATGCAGAAACAGAGGGCCAAGAATTGATATATCTTGACTAGAACAGACTAGAAACAGACCAAGAAACTGAATACAATCAGAGACAGACCAAGAACAATATAAACATTGTTCATCAGTACATAAACAAGCAATATCTACCAGAAAAATGCCTAAACCAAGAGAGAGAAAGGGCTGTTTGTACTGTACCACATATAACCAGGGACCAAACCCAATAAATAACCATAGATTCAGGACCAGGAGAGAGAGGCGACACCGGCGACGAAAAGAGCCACCAGAACGGTGAACGGACGCGCCTCCACGCGCCGGTACGACGGACGGACGTGAAAAAAGACACTGACACTGTTACCGCACGTGACGGCGCGTGACGGTGGAGATGGCAGCAAGATTTCTGTGGTAGGTCGGTCTGACATAGGTGGTTCTGATGGTGGTGGCTTTGCACGATGATTTGACCTGAAAGATCGGTTTCTGGACTGAACAGTGTTTGAGAGAGAAAATGGAAACTGAGCCAGAACAAGACCAAAGACTGGTCCGATGAAGATGCAACTTTAAACAGTTGAGTAGATCAGTGAATTCCGCCCCTAATGGTGGTGGTTTCGCTGGAAACGGTCGCCGGAAAAATTTCCCGGAGGCGGCAGACGGTGGCTGACGGTGGTGAGTTTGCCGGAAACTGAGAAGACACCAGAAAGTTGAGAACAACGGAAGGAAACAAACTGAAAGGGGTTATAGCAACACCGAAAATATATAAACTGTAAACTAATAACAGGTGGTGCTAAAAAAATCATCTAACAAGATCTGCATCCAAGAACAAACCAACGAACAAACAAATTGAAGAAAACACTACCTACTCTTATTACAGTAGGTAAACCAAACCAAATATGATTGTAGGACTGCGACAACAGCTGAAGCCCCAAATGGGAGAAGTACATCTTCAAACCAACCAAGAAACAATATTGGACCAGCGCTTACAGCAGCTGAAGTCCTAACTGAAGGTGTAGCAACTCCGAACCAAACTGATACTTTCCTATATTCTAACACTCTTTAATTAAGTTTAAGTTTCTGTCATTGTTTTTAGAACATTTTGTTGAGTCTTTTAAATAAGACGTTGTTAGTTAGCTAAACATCATTGCGTTTCTTTTACTCCTAGTTTAAATTAAAGTGTTGAACCTTTTGATCTTATACATTCCGATGTTTGGGGGTCAGGAGTTATTTCTAATGTTTTTGGTGCACAATGATTAGTTTCATTTATTGATGATTGTACTAGAGTAACTTGGATTTTTTGTATGAAGGATAAATTAGAAGTACCCCACCTGTTCATAAAATTTCATCACATGATACAAACTCAATTCAGTAAAGGCATTAAAATAATTCATTCGGACAATGGGAAGGAATACGTCAACCATAGTCTTTCCCACTTTACCAGTCAACAAGAAATACTTCATGAATTTACATTTGCCGACACCCACAACAAAGCAGAGTCGCATAAAGAAAGAATCGGCATTTACTTGCACTTGCTCGGTCCCTTCTCTTCCAAATGGATATCCCCAAATCATATTGGGGACAAGTAGTACTAATCACTGCCCATTTGACTAATCAGGTCCCATCTTGCAATTTAGGCAACATAGGTCCTATTCAATTTATGACCATACGGTTTCCTTCTTTTCCTAGTTTGCAAAATCTCGACTCTGAGGTGTTTGGCTGTATTGTCTTTGTTCAAGTTCATAAACAACATTGAATTAAGTTGGACCTTGTGTAGTCAGACGTGCCTTTCTAGATTATGCTCCCAACAAGAGAGGATACAAATGTGTTGCAAGTACTTTGTCTCTAAATATGTCACATTTCATGAGAATGTGTCCTACTTCACTCGTCCTCGTTTTCAAGGGGAGATTATTCATGACTTGAAATCTGAGTTCGAGTTTCTGATCCTACCCGAGTCGCTTGTAACTCCTATCTCAAGTCCTATTGGTTTTTCTTCCACAAATCCGACATCTAATTAAGTCACTTGTTCCATACCTAGAATCTGAGTCGCCTACTTCTGTTTTGGATCCTTCTTTGACTCATGTTCCTAACCTAAGATTTGAGTCACCAACTTCTGTTTCGGTCCCTCCTTTGTCTTCTGTTTCGCAAGAACCATCATCTTTGACACCAGCAAAAGCTAAGGCTTGTGAGCCAACTTTGGTGTATCAGAAGATAAGTAAACCCAACCTACTCCAAAGACAACCGCAATCGCCTGAAATGGAGGTAAGTGCTGAAATTAACCCATCTAGTGGTGATTCCCACGTTTCTGATACTTGCAACATTGATTCAGATGATTTACCTATGTCTTGAGGAAAGGAAAAAGGTCTTGTACCAAATAACCTATTCTTCAATTTGTCTCCTCTAAACATAGTTATTATTTTAGTCGTTGACTCTATGATAATTTCATCGTATGTTCCAAAAGCATTGAAAGACAAAAATTGGGTCCAAACTATTGATGTAGAGATGAAAACTCTTAAAAGAAATGGAACTTTGGAGATTGTTGTGAGGTAGACAAGAAACTTGTAAGTCGCATGTAGTTCTATATAGTCAAGCATATATCAGATGACACTCTTGATCGATAGAAGCCTAGACTAGTGGCAAAAGGATACACCCAGACAATGACATTGAGATGAAAACTCTTAAAAAGAAATGGAATTTTGGAGATTGTTGTAAGGTAGACAAGAAACTTGTAAGTCGCAAGTAGATCTATATTGACACTCCTGATTGATAGAAGCCTAGACTAGTGGCAAAAGGATACACCCAGACAATGACATAGGAGACATTTTCCCAATTTCTAAAATGAAAAATGAACACTTTTCGGATCTTACTATATCTTGTTGCCCACTCCGGATACAAACTATACCAGTTTGATGTCAAAAATGCTTTCTTGCATGGAGACTTAGGAGAGAATGTGTATAGAAAGATTCCCCCCCCGCGCGGATTTAGCCCCACTAGTTGAACAAACAAAGTGTGTAGATTGAAGGAAACCTTATATGGGTTAAAGTAGTCTCCTCAAGCATGGTTTGATAGATTCAAAAAAGCAATGGTGTGCTTAGGCTACAAGCAAAGCCAATGAGATCAAACCATTTTCTTCAAACACTCGCATGAAGGAAAACTAATTAAAGTTTGAAATGTAAAACCTTGGGCAACTTATTACAATAGATGACTTGATTGATAGACGCTAAAAGAGAAATTATAAACAAAGTTTGAAATGTAAAACCTTGGGCAACTTAAGTATTTCTTGGGAATTAAGGTTACCTACTCCAAGCAAGACATTTATATCTCGGAGGAAGTATGTACTTGATCTTTTGTAGAAAACGGGAAAATTGGGATGCAAACTGCAAGTGTTACTATAAAGCAAAATCACAAAATGAGTTTCGAAGAAAAAAGTGCCGAAGTTGACAATGTCCAATATCAAAGACTAAGGGGAAAGTTGATTTACTTGGCACACACTAGACCTGATTTGGCTTATACAGTCAGCGTGGTGAGCCAATTCATGCATGACTCGAGGGTGAGACACTTGGAAGTTGTTGAAGACCACTCCAAGAAGAGGACTCTTATTCAAAAGAGATGGGAGACTAACTGTGGAAGTTTACACTGATGTAGACTATGTAGGTTCAGTGAGTGATAGAAGACCCACTTCAGGTTATCACACTTTTCGATGTAGGAATCTCGTTGTCTGATCAAGCGCTGAGGCTAAATTTAGATCTTTGGCACAATGAGTCTATTAACTACTATGGATGAAGATTGTACTAAATAATTTCAAGATATAATGTTTGTGAAGTTATCTTGGGACAATGAATCAACTATCAGCATTGCTCATAATCTTGTTCAGTACGATAGGACCAAGTACATAGAAATAGACCGTCACTTCATCAAGGAAAAGCTAGACAGCAGGTTAATAACTATAACCTACATTACTTCAGGGAATAAACTAGTAGATGTGCCAACAAAGAGCATTCCAACAGAACGTTTCCACCAACTTACAGTTCGGAATGATAGATATTCATTCACTAGCTAGATAGAGTGTTGCAAATAGTGTATAGTCACTATAGTGTAGTCCCTGTAATTATTCATCTAGCCCATTTATCAGGCCGACCAGTTTTAGGTTTAGAATAGTCTATTTAATTCATTTAGTGCTTGTACTCTAATTTTTTTCTAACATTATTTAAAAAAAATCTTCTACATTCAATAATGGCATGGTTTGTACCAATATTTATATACATGAGAAGTATAATCTAAACAAGAATGTGATCCTGTAATTATGGGATCAAATTAACTATCCCTAATAATAATAATAATAATAATAATAATAATAATAATAATATGGGCGATTTTTGTCACAAGCTCAGGCTCTTCATCAGGGGAAAACTTTTTTTATAAGCTAAAGAATTCATTAATAACCAAAAAGAACCTGAAAACTAAGCAAAGATATGCTTAAGTGTAGAACCATCATAAAGTTTAGATAAAAAGGAAATAGTTCTGCACTAAGTAAAAAAAAAAAAGAACAAAGCAATTGTAAAGAGTGTAAACCCAGCTCAAGAAACATAACCAAAAGTAATATCCTGCATCAAACCAGCACTTCCACAAAATACAGATGTAAGTGAATCCAAAACAAGAATTTGGCACCAACCCACCAAAGTTCCTAATGTGAACATCTACCAGGCCCACCATAAGGTTGACACCAATTCAACAAAAGGTCTACACCTAGATATCAGCAACAAAACTACACTTGTGACACACACACACACCCCAAAAGACAAAGGATGTTAGACATAAAAGTACCGTGGCCTTCTGCATAAATTTGATCTTGGATTGTAAGAATCAAAGCATTAGCTTTTGCACCAACGAAAATGGGAGAACCAGCTTCCAAACACTACAATTATTATGAAAAGAAAGGGTATTAATTTACACAGAAACTGGAACTGAGGTGTATAGGCTTAGCAGTACTAAAAGGATTTTCATTCCTACATAAAAGTAAATTAAGTGCATGCAGTAACCACTACAGTGCTTCGCAAAATGAGATAATCACAACATGAGCTTTTTGCAGTGCATAACTAACAATCTAAAAAAGTTTATAATATTTGAGTAGCTTATTGCTTTTAATCTCACTATTCATTGTTAATCGTTGTTATTTCGTTTACCTTTTTTTGTAGTATAAACCCTGAACTTTGGCCATCAAGTAACACCTCGGCCAAGTTGATCACCGGACCTACTGCAAAAGGTGAAGTTTCCATGTTTAGACTAAATGCTCTGTAAATTAATTTATAAGCCTATGTCAACTTCATAAAGGCAACTATTGATATCTTTAAAATTTATTTTTCAGAGTAAATAACGTTATACGAAAGCAAATACATTAAAAAGCAAGTAACAGATACCATTCTTATTCATCTTAATGAATAGGTGAAGAAATAGACCACATGCAAGGGATAGTTTTCTATGCAACGACCCCAGGGTCTCAACTCTCAGCCTTCATCACCAGTTAAACCACCTGACATAGGCAAGAAATTCATGTTTCCTTTCAAGAAAAGGTCCTAGGCACCAACAAAACCCCTACAGTGAGAGAAACTGCAGATTTGATTGCTCAAAAACTCGTTCATGTGGAATTGAAGATGCAAACAGACTTCGCCCCAAAGTATTAAAGTATTTCTTGATGATCGTATATTTCGAGAACTTCATATCCCTTGACATGATGCATTCATCATCAAATAAATAGGAAAACACTGTTCATAATACCATGAAAGATGGCCAGACTAAAGAAGGCTTGGAAGCTCACAGAAGCCTCCGATATATAGGATGTAGATAACGGCTTCTATATAGTAAACTTAGATTTTCCATAAGACAACAAAAACATCACCACAGGTATCCCTTAGATAATAAAATAGATTGCACCATGGTTTGGATTAAATTCATTAGCCTTAAATTGCTATATTACGATGAAAGCTTTCTCCTAGCCATGTCATCAACGATAGGTGTCTCATAAAAGTCGTCACAAAATTTGAAGGTAGAAAGAGGTAGATTTTCTCCTGTGTGTTGAAATCGATCCAACACAATCTTCTTTTTAAATGGCAAAATATTTTTAGAAGGGAGCACTAGAGGTGCTCCAACCCAATCAAACAAACTTGAGAACACCAGAAGTAACAGGGTATGGACTCCCGCATCACCAAAACATAAGTAACAAGATCTAGCAAAAGACAACAGCCAGCCAAGTAGCTATCAAAGACAACTAACGTCTACACATACAATCTACATATTGGGAGAAACCCAATTCCCACATTGACTAGAGATAAGGTCTCAAGAGAGTATATAATGAAACGGCATCCCTCACCTTACAAGTCGGTTTCGTGGGGTTGAGTTAGGCTCAATCCACATTCTAAGACTACCGAACCAACAGGCCAGTCGTAATGCAAACAGGGGGAGACTTTCCCCTCGCAGAGAACCACCTCCGAGATAAAGATCTAATATGATCAACAGCACGACCAAAGCCAGGAACTTTCCTAGAGAAGATGAATGTGCTCTGAAGCTCCCAAGTAACCGACAAAGCCATGTGCCAAATGAAGTCACACCCCTTCCATCAACGCGACCCCCCGAACACGAAAGAAAGAGAAAATAGGTTAAAGATCGGGCATAACGAAACCAATCCCCGCCCAACCTCGACTTGCGTACCATAATCGTCCGGGTTGGAATTTTTTCCAAAGGCAATTATTTTTGTACGAGCAAAACTCTTTCAAACCAAACTTAGTATCAAAATATCTATTTGTCATCTAAAGTAACAGAGAAGAAGACTCCAAGAGAAGGTCGTGAGTAGAAGAGAACGAGAACCTGCCTGAAGGATCCCTAAGCCAAACTCACCTATCCTGCGCATCTGAGAATGACAAGGAACACAAACAGGCTGTGAGATCATCTCCTCCCAAACAAATAGTTGTGTCCCCCACAAAAATGCACATGCCCAAACATCTGAGACCATTGAGCCACAACACCCGACCAAGACATCTGGATTAGCAGCCATGATGCACTACACGTGATGGAGAAACGACGAAAGTATCAAAAACTCGTTGATTCAAAGAACGTCGAGTAATTGACACAGATCTCGATTTTCATTCATAATTCAAAACTGATAACCAACATATTTGGGAAACAAATATATAAAGAAGGGTTCCCCTAATATGGACCTTTTTAAAAAGGTCCACAGGTAAACCTCTACCATTTTTAGTAAGTTCTAATAAAATATTATTTTTATTTTCCATTTTTTATTATTCTAAATTCAGTTTTTACTAAAAATTGTAAAGGTGGTTGTAAGCACTACTGAAGTTGAGCGTAGTGTTAGTCAAATGCCATAGACTCCACCAAAAATGACCGAGGAAATGAGTATCACGATCAGAAACAATGCAGGTGGGTAGCCCATGCAAGGGGTAGATCTCCCAAAAGAAAAGTTGGGCTACATTAACAACATTTGAGGTGCGCTTATAGGGTATGAAGTGTGCCATTTTGGAGAAACGATCAACCACAGAAAAATTAAGTCGATGCCATATGGAACGTAAAAGGCTATGTACGAAGTCCATGCTAATACTTTACCAAGGCCGAGTAGGAATAGGGAGGGGAAGATATAAGCCACTATTAGTAGATGTACCTTTGGTCATCTGGAAACACGGCAGCAGGCTAGAATCGATCAACTTCCTTTCGCATACTAATAAGAGCTAGAGACAAGATGCAGAGTGCGATCACGACCCCCATGACATTCATTGTGAAATTTTTGGATGATCTTCAAGTGCAAGCTGCTAGCAGCGATAGAGTTATAGGCCACGAAAAAGAAAATCATTTGTCAATAGGAAATCAATGTGCTCACCATGCTATACTTTTAACAAAACTGCGGCAAAGAAAGGGCCAATAGCATATAGATCCAAAAATGAATCAAAACCAAGGACTGACTCATATTTCAGCTAGTGAATTGTGACGACGGCTGAGAGCATCAGCCACCTTATTAGAAACTCAAGTTAGTGTTTGATGAAAAAGGTGAGTTGCTCCAGATATGCAAGCCCAGAAGCACAACACTTAGAGTTTTGGTCGGCTACCAAGGTATTTAAGAGCATCATAATCAATGAAGAGGATACATTAGACCACTTAACCGACTAAATACTCTTCCCCCAAAATCCCCATCCTAATGGTACTCTCTATGGATCCTCACAATCGGTATCCAGACTTTCACCTGCAACCTCATGGAAAAAAGACAATAGAAAGGAATGCTAACGCAACTTGTAATAGGGAAACATTGACTTAATGAGTTTTGGTGTAAAGTCGAGTTCAAGGGGCTTCATCCTCAATCTACTTTATGCCACTTTTAGATGTTACAGCTATCAACCTAGAAGTTGGACCACCCAACCACTACAAATGGTGAAAAAAGCAAACCCTACGTCAGGGAATGTTTCTCAAGTCAACGGCGCAAACCCAAGCGCGATGGTGGTCACTGGTCACACTAAATCTAGTAGTTCCAAAAACAATGGAGAAAGATTGTTGTGACATTCGGATGATTACCTAATACTACAACAGCCAACTAAAACATTTTTTAAATTTTACTAACACGATGCTAAAAATAGCCTCATGGGAAATGTCGTTGGCTCAAGTAAACCTAATTTAGAGGCTAGCGTCTACTCTAAAGGGACTTCTAAAGCAATATACGGGCCAAATTACTAAGGAAAGCCCAATGATATATATATATATATAGGAAAAAAAGGGTAAAACCTAATGCAAAACAAATCCTAACAAGATAAATCCTAATGCAAAGCAAATCCTAACAAACTGATAGTTCGTAATAAAAAGGAAAGGAAAAAATAAAAGAGAAACAAATCAAACGTTAAGATTTATCTAAAAAATGTTTTTTTAAAAAAGATATTATTAGTTAGCTTGGTTTAGCCACTTTGTACTACATCATTTTGCATTGCATCAAGCCACCGAAAAGAGCTCGAGAAACCTCCACTTGAGCAAGAGATCGCCAAACCAAAGCAACAAATTCAAGGTGGCATACATTAGACCAGTTAACCCACTAAATCATCTTCCCCCAAAACCCCAATCCCTATGGAACTCTCTTTGGATCCTCACAAACAGTTTACAGACTTTCACCGGCAATCTCATGAAAGAAAGATAAAAGATAGGAATACTAACGCAACTTGTAATAGGAAAACATTGACTTAGTGCAAAGTCGAGTGCGAGGGGCTCCAGCCTCCATCTCATTTATGCCACTTGTAGATGTTACAGCCATCTTGCTAGAAGTTGCACCACCCAACCACAACAAAATGGCAAAACAAGTAAACCCTATGTTAAGGGAATGTTTCTCAAGTCAATGGCGTAAACCCGAGCGCAATGGTGGTCAATTGTCACACTAAATCTAGGAGCTAACCCCTAATCGCACTAAATCTGCTAGTCTCCAAAAACAATGGAGAAAGGTCTTTATGACATTTGGATGATTACCTTGTACTACAAAATCCAATCAGAACGTTTTTTAAATTTTACTAACACGATGCTTAAAATAGCCTCATGGGAAATGTCTTTGGCTCAAGTAAACCTAATCCAAAGGCTACTATCTACTCTAGAGGGACTTCTAAAGCAATATACGAGCCAAATTACTAACGAAAGCCCAATAAGAGAAGACATGATCAAGTATTGGGTCGGACCTTTGCAAGCCATACACCCAAACCTAATATGCATTTGCTATGCTCAAAACAAAGCGGGAACATCCCCAAGCATTCCCCCATCACTCCCTTTAGCTACAAAGAGATGTCCTCCCTTTGCTTTTTCCTCAACCACAAATGTAAAGCATTTGAGAAACAACCATTTTATATCACTTCAAGATCCTAAGCTTCCTAAAGGAAGTTCTCAACCAATCATAGAAAGGGACACCCATGTTACCACTGCAATTGACTCAAAAAGAAGGAGCACGCTTCATTCATCATATGTACGTGATATTCTTTGAATGTATCATCACTTGCAACCTTATTGATCTTGGCCAAAAAGGCTTTACTTTTTATTGGTCTCGTGGAGACATCCAAGAGAGATTTGCCAAAGTTCTAGATACCTTGGCTTAACCATCCAGATTTTATAAACAAGTCCACCATTATTCAAACATCATATTTCGTCATAAACATCATATCATTAACCGCTTAGAAGTTAGAAGGTATTAATAGATTTATGCCCCCTTCCCCAATAAACGCTATCGTGCCCTTCAAAATTCATTGGGTGGAGAATATGTTACCATTTCAAAACAAGAAGAGGCCTACTAATAACACCAGCTAAATATAAATGGGTCACAATGGGTGATAAGAACAAACTTTTTCAACATTTCAACTCTCTCGGAGAAAAAAATAGTGGCTTTCTCAACCCCAAAGAGAAATAATGGCTTTCTCTATAGATGATATTGTCCTAGTTGCATAAGCTTCCTCCTCCCAAATAAAAGTAATCAACGATAACATGGACAAATTTTGTAACGCCTTGGGTTAGAAAGTCAACTTTGGAAAATCTAGAGTTTTCTTCACTAGTAACGTTGGTCATTAAGATGCGTCAAAAATTCAGCTCGACGTTAGAAATTTCCTCCACATATGATATAGGGATGTATTTGGGAGGCCTCAAGCTCCATCAAAAAGTCAAACTCCTTTCCCATTTTGGATTGTATGAAGAAGTTATCGGGTTGAAAAATGGCTTCCCTATCATTTTTTGGGTAAAAAACACTCACAATCCTCTCTCATGGGAATATGAACTTAAATTCTCCAAACAACCACCATCTCTGTCTTGGTTTATGAAAATGAGTGTATACACTGCAACTTCATTTCGGGGAGCACCACATATCATAGAAAATGCCACTTGATCTCTTTGTAGAACATATGTAAGGCTGGAGACGAAGATGGACTAGGGTTACGCACTCTAGTAATCTTAATCATGCCTTCACGATGAGATTAGAATGGCACGTGATATCTCAAGCTCTACAAGCATATCATATTAAATATGCTTATAAGGATCAAATCCTACCCAAAGTCACTCACCACCATCGGGAAACCCTTGTAATGTGAGGCATCACCAAAGACTGGCACCACCATATCGAAACCAATTTGACTTAGATTATTGAAAATAAACTCGCCACTTGCTTCATGAAAATAACCTCGACGTGACGGTAGACTGTGATCAATGGTTGTTGTTGGGCGACAGGTCTGTGGGTCAGACTCGCAATTATAAGGCGAGTTCAACGGTGGTGGTGGTGGTGGTGGAAGTAGCGGATGAGCAACAGAGAGGGAGAGATATACGAAAAAAATGACCGGGTTATCAGGGCTGGTGGCGGCTAGCTAGTGGTAGTCCAATGGCGGTTTTGGCACTAGAACAAAGGCAAGATGTAGGGAACGGATGCATAAGAGTGGAATATATGTAGAAGCATGCTAGAAAATATTGACGCTTGCCTGAAGAATTTTCTGATGGAGGTTGTCGACGACAACTGGCCACCGACGATAGCGATGAATTTTAGTGGTCATAAACTAAGACCAACTTTGATACCATGTAAAATATCGGACTGTAAGGTTGTGTCTTATGATCACACGAGTTTTATTTATGATCAAATCAAATCGATTTGTGTAATCACATCCTTAATTACTAGCACCTATTATATAGATAATAAACACATGTTAAATGTGTTTCCTAACAATTATGATCGAGTTCGCAAAGGAAATAGACTCGAGATTTGATGTTTTGGGGTCATCACCAAAGTTAATTAAATTGAGAGAATCTGAGGGGAAAAAAAACCTTTATATTCAATGAATTGTTTGCTAAAACCAAATTAGGTAGGTTTGAGAGTTTATTTATGAACGAGGAAGGGATAAAACATAATTCCACCTCGAATACATCCATTTGAAAATGATTACGTTTCGTTTAATGTGCAAAAAATTTAAACTTTTAAAATAATCATTCAACCCCTCCTAAAAATAATTAAGAAGATTTATATTTATTTACAAGAGGTAACCTTTTTAGGGAGAAAATTATCAATATTAATTATTTAGCACAATAGGGGTGATTCCTTCACCTACATGGCTACATATCTTTTAGTGCAACAAGAATTTTCAAAGTTATGTAGTTCTTGGTAAGAAAAATTGCTATTTGATCTTAATAAATTTAATTTGTTATAAAAAGTATAGAATCACCAAATTGTCACAACTTGTTTCCCAAAATATCAAGGTTTAAGAGGATGTAATATCCAATGAACCCTTTTAATAAAGTTAATAGGTATTAAAGTTTTAGCTAATTAAACTCTCCGTATCTACCGTAAGTTAAATAATTTTACTTCACACAACAGGAAAACTACTACCAACTTGAACGTCCAACCAAACGAATTCAAGAAAACTATCATATAAAAGCACTTGAATAACATAAACAAATTCTCTAACATCCATGTCTCTCTATAGAGAAGTAAATAATTGTACAAGTAAATACTCATAATTATGTGGTCAAATAATAAAATATTTAAAAACATACTTTCGAAAAATTTTAAGGATATTTTTAAAATTTTACTTATTTTGGGTGTTCCTAAAAATAAGGGGTGTCCTTAGTAAGGGCCAAAAAAACAGAAGAAAACATGAATTGGTGACCAGTGTTGAACTGGTTCTGTTTTAACGGCACACATAAAAACAACGGCTAAACATGTTCTGTTTTAACGCACCAGTGTTGAACTGGTTCGGTAGAATCTCGTCTGAACCGGTTCGGACAACCGTGCTCCGAACCATCGTAGGATCACAATATTCATTAATAGCATTTTGGTCTTTTCACGCGTGTTGGGTGTCTACTGAGTAGCTAGGGGGTTCGACGAAGTATGGGTCAAAGATTGAGAGCCCTACTCTATGTGCCTGGTGTTGGTGTTGGTGCCGTCTGAAGCAGCAAAACTAAGAGGGCTTATGGTTAACGATTATGAAGAAGAAAAAATACCAAAAGAAATTAAATTAATTTCATTGATTTAATTCAAAAATTAAGTGATTTTACCTTTAATTGCTGCATGCACTCTATAAATCAATCGCTTCTTCTCATCATCATCGATTTGACAGTGCTCAATTTCTTCTCATCATCATCGATTTGAATTCCAATTAGCCTTTTTTTCTCATCATTTTGAGTTTGGAAATTTTCATATATGAATCTCGATTTTCTTTATTTGGTTGCTAGAGGGATATGAATTTTCTACAAACGGAGTGAATCACTCTCCTCGGAATGAGGATTCTTCAGTTCTCTTAAAATTCTCTGTATTTTTCAATGTTGAATGAAACCCCCTTCGGCTCCTTTTATATATTTTTTTGTTTGAATTTCCTTTGAATGAACCCAAATGGCCCAAAAGTATTTTTTTTATTTTGATTTTTGGTGCTGGTATCCACACACCCCCTTTTTTAGCATACATCCCCCTATCCCTTTAATTTTTTTCTTTTGCAATCCTGATTGGGAATGGATTCTCTAATTTTAAAGAGGGAAAATGTAAGAGAAAATGAGAGTTGAGAGAGAGATAGAAACAAATGTATGTGCCTTTTCATATCCTAAAGTTGGAGAATTCATGTCCAATATATTTACGGATTTGGATTTAATGACTTTGAAATGTCGTGACTTGGATGACTTTAGACTCTTTTGGAAACAGAAAAATGAGAAAAATAAATAAAATAAAACAAGGGAGATAAACAAAAGGCACAATCCATCCGCTCTAAAGTAACTGAATATCTCTCATATATTTACGAATGTTACCTGTCAGTAAATAAATTTATGGAAATACAGTAAAATTATGTTTTTTTAAAAAAAATTTCATGCCTCTCATACATAATAAATAAGCTGAGAGTTGCCTTTTGGAGATTTTGGAGTGTATGAACTTGAGTCATTGAGACATTTTAGCTTAAAGCGACGCATATGAAGAACGTGGAGGTGCACGAGGGGATCCCTCTGCCTTGTTGGCACTTCAGGAACTGATTCAAGACACGAATAGATCCATCACTTTTCAGATGAGGAAGAGGGGCATGATCTGCCCAATTGCAGTGATGTCTTATTTTCACCTTCAGTATTTTTGTAGGTATTTTGTATTTATCAACTCCTTATGTATGATTCGTATTTTGTAATTAATTTTGGCATATGAACACACGGTATTTTGGGTGACTTTTCGATTTGTTTTACCTATATGTACACACCTATGATGCCCGAATACGGGATAAGATACATGATACAACACGATACAGATACGGGAAAATTTTGAAATTAATATATGATACGGCCAGGATACTTCAATAAAAAAATTAAAGTATCGTAAATTATATAAAAGTATAATATACAAACATAACATTAAAAAAATAGAAATGCACACAGTAAAGTGGAAAACGCGGAGTAAGAAAAATTGCTAACACAGAGTAAAAAGTAAACTTCCAGTCCAGCCATAAATTAACCCACCAATTAAATTACACTACAAAAAAAACGCTTATTTGCGAGGGACATTAGCGAGGGAATGTTTAGCGAGGGAATTAGCGAGGGAATATGATTCTCTCGCTAAAACTGACATTAGCGAGGGACCAGTCCCTCGCTAATGGTTAGCGACGAAATTTTCAACATTAGCGAGGGACCAGTCCCTCGCTAAGTGCAGGCGGGAATTTGAAAATTTTAGCACGAAAAACAAGGTGGTTAGCGAGGGAATTGGTCCCTCGCTAACGTGAATCTGACCGTTAGCGAGGGACCAGTCCCTCGCTAAGTGGAGGCGGGAATTTGAAAATTTTAGCACGAAAAACAAGGTGGTTAGCAAGGGAATTGGTCCCTCGCTAACGTGAATTTGACCGTTAGCGAGGGAATTAGCGAGGGACCAGTCCCTCGCTAATTATTAAATGGTTTTTTTTACTTAAATTTGTGTGTACCACACAACCACTCTTCTTTCTCACTCACAACACCCTCACTCTTCTTCTCTCCTCTTCACCATTCCTCTTCCCTTCCTCTTCCTCTACTCTCCACCACCACCACCATCACCACCACACAACCAACCAACCACCCTCACTCTTCTTCTCTCCTCTTCACCCTTCCCTTCCTCTACTCTCTCTCTCACCTACAAACACTAACCCACCACCACACAACAACCACCACCACACAACAACCACCACCCACGACCACCACCACACAACAACCACCACCCACGACACCACCACCACCTTCTTTCCTCTTCCTCTCCTCTCTCTCTCTCTCTCTCTTACGATTTCCCCTTTCCCTCTTCTTCTCTCCACCTTCTTCCACCACACAACCACCACCACCAACAAATTTCTTTCCTCTTTCTCTCCACCTTCCACCACCACCACCACCACAACCACAAAATTAATAATATAATATAATTTTCATTAATAATATAATAATAAATTGCTTCAAAAAAAATATAATAATAAATATATAAAAAAAAGCCATTCAAATTGGGACACGTGTCAGTCAGAATTTGAAAATTTGCACAAATTTTGAGGCAGACATTAGCGAGGGAATTAGCGAGGATTCAAAATCCCCCGCTAATCCCATTAGCGAGGAGGGATTTAGCGAGGGAACTGGTCCCTCACTAATTCCCTCGCAAATGACCATTAGCGAGGGATTTTGGTCATTTTGCAAGGGAAATTTCCCTCGCTAATAACCAATTTTTTTGTAGTGTTAAAATTAAAATATATTAAAACAAAGTAATATACAAACATAACATAAATAATAAAAATTAAAAAAAAAAAACCCAATGGGTTGGTTTAGTGGAGCATGACAGAAGTTGTATCCGAGAGGTCCCAGGTTCAACTCCCCTCTAGTCCCCTTGGGGTGAGGTAAATGTAATTACCTGCGATGCATTTCTCTCTCTGTATTGCCGTATCCCCCAACGTATCCTGGTGAGCCAGGCGTATCCCATAAGTATCTGGTTTTTTTCTAATATTAAAAAATAAATATAAATCCTTGGATACTCCTTAGATACGTATCCTGCCATATCATATCCGACACGTATCGGTGTCAGATACCTATACTAAGGCTATTTTGGAGTATATTTTGCAACTATTTTTATCTTATACAACCATACCCAAAAGCACTCTCAATAATGAAAATATTAATAATACAAACAAACTTAAAAATAAAATAGACTTAAACATATACAAAATGAAACAAACTTGAGATTTAAAATGGAGATGCTTTCGTTGACGGACTTTGGTTTCTTCCTCATTGGATCTAACCAGGTCAGCATATTGCTCGATCGTCGTGAGGCTAGCATATTTGGCAAACATGAAGAAGTTCATATTTTCTACGTTGTTGTCATCTTCAAGTTTCAAATCTTTTTTGAGATTTAAAGCTCAAAGGAAAACCTAAACACCCCTCAAAAGGTTGAGAAATGGTGACCTATTATGAGGAAAGTTGACGTCTTTAACAATGGAATAACTATTCCACCTTTCTGAGATAGGTCTCCACTAGAATGGGAACAATATAACTACTAAGTTTGTCTCTTCCATAAATGCATCCAAAAATGCAAAGTAACACAACATAGTAGGGGTCGTTGAAAAATGTATCTCGAGCATGTCCTTGGTCCCTGTATCAAGCTTTCATCTCTATGTAAAGTCAAAGTACATGTGCCAAATATTGGTTGAACAACCGTACTAATAGGATCTACATAATTTCTTATGAGTTTTATCCTTGATTTATTAGAATTAAACTTATTATAAATTAATAAATATTTAAGTCACTTTCACTGTCGATCAATCATGCAAGTGACTTGGAACAACTAGAGAAAACTCGTAAAAATTCGATCGATTTTTGACGACTTGGTGATTCAAATGAGTCGGTGGAGTCAAGTTTCGCAGAATAAGTTTGTCAAACCAATGGACACGAATCACCGGCAGAGACAACTTTACCATTCTTAGCCATGTTGCTATATAACCATCTCTGTTCAGAAAATAAAAAAGAAATAGGAGAGCGGAGAAATTTGAAAGTGACTAAGAGAAGGAAGTGAGAGAGAACTTGAGAAAATAAAAATGAATATAGGATAGTGGAGCACTTTCACTATAGTTCATTGGCAATTTCAGTACATAGGGACGCTAGCTCCCGAGTTCGAACTTGGGTGTGACCCAAGATGAAAATTGATTTTGACGGATCCAATATTAAAAGTGTACATTTGGACACACCGTGTATTTAGTTCCACAATGATGAAAATTGATTTTGACAGAATTGATCTTAGGTAAAAATGGGTTGAATGTAATGTAATTATTGTTTGATACATTTAGAGAAAACGTGATTTTTAGCAATTTTGGTTGTTTGAATAAGCTGGATCAAAATTGCTTGAGTGTAAAATTACAAAAATGGGTCTCAACTAAAATATTTAGGTTTAATTGCATTTTTGGTCCCACAACTTTCTCAATTGGGTGAATTTAGTCCCTCAATTTTCTTAAGATACAATTTGTGTCCGCATAGTTTTAAATTGCACTATTGGTCCTTCAAAGTCATGGATTTTTCTTGTACTATTAGTCCTCAAAAATCTTAGATCTGAAGAAATTAAGGGACCAATAGTGAACAATCTATGCTTTTTAGGAGACTAAAAATGTATTTTAAAAAATATAAGACCAAAATTGCTAAAAATAAAATAGAGGGACCAAAGTCCTCAAACTAAAAAAAGTTGAAGGGCTGAAAATGCAATTGGTCCATACAATGGGTTTGGTTATTATGTGGAGGTATACACATTCAACGAAGCAAGTATTACTCAATTTATGAGGCATAAGCCTAATATGTAGAGCACGAACTCAATCTCGCGTGGGGCACAAAACCTAACATGTGGAGCACCAAGTTAATCCATATGGATCACAGAGCTCAATATGTGGTACCCTGGGGTTGAACCTAGGGTACCACACATTGAGTTTGAACTTCCCTAACCGATAAACAACCTTATAGTTGGTTAACCCACACACGAAATCTAACATATGTATAAGTTCCCAAATTTTAGTCTTTATTTGAAGTAAATGGCCAATATGGTCTCTGAAATTATATGATCGTACAACTTAGTCATCCACATTATCAATATTTCAAATTGGTCCTTGGAATTGCAAAATGTTAATCATATTTGTTCTTTCATTTGAAATTGTTAGTAAGTACATCCTTAACACTATTCATTTAGTTTCAAATGCATCACTAACATTACTATCTTAATCTCTTGAAGTCTCTACAAGTAGGAAGAACCTAATTAACATTTTGCAATTACAAAGATCATTATGGAATATTGATAATGTAAGAGACTATGTTGATACATTCTATAATTTTAGGTACTAAATCAGACATTTACTCATTTTGTTTTACTTTGACTTCTTCAAAGTGTGTTCCCACTTTATAATTGTGCAAATAACCTTTGTGTCTATAAAATTCATTTTACTAGTTAAAATTGCTTGCGTGATAAAATAATCAAAGATAAATTGGAGAGAGAGAGAGATAACATTTTCACCTTATTTAAAAATTAAAATAGGTGAACATGATGCAGCCGTGACAAAGTTTCCATATAAATTGCATAATCTCTTCTTTCTTCAGTTTCAGAGAAGAAATAGTTTTGAACATAAAAAAGTCAAGTGGGTAGGTGAAATTGAACTCATAACAATGATTAAGAAAACTTTTCATACTCACTATACACAAGCAAACACTTGACTTTGGAATATTCACAATGTCTATACTTATATTCTTCCTTCCTTTCTTTCTTCTGTTGCTGCCCTTATCCACCACTGATATAATCAAGAGTATGTTGTTTCATCGAAATCCATTTCCTAAAAAAGAAGAAATAAACATAGCCAAATATGTAATCAGTATAGTACATTATTCATTTAATTCCAATTCATAGCCTAGTATTTAGCTCATCAATGAGCAATACACTTGACAAAATAATCATCAAGAGCCTGGTTAGAGAAGTTCAAAATATAAGGACCAAATCAACACGCAAACTTTACATGGATTAAAAATATTACATCTTCGGTTTTTGTATTCAACTCAACCGCACAAAACCAACTTGTATGGTGAGGGATGTCTATTCTTTATACACTTTTTTCGGACTTTATCTCTAGTTTATGTGGGACTTGGGTTTTCCCCGATATAGTGTGTTAAAATAGTTAAATCAATATAACAATATAATTGTAAGAGTAAAGGCTCAAATTAGTCCTTGAAAAAACAAGGAGCAAATTTACTTTGAAAAATGAAAAATACCAACTTAAGTTTCCAAAAATCTGAAATGTCTGTAAAATTTGTCCTTTTTAGGATAATTTTGAAGGGCCTTTTAGTCCCCATGAGAAGCTATTTTGACCTACAATTTGAAATATTTGAGGACCAATTTTGTATTTTTAATTTTTGAGGGAACAAATATTTCTCCAAGCATTTTAGCATGGATCAGTTTGAGCCTTTACTCTACTTATTAGAAAAATAACAATAACCGAATAGATAAAGATATCTGATCAAACAAACCAACTAGTTTAGTTTTCACTTCTCAAAACAGGGAAAATGATGTATTATATATCTATGTTGTGGCTAACAAACGCGAAAACCATTTCAGCGAGATAGATAGAAAATACCGAGTATTACCTTTCCACAGACCGGACAGTTGTCACTTCTCTCCATCCACTCATATATGCAACCAAGGTGAAAATGATGAGAGCATTTTGTCATTATCTTTGGATTCTCTTTAGTGTATTCTGCAAGAAAAAAACAATAGTGATCACATAAGAATCTACAGAGATTGTAATGAAAATTCAGCCCTAGAACTAAAAGGTTTTCTAGTGAAAATTTAAGATTATTAAAGAACATGTATATATCTACCTTCAAGACAAGTTGGACAGATATCCTCTTCTTCCGATGAAGTATAAACGATTCCAACTCCAGTTGTATATTTTGCCGATGAAAGTTTCAGCGAGGACTTAGAACGGTATTCCTTTGACCCATCTTCACAAGCACATTCATTCCATTTGTCGCCCGAATGTAAAGATTCGGGATCAACATCTACATCACCTCTTAGAGGTTCTGTTTCCTCATTAGAATGACTTGAACTTTTCTCGCGTCTTGAAACTAGTCCATCCCGTTGTGAGCGGAAAAATCTTGGCTCTACATCATAAGGTAAGGGCCTTGGAGGAGAACGGTACATGTCAGATAGAGAATTATCAAGTGATGCTGCAGATGTCATTGATGCTGTTCCTTGAAGAGATGACGCAATTGAATTCCCTTCCCCTCTACGGAATATTGATGCATACTGAAATTCGAGGCAGATAAGAAAATGAGTATCTTTTATAAAATTAAATACAGCTCTCATCTACATCATTCTGAAAAATGCATATAGGACTAAAATATAAAATATTCTTCAGGTAGCTGTCCACCAAATTATCATAAAAATAGCAGGCCAATACCTATGAAGCACTGACAAAGACACAGACATCGAAAAAGACAATGACACGTACACATAATTTGAGAAAATGGAAGTGATTGAATGTAACCACATGTGTGACACTCACGCGCCTTCAATCTGAAGTGTCAATGCTACATAGAATGGATTCACCATCAAGAAATATAGACTCGGATATGCAAAAAATCTTTTCTTGAGCCAAATGATAGGGCAGTACAAATTGCTCCTAGTTGGTTTTTTTGCGTGGCCTTGTTAGGACAAAAAAAAATTACCTAAACTATGTAAGTTTCATATGGTAAACTTGTCCTCATAACTAAATTAGAGGTATCTTGATTTTAAGAGTCACTTCTAACATTGATAGAGATGCTAATGCTAACACAACACCACATATAACTTTTCAAGTTATTCGTCCCGAACAAAGGAACAATGGAGAAAATGCAATTGTACTCCGATGCTAACAAAAACCAGATGCAGTGCACCTGAAAATGCAAGGGCTCGCTTGACACTTCAGAAGCATGGACTTCAGGGAAAAACAATGCACCTATTAAGTCCCGACAGACAGCGGACATGACATTGACCCGGCCATATCGGTAATAGTTTAAAAAATGGGAGTAATTGGAGTGTCGATGTCGGTGTCCGGCACGTCTTCAACCTAACGTGTCGGTGCTACATAGCAATGCACTAGTCATGGGGGTAGCTATCAAACCCTTATTATGCACGACAAAAGCATATAAGACTCGGCATTTCACTTCCATGAAGCAAATAGAAAAATAAATCAAAACAAGGGAGAGGCAGAGAAACAAGGATGTTGAGACATACCACATTCAAAATATTCTGTACCAAGCAACTGAGACAAACACAGTTCCTATACACAGAACTGTTTGGATTTACATAATCTTCAAAATCATCAAATCTCAAACAACAACAAACAGAACCCATTGTTCAAGCAACTCGATCTCTTTCTTCAGTGAAATTTTCCTACTTTTCAATTGATCAGCAAAAGATTATAGATAGTACTATATAGAAGCTTTGAGAAAAGTAGTCTCCACTCTCCAACAACGGCAGCACACAACTATATTTTCCTTAAGAAAAAAAAGGAGAGAGGATTCTAAACTTGTAGAAGTCTCACTCCCTCATAATTTCAGATACCCCTGTAAAAATACACCAAATGAGCATTAAAGAAAAACAACAAAACCAATAGCATTACTGAAAAACATGAGAAAGTAGAAGATTCCATTCATGCAAATATTTGACCTATTAAAATAACTATGATTGAACTAGCAAGATAACAAACTCTTGTACACAATGTGAATGTGTGTAACTAATTAGAACAACTAATTTTAAACGATACCATAAAATTTGATGTCACATAAACATTTTATAATGAATAATGATGAATCACTTGTTTATTGGCACTATGGCAGCAAATGTTCATGCTTCAAAGCAACATGTACACATTTTCAGAAGAGTAAAATCAGGACACTAACATACAAGATCAACACACAACACAAGAGTGTGATAAACAAAACAGAAAACAACCATTATAAAATTCAGAAAAGAATATAATAATTTTGACTATCCAAATTCCAAAGGGTAAAGTTTTTTAATCTTATGCCAAAACACCGACAATTTCATGTGCTCACTGTTAAACTTCAAATTTTGGAATAAAAAAATTATTCCTTCTTTCCTCTATATGAAAGCTATGTTGCTTCAACAACCAACATCATTATTTTCCTTTCTGATGAAAACCATGATCACAATTTCAGAACATAAAAATAAAAAATAAACAAAGTGACCCACTTTCGATTATCAATACAATAAGGAATCAGAAGGGTAAAATCGAATATTGGAAGCTAAAAATCCATATGGGTATGAAGGGAAAGAAAAAAGATTGAATTTTTTTTCAATAAAATTAACAGAAAAAAAAAAGAGAAATAGAGAGGGAGAGTAGAAACCTGGAAGTGAGAAATTGAGGAGAGGAGTGGAGTGAATTAGTAGATAGATAGTTGGAGAATGATATGCATAAGAATAGGAGTGGAAATTTAGGATTTTTCGGCGATGTTTGCTATGCTATGAAAGTGCGAAATTGATGCCACTCTCTATCTTTTTTTTTGACAAACTATCTTTTTTCTCTTTCTTTCCTTTTGCTTTGTTTTTTAGTTTGGTGGGTGAAGTGATGGAGGGGAGTTTTTTATTTTGGCTTAATTACACTTTCGGTACCCCTATTATAGACTATTCACGATTTTGGTACCCAAAAAAAATTTCCACGATTTTGGTACCCTATTTTATCTAATTGTAAAATTGTTGCCCCTCCCTAGTCTGGTCAAACATTTGGGTGAGTTGGCACTCACTAATCCAACGTGGCAAACACAAGGATGAAAATAATGACCCAATAAATTGCCAAAAATCTCCATAACATGTTGGATTAGTGAATGCCAACTCACCCAAATATTTGACTAGACTATTGGGGGGCAACGATTTTACAGTTAGATAAAATAGGGGTACCAAAATCGTGGAAAAAATTCTTGGGTACCAAAATCGTGAACGGGCTATAATAGGGGTACCAAAAGTGTAATTAAGCCTTTTATTTTTTATTTTCTTTTTGTTTTTTGTTTTTTGTTTTTTCATTTTATTTTTTATTTTGATTCAGAAATAACTTTATTTTGATTTGGAAAAAGTACTACATATAAAGCACATATTCAGACGCAGACACCTTATACGACATGAATAGTTAATATCAAAAATACAAGACATTGACATAAAATAAAATAATATAGGCTTAAATATATGTTATTTCCTGCAAATATACTCATTATCAATTTACTCCTGTAAAAAGAAAACTCTTAAAAAAGACCTTGCAAATGTAAACCGTTTACGGTTACCCCCTGCTGTTAGATTATGTTGATAGCGTTAAGTGTATAATGGGTATAAACCGTTTACGGTTACCTCCCTGCAAAATATAAACCGTTTACGGTTACCCCTGTAGGGGTAACTAGAAACACTTATTATTTGCAAGGTCTTTTTTAAGAGTTTTATTTTTACAGGGGGTAAATGGATAATGGGTATATTTGCAGGTATATTTAAGCCAATAATATATGAGCATCATTTGTAAAATTTCTAATATTGAAAGAAAATGTGTTCATCTAATTTGTCACTTCCTTTCATTAAAAAAAAGTCCCAAAACAACATATACTTGTAAAATCATCAAAATCAATTCATCTACTACCAAAAATCCCTGAATCATTTAGTGATTTAAAATCATCTCCGGGAATCCCATATTTTAGTTTCCTCTTGGTGATATTGTGGGCTATTCCTCGACAGAAGTAAAAGGTTGCTATGAACAAACACTCTTCCGCTCTTTTGTGGTGTCATTTTGTTTCTCATCAATAAGTGAATAAAAGAATAAGTACTCCAATTCCTCTCACTGCATGAAGATGAACAAGATTGTGCAAGTAGCTCAAGAGCAATTTTTTTAAGTGTTGGAGCATGAACACCATGAACTGGCCACCAAGATTTGGGATCCATCTTACCTCTATCATTCAAAGAATCAGTGTCAGCAAAACCTTCTCTTCCATCCGAGAAGTTGGCAAACTCCATATTCACATTCCTCCTTTCTGTTGGGTCTCAATTAAGAAACCCAGGAGGTGTGAATAACACTTTCACAGCCCACAAGACAAAATAGGGTAAGCCCAAACCCGGTTTATGAAACACAGAAACCCTTGCTTCCGTTTACACACTTGAAGTTTATTTCTCTCTCTACTCTTTTTCTCTCACGCGTTTCTTCTTCTTCTCCTCTGCTGGTTCTGATTTTGCTTTGATTTTGCAGGAATCAAAGCTTGAAAATGCTTCAATGGTGATTCGCAAGCACCAACAAACAGGTAATTAACGAAAGCCCTTTGTTTCCTTGCTTCGATTTTACTGTTTCAGAAAACCTAAAAGCTTTCAAATCTGACTTGTGTATTGCTTCACTTGCATGTGCTGAAACTTGTTGGTGTGATGAACGAACACCCTTACGAACACCAAACGAAGATTGGAGAATACAAAAATCGGATCTGAGAACAGAAACTACAGGTATATTAATATTCCTGGTTCTGTATTCTTCGTTTTCTTTCTTTTCTCCAAAGAGAACCTAATTTGCTTTGTTTTGCTGTATGTGTATGTATTTCGTTGTGATTCTGAGACAGTGTGAATGATTTCACCACTTGTGAAATCACAACCAGAATCTTCAATAGCACACAGTATTGATTGTATGAAAGAGTAATCTCACCAATATGAAGATAATACTCACAGTTACAGAGGGTAGATTTCTCACTTTCTCTCTCTCACTATTTTCTCTTTTCTTCTTTGGTTTTCACACACTAAGAACCAAACTCTAACTCAGTTTTAATTCTTTTCTTGTGTGAGGTTTCTCAACCACCTGTTGAAAGAAGAGGACTCAAAAGAAGAAGAAAACTGGAATAGGAGATGCACACAGAATTCTGAGAATTGCAAAAGCTGTAAAACTGTAATTTTATTCAACTGTAAATTCTGTACGTAGCTACTAGGTATTTATAAGCCTTGTATTGAGATTGTTACAGGCTGTTTAAAAACTGTTATAACTGATTTGGTTTGTTGTAACAGTATTTGTTACAAACTAACTGTAAGCAACAACCTTTAGATAGTAACAGCTATATCAATTTGTTAGAAATATAGCTGTTAAATATACTACAGGGTTTTTTTTTTGAATTATCATAATTCAACACCCTACCTTAATGAGAAAAAAACCCAAAACTTAGGTTAGGCCTATAGGAGAGAATAACTAAAACACTGGTCAGGACAAGCCCCTGACATTTAGCCTTTAAAACAAAGATGATCCAGAACAAGCCTCTGAATAATAGCTATAGAAATTGCTTTCAAAGGTTAGAAAGCAACTAAACCTAATTCTCTCCTAAGTTTAATAAAAGACTCACCTTTTAGTGCTTTAGTAAACACATCAGCCAGCTGCTCTTTAGTAGGACAATATTCCACTACCAAGTTGCCTTTGGTGACTTGATCTCTTAGATAATGATACCTTGTCTCGATGTGTTTGGTCCTTCCATGCCCCATAGGATTCTTAGCAAGACATAGGGCAGATTTGTTGTCAATTAGGAGTGTAGGAGGTTGAGTCAGCTCCACTCTTAGTTCCTTCAGCAGTGCTTCCAGCCATGCTGCTTGTGTGGCAGCACTACAAGCTGAAACATATTCGGCTTCACAAGAGGAAAGAGCAACTATTTGTTGCTTCTTTGAACTCCATGAAACCGAAACACCTTGAAACTTAAACAAAAAACCTGAAGTACTCCTTCTATCTATGTGATCACCACACCAATCACTATCAGAATATCCTAGGAGTACATTTTTCCCTAAATCAGAACTTTTAGGAAAAAATAAGCCATAGTTAAGAGTTCCCTTGATGTATCTTAGGATTCTCTTAGAAGCATTTAAGTGTATCTCCAATGGTTCATTCATGAACCTGCTAATCATCCCAGTAGCAAATAAGATGTCTGGCCGGCTGTGGCAAAGATATCTTAGTGAACCTACAATCTGCCTGTAGTATGTAGGATCCACCTTAGAGCCCTTTTCACCCTCCTTTTTGCATAAAAGACCTTCTGCTGGGTAGAGGGCAGAATTACACTCAGCCATTTCAAATCTTGTGAGTAATTCCTTAGCATATTTTGTTTGGTGTAGGATTAGACCTTCCGGCACCCTTAGGAATTCCAATCCTAGGAAGTAGGATAGCCTTCCCAAGTCTGTCATCTCAAATTCACTCTTCATAGAAGCTTTGAACTTGTTAATCTCCTTAGGACAGCAACCTGTTACCAAAAGGTCATCAACATATAAACAAATTAGTAACAAATCAGAATCCATAGTGCCTTTTACATACACACCAAACTCATTGGTGCATTTTGTGAAACCATTTTCCACAAAAAATGTGTCTATTCTTTTATTCCAAGCTCTTGGAGCTTGTTTTAGGCCATATAAGGCTTTATGTAAATGACACACTAGAGTTTCTTTTCCTTTTATTTCAAAGCCAGGAGGCTGTGAAATAAAAACTGTCTCTTCCAAAGGTCCATTTAGGAATGCCGACTTAACATCTAGATGATATAAGTCCCATCCCTTACTACAAGCTAAGGCAGTCACCAACCTAATGGTTTCATGCCTAGCCACAGGTGAGAAAACCTCCTCATAGTCAATACCATGCTTTTGTTGGAACCCTCTAGCAACTAGCCTAGCTTTATGCTTTACTATTTTGCCATTGGGGTCCAACTTAAGCTTAAAGACCCACTTGACACTTATTGCCTTCTTGTTCTTAGGCAAGGGTGTCAAGGTCCAAGTCTTATTCCTTTCAATTGAGTTCAATTCCTCAATCATTGCATTTTTCCAATTTTTATCCTTTAATGCTTCCTTAAAGTCAATTGGTTCCATATCCGCCACCATTGCAAAGTGAATGAGGTCACCATGCTCATTCACCTCAATGTCAGTGGCCAACTCATATTCTGCAAGCCTCCTAGGAGGCTGTCTCAACCTTTGAGGCCTAGGAAGAGCCTGCACAACAGGTTCAGCTGCTGGTTCAGCCTCATTTCCTTCAAAATTATGATGATTAGGATCTGCCTCTGGTTGGGCAGGTTCTTCTTCATCAGAATTTTCATCACCAGTTTCTGTTCTTGTGTCTAGAACCTCTTCTAGGACTGTATTATCCACTGAACTCACTTGTTCAGCCTTATCCCAGTCCCACTGCTTGTCTTCAAGCACAACAACATCTCTAGATATCTCAATCTTATCAGTTTTAGGATCTAGCAGCCTATAAGCACCCGTAGGATGGTATCCCACAAGTATTAGAGGCCTACTCTTGTCCTCCAACTTTTTTCTCTTTGTATCAGGTACATGGCTATAGGTTAGAGAGCCAAATACCCTTAGATGAGCCACACTTGGCTTGTCACCAGACCACACATGTTCTGGAACCTTTTCTTCAAGCCCCTTTGTAGGACATCTATTTAGAATGTAAACTGCTGTAGTTACAGCTTCTGCCCATAGTCTTTTAGGTAAGCCTTTTAGCTTAATCATGCTCCTAGCCATGTCTAGGATAGTTCTATTCCTTCTTTCTGCTATCCCATTATGTTGTGGAGTGTAAGGGGAGGTCACTTCATGTAGAATTCCTTGAATGGTGCAGTATTCCTCAAAGTCTTTTGAGGTATACTCACCACCACCATCTGTCCTTAGTACTTTCAGCTGCCTGCCACTTTGCTTTTCAGCCATTGTCTTGAATTGCTTGAAGATTCCAAAGGCTTCTCCTTTGGTCTTCAATAGGTAGATCCATATTTTCCTTGAAAACTCATCTACAAATGTCATAAAGTACTTGTTACCCCCATTTGAGGGTACATCAAGAGGTCCACATAGGTCAGAATAAACAACATGCAAAATATCCTTAGATTTATGCTTCATTTCATCTTTGAACAAATTTCTAGGTTGCTTTCCTATGAGACATGTTGTACAAGTATCCTTAGACATATTAATTCTAGGTACTCCCTTTACTAAACCTTTAGAACTTAGATTACTTAGACTTTTAAAATTCAAGTGGCCAAACCTCTTGTGCCATAACATACTTTCAGAATCAGCAGTGGCACTTAGACAATCTGCCTCTGTCATGCAAATGCTGGTTTTGAAAGTTCTGTTAGTGGCCAAAGGGGTAGTTAATACTAGTTTATCTTTAGTATCAAAAAGTTTTAGCTTTAGGTCCTTCATAACTACTGAAAACCCTTTTTCAACTAGTTGGCCTAAGCTAATTAAATTGCAACTAATTCCTGGTACATAAAGAACATTATGAATTAGGATTACCTGGCCATTCTCCTTTGTAAACCTGATATTCCCCATACCTTCAGAAACAATAGATTTGGTGCTTGCACATCTGATTGTGGTTTTCTTAGTAGGATCAAAATCCACCAACCAGTCCTTGTTACCTGTCATGTGATTTGAACAGGCAGAATCTAGGTACCACACTTCTGTGATGGTTTTACCATCACTTGTGGTTATAGTAAGAACAACATAATCAGATTTTAAATCTAGGTCTATGTTAGTTACCACAATGTCTTCCTTAGGTTTTATTTCATCAATCTCATCAGTAATCATGCTGAATGCTACAGGGCCAGAATCTGAATCAGAGTCTTCCATGGCCATATTGGCCTCTTCCTCTGATTCCTTAGACTTGGCTTCCTTTCTAGTAGGACATTCAGTTGCATAGTGTCCGTATTTATCACATCTATAACATTGAACCTTAGATTTATCTTTCTTTTTACTAGAAACAGAATTTTTCTTAGTAAATTCACCCTTACCTTTGGACTTACCTCCCTTACCTTTGGACCAATTGCCCTTGCTTGGTTGGTTGTTGTCTTTAGACCATTTCTTGCCTTTAGACTTAGTGAGTAAAGCTTGGTCAGCCTCTTCTTCACCATCCCAGAGATTCAGCCTAATCTCTTTTGCTTCAAGTGTGCTTTGAAGCTTCTCCACTTTAAGATCATCCGGATTAGTAGTGCCTTCAACAATGAAAGCACAGTTCGCAAACTTTTTAGTTAGTGATCTTAAAGCCTTTTTGCAAACAACTTTGTCTGTAAGAGTCTCTCCATTGAGGCTCATTGCATTAGTGACTTTCTTTAGCCTTCCAAAGAAATCAGCAATACTTTCACCTTCCTTCATGTTTAAATTCTCATACTGCTTTCTTAAAGATTGCAGTTTCTCCTCCTTGACAGGTGCAGCACCATTATAGTACTCATCAAGGAGGTCCCATGCCTCTTTAGAGACCTTGATGCCTCTAATTTTATCGAAGTTACCCTCATCACACCCCTGGTGTATGAGGTAGATTGCTTTCCAATCCTTCTTAGTATTCTCCTTGTGTTCAGCCCTTTGCTCAGGGGTTGGGTTCTCAGGCAGTTTTGGAACCCCTTCCTGAACAATTTCCAGCACATCATGGAAGCCAAAAATGGCTTCCATTTGCAAGCTCCATCTATCCCAATTTTTGCCATCTAGCTTAGGAATTTGAGTAGACAAGCTAGCATTTGACATTTTGATTTTTGCACCTTAACTAACACCTTTAGCTATCCTGTGAAAAAGAAACAAACTGTCAAAAAAAACTCACACACAGCCTGCTTGCTGTGTGTTAAAAGAACCTGTAAAGAAACTTAAAGAAAGTGAGAAAGATAGGTAAAGAAAGGAATTTTTAGCCCTGGATTGTCACCAGCTCTTAGATACCACTTGTTGGGTCTCAATTAAGAAACCCAGGAGGTGTGAATAACACTTTCACAGCCCACAAGACAAAATAGGGTAAGCCCAAACCCGGTTTATGAAACACAGAAACCCTTGCTTCCGTTTACACACTTGAAGTTTATTTCTCTCTCTACTCTTTTTCTCTCACGCGTTTCTTCTTCTTCTCCTCTGCTGGTTCTGATTTTGCTTTGATTTTGCAGGAATCAAAGCTTGAAAATGCTTCAATGGTGATTCGCAAGCACCAACAAACAGGTAATTAACGAAAGCCCTTTGTTTCCTTGCTTCGATTTTACTGTTTCAGAAAACCTAAAAGCTTTCAAATCTGACTTGTGTATTGCTTCACTTGCATGTGCTGAAACTTGTTGGTGTGATGAACGAACACCCTTACGAACACCAAACGAAGATTGGAGAATACAAAAATCGGATCTGAGAACAGAAACTACAGGTATATTAATATTCCTGGTTCTGTATTCTTCGTTTTCTTTCTTTTCTCCAAAGAGAACCTAATTTGCTTTGTTTTGCTGTATGTGTATGTATTTCGTTGTGATTCTGAGACAGTGTGAATGATTTCACCACTTGTGAAATCACAACCAGAATCTTCAATAGCACACAGTATTGATTGTATGAAAGAGTAATCTCACCAATATGAAGATAATACTCACAGTTACAGAGGGTAGATTTCTCACTTTCTCTCTCTCACTATTTTCTCTTTTCTTCTTTGGTTTTCACACACTAAGAACCAAACTCTAACTCAGTTTTAATTCTTTTCTTGTGTGAGGTTTCTCAACCACCTGTTGAAAGAAGAGGACTCAAAAGAAGAAGAAAACTGGAATAGGAGATGCACACAGAATTCTGAGAATTGCAAAAGCTGTAAAACTGTAATTTTATTCAACTGTAAATTCTGTACGTAGCTACTAGGTATTTATAAGCCTTGTATTGAGATTGTTACAGGCTGTTTAAAAACTGTTATAACTGATTTGGTTTGTTGTAACAGTATTTGTTACAAACTAACTGTAAGCAACAACCTTTAGATAGTAACAGCTATATCAATTTGTTAGAAATATAGCTGTTAAATATACTACAGGGTTTTTTTTTGAATTATCATAATTCAACACTTTCATCTACATCAAGAAGATTTTTTTTGAAGGATTTTCCTTTTGATTAGTGAGTTCCATGTCTTGATTTGGACAAACTCGATTAGGATCTTCACTTAGCCATTCAGAACTATAATACTTACAATTTAAAAGAAACATATTCATGATTATAAGTCTATGTAATTCTAAAATAAATATAAATAAAAAGTATTGAGTTAACATTTAATAATGTTGGATTTAGAGAATGAGCAAAACAATGAAGAGGTGTGTTACTCCTAGTCCATCTATCAATAATAAGTATAGAGTGCACAACTTCATGAATGAGTGATTTGTCCATTCCCGTTGTCTGTCACTGTTTGCCTTATACACAGCTGCATTGTTTGTCACTATTTGCACAACGTTTGAGGGTCCGACCTCCATAATCACATCCAATATACTTGGCAATAAATTCATTGTCTTTTGTCTCATTTGAACAATGTATGGCCTTCAAAAACATTAGCAAACACTCCGCGACAGACATGATATTAATAAGAGCTCTTCTTTGAGGGTCACTACATCCATTAACAATTTACACCGGCTGCAACAAGTTTTTCACATGTACCCTCTCTTTAAGAAGCAAAGTCGTCCTTAATCTATTATAATTGGGAGGTATATAGCCACTAAGAGAATTGTTGGCGGCATAGGAAAAAAAACCTTCTGAAAGTAGGGATTTCTCGTTAGATGAAATGGTAGCCCTGAAGAGTAAAACATCCTAGCAATTTTATGATCCAATGTCTCTCTAGCTTGTATATTACAAGAACTTTCTAATGTTGATGTTTTTTTTTTTTTGGGATCAACTACAACATTTTGATGGTGAGTAGAATTAGGGGGCACCGAGACTGATTTTGATTTTGCCATGTCTGCCTTCAATGTAGCTTCATTGTCTATCTTTATGAAATTTGAAAGCTTGGCTATTATTACCTTAGAACAATGTCTAACTCCCTTATTCTTAATCTTTAACAAGTGTGCCCTCACTCTAGTGTAAGACCCATTAAAACTTATGTGGTTTGTCTGTGAACATATAAGCATTCGTGTACAACTTGAAAGTAAAATGGCTACAAAATTTTCAGTCAAAAAAGTAACTTGCTACATAGAAAGCACCATGCTTGTTTGGTTGAGAAATTCGATTTATTATTAACTAGTACATTACCCGTGCATCCGCACGGGCTTATCGCGTTATGTGGCAAGATTATACTCAAACAAAAATCAAAAGTTCAAATGGCATTCATATAATATTAGTTGTAAAATCTAAAGATTCTAATAGTTTTGTTGAGTTAAGGAAAAATTTAGCATGAGGCTAAGGTACCAAATGGCATTCATATAATATTAGTTGTAAAATCTAAAGTTGACATGCTTATTGTTACTTAATATTTTCGATACTGTTTGGTATTATATAATAGAATATTGATAATTTAATACTTAGGAAAACTAAACTGGGACTCAGTTGAGTACGGTACCTTAGTACTAGACTAGTTCAGTACTTTGGTACCGTTGCCACCACACCTATGTAGACAACTTTGCAAAACACCCTGTACCTTAGTACGTTTTATTGTATACTCGGTATCAAAGTACCAGAGCAGTTCGCTACTAAGGTACCAAACCAGATTAAAATGGCAGAGTTTGGAGTGTGAAAGAGTAAAGGGTATTTTTGAGATTTTCAAAAATCAGGGGGGTGAAAGAGTGGTGGTGGTGGTGTGGTGGGGGGGGGGGGGGGGTTGTTTGTCCAAAAAAGGAGATCCCCTGTATTACATGGACCTGTAGGCCATCTTAAGTGCAAAGTAGCTACTTGATAGCAATGTTCTCTAGGTATTACATGGGCTTCCAGCCCATCTTAAGTGCGGGAATACTTGATCAGCTCTCACTTTTAATCCTGAGGGAAAAAAAATTAAATTCAGAACGAGATTTTTTGGTTACTTAAGCTGGCAGCGGGAGTTGAACCTGCATCCCTGTCGGGAATGAGCCAACTTCTTACCAATAGAGTCAATCTTCATTAGCAAATTTAGAACGAGTTAAAGTAAAGTGATAATATTTACCATTTAAATAATTCTTTCAAAGCTATCATTTTAACCATACATGATTTTTGAACCAATTATGAACATACTTGTTTAGCATTTGTCTTTATTTTTTGGGGTGACATCTTTAGCATTTGTCTTACAATACTGTAACAAGAGAAAGTCTATAAGGAATCAAACAAAAATTAATAATTATTTCTTTGGCAACTAAAGTTAAATAAAATATCAATTACAAGTATGAATATATTGTTAAAAAAATTACAAGTATGAACATGCATAAATTAGGAACTAAAAGTTAATTAACTTTAATTATAAGATATTTTGAGTTTTATCATATATAAATAACTAAAGGAAAAAGAACAGTATCCATATATAAAACTTCTTATACTAGCAAATGTCAGAAATTGACAGTTCTTTACATGTTTCATGCACAGTATAGAGAGATCAACATGAAACAAAACAAACACACTAAAACCCCATAAAGAAATCACAAACAAGCAAGAATTGTCCAAAAAGTAGTAATTCAATCCTTGAGAAGTTATTGATAGAGGGACTAAAATGTGTCTAAAAATTATTCTAAAAGGACTACTCTGACTAACATTTAAGATTATTGAGGACTAAATTGATATTTTTATTTTTCAAGAGACTAAATTAGTCTCATATTTTGTTAGGGACTAATTTGAATATTCACTCTAAATTAAATTTTAAATCTTCATTTTATTTGATAAGTAATTGGCAAAATATATCCCCAGATCCCTTAACTTATTTATTTGTAACGAATAGGTCCCTTAACTTTTTTTTGTAACACATAAGCCCCTTAACTTATTTATTTGTAATGAATAGGTCCCTTAATTTATTTTTTGTAATGCATGGGTCCCTTAACTTTTAAAAACGTAACACTGTTGCCCCTTTTAAATTATTAAAGAGACCTATTCGTTACAAATAAATAAGTTAACGGCATATGCGTTACAAAAAAGAAATTAAGGGACCTATTCGTTACAAATAAATAAGTTAAGGGACTCCGGAAGATATTTTGCCTAAATAATTTTAAATATTTATTAATCACTTTGTATGAGCAACTTGTCATATTTGTCCATATTGGGAAATTTCTCTCTGGATTTAGTATGACTTATGCAATCATAAACCTCATCTTACAATCTTGTTTCCATTCTCATTTTGAAAACATTATTAGCTGCAAGCCATAAAACCCACCATAAACTAAATGACAAGCTATATTTAAAACAATTCACCCCAAAAAAACAAAGCTATATTTAAAACCTTGGTCACATGTCACAAGCTGAAATGGTTGATCTTAGCTTCAAAAGGACAATTGTTCCTACGTGTTTGTTATCAGAGATGTCAAATGTCACACTCACATATTAATATTATGTGGCTCCTTTCTATGTCTCGTGAATCAACAGTGATTCAATTATTCCTCTGCCATTACTTCCAAATTCTTCTAGCATTTATTTATAGTATTATTTAGCCTGTGACTAATCTGTTTATTTGTTCTGATTATATTTTCAATGTTAATTTTTTTGTAATACATAGCATAAAACTACAAGTACTCTTGAAATGTGTTGAAAATTAAGCATAAACAAAAACCTTTTTTTTTAAATATTTTTTCTCTATAGTTGACAGGTTTTTGAATGATTGCACAAAATGATCTTTTTTGAGTCTGTCTTTTTTGTTACCACGTTAAGGTGTGCAGTATCTACCAATTTTGTCGGTGACTAATCTATGTTGAGGAACTTGGTTGGCCACATTGTTGAGAATTCAAGCGGTTAGTTCCACATCGACTAAGAATGAACTAAATGAAGGGGATATAAGAGAGGGGATCCATATACTTAATGTCTTAAAGTTTTGGGTGGAGATGTGGCGTCCAAGTCTCTTTGCAGATTAGCTCGGTGTTGCTCCCGGTATTCTCCCGAACTCCCCACAAGTGGTATCAGAGCAATGGTTGGATATCCAAGTCTTTTGGTAGTCCGATTCAGTTAGCTCGTTGTTGCTCCCACACGTGTACCCGGCTTTAATCCGAAACATTAGAGTAGGATCCAAACTCAATTACCGCTAAGACAACCCCTTATTATATTTTTTGAGTCTGTCCAAAAAGCCTTATTGATTTGAATTGTCTTTATCATAGACAGCTAGAAGAAACAAAGAGCAGTGAAAAAGAAATAGGAATAATAAGTGAGCCTACAATTTAACAGTGAGTTTCATAGTATATTATATAGACCCTCATTTATTTTATTTGGAAGCAAAGCACAAGTTTTCCTTCACTACTAGTAGACATTGTTTCTGAAAACTCAAGAATGTCTTGGTTCCTAGTAATTCTCTTTCTGAGTCTAACATTTAGTACTAGTCTTTCAGAAGCTACTAATCATGATGATAACAAGAAGATTCTTCCTTCAGCTTCTGTGGTTGGAACTGTCTACTGTGACACATGTTTACAACAAACTTTCTCCAAAGAAAGCCACTTCATTTCAGGTTCATTTCATTTCAACTTCTTCCCTTATTAAGCTATATTATCTGAATTCTAAACCTTATTATATTTTTATCATATGACTTATTAAGTTCTATAATGTTTTTGTGTATAGGTGCATCAATAGCTTTAGAATGCAAAGTGAAGAATTCAAAACAAAGATTCTATACAGAAGTGAAAACAAATGAACATGGAGAATTCAAAGTGAAGTTACCTTTCTCAGTCAAGAAACATGTGAAGAGAATCAAAAGGTGTTCTTTAAGGTTAATAAGTAGTAGTGAACCTCATTGTGCTATAGCCTCAGTTACTACTACTACAAATTCACTAAGCCTTAAGAAAAAATTCCAAGGAGAACATATATTCTCAGCTGGGGATTTCTCATTCAAACCTGTGAAAAAACCAAATTTTTGTGACCAAAAATATAGTTTTCCAAACTCTAAGGAACATGTTTTTAAGGAACATAAACTTAGTATTGCAAATTTTAAGGAACATGTTTATGTTGTGAAAAGTTCAAAAAAATCAGATTTTTCATATCAAAAAGATTTCTCTATCTTCCCACCTTTGATTCCAAATCCATTTCAGCCACCACCATTGATTCCAAATCCATTGCAACCACCACCTTTGATTCCAAATCCATTGCAACCACCAAGTCCACCACTAATTCCTAATCCATTTCAACCAAGTCCACCACCATTTCTTCCTAATCCATTTCAACCACCAAGTCCACCACCATTTCTTCCTAACCCATTTCAACCACCAAGTCCACCTCCATTTCTTCCTAATCCATTTCAACCTCCTCCTTCAAGTCCACCACCACTTATTCCTAACCCTTTTCAGCCTCCTCCTTCAAGTCCACCACCTATTTTTCCTTTTCCACCAATAGTTATACCAGGTTTAACTCCTTCACCACCACCTCCGCCGCCGCCGAAATCTGTTTTTCCTTTTCCACTCCCTCCATTGTTCCCTCCACCACATAGTCCTGGTTCACCCCCTACCTCTTCAAAGCATTCTTCACCTTGATTATATAGATTGTAATATTGTATCAAGAGTAAAGACCAATTTTAGTCGGTGATAATTTTTTTATGAGACTAATTGGTCTCTGACAATATTTTAGGACAAAGTGATCCTCAACATTTTCAAAATAATGACAAGTTAGTCCCTCCGACTATCTAATTAGAGGTTAATTTGTTCCAAAAAAATTATCGGAGACTAATTTGTCTCGTAAAGAAATTGCCAGGATGAAAATGGGTCTTTAGTCTTATACCAATGTCCAATTCATATACTGTTTTTTTAACTAGCTAGGCGCGGTACCTAGATATCCTACAGTCACAATCTCTTGCAGACATGAGATCGGTTTGAACCACCACCATTCGTGTAAGATCAGACGGTTCGTATCGTAAATTTAGCGAATCAATTTCAACCAACCATTAGATTATTATCAATGGTTCAGAATCTCCCTAGAGTCACATGTGTAGTGAGTCTAGTGACTACTACTAAAAAGAGTTGATACAATACTTTAGTAATAAATTATATAAGGAGATGGTCATCTTAGAGCTTATATTGTAAATTTTTGTAATTTGTATTGTATGAATTGTTCGATAAATGGACACTTATTATGATTGTGATATGAATATGATTGTATATTTCAATACTTGAATCTAAGGAGCTGAAGAATTGTATGTCTGAGCCAGGTTAATGAGAAAGACTAAGTGCAGAAATGTATGAAAGTGTGCTGATATATATGTATTAAGTTGCAGTGTTAGGATTAGTAAATTCCCTTATTCTGTTACTTGTTCTAATTAACATGTTGGTCTCGTTTAGCCTCTCTGTACATCATTTAGATCATGGTTGCTAAAATACAATAAAGAAAAATGGACAACATATATTGAAATAAGAACGTTTATAAAAACAAAACAAGAACCTAAGAGGGTTATGGTTATGTCTGTAATAACATAACATAATCAATAAAACAATGATCAAAAGTCAAAACCACTCCAAATAATAGCAACTAGTTAAACTACACTGCTGCTAGTTCTTCGTGTCTTCACTGATTGATTGCATTGAAGAAGAGAAAAATTGAAGTGATGATTATAAGGATCCCAATGAAGACCAATCTGATCTCCTTCCTCTAAACCTCTTCTAGCCACAAATTCTTTGACCCATTTACCCATAAAAACATAACTTCCTGAAGAAAACCATTTCTTGAAAACAAGAGTGTGCATGGACTTAGTATCCAAATCAAAAACCCTAACTTGAATACCATCTCTTATTGCATCAAGATTATTAGCAATACCCAATACAGGAAGCACTAATTTCTCTACCAATTCAGTAGACAACAAGAGTCTACTCAAGTTACCAAGATCACTCTTTTGTAACACTTTCTTGATTTTCCATGGATCATCATATAACATTAGTTCAGTTGAGTAACCCCATGACAATATTGTTTCCACTACTTCATTATTTTTTGTCTTTTTTCTCTGATCAGTGGTTTCTTTCTCACAAAATTTCCTCTTTCTTGTACCACTGAAAGAATCAATAGCTTCTATTGTTGATGTACAAGAACAGCAACCTAAGGTAAAATGGGTACATACGTTGGTGTTGGTGTTGTTGTTGGAAGCCATAACATCAACATAGGTTGTTGGCTTCTTCTTTCTTTGATCATTGGTTTCTTTCTCCTCAAATTTCCTCTTTCTTGCACCATTGAAAGGATCAAAAGCTTCTTGTTGTGTATCATTGATTGTTGTTGGTGTACAAGAACAAGAACCTAGTGTGAAATGGGTACATACGTTGGTGTTGTTGTTGATGTTGGAAGCCATAACATCAACATAGGTTGTTGGCTTCTTTTCTTCGGAGCTTAGGAAAAACTTAATCTTCATGTTTCTCAAATTTGTGTTGTTTGTGAAAACTAATAATGGGTATGAAACTCAATGTAACCCATTTTATAGCTTAATAATGTGACCGTTTGTTTGTGAATTACTGATGAGTATGTATGGGCTGTAATAAAATTATGACCGTTTAGTGTATTTTTATTTTGTTTAGATTTTAGATTTTCAATCAATCAATCTCAATACGTATCTTTTTCAATCTCAGTATATATTAAATTCGGATCTTTCCATATCAATTAAATAAAAGTTAGTTACTCAATGTCAAACTTGATTTTAACTAACTTTGTACACTGATAAAATTCGGATCTTTCGTATAAAGTTTACTTAAATTCGGATTTTTCTAAATCAATTAGATAAAATTCGGATATTTCTATATAAAATTTCATTTGATCTTATTTCATGAAGCTGATTAAAATATGATAACACCACAAATATAGTCTATTTGATCTTACGAACAAGTCTCAGGCCAGGTTATCAGTAAAGAGAAGTCTAAATTTTTCACTGGCAGCATATTTTCCTCTCATGTCAACGCCATCTCAGCTTTGCTCGGATTCTCTAAAGGATCTCTCCCCTTTACTTATCTTGGTGTTCCTTTATTCGAAGGAAAGCCTCGGAGAATCCATTTGTTGCCAATTGCGGATAGAATTAAGGCTAAACAATCCTCCTGGAAAGACTCGTTATTATCTGTTATGGGTAGAGTTCAACTGGTAAATTCTGTCATTCTGAGCATGTTGGTCTATAGCTTTCGCATTTATGCTTGGCCTGCTAATCTCCTTAATACTGTTGACACTTGGATTAGAAATTTTGTGTGGTCAGACGATGTTACTAATAGAAAAATTGTTACTGTTGCTTGGCATATGGTGTGCAAGCCTTTTCAAGAAGGTGGTCTAGGTCTTAGATCTATCAAAACAATTAATATGGCTAGTATGTTATAGCTTGGCTGGAATTTCATCTCCACCAACTTACAATGGGCTCTGCTTTTGAAAGCCAGGGTCTATAAAAACAATAAGGCGGTGAACTATCATGTCTCTTCTTTTATTTGGCTTGGATTTAAATATTGTATTTCTGTAGTTCTCGAGCACTCAACTTGGAAGCTTGGAAATAGTGTTAGAATAAATTTTTGGACGGACTCTTGGCTCTCTAGGCCTATTGTGGATATCATTGGTATCCCTCCTAATTTACACAGGGACCTCAAAGCTACTCTTAATGATTTTATAATAAACGGTAGATGGTCTATCCCTACCGATTTCATTAATCACTTCCCCCAAATTTACTTCGAAATTCAGAAAATTGTTATCCCAAATTTCATTATATATATACGGTTTCTGTTGGCCATTACGACTAGCCTACAGTTAACCACTGTTTGATCGGCTAAGATACCGCTCCTATTTCCACGGCGCTTCAAGTGTCCTTGTGTGTTGTATACTTGCTTCCCACGCAAGCCCTCTTCCCCGGCCAAAATACCCCCAACTATGCACTTCATTGTGCCCTCGGCCAGTAGCTCCTTAGTTGAGTTATCTTCTAGCCGAGTTGTTCCTGCTTATCACATAATTCTGAGAAATAGTGTAGATTTTGAGAGGTATTATGGAATTAAATGAAAATTAGGGGGTATGAGGTCTAAAGAGGAGGGGTGGGGTTATGAAAATCTTCAGAAAAAAAAAGGAAGTCAGAAAGAAATCTTAATATCATGCGGTCCTCACCTTCTTAGCCTTTTTTGGACAAAAAATTAATTAATTATTCTTGGTTGTTATGTGGGACTTCCAAAGGGTCAAAGCAGAATACTAAATACTGTATGTTATTTTTGTCTCTTAAAAATGATTAGACTTTACACTTTATGTGGTGTCCATTAGAAAACCACGTTAGTCAATATCACCATCCTTTATTTTCCTCTATCAATGGTCTTAATTACATTAATTCATCAGTTACATTTGTGACTTCAACTACCACCAGTTTCATTATTGACCTCCACATAACCAAAAAGACAAATTATGTTCTTTGATGTCATGTATTTTAAAAAAAAAATGTCTTTTTTATGGATAGTTTGGCACTATCATTGTTTCGTTGAAATCCCAAAAGCAGTAATAGCACAACATCGATCAAGTTATTTTAGCCCCATAGATCAGTATATTAATCTAATTGCTATACTAATCAAAGGACTTAAATATGTTGCCGTCAAAGATTGACTTAGTGGAGCATGATATAATTTGTATCTAGGAGTCTCGGGTTCAAATCACTGCTAGTTTTATTGGGATGAAGTAAATGTAATTACCTTCATTAGTTTTCAAAGAGTTCAAAGAATTTGTATGCCTTAGACTAGAGCTTCATCTCCTACCTAATTTGTGTTTCCAAAAGAAAATTTGTTGGGCTTATGGATCTCTGATAAATGAGGGGTGTACTCTCGCACTTTGTTTTACTAAATAGGTGGTAACCACTAGAAGGGAAAATACCTTATCTATTCTCCTAAAGCATTTGGTTGGTTTAGGGTTTAAAGAATTTTCAAAGATGAATTATCCCTTGTTATCTAAACAAGTTTGGAGTCTTATACAAAACCCTAACTACTATTGGGAATCCATTCTGAAGGGTATTTACTTCCCTTTCTTTGATTTTTGGGATTCTAGAGTTCCTAGAGGCAGTTCTTGGGTGTGGCAAAGTATAATTTATAGGAGGGATCTGTTGAAATCTTCGGGCAGATGGAGTATTGGTATAGGTATTGGGGTCAGTATTACACAAGATAATTGGTTGGCTAATGGGGACAGGGCCTACATGAAAAATGAAGCTACAGTTTCTAATGTAAGTGAGTTGATTGATGTTAATCACTGTTGGGATGTTCAGTTGATAAGAGATAATGTATCTTCAGCTTATGCTATTGATGCAATTAAAACCCCTATTTATTGGACTCATCCTGCAGATGAATTATATTGGCCGTTTACTAAGAATGGTGACTACTTAGTGAAAACAAGCTACTGGTGTCTCATGAGCTCCAACTTCCCCCATCTATGCTAATCCCTCTAGCTCTACCATCCTCCCAAGTTGACCTTTGGAAGCTTATTTGGCAGGTTACTACCCCGGAGAAAATTAAGATATTCATTTGGAAGCTTTGTCATAATACTCCCCCTGTGAAGGATAATCTTTGGAGAAGGAAGATTGCTATAGATAACTTATGCCCCGTTTGTGCCCTTAAGCCTGAGACTGTTGAGCATGTTACCCTCCTATGCCCATGGACTAAAGGCCCATGCTTTTCCCTAGGGGTGGGCGTGGGTTGGGTTGGATGGATTTTGACGCATTTCAAGACCCAACCCAATCAAATACTTATGGGTTGGGTTTGGAAAAATTCGACCCAATTTTTCATGTTATTCGAACCAACCCAACCCGACCTCAAGTGGGTTGGGTTGGGTTGGGTTGGGTTGGGTACTGGGTTCAATACTAAAATATCATTTTTTAGAAAAATAAAAAAATATAGAACAATATCAATAGAAATAAGGAAAACGAATCAACATCAAAATCAATACTTTAACATCAATGTAACGAGTATAGTATTCAAACCAAAACTTAGTATTCTTTATTGAATTCTCATTCATCATCAATGTAATGAGCAGCGACACAGATATAATTCAAGTTTTAGATTGAAGTTCAATTTGTATGTGAAACCATTTGACAATTCAAAGATAATAAAGACTTCAATGTTACTTTATTTTCTATAACAATTGCACGATATATATTGTAATAGTAAAAAACTTTGGCTAGACATGTGTAAGATAATATATTTTATGGGTTGGGTTGGGTTAAGTGGGCTCAGAATCTTCAGACCCAACACCCAACCCGTACAGTATGGGTTTGTCCCTTTTGAAACCAAACAGACCCAGTTACCCAAACCAACCCGGATTTTGTGGGTTGGGTTGCGGGTTGGGTTGGGTCAAAGTGTACCCATGCCCACCCCTACTTTTCCCACATCCATGCCTACTCACTCCACACCCCTATATCTTGCGAAATGACCAAAATACCATTAATAAGGCTAGTGCTTCCGGGTTTTTTTTTTGGAAATTTTAGTTGGTTCGGTTATGGCCAACCGAACGCCTTCGGCTATGCCCATCCGTACCTAATATGTTGACACACACCCCCTCTTTTGAATTTTAGTAGGTACGGCTGGCCCAAACCGAACTTGTTCGGACTAGGGCACCCAAACCTTTGTAATTTTTTTTTTTGAAATTTTCAACGACTCAGATTCCACCAACACTTTTGATCAACGACTTACAAACAGTCAAACGTGTCAGAAAAAGAAGTGGATGACATTTTGTTTGGAAATTGTGCCACAATGAATAGAATTTAAATGGCTCAGATTTGTGATCTAATATTTTGATCAACGGGTCATATTTTCCCACGCCTATTATAAATAGGTTTCAGCTTTCGTCCGGAGACATTCATCCCAACTCTCGGACATGCAGAAGGTTGAGGAGGTTGTTTGACTTGGTAGAGGGACGTGACTGATTTTCTGGTTGTTGTATTGTACGTTATTTTTATGGTAGACATATATTTATTTCTTATTAATATTATTTTATTATTATTTTATCACGTTTTTATTTTCGTCGGTGCAATCTAAACCCTAAGTTTTATAAACTCAAATATAAGTAAATTTCAATCAATTTTTTCCTCCCTTCATTTGATGTTAATACGGGCAGGGCTTTGCTAAGTATCATTTTTGTTTTCAAGTTTGGTCAAAACCCACCCTACTTTGAGCTTCTTCAGTAGTCTAGAGTCCAATTATAAGGAAAAAAGGCTGGAAAAATTCTAAATTTTGTAAACTCAAATATAAGTAAATTTCAATCAATTTACACATATTTAATTTTATTATTATACAAATAGCGTTAGGTTAATTAATATTTTGAGGAGATGACTATTATAATTAATTGTAATTTAATTAAATGTATTTTTCTACAAGAAATCAAAAAAATTAAATATAAGAAAAAATCTAGTCTTTTCACCGCACGGTAATTATTTGTATAACATTCAATTAGTAAAACAAATTTTATTCAAAGCTACCAATACCATAACCAATTATAAAACCATAAAATAAAACACGTTGAAGGGCAATTGATTAGGAAGCTAAAACCACCCCATTTCCACTAATGGAACTGATTATCATAATTATGACGTGATACCTACCAAGTTAATTAATGGCGGATGATTGTGAAATCTTCTTGCACCAAGTACAGAATTTTTTTGCTTTCCATTTTGATTTGTTGTGTTTTTCTTTCCTATGTTTTTATCATGATAATCATAATCCCTATGAATAAAAGTTTAAAAAGCTAGTCCAATATAGGTTCAATGACGATATCCTAATCCCCAATAGTTATTGGTAAGAATCGACAACACTAGGTATAGTTAACTTGAAATTTAGGTGTGAATGGTTAACGCATTTCATTTAAAGAAACAAAATCGATTAGTACTTAGATTGATTCTTGATGATGAAACAAATTGAAGTCGGGGTTTTTATTTTCCGGTCAAATTCTAATTCTAGATTAGTCCAGACATTGAAGTATAGGGGTGTTAAAAAATGAACCAACCTAATAGAAAACCACAAATCGAACAAACTCAAACTAAATCTCAAAAAACCGATATTTATCTGATCTTTTGGTTTTTTTCGAGTCAACCGCGCAATTTTGTCAGTCCGCAATTTTTGTTCCACCAACTGAACTGCAAGTAAACTTATGACTTACAACCTTCATTAGCTGGCTTGCTATTTGTGTTTCAACTTAGAGTCCAACTCTCACTCACTCACTTACTTAGATAAAAAAAATATATTTAGATTTAGAATTAAATTAATTAATTTAAACTCTATTTTAAACTATCTTTTGTCTCGAAAAAACTGAATTAATCCAAATCTTATTGATTTAGTTTGGTTTGGTTCAGTTTTTTTTTTAAGAAGTCAACCGAACCAAGACAAACCACATTTATTTTCACCTTACAGTTCGAATGGTTATTAGACCTAACACCGAACCACACAGTTGAAATGGGGTCATGGCCTATGTCCAAAAGTATGGTTAGGATGAATACTTAAAAAAAAAAGAAGAAGAATAGATAGTGGGATTTGTTACAGTTAAATATGGGACCCACATGACACCCTTCCCTGCCAACTTAAGTAGCCTTACGCCCTTTTTCATTTCACTTCTTTCCATTTTCCTTCTCTTTTCTCCGGCGACCATCGCCGCCAACCGATCGGAAAATCTCACCGGAAAACTACATCTCCCAAATTCACTTCCTTTCATCCATTTCCCACAGTTGACTTCCAAATTCACCATTCTCACCAACATTGATAATTCAACTTTCCAAGTAATTCATCTCACAACACTGTTTTCTAGTTTCTCTTCTATTCATTTCGTTAATGTCATTGAAAATCCATTCATGTTAGACCCAATTGAGAGAATTTTAATTCAAATTCGTCAATTTTTCCTTCTAACAACTTTCCAAGCTCTTTGTGGTACAACCTTAAATGCAATTCTTGTTTTTATTATTGTTGTTGTTTTGTTGTTTTTATTGTTGTTATTATGAAAGTCAAAAATCAAACAATCTAGTAATGTTAAGGATTCTGAAAAATCAATGATGTTTTATGATTTCAATGTATTAATGCTGATGTGATAACCTTATTTTGAGGATTCAGATTTTATTATTATTATTATTATTATTATTATTATTATTATTATTATTATTATTATTGAGAGGTCAATGGTTTTTCATTTGATTAGCATTTATTTCTTGGTTGAAACTTGAAAGATCCTAACTTCAAGCAACAATACTTGTTCTACTCTTGATTTTATACATTTATTAAGCATCACTGAGTTCAAGGTTTTAGCTACTTTTTATATATTTATTTATATTACTTTGTTGCTATTTTTTAAGCCTTTGGTTGAATATTTGAAGACTGAAGAAGAGTAAAGTTCAAGCAAGTGATTGGTATGTGACTTAAGAAGTGAAGCAAAAATTCAATGATGCTATTGAAGTGGACAAAAGTATCTGATGGAAAAAGTGATCATTGTGACAGTGAAGAAATGGAAATGGGATTCAATGTTTTGAATGCTGATGAAGTTGTGAAGTCTAAGATAGTAAGGCCTAGGATTAAGGTATGGATGGCTCGTGCAATTACTACTGTGATACTTTGGAGTTGTGTGGTTCAGCTTATGGCTTTGGGAGAGTTGTGGGGTCCTAGGTTTTTGAAGGGTATGCCTTATTGTTTTAGTCATCCAGATTCATCTATAGTTGTAGCAAAGAATCATGTTCCTGCTAAGGTTGTCTTCCCACCAAAAAGTAAGTTATTGTTTGTCTTATGATTGTTGAAATCGTTGTAATTTGCTTACAATTTCACCAAGAAAGAGAAAGGTCCTAGTTAGATAGTCCATGATTATGAGTAAGGTTTTAAATTGCGATCGTGGTTGTGCTGCGCACTTGATATTGCAGAGAATTGTTGTCAAATGTGGCTGATGCAGCCTTTATCGCAGATGCAGAGACGTAAAAAACCTTTATGATTGTTGAAGTCTATGTAGTTTGTTTTTGAACATTAACAATTTTGCTTAAGGTGGTCGATTAAAACGAGCAAGGTTATATATTGCAGTAAGAGTCTTGCTGTGATACTCGATATTGCAGAGAATTGTGGTCAAATGTGGTTGATGTAGCCTTAATCGCAGACGCGGAGACATTGTTGAAATCTATGTAGCTTGCTTTTGAAAATTAACAATTTAGCCAAAAAAGAAAGAGATCCAAGTTAGATGATGGTCAGTGATTACGAGCAAGGTTTTGAATCACGGTAAGGGTCGTACCGCGATACTTGATATTGCCTAGAATTGTGCCCAAATGTGGCTGATGTGGTCTCAATTGCAGTCACTAAGACATAAAAACCTTTATGTTGTAGCCTAGGTCGCGATCGAGGACCTCTTTTGAAAACCTCGATTATGAGCTTTAAGTATATTTGCAAGAATACTTACGACTTCTTATGGTTATAAGCTGAATTTGATTATTCTTTTTCTTCAGGGATTTATAAGAATAATGGTTACCTTATGGTTTCATGCAATGGTGGACTAAACCAAATGAGAGCAGCAGTGAGTACCAGTGCTTAGTTACCTTTACATCAATCATTGTAATTATATATGAACATCCTAATTTAGATTCTGTTTTTTTTTCATCAAAATTTTGAATTTTCTTTTGCAGATATGTGACATGGTTGCAATTGCCAGACATTTAAATGTCACTCTCATAGTTCCAGAGCTAGATAAAACTTCTTTCTGGTCTGATCCAAGGTTTGAACAATGTTATTTCTATTCCATAATTTTAGTTCAAAAAGCATCTCTTTTGATTTTAATTGAAATGTCCTCTTTTCTGTTCTGTTAATGTGGCAGTGAGTTTCAAGATATATTTGATGTAGACAACTTCATTGCATCCTTAAGAGATGAAGTTAGAATATTAAAGCAACTACCACCTAAGCTCAAGAGAAGAGTTGAATTAGGGTTATCCTATTCATTGGCCCCTATTAGCTGGTCTGATATCTCTTACTACGAAAAACAGGTCATTACTCGGTTAACGCAATTTCTTTCATTTATCAGTTACTCACTCTGGTCTAATTATAGACCAAATACATCAGTTATTCAATTAATCTAAAACTGCAAATTTTTCTTATAAATAGGATCAGAGTAGTATTTCACTGTAGTGCAGCTAATTGTCTTTCTTGTTACTCTCAGATCCTTCCTCTATTACGAAAACACAAGGTCGTTCACCTAAATCGAACCGATGCTCGACTTGCGAATAATGGATTACCTCTCGATATTCAAAAGCTGAGATGCCGAGTGAATTTTAATGCTTTGCGGTTTACTTCCCAAATAGAGCAACTAGGTCGAAGGATAGTGAGAATTTTGAGGGAAAGGGGACCTTTCCTTGTACTTCATCTTAGATATGAGATGGATATGTTAGCCTTTTCTGGTTGTACTCAAGGATGTGACAGAAGGGAGGTTGAAGAACTCACTAGAATGAGGTAATCTAAAGCTCGTATTAATGTGTTTCCTATGAAGCACCGACGCTGACACCGGACACGACACGGACACGCAGACACCAGTTCTAATTTGAAAATGCAAGTAATTGAAGTGTCAGTGTCGGACACCAGACACGTCTTCAACTGGAAGTGTCGGTGCTACAGAGTGTGTCACAACATCTACTTTTGTTTTTTAGTTAGCTTTTGAATGTAATTTTGGAAAATTCTATTTCTTAGATATGCGTATCCTTGGTGGAAGGAAAAAGTCATTAATTCTGAACTCAAAAGGAAAGATGGTTTATGCCCTTTGACACCTGAGGAAACTGCTCTAATATTGACAGCATTAGGAATAGATGGAAGTATTCAAATTTACATTGCTGCTGGAGAAATATATGGTGGAGAGAGAAGAATGGCAAGTTTGCATGCAGCTTTTCCTAACCTGGTAAGTAGGGATTGTGTTTGTGTGCAGTCGCTGACATGTGCAGTCACGCAGTCAACGAATCTATGTCTTTCAATCTTGATCAGACGATTTATATTTTAACATTATAGTTTACGTCGGTTTTAAAAGTTAAAATCTCGATCGTCCGATCAATATAGACCGGCCTAGATATGCTAACTGCATAACTGCACCAAATTAGTTACTGCATACGATCCAAATTCGGTAAGTAGAAAGAAGCAAAATCATTTATGTGTTTATAACTTTTATTTGCTTTAACTGCAACAGGTAAGGAAGGAAACTCTATTGGAACCTTCAGATTTAATGCATTTCCAAAATCATTCATCACAAATGGCTGCACTTGATTATCTTGTGTCTCTAGAAAGTGATATATTTGTTCCAACATATGATGGAAACATGGCTAAAGTTGTCGAAGGCCATCGAAGGTATCGTTATATTTCCGGTTGTCTTTCTATGTTTCTTCTTCTTAGTGACCTCATCCTTTGATTTCCTGAGTGAATATTTTGATTTCATCTTGACAACAAGTATATAATCAAATCAATGATCAACGTAGTCAAACTCGAGATTCTACGTGGGATCAGGGAGAGGTTATAGGATCATAATATAACTCGTGGGATCATAACACGGAACAGGTTAGCAAGATCGTATAATCGTACAATTGTCCTGACACGCGGTTTTGACTACCATGTGAATGACGACATTAATTGTTTTCACTTTTCGGAAATTTTTATTATATAATACAAGGAGATTCATAGTTGACCATATAATCAATTATTCAATGAATCTAAAACTACATTATTTCTTATAAAATGGATCAGAAGTAGTATTATAACATTTTTTTAATGCTGATGTCATACTTCATGTTCTTCAGATTTCTTGGTTTCAAAAGGACTATACTATTGGATAGAAGCCATTTGGTGCCCCTCATAGATCAATATACCAATAAGTCATTAAGTTGGGATGATTTTTCCATTGAGGTGGAAAAAGCTCATGCAAATATGATGGGAAATCCAAAAAGAAGAATTGCCATCCAAGACAGACCCAAAGAAGAAGACTATTTTTATTCCAATCCTCAAGAGTGTTTGCCATTACAAGATGAACCATTGAGAAGCACATGATCTTAACCAAAATTATGAAGAAAAAACAGATTAATTTCATGTTTTATGGAACAAGTTATTGTTATGTAAAGCAATAGCAAAGTGGCGGCATTAGATCCTATGAAATACGGACATGACACGCAGACAATGATTTTAATTTGAAAAGTACAAGTAATTGGAGTATTGGTATCGGTGTCTGACACGATACGTGTTAGACACTTGATACGTCTTTAACCGAAAGCGTCAGTGCTACATAGATTAGATCTTGTAAACCTATAGCATAATCCTCTAGAGTTGTGATTTATGATTGACCAACTCATTAATTATTTTATAATATATATCAATGGAAATGATGAGTTGGTCCATCATGGACCAACACTTATGTGGACCATGCTATCCTAGTTCTGTAAAGAAAAGAAAATGATAGAGCACTTTGTAATCTTTTTTCCCCTAATTTCAAAGGTAACTTCACCTAATGTTCATAGTTGAGCCTTGAAATCAATGAAAATGAACAACATTGAACTCTCTTGGCACCTTCTTGTGTACTATTCTGAACTCAATTATAAACAAGAAATTTTCAAATTTGATGGACTCAAATATAAGCAAATATTAAATAATTTACACAAATTTAATTTTATTATTTTAAAAATACTCTTAAATTAATTCATTAATATTGTGAAGAGAGGATCATTAAACTTAGGAGTAGTTTAATAAATGTATTTTCTTTTTTACATGAAATTAAAAGATTAAATTCACTTAACTAACATCTTTTTTTTAATGCAGTTAACTAATATTTTAGTAACTGTAAAAGTAGGTATTTTTGTTTATAGTTGAGTTCGGAAAAAAATAGTGCATGAAAATTGCCTCTTATTATGTTAGTGGACCAAAATAAGATTAAGTGGGAAAAACTCTAAATGGGGTGGTTTTGGCAAGACTGAAAAACATGTAGTTAGAAGGATATTGGAGAACTATGAGTCATGATAAGCATTATAATATTTTTTGTGTATTGTTGTTGTTGGAATAATAACTGCTACTTTTGTGGTTTAGGCAGAATGGAGCTAGAATGACTGACTTTAATATATATCACATTTTTTTTAATATTTATTAGTAGTTTGAATAGTCATTAAGTCTTTTAATTTTTCCTAAGAGACTAAAAAGCTATTTTGACATTTTTGCTCATAGTTAAATTGATTAGTTTTAGTAGGTTATAGTAGATAGTAGCAAATAGATAGTTGATTTCTAATAGTCTTTAAAAATTATAATTATCAATGACAAATATTTGTCCCGTGTAAGTGGCAAATATTTGTCACGTTTTTTTTATAATATTTATCCGTAATTTGAATAGTCATTAAGTCTTATCGTTTTTAAGAGACTAATTAAAAAGTTCTTTTGGAATTTTTCTCGGTGGTTAAATTCATTAGTTTTAGTAAATTTGTAAATGATAGTAGATAGTAGAAGATAGATAGTAGATTTACAATAAGTTTCAAAAATTATAATCATCAATAATAGATATTTATCCTGTGTTTTTTATAGTAAGTGACAACTATTTGTCAAGTGACAAATATTTGCCACATGTATTTTTAATATTTAATAGTTGTTTGAATAGTCATTAAGTCTTCAAAAACTATCAGTTGTTTTAGTAGATGATAGTAAATGATAAGTACATCTATAGGCGCTTAAAGTGTCGTGAGGCCTACCCTGGCCCTGGTGAGCCTCGAAGGCCAACTCACCTAAATTTTAACTTACAAAAAAAAAACATAGATAATAGATTTATAGTCTATACCCTTTTCTCCCATTTTTAGTTGTTTAAATAGATATTAAGTCTTCAAAAATTATCAGTTGTTTTAGTAGATTAGTAGATGATAGTAAATGATAAGTACATCGGTAAGCGCTCAAAGAGCCGTGAGCCTACCCTGAGCCTCGACTTAAAAAAACATAGATAATAAATTTATTGTCTCTACCGTTTTCCCCCATTTTCTCTCTCCTTTGTCTCTCACACCTATTTTTTTTCACTCTCCCACTCTCTCTTTTTATTCTCTCTCTCTCTCTCTCTCTCAGCGTCTCTTTTCTCCCTCTCTCTCTCTCTCTCTCACATTCTTTCTCTCTTTCCTCTCTACATCTCTCTTTTCTCTCTCTCTCTCTCTAGCTCTACTTTTCAGATTTTTAAAAAAGTTAGTAACTCTTTTTTGTTAGTTAGTTACCAAATTAACCCCAAAATGATGTTTTGATAATATTTATAGTTATGGGTAATTTTGTAAAATTGGTAGTGATTGTTTTGCTTATAGTATAGTAGACGATAACCACTCACACTCAAGCTTAGAGTTACTTTTGGATAAATTTCATGTGGATAGTCATAATAACCCGAAAGTGAGACACATACTCGTAAGCCTTAAATTACGAATCCGGCTAGTTCGGATCATTGCTGGCTAGTCACGGAGTGTCTCAACGCTTTGGACGAAAGACTAGTCCACGCTCGTGCTTAAGATCAAATTTCATACTAGCCAACACAGAGTTTGTCCACTGTAAAAATCAAACTTGGGAGCACCAGATCGACTCTGCATCCCAAAATAGATTAAGCCATTGTCACGGTGTTGGTTGGCTACTGAGTATTTTAAAAGTACTGTTAAAAAAATACTGTAACAAATAACTTCTTTGATTAAAAACAAACTATATAGCAATGAAATGGAGTATAAAATATTAGTGCTATATTTATATTTTTATTTTTAATAAGATACTACTAGCTAGTACTACTACGTAGTAGAGTAACTCGATAAAAATTATGACTACCGCAGATCCCGAGTTGAGGACTGGAGTTAGTAGTGTTAGTGATCCAATAACCTTTTTAGTGATCCAACGATGATTGCAATTACTCGAAATTGGGAATGCATCATCATCAACACATCAACACGTCACCTTCATTTTATACTACTAAGTTACTAACTCCAATATTAATTTCCAGCTTTATTAATTGCACTCATGTGGTTTCATAGCTCGGCCATAGTGAATAGTGATTATACTATTAAGATAAATAAAACATTGAGACACTATATATGGTGGGTCACATGACACCATGAAGGCACCATTTTTTGGAATGGGATATTACCAATTTCAGAACTTATCCACTTAGTTTATATAGTATTTATTTTAGTATTATTTTTTATATTAGTATATTTATAATACTTATATATTAAATTTTAAATAAAACTATAGCTTTTTAAATTTTAAGTATAAAACTTGAAAATAAAGAAAAAGATTTTTATTGAAAAACAATTTTATTGTGGTTTTTTTGGCAAAACAGGGTTAGGTTGAAAAGAATTCGAGTTAAAAACCGATTTAGAAATAGGTTCGCCATAATAAAACTAGTTTACAACTTAAACCAGTTACAAACCAGATCAGAGTTGAACTAGACCCGATTTATCCATAAAATCGATTTTTATGAAACGGGTTTTTGAAAACCGAACAAAACCATAACTTTGGTCTAATTTGGTTTAATTCTTGAACCATGCACTACCGTAGGTATCCGCTACCTCATCCACTATATGTTAGCTTATCTGTTTCCCGTTACCTTATCTGCTATCTGTTACTTTTTATCAAACAGAGCCTTGTTTGGCAAAAACAGAGCAGATATCGCATAAACTAGCTTATAGCAGATGAGCTAATAGCAGATAACTTATAGCAGATAAGCTAATTGAGCTAGGTCTTATAAGTGGGTATTTTCACTTATAAATGAACAATGAGGGAATAAGTGTTACCCCAGTTAGTTGAGCTAGACCTTACAAATGAACACTGGAAAGAAGTGAAAATACCCACTTACCTCCCCATTAACGTCGAATTCGGGACGTGATATCCGGTCTAACAAATTTTGGCATTTTCTAATTTAGCTAGTTCTTACCGATTCTTCACACTTGACATGATATCCATTATGCTGCGAAAACGGTCGCTATGTTACGGAGGAAGAAGAAAAGGGGGAAGCAACTCCTAGTTGCACCATCTTTGGTTTCAATTCTTGATCCACTTTCATTCATTTCTTCCTTGCTATAACCCTTTTAGATATATTTAAAACAAGAATCTACATGAGTTTGAGTTACCATGTCCATGTTTCCCGACTCCTCAATTTACTCGAATCATGCTCCACCGTTAGATCTCTCAACACAACCAAACGTCTCCACGCACTCTCCATCACAACGGGAAACCACTCCATCTTCATCAACAACAATATCATTTCCTCATACGTTTTTCTCAACGCATTGCCACAAGCACGCAAGGTGTTCGATGAATTGCCTTATAGAACTGTTGTTTCTTACAACACGCTAATTACTGCATATGGTCGACATGGAGATGTAAACAATGGTTTGAACTTGTTTAATCACTTGAGGTTGTGTAGTTTTGTGCCTAATCAACGTACATTCACGGGTTTGCTTTGTTGTGAAGCTTTGAATTTGTTTCAGGGTTTTATGTTGTTTGGTTTGAGTATTAAAAATGGAGTCTTTTTTGCTGATGCTTTTGTGGGTACTACTTTATTGGGGTTGTTTGGGAGGATTAGATGTTTTGATGAAGCGTTTTTGGTGTTTGATGAAATGCCACATAAGAGTTTGGTGACTTGGAATGCCATGTTGGTGTTGTTGGCTTGTAATGGTTTTGTGGAGGACTCTAAGGTTTTGTTTCGTGATCTATTGGGGTTGGGGATTTCGGTTTCGGAAGGTTCTTTTGTGGCAGTTTTGTCTGGACTTGTTGGTTCTCGAGAGGATTTGAGTTATGCTGAAGGGTTGCATTGTTTGATGACTAAATATGGGGTTGATTGTGATACGACTGCTGCTAATTCGCTAATCGGTGTTTATGTTAGGAGCAAAGCGTTGTTCTCGGCTGAAAGATTGTTTGAGCAGGTTCCTGTTCAGGATGTTGTGCCTTGGAATATGATTATTGATTCAATGGTGAAATGTGGGAGGCCTCAAGTGGGGTTGGAGATGTTTATGAATATGTCTAGGAGAGGATTGATGCCGTGTCAGGCAACGTTTGTACCTGTTATTGGCTCGTGTATTGCTTTGAAAAACTCGGTATGTGGAGAATCTGTTCATGCTAAGGTAATTAGGTCTGGTTTTGAATCTGATGTTATTGTGGGTACTGCATTGGTGGACTTCTATTCCAAATGTGGTAAATTGGTTTCTGCCCATGACTGTTTTGATCAGATTGAAAAGAAGAATGTGGTTTCTTGGAATGCTTTGATATTAGGTTACTCAAATATTGGCTCTATAAAATCAATTCTGTTATTAAAAGAAATGCTTCAATTGGGTTGTTTCCCTAATGAGTGTTCCTTTTCTGCGGTTCTTAAGTCGTCGTCAGTATCAAACCTACATCAGCTCCATGGTTTGGTTATAAGGATGGGGTATGAGAACCATGAATATGTATTGAGCTCCCTTGCTATGGCTTACACTAGAAACGGTCTTATAAAAGAAGCACTTTTGTTTGTCCAAGAATTTAATGATCCACTTTCTGTAATCCCCTCTAACATTATTGCTGGAATCTATAACAGAAATTGCCAGTACAATGAAACAATAAAGTTGCTATCTTTACTAGAAAGTCCTGATGTTGTATCTTGGAACATCACCATTTCCGCTTGCGCTCGGAGCAGTAATTATAATGAGGTTTTTGACCTTTTCAAGTATATGCATTCTGCATGCACTTGTCCAGATAAATACACATTTATGAGTGTATTATCTGTGTGCACCAAACTTTGCAGTTTTGATTTGGGAAGTTCTCTTCATGGTTTTATTATGAAGACTAACAGCTTTGACACATTTTTGGGAAATGTACTAATTGACATGTATGGGAAGTGTGGAAACATTGAAAGTTCGATCAAAGTTTTTAATGAAATTACAGACAGAAACATTATTACATGGACTGCTCTAATTTCTTCACTTGGGTTGAATGGTTATGCTCATGAGGCAGTGAAAACGTTCCACAACATGGAACTGATAGGGTTGAAACCCGACGCGTTAGCTCTCCGAGCAGTGCTTTCTTCTTGCAGATACGGCGGATTAGTGAAAGAAGGGATGGAGATTTTCAAGCAGATGGAAACCATTTATGGGATTCAACCCGAAGTTGATCATTACCACTGCATAGTAGATCTCCTAGGTAAAAATGGACAAATTGAGGAAGCTAAGGAAGTCATTGCAAGCATGCCTTTCCAACCAAATGTGAATATATGGCGCAGCTTCCTTGATGGCTACAAGAGGCAGGAAATTGCAGTTTGACTTGTACAGGAAAACTTGCCAATCTTTTGGCAACAGTTTACACAATATACATCTTTGATTGTTTGGTTTTCCAGTCAGAACTGGTGATTTCCTAGTCAGGATAGCTTCTCCAACCATTGTGCCAAGGCTCCCCCTCTATTTATCAGTTAAACAACTCAAAATATTTCTTGGTGGACTAATAACTAACTGTTTATAAATGGTGAATCAAATACTAGGGGTGGTAAATAATTCTTAACCATCTTGTATGAACTTAACACTTATTATTTTGTCAATGCTTTGCTGTGCATTGGATGCTGTATAACACGAGGAAATGCTACATGTAGCATCAATCTTGAATTACATAGTACATATGTAATTTTTGCTAATTATATGATAGAAGCATATCATATAAGAAGGTTTTGGATGACGTTGTGAAGCCTGTTAGTGTCTTAACAAGTAAGGCCACTCTTTCACTGCTTGATTGGGAGGAGGCTAGGAAGATGAAGTCAGGGTCTATATGACTACCCAGGGCCTCAGTTGTGGAGGTGTGGCGCAGAGATGAGTATAAGCGTAATGTAGATTCAACTATTTTTGAGGAGCAGGGGTGCTACGGGATCGGCATGTGTATTCGCAATGATTTGGGTGAGTTTGTGAAAGTCGGGACTTATTGCTAGAGGTCTCCAACTCCACAAGAGGCAGAGGCGCATGGACTTTTGGAAGCTATCAAGTGGCTACAAGAACTATAAATCCAACGAGTGACCATCGAACTTGATTGCAAAGCGATGGTAGATGGTATTTGAGGAAATTGTAATATTGTAACTTAGTATGGCTCTATTTTGCATACACGTGTTATGTTATTGTCTAATTTACGAAACGTAAGGTTACTTTCATTTGGAGGTAAGTCAACCTTGTGGCTCATATGCTAGCTAGAGCTTCAAAGGATTATGCTAGCTCTCACAGTTTCAATTTGAATCCAACCTCTATTGCAAACTTGATTATTAATGAGATGAGCTAAGTTTCCATGTAAAAAATAATAGAAGCATATCACAAGGGATTAAACATTTTACATAGCTAAATAATTAATATCTAAATTACAATTGATGAATATTTTAAAAGTAATCTCACATATGTGCGGACTCTACCCATCTTCTATGAAGGGTTGTAAAGGGCACAAAACAATCATATACTAGAAGAACTAGGCCGAAACAATTATACCACCAGGTACAAGGCTAAGAGCTCCCATTCAGAGAGGGAGGTACACTAACACAAGGTTTAATCCTAAAAGATGCAATTTGGCTTAGAACCAATCACTTAAAGCACGATACCAACAATAAAAGGAGGCCGAAAACCAAAGACTAAAATTAAAAAAAAAAAAACCAACAGTATCAGCACAAAAATAGTTGTGTAGACCAAACGCTCCACTGTGACAACTTTATTCCAAAGAAAAAATTATGTTGCTCCTGCAAAGATGCCAACTCACAAGACAACACTATCCACACTTAATGTTTTTAATATACGTTATGCCACATTGATAAAATTGCAAACTCGGACCCATGTTGATGCCACGTCATTTAAAAGTCTACATGGCAAGTGTTGTGTGTATTACCGTTTGCCATACAAGGGCTTTATTTAACAGCCAAGACTAAAAATGTTAGCAGAGTGTTTTCGGAAGATTAAACTTCAAAGGAATTTTTTGTAGGATTAAAAGCAAAGTTTACTAATTTTATGGGACAAAACATATTTAACCCTATTATTAGATGATTCTACCAACTCGTATGCTACCAAGAAGAGTGGGAGAAGATTAGGAAATGAATTAAGATGTAGAAATGTTTGTCATTATTATCAACTTTGTTTTTGTGCAGTCTGTGGCCTGAGTTAGTATATTTTCTTTTTCAAATGAATAACTGTTTTCTCTTTTGTATAATGTTAAATGTTTATGGTTTTTTTATAAGATAAATGTATAGTTGTTGTCACTAAGTGAATTTTGTTTTTCTTATTAAAATCTTTCTAGAAGTTTTTTTTATAAAGACTTGTGTGTAAATTCAGAACTTGCCAGGTAAAATTACTGATCATGGCAACTGTAAGATTGAAGAAATATTTTTTGTTTATATTTTTTGTTTTAATTACAGCATCATTTTGTTTCACCATTTACTATACACAAGTTTGAAATCAAGAAACAAATTGAAAATAAGATACTTTTGTATCGGTTAAATATGTTTTTAATCACCATAAAATACCCTCCTATCAAGTTTAATTCCAACAAAAAAAATTAGTGATCGAAATTTTTATAGAGACTAAAATCAATCACATTTGAGTTAACATTTTGTAATTTAAACAAATAGAATATTTTCTCAAACTAAACATATCTTTTGAGAAATATTGAGACACTAATTTCGATTTTCGTAGTAATTGTTTCATTAGATTAGCTTTAAACTTCCTTGGTCCCTGGTGGAACTAGGAAGAATTTGATTTCTAAATCACCCCCTAACATATTAAAGTAATTGTGTTAATTTCATACAGTTTCTTTAATGCTCATAGTAACTATCCTACTTAATTCAACTTGTCGATCACTTACACCTCTAGAAAAGTGATTACTTGTTGCAAATGACAAATTATCTTCCAACACGTGTCGCAATCGTCTTTGCTTTATCCTTGATATACCTTGTGAAACTTCACCTATAGATGGTCTTTTCTTGGGTGATTTGTGCAAACATTTGTGTGCAATTTTAGCAAGTTGCCTCACTTCTACAACATTGCATTTTCCCACAAGTTGCTTGTCAAGTATATCATCTATACCATCATGTTCCATTGCAGCCTCGAAGTAAAAGACAAAAGAAGCAAATTTAGAAAGAAATGGCCATGCGGTTATACCGTTGATGAAAGTAATACTCTGGACTCATTTATAAGCAAAAAAACCTAACTTCATACAGATTAAGAAATAGTTATATACATTTAACATTCTTGGTTTCATAAAAAATCTAATTTTACTAATATACCCTTATTTTCTTGGGAATGTGCAAAATTGTTAGTAATAAAAGTAGAGTATAAGGGTATTTGTAGAATAGTAGCATTGAATGAAGTTAAATTAGTTGATAGTTGCTTATATTTGAGGACAAAAAATTTGTTACTTTTTTTTGCTTATAAATGAGTCCAGAGGGAGTATTATACTTGAAGATTAAGGAGTTTTTTTTTGTAACTTACAAGGTTAATATATTCCATCAAATTTTGATGTGGGTGGATGGCAGTGATGAGTTCAAAAAGTATGATACCAAAACTGTAAATGTCACTCTTGGTTGTTAACTTGCTTGTGGAAATGTATGCTGGATCCATGTAACCATATGTACCTTTAAGACCAGAATTTCTCCCATCAAACTTCTCTTCCTTTGAAAGCCCAAAATCAGCAACCTACATTGGAAATTTTCAAGTTAATTCATATTGGAAAAGAGAAGATGATTAATGTCATTAATGTCAAATACTACTTCCGGTTCACTTTATAAGAAACAATGTAATTTTAGGTTCATTATCTGGTATATAGACCAGATACATCATTTATTCGATGAACCTAAAACTACCTTGTTTCTTATAAAATGGAACAGAGGTAGCGTGTTCCAATTCTGAAGGTTCGACACAAAATATGTTCCAATTACGTGTGCTCTATGCAACCCTTTTATAGAAGGCAAGTAGAGTTTGCACACAATGATGTTGTGACTAGACCCTATCGTTGAATATCTAATTATCCAAAAAAGACACGAAATTTTGTGGATCAGACAACCGGGGAAGGATGGCATTGTTCGATTTAAGATAATCCAATTTAGGAAAATGATTTGGCAATCGGACCATAAAAAGGAGCTTGTACAAACAACATTACCTTAGCTCTCATAGTGTTATCAACCAATATGTTGGCGGACTTCAGGTCACGATGAATGACGGGTGGGACTGCCTGTTCCATGCATATTTATATTAGTCAAATACAAATTTACATAGCAAAACATAATATAATATGTATCAGTGAAAATACATACTCCTTCATGAAGATACTCTATTCCGTGTGAAATATCCATAGCAATTTGCAGCCTTTCATCCCAACTCAATGTCTTTTCTTCACCTAGTAACATTCACAGACTAATCTCAATTAAGACATTTTTAACGATTGTGCGACTACTAAAAAAACATGCAAAGAAAGTAAGATGTGTCGGTCTATTTGACGACATAATCGCATAATATGCAGCTCTCAACATACAAATATCATAATAGGAAAGAAAAACAGTGTTAATAAAACTCTTGTAAAAAAAAAAGTGTTAATAGAACTGGATGGGGCAGTTCAGCCGGCCAGCCTGGTGTTTGGTTTGACCTCACTTGGACTGTAATCCAGGTTAAACCGGATTTGAACCGGGGTTGGACCACTTTGAATGGTTCAAAATAATTTTTTTGGTTTTTTTTACTTTTCCCCAAAAAGTTAATATTTATTAGTCATCGGTTCAACCATGGTTGAACAAAATGAACCATGACCCGTAAGACTCGCCAGTTCGATCTCCGGTCCACTTTTAAAAACACTAAGAAAAACACCAACTCGATATGAGCAGAAATGACCGTCCTCTTACCATATAGAATACTTGCTAAACTTCCATTACTCATAAACTGGTAAATCAGTATACGCTGTCCTTTATCTACACAATATCCAAGCAAATTTACAAGATTCCGGTGATGCAATCTTCCTAGCAGCAACACCTGGAAAAACGTCTTGTTCAAAAATCTGATATATATGTGTTAACTAATTACTTTGATTAAGGTCTAACCAAACCAACAAGCATTAAGTTATTTATGAACATTGAAACCGTTTAATGCCTTTAAAGTTTACAAAAACAAAAAATCTGTATCCCACAAATCAAATATCAAAATATTTATTTGCGGATACCTCTGTTTGGAATTCTCTCTCCCCTTGTTTGGAATTGGGTGCAAGAACCTTAGCAGCTACCACCTCTCCTGTAGGCATTGTGGCTTTATAAACTGTGCCATATGATCCTTCTCCTAGAGTAGTTGTGAAGTTTTGTGTGGCCTTTTGAAGTTCTCTGTACCAAGTAGAGTATTTAGTATATCATTACTAATGATAATGCAGACACGGATCCTCTGCTGCGCGCAGCACGTGCAGATCGGACGGTCCACGCTGGCGTAGCACGTGCTGTGTTCAGCAAAGGATCCAAAACCTGATAATGCATGTGAATGTTCCCTTTAATAGTTTTTTAACACGCGTCCTCACATAAGATCCCTTTGGGCTTTAAACCGTCGACAATGCACAAGTTCAATATTTCTCGTTTTGAAATTTATCTTTATTTAGAAGAATAGGGGCAAGAAGTATCAAGTATCAATCTTATGCTCATAAAAGCATTGATACCATATTATGAACCAAATATTCTATAAGTTTAAAGGTGTTATTATGTAAAAGCAAGTGAATGGTTTTAAATCTAATAGCAAATAAGATTTTTACTAGGAAGCTTGTCTGAATTATAAAGAACCTTCCTTACAAAAGGATTATAAAAACTTTCAATTCCACAGTAGAAATTTTGGTATCAATAGTTTATACGCTTGTCATTTAATAGTAGTTATCCATTACTATAACAATTTAGAAACAAGAAAGAGTAGACCCTATGCACAAGAGAGGAAATGTTACATACTTATAAGAATACTTTAGAATGCCAGAAGGTGAAGCAAACCGATCTTTTCTTTGATGATTCCACCAACTGAAATGGGAATTTTTGTGTACATTTTCTGACCTCGATGAGGTTATGGAACTAGTGATCGATGCACTAAAGTCAGTACTTGTTCCCGGTCCATTTGTTCGTATTGGAAGAGTTGTTAAACTAGGCTCACTAGCAGATCGTGTAATATGACCACGTTTCTTGCACCACCTTATGCCGAAAAATATGAGGCAAGATGCCAAAATTCCAAGGGCCAAACCAACCGAGACACCGATGATAACTAAATCAGTTTGACGAACCATTTCTTCAATCTATCTTGATAATCAAACAATGAAATCATCTTGCAGAAGACTAGTACAACATAACATAGCCCCACAGTCATAAATTTGGCACAATTAATATTAATTCAATACTTTAACCCTATAAACTGACATAAAATTTAACTTCAAGACAGTAACTCAATTTTTTTATTTTTTTCTAGTGCTTTGATAAACTCTAACTTTCTAGTGTTTGGCAGGAGAAAGAGGAGAGAAATAGGAGAGAGGGAGATTAAACAAACAATAGAAAGCCACCCTCACTTCCCTTCCTCTCTCTTCCCTCGTACTCTTCTACCAAGCACACCCTAAGTGTAAAATAGTACTAAACTAATCTTCTCCCTTTATCTCTATCATATTTCTCTCCCATACCAAACAATAGAAAATCAATCTCTCTTCTCTCTTTCTCATCTACCAAACACCAAAAACTGCATCCTAGTACTAATTTCCTTTAAGATAGATCATATATTTCCAGAGGAATTAACAACGTCAACAAAATATTTAACCAAAATAAATAAACCCATTTTACCCCGCTTATGATTCACATAACAATAATTGCAGCAAAGTTTTGTAGATAGTGTACTATTCAGAAACTAATCAACATCAATTAATTGTTCATCACTCTAAAACTTAATTAACAATTTAACATATCAAAAGGATGAACATTTTCCACTACTCTCTCAAAACAACATAAAAACAGAAACAGAAAAACACACAATTCAGCAGCAAAACTCTTCCAAACACCAAATCCACAAAACTCAAACAACCCACAAAACAAAATCCATTTTTTTTAAAAAAAAAAGATCAGGAACAACGAAAGTAACGAAAGTATCAAAAGTAGCAAAAGTAGAAGCAAAGCTTATATGAAAAACCCACATACCTAAATCAGCAGAAGAACATACCCATGAGGAAAAATTGGATTTTTACAAATCAAGATTGTGAATTTGATCGAAATTTGGTGATTTAAGCTTGTGGGGTGGCTTTAATTAGGGTAGAAAATAGAATGGAATAAGCAACGAAGCAGCGACCCAGTTGAGGAAAGAGAGTGTGATATGAAATTGAAAGAATGTTTGTTTTTGAAAGAGTGACTCAAAAAAGGTGGATGGACAAGGTCTGAGTTGGGGGCTTAATGCTTATTGGAATGTAAATTATAAAGAAAAAAGAAAATTGATATATACATGTGGAGTTGGTGTGTATTGTGTTGATCAATTTGAGTGAGATTGTTGTTTAAGGTTTAAAAAACTTGGACAAAAAGGACAAAAATGGTTACTTGAAAATTTTATATATGCTTTTTTTAATTATTAAATAAATAATTAAATTAAGTAGATAAAAAATTTACATGGTCAACTAAGTAAAAATAATGATATGGGTGACTTTTTAAGTTTTTCTTTCACATGTCATTAGGTGATTGGTTGATGGTGTAAAAATCTCTTACACCACAAGTGTATGTAAAATGAAAGAGTTTAATTGGTATATATTGTTGTTGTAAAAAAATTTAAACAACCAATCAAAAATCATGGTATAAGTGATCTATAAAGTAGTTGAGATAAAGTCAAAAAAATTTACACCATCAACTGATCAAATTTTTTTACACCATCAACCAAGTAAGAGGTGTAGAAAAGGTCTCCAAGTAAGAAGTCTGGGGTTCAAACCCTGTAAACTGACATTTTCGCCTTCACTTAACTATTAACCACTAACATTTGCCAGTCTTGACGTGGAATTTCTTGTCTCTAGAAACCTCCTTTCTCCTCCCAACCCTAAGGTTAGTGAGGCCCCCCTCCTCCCCCACTGGTTGGGGTCCGTTGATGTCCTCCCCCCTTTATTCACCTTCGCCAATCTCTTCCACTATGCCGCCGCCACCTCCCACCACACACCATTCCCCCTCCCTTACGATTCCTGTTGGTCGATCCTTCCACCACCACCCCAAATCCCCATCCAGCCTTAACCTTCCCTGGACCACTGGTTTCTGCTCACCACCTACCAACCGTCGCCGCCTCCGTGGAGCCGTCGCTCGCTCCTCTGCCGCTGCACAAGGAGTTTCTCTTTCTCCTCCTTAGGGTAAGAACTCTCACCGGAAACCTGCTGCTGCTTTCTCCTGCTACCTCAATGTCGATGGCTCTGGCCACCGCCTGAACCACCACCAACGTACAATAAGGAAGGCCTGGTTGGAGTCCTCTCTTCCTCTTCTTCTCGGTTTCTCAGGTTAGTCTTAACCTCTCCCTTGGTGACGCTTTTGGTTCCCTCTCGCCCCCTCGAAAACCTCCTTGGACCCACGGTGGTCCTCTAGTCTCGAGGTTTGTTCTTCTGGATTCTGTTGTCTCTATGAATTCCCTAGTGTATGGCCTGTGCATCAGTTTTTTGGTTTTTAAGTTTGCTGCCCAAGTGTTTGATATTATGCTCCAAAGAGTTTATCTCTGCTTGAACACTGCTCTATGGGCACTTTTGGACTACACTGTGATTTTTGAGGCTGTTGTGGCTGACCCCTCTTCCAGTGTCCTCTCCAATTATCAACAAACTTTCATTTACCAAGGATGGTGGGACAATCCGGAGACCAATAATAGTCGAATATTGCCCGTACAAAGGTCAAAGAAATCATCCGTAACTTGATAGGAAGAAACACTGTGGATTCTCATCTAATGGATGTCTTAGCTTGGGTGCGAAAGCTATTGATAGTCTGGATGTTAGGCTATTGCGAGTGGTTTGGTTGTGTCTTCATGGCCTTTGATCATTCTCTTTGTAATAGATGTAATGATGTTGAGGCTTGTGTTGTAGACTCTCTTAGAGATGACTCTAGTTTGATGGCTGTATTTGTATGGCTATTATTTATTATTATTTTTTGACTGAAATCTTTTTTTTTTGGTCTGATGGTCGGATTGACAATTGTCGGGACCTAACACACACAAAGGGGATCGAATCCGGTAACCGGATGTCCATAAACGATATTTCTACCACTGCGACGAATCAGCCTCGAACAAAGCTATTATTTATTATTAACAAGCCATATGTTGGCTCAACTTTAAAATTAAAACTTTCTAACATATCGGTTTAAAATGCTTCAAAAAAACATATCGGTTTAATTGTTTTGCAAAAAATATAATTATAATATAGAAAAGAATATCGAAAAAATGATGATCACTTCAATCTGTTAGAAATTATTTAGTAGTATAAAATAAGAAGGTTTCATAACATTTTTCTTTAACTATGATATGGTATAATTATTTTCATCCCCTAATATTTCAAGTAATCAAATCTCTTATTATTTTAATTTTTTTGGTAAAAAATTCTCTTATTATTTTAATTTTTTTACTAGCTCTTATTATTTTAATTAAACAATGAATCCTTGTGTTAATTAAATTGCATCACACCTTGAGGGAGGCCATTTAATGTGAAGACTATTTAGCAAAACCCGTGAAGTGCTTTGATAGTCCACCTAACTAAGGAATTTGCTGCCTGCCGATAGCATAGTTAGGAGTATATAGCCTTTTTAGGATGTTTCTCACATTGCCAAAAAAAGTTTAACAATCATTCTTAATTTGTCATTAAATTGGCAATAGTTAGACTGATGTAACCTATAATCTTCCCTATCATGATGCGATATAACAAGCGAATTTAGGGGTGGGAAAGTGCCACATGTGTTTCATGGTAGACGGATGTTTGTAGATCGCTCAAAACTCTGACGGTCGTCGGCCATCATCGACACTCATCTGTAACTAGAAGTTTATGATTCTCATCGTCTCCACGACTAAGAGATTAACTTGATCAGTGTTGAGACATCATGTTCGTTATTTCTTGTGTTTTTTGTCGAATTACCACTAATTAATTCACTCTCTAAATAAATTATGGTGACGAAGAAGACCATGAGCTTCTATATATGGGGTCGGGTGTCAATTATCGTCAGAGTTCCGAACAGTTTTGAAGTATCAATTCATCACAGACTACATAAGACACTTGTCCACCCTAGAAGTTGCAAATATAAACATCCGCGTGCTTATTAAAATGATTTTTTTTGTCTAAAGATCTTCGAACCCACTCGGGTCTCTAGAGGAAATGAGTCGTACTGTTTCGGAGTTCGGTCGAGAGGTAAGTAAAGTTTGGCTCCAAGTTGTTTCATCATACGGAAAGATATACTGTACTAACTGAGTTCGTCTTTTTTGATAAAGTGTGTTAACCACTCGGCTTTGATTCTTTTGTCGCTATTTTTTGTCAAATTATGCTATTATGTTGTGGTGGATCTTTCTTCTTTTTTTGATACATTATGGTGGATCTTTTAAATGTTGAAAGGAGTAACTCAAGGCTAGTTTGGACATTTCACAAATAGTTACTATAGTTAATTAGTCTTACAGCTTATTTGATAGTCCATTTAAGTTTGCATTTGGTTTTAATTACATTTGCATTTATCTGTAACAGAATTAGTTAACTTGCACTGTTGTACTAAAACATTTCAGTTAACACGCAATACACACTTTTACATTACTTCATCTTCTTCCTCTCTCAATTTCTCTGTGATTATCTGTGTGATGAGTGTGTGGGATGCTCTGATTACCACAACAAATTGGTATCTAGAGCTTTGATTCACGATCAAATTCGGAAACACGTGTGATTGTAAGGTGTGTGTGTGATTTCGTTCTTCAAATTCGCATCGAATTGAAAATCGAAATCGAAAGGAATCACTATTTCTGATTCCTAGGGTTGGGAAACACGAGCGATTGGGAGAATTGAGTGACTGTCACAGAGATTGAAGATGAACGGAGGCAATGGTGGTCTCAACACGAAATTACCGGTGTTTGAAGGGAAGAACTGGAATCGGTGGTCTATCCAGATGCGAGTGTTGTTCGGTGCTCAAGATGTGCTTGAGCTCGTCAACGATGGCTATATTCCAGTACCGGAGAATGCAACGGATGTACAGAAAAATGCGCAAAGAGAAACGAGAAAGAAGGATCAGAAGGCGCTGTTTTACATCCATCAGTGCGTGGATGCGAAGGTATTTGAGAAAATTGCGGAAGCAACCACTGCGAAGGCGGCGTGGGACATTCTGGTGAGGTGCTATGGTGGTGATGCATCAGTGAAGAAGGTGAAACTATAATCCTTGCGAAAACAGTATGAAAACTTGAGCATGAAGAATGAGGAGAAAGTTGCAGACTATATCTCACGCGTAATCATAGTGACGAATGAGATGAAAATTTGTGGAGAAACCATCAGTGAACAGACAATTGTAGAGAAGGTACTTAGATCTTTAACTCCTCAATTTGATTTTATAGTTGTAGCTATAGAACAATCCAAAGATACTAGTACAATGAAAGTAGATGAGTTGCAAGGCAATCTAGAGGCACATGAGATACGATTAATTGAGAGAAACTCTGAAAATGAAACTGCACAAGCACTTAAGGCAATGTCTGTTAATAAAGGAAATAACAATAAGCAGTCAAACTGGAAGGATAACAAATGGCAGAGTAAGAAACAAGCATGGCTTGAGAACAAAAATAAGAAGAATGGTGATAAGAGTGCTGAAAAGGGAGAGACCTCAAAACAAGGAGGAAAGAAGTTTAAGAACTATCAGAAGGGAAAAGAAAAATTTGACAAAAGAAAGATCCAATGCTTCAATTGTGAGAAGTATGGACACTTTGCTGATGAATATTGGTCAAATAAAGAAAATAAGAATGAAGAGGCTAACATTGCTCAAGGAGACTTTGAGGATGAGCCTGTACTCTTAATGGTAACCACTAATAATGAAGGTGTAGTGATAGATTGGTGGTACATGGACATAGGATGCTCAAACCATATTACTGGGAATAAACAGTGGCTTATTAACTTTAATCCTAGCAAGAAGACCAGAATTAGATGTGCTGATGATGAGTACTTGATTGCAGAAGGAATGGGGAATTTCCTGGTAAGAATGGATGATGGCAGAACTATGTTGATAGAAGAGGTATGGTATGTTCCTGGTATGAAGAGTAACCTAATGAGTGTAGGTCAACTACTTGAGAAAGGTTATTCAATAACAATGGAGGATAATGTGCTAACATTGTATGACAATGAGAAGAGATTGATCATGAAGTCACTGTTAGAGAAGAACAGGACATTTAAGGTGAATCTTGAGGCAGCAGATACTCACTGTCTTGGTGCCACAAGTGACAGTGACAGTGCTTTGTGGCACAAGAGATATGGACACTTAAACTATAGAAGTTTAGGTCATCTAAACTCCAAGAATTTGGTGATTGGAGTCCCTGGTATTGCTAACAGTGACATGGCATGTGGTGTGTGCATGAGAAGCAAGCAAGCCAGACTACCATTTACATCAGAATTTCCACCAAGAGCAACACAGGCTTTAGGTGTTGTGTATTCTGATGTATGTGGTCCTGTTGAGGTTCCTACTATGGGAGGGAACAGATACTTTGTATCATTTGTAGATGAACATACAAGAATGATGTGGGTGTATTTGATCAAAGCCAAGAGTGATGTGCTTGATCAATTTAAAAGATTCAAGGTTTATGTAGAGAAGCAGAGTGGTTGTAACTTGAAGATACTGAGAACAGATGGTGGTGGAGAGTACAACTCAATAGAGTTCAAAAGGTACTGTGAAGAGCAAGGAATTGAGCATGAGGTGACTGCACCATACACTCCTCAACACAATGGTGTTGCAGAGAGGAGAAACAGATCAATAATGGATATGGCCAGGTGTATGTTGAAAGAAATGAATCTACCAAACAATTTGTGGGGAGAAGCTGTGTCAACTGCAGCTTATATATTGAATAGGTGTCCAACTAGAAGACTCAAGGATGTGTTCCCTCTTGAAGTATGGTCTGGTAAGAAGCCTAGTGTGGGGCATTTGAAGGTCTTTGGATCATTGTGCTATAAGCACATTCCTGATGCTCACAGGAAAAAGCTTGATGACAAGAGTTGTCCTATGTTGCTGATAGGTTACCATTCCACTGGTGCCTACAAACTCTACAATCCAGAGACAAATAAAATTGAGTATAGTAGAGATGTGGTGGTCAAAGAGAATGAAAGATGGGACTGGAAAAAAGGCAAAGCAAGTACAGAGTTCAGTGAAACTATCCTAGTTGACAATAGTGATGAACATGAGATTATTCCAGATCAAGAAGTTGAGCCAGAGGTTGAGAATGGTGAAGAACCTCAACAAAATGGTGTGAATGAGCATGATAGTGAATCTGATGATGAACCAGTGGTCCAAAATAGACCACAGAGACATAGAGCACCTTCACAGAGACTAGCTGATTATGATTTAATTCCTGATAATGCAGTAAATAATGATGGTGAATTTGTGCAGATTGCCTTGTTAGCTGATGTAGAATCAATCAGCTATGTTGATGCCTTAAAAGAGAAAGTGTGGAGACTTGCAATGGAAGAAGAACTCAATTCAATTGAGAGAAATCAAACCTGGAAACTCACTGTACTTCCAGAAAATAAAAGAGCAATCAGTGTGAAGTGGGTATTCAAGGTGAAACTGAAGCCAAATGGAACTGTAGCAAAACACAAAGCAAGATTAGTAGCAAGAGGTTTCCTCCAGAAGCCTGGACTTAACTACTTTGAAGTTTTTGCCCCTGTTGCTAGGCATGAGACCATCAGAATGGTGATTGCTCTAGCTAGTAGTGAGGGATGGAAGTTGTACCACCTTGATGTGAAATCAGCCTTCCTCAATGGCCCACTAGAGGAAGAAGTGTATGTGCTACAGCCCCCTGGTTATGAAGTGAAAGGCAAAGAACAGATGGTTTACAGATTGTACAAGGCATTGTATGGCCTCAAGCAGGCTCCAAGAGCCTGGAACAGGAAAATTGACTCATATTTCATAAAGCTTGGTTTTAAGAAATGTTTGGTGGAGCATGGAATTTATGTGAAAGAATCTGAGAAAGGTGAAAAGATAGTAATATGTCTTTATGTTGATGACATGCTCATCACAGGCAGCAATGCAAGTGAGATAGACAAGTTCAAGAAGATGTTGATGACTGCTTTTGAGATAACAGATCTTGGACAAGTGACTTATTTCCTTGGTATGGAATTTTTGTATGATTCAAAAGGGATTGTGTTGCATCAAGCCAAGTATGCATCTGAGATATTAAAGAGATTTGAGATGAAAAATTGCAAGTCTGCTGTGACACCAGCAGAAGCAAACTTGAAGCTTGAAGCAGATTTAGATGGTGAGAATGTTGACCCTACTTTGTTCAAACAAATGGTAGGATCTCTGAGGTATTTGTGCAATACCAGACCTGACATGCTACTCAGTGGGAGTAGTGAGTAGGTTCATGAGTAAGCCAAAGATGACTCATTTTCTTGCTGCTACAAGGATAATGAAGTACATCAGTGGCACACTCAGAACAGGAATCTTGTTTCCAGTAAATGCTAATTAGGCAGATGGTGATGCATTACTGGGTTATTCAGATGCTGATCGGTGTGGTGATAAGGTGGACAGGAGGTCCACAATTGGCTTTGTATTTTTATGGAATGATGCCCCTATTTCTTGGTGCTCCAAGAAGCAACCTGTGGTTGCATAATCTTCATGTGAATCTGAGTATATTGCAGGTGCTGTCACTACATGTCAGGCTATATGGCTTGCACAACTGATGAAAGAATTGAAGATTGCATTAAAGAGGCCTGTCAAGTTGCTGATAGATAACAAGTCAGCAATAAATCTTGCAAAGAATCCTGTGCTACATGGACGTAGCAAACACATTGACACCAAGTTCCACTTCTTGCGTGAACAAGTTGAAGCAGGGAACATTGAAGTGGTTTACTGCAACACACAGTTGCAGATTGCAGATATCATGACCAAAGGGCTGAAGACTGATCAATTCCTGAAGCTAAAAGGTGACTTGGGCATGACTACATTTTAGCCATGAGTTAAGGGATGGTGTTGAAAGGAGTAACTCAAGGCTAGTTTGGACATTTCACAAATAGTTACTATAGTTAATTAGTCTTACAGCTTATTTGATAGTCCATTTAAGTTTGCATTTGGTTTTAATTACATTTGCATTTATCTGTAACAGAATTAGTTAACTTGCACTGTTGTATTAAAACATTTCAATTAACACGCAATACACACTTTTACATTACTTCATCTTCTTCCTCTCTCAATTTCTCTATGATTCTCTATGTGATGAGTGTGTGGGATGCTCTGATTACCACAACATTAAATAGCCAACTCAACAATAGTGCTATATACGCCTAAAAAGTAATGTCAAGTCAAATATTTTTATTGGCAATTAAACCACAAGATGATAAAAGGACTTATTTAAAAAGACAATTAAAACATTTAATTAAAGTAAACAGTTAAAATTTTCATTTTAACAAAGCCGGAAATATGGAACGGTTCTATTGTATTATTTGATGTCTTTGTTTTTGTTTATTTTGTGTATTTGGCTAACTCATTTCCTCAAACTTAGTCTTTTCCGCCCTTATCAATTTTGTTCCTACCTCTTAATGCCTGCTTTATCATCTAAGCTTGTTTTTCTTTGGTTTACTTTAATGTATAATTTACAAGGAGGAGATGACAATTAACTAACCCTAAGGAATTGAAATAGTGGAATATGACAAGACAACAATTGATGTGTTGCGAGTTCAAAGTCACTTTAGTGTGTGTGTTCGGTTCTGGCATGATGAGAATTGATTTTTGACATAATTGATTATGTAAAATTGATTTTATTTTAATTAAAAGAGAGTTGAACGTAACGTGAACAATATTGCAATATTCATCTTCCTCTTTTGAAACCAGAGATTTAGTATAACAAAGGTCTATTACTTTAAAACACCACACAATGAGAGAAGGGGTAAAATTGAGAAATTATTTGTGATCTGTGTGAGAATTGATTCCATGAAACATAAAAGCTACTCATAGTAGCTTAAACTCTGAATCAATTTTGAGGGCATAATCGCTTTGAAGACCAACAAGCCAAGTACTTCTTATCATTGGAATTGCTTTTGCACTCCAAACTCGTGTTTGATGTACGCTGGCGCGGAACATAACGACCACTTAGTCTCTTTAGAGTGCTTAGAAAGAGTTTTATTCCCACTTCGGAGTTAGGCTCTGTTTAGTAAAAAATTGTGAATGCATGGTGGATAAACTAGTGAATCCCATATAAGCTAGCTTATAGCGATTGAGTTGATAGTGTATAAGCTAATGGATTGACTTTAAAGTGTTGGGTAAAATTAGCTGTTAAATTAGTTTATAAATATAAAATAACATAAATAAATATTTGTAATTATTATTTAAAGATGAGAGAGATTAAAAGTTCCCCGATGTAGATTAGTCATCGGCAAAGCCGGTAGAAACTGCGCACCAATGACAGGGTAACAAAAAAAAAGATTTATTTAATGGAGAATAAATGAGGAATTAAGTTAAAATAATATAATGGTACTAGTGAGAAAAAAAGGAAACACTATAAACTATAAGTTCAACCATTGTTTTATGTTGTGTTTTAAAAAATGTTATAAGCTACTCATACCAAACACTTACAAAAGAGTTTGTCCGCTATAAACTAGCGAATAGGTCTTGTCAAACAAAGCCTTAGAGTGGTTGTTTTCTCACCTTAAACTAACTTTGTTTTTATTTGTTTTTAGCATATTATATTTTCGAATTATGTTTTAATTGTTCGTTTCATTAACCTTTGAATAAAAATCGACGTAGTTAGACTAGACACTTTCCGTGTTTATAAAGATTGGAACTCAAGATCTCAATTTACGTGTACAAGTTTACAAGTGGTGTTTACGAAAAAAGAAGAAAAAAAAACTTGAATAATTAAAGGTGAAGAAAAAGAAGAAGAAAAAAAGTCATGGCCACGTAAGAAAATGATTACTTTTCATAATGTGAACCGAAAGCTTGTAACTTTCTATACTTGCCCATTTTGAAGTGAGTTTTTTCCCTTCCTTTTGTTAAGTGCCTTGCAAAGATAGCTAATTCCTAATCTGAAACAAACAAGCCATATGAGGCAGGGACACTGATGTTGCGTGTGCGTACCCCCCACACCCCCCAAATACTAAAAGCGCGTTTCCCATCCTTTTTCTCTTGCCAAGCACTTTCTAATTCTATGTTAATTTATCTTTCTTTTTAATTGTTAGAAATAGTCTCAACAAGTATTGGCAGACTCGGGACTCTTGGTTAGGACTAAAAAAGTTTCATTACCTAGATGGTTGGTGTTAGGGGAAAACCGCATGCATCGGCTGATTAACCTACACGTCTAAAGATCTCTGATGGAATATACAAACATGTATGCCACAAAAGTATAAAGAGAACACAATGACTCAACATGTTTTCTATATAACAACAATAAAAAAGAACATGATTCTCGCTTGACCTAATGGATCTAGATTTTGTGCTAAAAGAAACACGTACTATTTACGCATACAAACACTTCACAATATATGTGCATGTCATGCATGAAAGCCGCACTATGTGCCGCATAATCATATATTTCTTAAAGATCTGGATTCTTGTTGTCACAACACGATACAAGGACATGTAAAGCTGTCCGACCTAGAGAGAAGATTGGAGGATCCAAATTACTTTCGTAGATATAACAATTAAAATTCACGTGTCTTGCTCTATATGTACTGCATAATCATATATTTCGTAGATATAACAATTAAACTTCACGTGCCTTGTTCAATTATATTTCAACTCCTTCTACTATATATTAATTGGCTATTTTGTATTTAGGTGATTGGATACAATAAAAAATAAGAATGACACAAATGACTATTTCTATATTATTTTTCTCCATTTTCTCCCTTCAGCTTGTGTCCCCTATCTCCAGTACTCTTCCCCTTGCACCTGCCTTATACGTTTTTGGGGACTCCTTATTAGATAGTGGTAACAACAATTTTTTGCCGACTCTTGCCAAAGCAAATTTCTTGCCTTATGGTGCTGATTTTTCCCAAGGTTCTACAGGAAGATTCACCAATGGAAGAACTGTTGCTGATTTTATAGGTAATTTTTTCTTTAGCATAGTCCATGTGAATGTTATGAATTTGGATGAATTAAGAAAGAAAGAAAGAAATACAATTCTTATAAAATGGTAAAGAGTGATCACAGAGATAAATCATATGGTTTATATAGAATATAAATCGTATGACTAATAAAATCAGTCATTGATGTAGGTAATTCGTTAGCCATTGATGACTAACTAACTATCTACATAATGAACCAACTAATTGACTTTTTATCTTTAATAGAGTTAGAGATTCTACACATTCACACGGTCGATAACTCAGAGTCATTGGATCAAGAGCTCACAATTTCTATTTGATTTTGAGTTTGCTTTTAAAATCGAAGTCATTCAATCTTGATACAACGACTCCAAGCTAGTAATGGTGAGAACGTGTGAATTTCATCGGATAGAAAAACTGAATTTGAATTTACAGTGTCATTCGAAAATGAATTGAAAAACTACGTACATCCGTAAGTGTTGAAAATTTTTGACTCATCATGTGATTTTGGGATTTCTTAATTTTTTTTTTGTTGATGATCAGCTGAATATCTTGGATTGCCATATTCTCCACCATACTTGAGTTTTGAAGGTCTACAGTCATTAAGTGGAATCAATTATGCATCTAGTTCAGGTGGAATTCTCCCAGAGTCTGGAAGCATACTTGTAAGAGTTTTTTTTTTGATATTTTTGTTTCTCTATTTTTAATTAATTCCTTACTTTTGATTCTCTATTCTTGTAAGACTAGAAACAACTACTTTTCTATCTTTTTCTATATGTTTATTTGATATGAAAATTTTAATGTATTAAATGGCTAATTTTAGGTAGTTAAAAGATATCAATTGGTAGAATATTTCGCAAGTTTAAGTAACTCTTGGACTATTGATGTTGATATATCTTATTTTATATTTTTCTTATAAGAAAATTATTTAATAGAGAGCACAAAAATTAATGGTTGATTTTGTTTGACTTTCAAATCACTATTCTTTATTCTTATAATTTCTACATGATCTCTCTCTCTCTCTATATATATATATATATATAATCAAAGAGTTAGGATATATTGACACCAGGTGTCAAACTTAGCGACTTACACCAACTAATAACTTCGAGTATAAAATGAAATTTATCAATCCGACCGTTGAATAACGTGATATTATCTTTGAGATCATATATATCAAATGTCATAAAAATTCGAAATTATTTGATGGTCCATCTCACTACTCTATTTCGATGGTTAATATGTTATTTAAAAGATAAACAAATGTGTGTTGTTAGATAACACACCTATGAGTATCCAAATTTTTTTGAAATTTAATATACATGATCACAAGGATAATATAATGTTATTCAACGGTCGGATTGATAAATTTCATTGTCTCCATGAAGTTATTAATTGGTGTAAGTCGCTAAGTTTGACACCTGGTGTCAATATATCCTAACTCATAATCAAAATATTTTGATAGATATTAATTATTGTTAATTATCACCTATGAAGTAGTATATGTCATCAAAGATATAGAAATTGAGTTGATTTAAGTAACAGAAATATTGTTGATTTTGCAGGGAAAATGTTTGAATATGAGGGAACAAGTTAACTTATTTCAGTGGACAATTGATAGACATTTGTCCGAAAGGCTAAGAAACACAGCACAGTTATATGAGCATTTGACAAAATCTATATATGTAATCTCTATAGGGAGTAATGACTATATCAATAACTATCTTGAAACTAACTTTTATGACACAAGCAAGCGCTATACCCCTCGTCCATTTGCTCAACTCCTCATTGACAATTTATCCCAGCAATTTGAGGTACTAACTCATCTACTAAATTCATCTAGTAAATTAGGTTTTAAATTGCACTCGTAGTTCCTGTTGTGATAAGAGATGTTTTGGACTGGGTTACAAAAACACAGCACGATAGACAACTACGCTGGCCCAATGGGCAGAGATGGGATGGGCTGGCCAACCCAATTTGAGAGCTATAGTTTTGATTACATCACAATTTTGATGTTGCAAAAAATAGGGAAAAATACAATGTTACACTTACAAAAACCTCAAAACCTTATATTACTTTCACATTTGTAATTGTAGGTTGAAATTCACAATCATGCTCCTAAATTTTACTAGAAACACTTACATGGTATATTATTCTTCTAGCTAAAAGGTATATCTTATCTTATGTTTCACTTTCTGTGAAATTATTAAAATGACAATTTACAGAGACTATACAATTTGGGAGCTAGGAAGATAATTATGTTTGAGATTGGACCCATAGGGTGTATCCCATCAATCTCAAGGAAACATGAGCAGATAGGTGACTGCATGGAGGAAGCTAACCAGATGGTGTCATACTTCAATGATGGACTCCATACAATGGTTAAAAATTTGACATCCAATCTTCCAAGCTCTATATTTGTTCTTGGTCAAGTCAACTCCCTTGTCAATGATGTAACTAGACATCCATCTAAATATGGTAAAAATCCTAAACTTGTGATAATATGAACTACCTTATATTAAAGGATGTTAATTTGGTTTGAAAAACTTTTTCCTGTTTTCATTTTAGTTAAGAAATGTCATTTTGTATTTTTTAAAGTTAAATATATCCTTGGTCCCTATAAAATTCAGTTCTTTTAGGTTTTAATTAGTCATCAAAAAATTTTCACCTAGTTTCGGTCCCTCAAGTTTATTTTCATCAGCTTTAGTCCCTTATAACTTTTTTTTTTTGGTTTGAAGTCCCTTATAACTTTTACTAGTGCTGAGAAGCGCAATAAAAGTAAAAGAACGCTATTAAAAACCACGAAGCACTTTTAAAAGTCACGGGGACTAAAACTAATGGGAAAAAATTGGGGGACGAAAAGCAAGTGAATTTTTTTGAGAGACTAAAACTAAAAAACTTAAATTTTACAGGGATTAAAAACATATTTAACCCTACTTTTTATTCAAATAATTTTATAAAAAAGCAATGAAAAGAATAAGACATTTTTTTAATTAAAATTAAAACAAAAAATATTTTCTCAAACAAAACACAAACTTAATTTCTTTTAATTTTGTTTTCAATCTCTCATAGTCATATATGCTTTTGTGTGGCTGTGTATATCTTTTTTATGTGTATTGTAGATTTAAATGATGGGAGGAGTCCATGTTGCACTACATGGGAAAATGGGACTTCAGTATGTATCCCTTTTTTAAAACCATGCTTAAATTCTAACAAGCATGTCTTTTGGGATGGTTATCATCTCACAGAAGCTGTATATTCAATCATATCATCTAGATGTCTTAATGATAGATCTGTATGCACACCAGTTAGCATTCAAGAGATTGTGAAAATGTAAATGACATTGATGATTTATTACCAAAAAAGTAAGATACAAAAATGAAAATTGTTCAAAACATCTATGTATAGAAATAGACACTCTTTTGTAAACTGGATCTATCATAGATACTCTTTTGTAAACTGAATTGGTAATTTGTAAGGTACCCAAAAATGGGTGAACCTTCAAAACACAATAACGGAAAATAAAAGCTCCTTTCGAGGGAAGAGCGCCTCCTTTAAGAAAATAAAAAGACTCTTAATAGGTGACTCATATATAGCATTTCAAATAGATAGTGTGCCAAAAAGAAAAGGAATCCTATGACTAACTAAAAGACAAAATAAAGGAATATAAAATAGGTGACTCATATGCTTCTAGAATCTACTAGATGCTTCTTCTTTTGTACCCCCACCAGCATCCCATATACCCCCACGCCCCATGCGAAAAGGCCAAAATACCCTTCACAAAATTTAAAAACCCCAACATATCCCCAGCTCAAAAAAAAAAATTGGAAATCGTATATACCTAAATACGAATTACCCCTAAAAATTTTAAAATCGTATATACCTAAATACGATTTTCCCCTAAAAATTTAAAAAAATAAAATCGTATATACCTAAGGTGGGGGTATATACGATTTGTTAAATTACAAAATCGTATGTGCCCCCACACCTAGGTATATACGATTTTGTAGCCCAAATAATAAATAAATAAATCATTAAAAAAATTAAAATTATATTTTTTTTAGAAAAATAAATTAGATATGAATAATATGAATATCGGGCGTTTTTTGGTTCTGTATAGGGTGTAGTTCGTTAACACGTGACGATGTTATACTTCGAGCGAATAATTTAGGCTAAAAAATCGGTTTTCGGACAACCTACTCCGATTGTAATGAAACCACAGCCATTAAATCTGAAAAAAATCAAGGACCAAGACTCCCCTAGAAGAAACTTTTTATGGGATTGCGGGGCTCAAAATCCCAGATTCCATCGTTTACTATTTTTTATTAATTTTTTTAATTTTTCATAGACTCCAAAAAATCTAAAAAAAATTGCATAGCCTTATTTTGGTTTTATTAGATTTTTAGTGGTGTTTTTATAATTGTTTGATTAGTTTTGACTCTTTAACGGATTTTTAGTAGCGTTTTATAACCTTTTTTAAAAATTTAAATAAATTAATACAAATCGTATATACCTATGGGTGGGGGTATATACGATTATCTTCCACCCCCACACCTAAGTATCTAATCGTATTTAATTATCTTCTATGTATATACGATTTACATTTTTCAAAGTCGTATATATCTAAGGGTGAGATATATACGATTTTGTCCAATTTTTTTGGGGTATTTTCGTCAAAAAAAGTCTTGTGGGGTAAAGAAAAACCCATTCCTGAATTATATTAGGTAGTGAGATATTCTCTTATCAGCCCATGATAAATGTTGTGTTTTTTGCTTTGCTCATGACGAGACCAGCAATCATTTGTTTTACTTTTGTGCGTTATCGTACAAAATGTGGGGGGATTATTAATGTTGTCAGCAATTTCTTATAATTAGGGCTTGAGTTGCGGGTGGCTTCTAGGGTGAGGGACCGGTCCCTAACCGGTGAGGCAGCAAAAAATGACCCGGTATAACAGGTAAACGCGGGGTAAATCACGTAAATATCAAAAGTTCAGGTCAAAAAATAGAAACTTCTTAAATTTATTTCAAACTCCCTTTATTTTTACAAAAACACACCATATTGGTTCATTTCGATTTCCATTTCATTTTCTATTTTGAATCATTTTCAGTGGAATTTTCTGCTTCCGTTCGTTTCCTGCAATCATTTCGAAACTATAGCAACCGGTTTCATCCAATTTGGTTGAGAATTGAGCATTTTAGCATCTCAAAAAGCCAAAATGCGTTTTCCACTGTAAAATCGCGTTTCGAGTAAGTTCTTCCACTTTTTTGTTCAAATTGATAATTTATTCGTGTTCCTTGTGAAATTTCGCACAAGATGGACTACTCATTTGCTTAATTTGGTTGAGAATTGAGCATTTTAGCATCTCAAAAAGTCAAAACGCGTTTTCCACTATAAAATCGCGTTTCGAGTAAGTTCTTCCACTTTTTTGAGTAAATTGATAATTTATTCGTGTTCCTTGTGAAATTTCGCACAATATGGACTACTCATTTGCTTAATTTGGTTGAGAATTGCAATTTCCGGAAATTTTGGTTTGAAGGTTTGAATCTTCATCTTCAACCTTCATTTTCCAGAATCACTTTTCTATATAAGCGCTTTTAAGGTTCTGAAAGTTGCATAGTTGAATTCCTTGTGAAAAATTAAGTGAAATTGAGTCCAAGTTTGTCTGATTTGGTTGAGTATTCACTGAGATATCCACATTTTAAGAAATCAAATATTCAAAGTGTTCTTGGTCACATTCATATTGTTCTTGAATTTCTGGAATTTCCAGAATCTGTTTGATCTAAATTTCTGTTTCAAAACTTCAAAATCTGTTAGGGAACTCAATACAAGTCCAAATCAAGTGATTCAAAAGCCAGGCAGTTTGTCTCAAAGTCTACAATTTTTTGAGACATTGAAAAAAAATTCCAGAAAAAAGAAAATAGTATTATATTATACTAAAAAAGGCTTCTACATATCACTTGAGCATCAAAAAATTCTGAAAAAATTCCCTGAGATTGGAAACATTTTTTTTGGATCACTGGAAATTTTCCTCAAAATATTTTGACCATAGTTGGACCATTTTACCCTTGAGGCTTACTTTGCTCATTAATTGACATTTCTTTGGTGCATTACTACCATTCTTTTTTGAGTCTCTTTTTTGTAGTTTAAATTTGTCTTTAAATACTCTATTTAGTTTACACTTTCGAAATTTTGTTTTTGATTTTGGTCTCACTCTCTCTAAAACTCAATCTCTATCACTCTCTCTAACACTCAGTCTCCCTCACTCTCTCTCAATCCCTCTCAGTCTCCCTCACTCACTCTAACACTCAGTCTCCCTCACTCTCACTCTCTCTAACAGTCACTCTCCCTCACTCTCCCTCACTCTCTCTAACTCTCAATCTCCCTCACTCACTCTCACTCTCTCTAACACTCACTCTCCCTCACTCTCTCACACTCTCTTTTAGTCTCCCTCACTCTCTCTCAATCTCTCTCATTCTCCCTCACTCTCTCTAACACTCAGTCTCCCTCACTCTCTCTCACTCTCTCTAACACTCACTCTCCCTCACTCTCTCTCACTTTCTCTAACACTCACTCTCTCTCAATCTCTCTCACTCTGTCTAACACTCACTCTCCCTCACTCTCTTTCACTCTTTCTCACTCTCTCTCACTCACTCTCTCTCAATCTCCCTCACTCTCTCTCACTCTCTCTAACACTCACTCTCTCTCAATCTCTCTCACTCTGTATAACACTCACTCTCCCTCACTCTCTCTCACTCTCTCTAACACTCACTCTAGATCTCTCAATCTCCCTCACTCTCCCTCACTCTCTCTAACACTCAATCTCCAAATATAGAGTATTTAAAAACAAATTTAAACTCTGAAAAGAGACTCAAAGAGTGCTAGCAATGCACCAAAGAAAGTACAACAAAGTGAGCAAATAAGCCTCCAAGGGGCAAAATTGTCCAAATGTCCCTAAAAAATTTTGAGAAAATTTCTCAACGATCCAAATAATGTTTACTAACAGTGGAAATTTTTGTGGAATTTTTGGAATTTTTTTGATTCTCCCATGATTAGGTTGATGCCCTTTTTTCTTGTAAGATAATACTTTTTTTTGCTGTTTTTTCTATTTTTCAGTATTTTCTTTTTTTTTTTGAATTTTTTTAATGTCTCAAATAATTCTAGATTTTTAGACAAACAACTTGGCTTTTGAATCACTGAAAAAGGAGCTATATTGAATCGAGAAACACAATTTGAAATTTTGAACAAACACTTTTGGATCAAACTGCAGAAAATGAAGAAGAGTTCCTCAAGAACACCAAGAACAACATTGATTTCTTTAAACAGGGTTATCTCAATGAATACTCAACCAAATCAGTAGTCCATTTTGTGCGAAATTTCACAAGGAATCTGAATAAATCATCAATTCGCACAAAAAAGTTGAAGAGCTTACTCAAAACGCGAAATTTAAAAAAAAAACGCGTTTTTGGGTTTTGAAATTGGGTCAATGCTCAAAACTCAACCAAAATTCATGAAACAACTTGCAATAGGAGCGAAATTACTCCAGTAGATGATTTCAAGCAACAAATTTCATCAAAAACGATCCAAAACTGGAAACGAAATTGAAATTGCAAGAACAAATATGACTTTGGTTTTGAACTCTAAAAGTGATGAAATCAAGCTCAAAATCAGTGAAACAAAGTTCGTGTTATGTTCACGGTAAACGACGACGGAGATGGCGGTGAGGTGAGATTGATTATAGATTGTGTGTTGAGAAGCATAATTAATGATGTTAATTTACACATACTTTGTAATGTTAATTTGCTAATAAAAAAAATAATTTTTTTCTGAATATTACAATAATTATTTTCCCACCACTTAACTTTTTAAAATTACAGTTTGGCACCTAGGATCAATTTTGAGAATAAATTGATAACCCAGAATAGCAGGTTGCGTAAATTCAATCTTGGCCGTTAAATATTATATTCAAATTCAACGGTTATTTTTACTGCCTCACCGGTGAGAGACCTAGACGTCGCCTGAGTTACGCGACAATTCGAGTTTACAAAGTATAGGATAGGATACTTGATTTGACCGACAGTGTTGTGGTGTTTGGGGATTGCTACTTTGCTAGAAACAAATCAAACAAAAAGTACACTGCAAATGTAAAGTGTTTTTATTCCTTATTCTTCTATGTGATAGAAATTTGTGAATTAATGGGACTGATCTCTGTGTGTATGTGATTGGAAGAAGTTAAAAGAGAAAAAGAAAAGAATAGGGAAAAAACTGAAACTCACCCATATATATATATATCTGTAATGGTAGTACTCCCCCACCATCGAGTTTGCAAAGTAAGCATACATGCTGAAATTTCAAGAGAACTATTTGCACATGTTTTGCATTCATTAATTTTATTTAATTTTTTAATTCTTATAATGAGTTTCAATTTTTAGTTTATAATTTCAATGAAACTAAGGCAAGATGTATTACCACCAAGAAAAGATGTTTGGAGTGTGTTGTCACGGTAACCCCCAAATTATTTTAAATTTTAAAAATAAATAGTATAATATCAGAAGAAATATATCTATAAATAAAACTTTCGCCGAAATGTTCAGGAATGTGAATCCGAGTGCAGTGGTAAATTCCTGCACTATCCAATAACAGTACCCATGTTCGATCCCCACTTTTCTTTTTTTAATATTTCATATCTTAAATTTAAAAACAACGAAAAAAAGCAAGAATGGGCGAACAAGGATTCGAACCTAAATTCTCAAGCTTCTTCAAAACGCCCTTTGCCACCAAACCAATTATAAACCAGTTTTTCAATTGAACAGAAAATAAATATATATTTTAGTCTGGTACTCCTAAAAAATTCTTCCATGCTCCATCACTGAGTCTAAGGCAGGATGTTTGGGTGTTCTCAGGAACACCGGGATCACCCCCTGGATCCGCCCCTGATCATAGAGCTGGATTATTTACCAGTGGTGAATGGTGTGATAGAAACCAACAATCAAACACTGACTTAGGCGTTATTACTTCTTCTTGTAAATTGTAATTATCAAATTGTGAAAGCTATAGGATTAGCTACATTAGGAGGCAAGCTAATCTCGTTGCTCATACTCTAGCTAGGGCATCGAGATATTATGCTAGTTCTCAAGTCTTTGATTTCAGGCCAACCTGTATTGATACTATTCTTATGAATGAAATGAACTAAGTTCGTTTGTGTAAAAAAAAGTTAGTATTATTAGCGCACTCATTCAAGAGTTATGCCTTACCCGCCTTTTTTATTAGTTATTGTTTTGACTTTCACTTCAGCTTAATTAAAGTGTTGCAGTTATTAATTTTTAAATATTTTAAATCTTAAATCTTAAATTTGCTATTTTAAAATCAATTAATTGAAAGATATAATTTGTCTAAAAATGTGATACAAGAAGAAGTTATTTAATGGAGATAATTTTTTTAGAGATAAGTAGAGATTAAGTATTTTGCTTAAAAGAAAAAACATATTTAGTAGTATATGGTCTTATTTTACATAATGTTTTTTATGAATAGTATGTGTATATTTAGTTGTTCGCTTGCGAGGAAGCGTTATCCTTGGGGTGTTCTTCTTTTAGTAGGGTTTGTTTCTTTATAATCACCGCCAGATAATTGAGTTTGTTACTCTGCATGGTGATGACTTGGTTTTAAAAGGAAACAATCGATTGATGACTTCTTATCTTAAAGAGAAAAATCGATTTATGCCTTTTATTTGAAAGCAAAGAATCGATTCATGTATTTTCTTTTGAAAGCAAAGAATCGATTGCTTGCTTTATAAAGTTGTTTTTTTTTAGAGCAAACAATCGATTATGCGACTATGTTTTACAAGTAATCAATCGATTTTCCACTTATCACAATAGAGTTAAGAATCGTTCCAACGGTCATATTTTTACAAACTCTATAAATAGGCTTAGGGTTTCTCACGATTGATTAACAACCTACAAATCTAAAAAGAACAGAACGCGAACTCTCACCGTTACACTCATTCTTCACGTTCTTCATCTAGGGTTAGGTTGGGAATCGCGTTAATCCAAATCTCTCATCTCTCTCAATTGTATCCTAGTTCTCAATTGTATCCTAGTTCTCAACTCTCACCGTTACACTCATTCTTCACGTTCTTACATCATTGTCATATGCTTGAGTGATTGGATCCTAGTTCTCAATTGTAAACATCTATATTTGATTGTTGTGAAATCCTAAGAGTTGTCTTGGGTAATTCAATCAGGGAGATTGAATTGTAGTGAAATCCTTAGCGGAGAGCTTGGGTTCTATATTTTGGAAAATTGAGATCGGTGTGATAGCTATAGGGGATTTGCTTGCTTGTAAGACGTTGAAGAAGTTCTTCTCTTATAGTGGTTATTATCATGTCCGAAGGTTGCAAAGCCGGAGGCCGAGGACATAGGGCTTTTTATCCCGAACCTCGTAAAAATCACGGTGTACTTCTTTCCCGTATCTTTACATTGCATTTCCTTTATATTTGTTAATTGTCATTGCATTTGATATTATTGTGCTTAGCTTTCATTATCATTATAATTGTTTCTGCCATTGGTAAAGCTTGCATAGGTGTTGCATATAGTTTAAATCCACATTTCCGCATTCGATTTAAACTAGCATCTTTAATTATCAAAAATCAAAAAGATTTCATTTTTAGCATATAGTCCAACAATTGGTATCAGAGTTAGAAATTGCATATAGAGCTTAACATCTCGCAATTTTTGTGTGATCATGGGTTCGTTTATGAAAGAGGGGATGTCCTTCAATAGGCCACCCCTATTCGATGGGACTAACTATGACTATTGGAGTAGTCGAATGAAATGTCATGTGCAGGCTATAGATTTCACTTTATGGAGGATCATTGTTGATGGACCACTCACTCCTATGAGAATCAAGATTACTAAACCTGGTGTTGCTGTTGAGGAAGGTACTGCAAAATCTCAAGCTACTGGTACAGCTGAGGAAGTACCTATTGAAGATATTTATGCCATTGACTTGAGTGAGCTGAGAAAGCCTGATCTAGAAAAAATATCTCTCAATGCAAAAACGATGAATATTCTTCACCTACTTCTATGTGAAGAAGAGTATGGAAGGGTGAAAGGATGTTAGACAACCAAGGAAATTTGGGACTGTCTAGAAGCAACACATGTTGGTACGATTCAAGTGAAGGATACAAAGATTAGAGTTCTCATTTCTGAGTATGAAGCTTTCAAGATGAAGGAAGGTGAGTCTGCTGCACCTATGCACCAAAGAGTGAACTTGATAGTGAATAACTTGAGAGCACTTGGGAAGAAATATTCAACAAAGGATTTGAATGGGAAGATTCTTGCATCCTTAGACTTGTGCTATCACTGAAGCCAAAGATATTGGCACTTTACCTCAAGAAGACTTGATTGGGTCACTTCTTGCATTTGAGGTGGTGTTGGCCGCTAAGAAGACTCAAGAAAAAGAAGCGGTCAAAGAAAGGAAGTCTCTTGCTCTTGCTGCTGCCAAGACTTCTAAGATGGCAAGGAAAGAGGTTGAGTTTGATGAAGAATCCGATGATGAAAACATGGCTATGTTTGCCAAGAAATTCAAAAAAAATCATGAAATTCAACAAGCTTGGGAAGGGTGACTATTCAAAGAAATCCGGGTACAACAAAGGGTATAGTTTTGAGAAAAGAGATGATCAACCAAAATGTTTTGAATGCAACAAACCGGGTCATCTCAAGGTGAATTGTCCAAAGCTAAAGTCTAAGTACCCACAGAAGAAAGCCATGAAGGCTACATGGGACGATATTGACACTGAGGGTGAAACAGATGAAGAAGAGGAGGTTGCAAATGTTGTTTGTCTTTTCGCAAATGACACCCCTGAGGCTACATGGGACGATCTTGACACTGATAGTGAAACAGATGAAGAAGAGAAGGCTGCCAAGGTTGTTTGTCTTATGGCAAATGACACCCCTAAGGTAATCCTTGCTAACCATAGTTTTTCTGATTCACTTGAACATGATGACTTATTTGATGATGCGCGTAGTAGTCAAGACTTGAGTGAGGCTTTTGAAGCTCTTTATAATGAACATGAAACTCTTTTGATTAAATCTAAGGATTTGACAAAGAGCAACAAAAGCATGCTCACTCAAATTGAGACTCTTGAGAAGGAGGTAGCTAAGTTGAAGAATGAGCTACATAAAACTAAACCTTTCAACCTTGAGCTTCTTGAACTTAAACAAAATTTTGAAAAAGTGAAGGTTGAAAATGAAAATTTGATAGAATCCTCAAAAAAGTTTGAGGTTGGTGAAAAGACTTTAACCAAGTTACTTCATTCCCAACATGAATATGTTGATAGGAGAGGTATTGGGTATGAAGGTAATTCCACCTCCTCTGATTTGAAAAAGAAAGTGATTTTTGTAGTTGCCACTTCAAGTAAGACACCTACTGTTTTCTCTTGCACTTATTGTCAGAAAGGGAATCATAGCTCTCATAGATGCCCTATTCGTAGATTATGTGAGCTTGGTACCCTTATACCTGCTTGTAAGAAACCAAGGTGGATTGTGAAAACAAACCCCTTGAGGACTAACCCCATGGACCCAATAAAATTTGGGTACCTCGTACTAGTTGTTGATGTTCCTTTTGCAGGTTGGTCAGTCATTCAAGAAGAAAAATGAATCTGCACAAGTAATAGGTAAAGGTTGTGTGGGTAAGGAAAACACAATCAAGATTCAAAATGCTTTACTAGTTGATGGTGTGAAATTCTACTTGTTAAGTGTCAGTCAATTATGTGATAGTGATTTTGATGTGTATTTTTTCGTTGATAAATGTGTTATTACTCATAGGATTTCTAAACTTTATATTACTGGCTTTCGAGAAAATAATGTGTATTATGTTGATTTTGACAATGTGAGTAATGATATTGTATGCATGCCCTCTTTGCTTGATGATGTGAATTTGTGGCATAGACGTCTAGGACATGCTAGTATAGAACTTTTATCTAAGTTGTGTAATAATGAGCATGTTAGAGGTCTATTGATAACTCTCATTTATGATAGTTATTACTTGTTTTCAAAACTGAAATCATTGTGAATTCTTAAGTAAAGTAGTGATTATTAGTGTAAATATTGTGTGTTAGAAGAAGTATAAGGTGTAGACTTGGAAATTTTATTAAATGGCACTTTGGTGCCTATTGTGTGCTTTGATCTTTTTAATTCATTGCTGCAGCATTAGATGTCGCAACACTGCCAATTTGCGAAAGATGAAAGAGAAAATGATGAGGCGTTGATTTCAAGGCAAAGGACAGCTGACGTCAGGGAATGTGCGTGTGTGTGCGTGCCTTAATGAGAATATTCCATGATGCCTCCCAATTTTGGGCACAATGGTCCTTTGAGCACACATAAGGACAAATGGCGCCTCCCATTTAGGGTTTTACCTAGGATCATGTGCCCTTCACTATAAAAAGCTGCTCTTCTCCCTCATTTCGAACACTTGGCCGAAAGAGGAAGGTATAGAAATAGCTTTCTCCATTTTCGTGCAAGCTCACCTCAAAATCACAAAAAGATACAATTGCTGGAACTGTTGCTGCAGCATCACTGGAGCTACTTCATCTTGGTGGATTTCTACATTGAAGAGCTGGATTTGCTTCTCCATTGTTCCCTTTGGAGTTCTCTTCTTCGGTTCAACATTAGTAGTATAATTTCTATCCTTGATTTTTGTAGTATGACTTCAACAATGTTGTTTAAGTTATTTCCTTCGTTTTGTTTGCTCAACATGAGCTAAATACTCATAGTTGAGGTGCTGGACCTAATGTAATGGATTTATTATGTTATTAATGAAGTATGTTTGATGTTAAGCATTTTATCTTGTGTATGATAATATTTCCATCTTAGATTAGCAATGACCAACTAATCTAAGTAGCATTTATGAATTCAGACATGGTTTGTAAATTTAACTCACAAGATAATATGGATTGTGTTCATTAAAAGACATTTTAAAGTTCCTTGCTTAATCCCTAGACATAGAAGGACAAAATCCATAAGGTGAATACTGCGGGTGCCTTAGCAACCTAGGGCGTACTCTTTTAGGGTTTAGACATAAACTCTTGCGAGGAAACCCTAGTGTGAAGTATTTGACAAAATACATCTATTGCTGCAGCACCTAATGCTGCAGCATTGAACATACCATTAACTGCATTTTAATGAAGTTACTAATGTGAAAGCATCTCAACTTGTTCTCATCATCTGATCTTTATTACCTTTTACTTTTATCGCTGTGAATGTCACCAAATATTTGTGTCTTTACTTTTGTTACCATCACTATTTTGTTAATCAAATTAAGCATTAATCCTCGTGGGAACGATTTTTATTTCTACTATATTACTTGTTGGACAGTGTACACTTGCACTACCCCATTTTACACAACATCTATCCAAGCTGAAGTATGAAAAGGGTCAATTATGTGATGCATGTCAGCTGGGTAAATTGCATAGATCTTCCTTCAATCCAGAACCTGTTATTTCCACTAACAATGTGCTTGAATTGCTCCATCTCGATTTATTTGGTGAGATTGATGTTGTAAGTCTAGGAGGGTCCAAGTATGTCTTCGTGATTGTAGATGATTATTCTAGGTATACTTGGGTCATTCTACTTGCAAATAAAAGTGATGATTTTAATGAGTTTGCTAAGCTGTGCAGAAAGTTACAGAATGAGAAAAGCTTAGCCATCAAGGAAATTAGAAGTGATCATGGAGGAGAGTACGAAAATTCATCATTCAGGACTTGGTATGAAAAGTATGGTGTTCATCACAACTTTTCAGCTCCAAGGACTCCTCAACAAAACGGTGTGGTGGGAAGGAAGAACAGAACCATGCAACAGATGAGCAGAACAATGTTGAACGAGCACAACCTTTCCAAGTATTTTTGGGGACATGCAGTAGATACAGCATGTCAAGTGCTAAACCGGGTGTACTTGAAGCCATCTCTTAACAAGACGCCATACGAGTTGTGGAATGGTAGAGCTCCAAATATTTCATACTTCAAGGTTTTTGGAAGTAAGTGCTACATTCTCAACACAAAGGACAAGTTGGGTGAGTTTGATGCAAAATCAACTGAAGGTATTTTTATGGGTTATTCAAGTCATAGTAGAGCATATATTGTTTACAATAAAATTGATAAATGTATGCAAGAATCATGTTTCTTTTGATGAGACTAACCCGTTTGCTAAGAAAGTTAATGATGAGGATGAAGTGGTTGAAGTGATCAAAGACAGAATGCCTGAATCAACCAGTGGAAGTGTGGAAGAAGCCGAGGTGAAAGTGGAACCTCAAGAAGAAGTTGAAGTGGAACGAGAGCCCCAAGACATTGATGACCATCTCCATGGAAGAACACACGATGATTTACCCAAGACTTGGAAATCAGTTCGAGATCATCCCATGGAGCAAATTATTGGTAGTCCATCAAAGGGGTAACCACTCGTTCTTCTCTTAATCATTTATGCTTTCATAGTGCTTTTGTCTCTCAGATAGTTCCTAATAATATTATATGTGATCCAGAATGGGTTGTGTCAATGCAAAAAGAACTTGAACAATTTGAACGGAACAAAGTTTGACATTTAGTTGAAAAACCTGTTGATAGAACCATCATTGGTACTAAATGGGTTTTTCGCAACAAACTTGATGAAACTGGTGTTATTTTATTAAATAAAAGTCGTTTAGTTGTTCAAGGTTTTAACCAAATCGAAGGGGTGGATTTTGAAGAAACTTTTGCTCCGGTGGCTAGGTTGGAGTCCATTTGTATAATACTAGCCTTTGCTAGTTATATGGACTTCAAACTACACCAAATGAATGTCAAGTGTGACTTCCTAAATGGATTTTTAGAAGAGGAAGTATATGTAAAACAACCCCCTGGTTTTGAAGATTTTAAAAAACCAAACCATGTTTTCTAACTTGACAAAGCACTTTATGGATTAAAACAAGCTCCTAGAGCTTGGTATGAGAGACTAAGCAAACATTTAATGGCAAATGGTTTCAAAAAGGGTAAGATTGATTCTACCTTATTCCTTAAGACCAAGGGCAAACATATCATAGTAGTTCAAATTTATGTCGATGATATTATTTTTGGGTCTACTCATGATGATCTGTGCAAAGAGTTTTCTGACATGATGACTAGCGAGATTGAGATGAGCGTGATGGGGGGAGCTGAACTTCTTTTTGGGACTTCAAGTGAAGCAGATGAAGGAAGGAATCTTCATCTGTCAAAACAAGTTCTCAAAGGAGCTACTAAAGAAGTTTGACATGAGTGATGCAAAGGAGATTGGTACTCCCATGGCGACTGCAACAAAGTTGGATAAGGACGAGCAAGGTAAACCAGTAAACGAAATGATGTATGGAGGTAGGATCGGTAGTCTCTTGTATTTAACTGCTTCTCGATCTGATATTATGTTTGCTGTGTGCTTGTGTGCCCGATTTCAAGCATGTCCCAAAGAATCACATTTAAAAGCTGTAAAACAGATTCTTAGACATGTTAAGGGAACCACAGATTTTGGACTATGGCACCCGAAATCGAGTCAGTTTGCTTTAGTCGGTTTTTGTACGTGATGCTGATTTTGCTGGATGTACATTAGATAGGAAAAGTACTAGTGGAACCTGTCATTTCTTAGGGCCTTGTTTGACCTCCTGGTCTAGTAAAAAACAGAACAGTGTTGCTTTGTCCACCGCTGAAGCCGAATATGTGGCGGTTGGAAACTGCGTGGCACAAGTTTTGTGGATGAAACAGACGTTGGAGGATTTTGGTTTGTTATATGACAATGTGCCCAGTTCTATGTGATAACACTAGTGCCATTAACATAGCTAAGAACCCCATCCAACACTCTAGAACTAAACATATAGAAATAAGATATCATTTCATTAGAGACCATGTTTCTAGGGGGAGCATAGCATTAAATTTTGTAGGCACCGATGACCAACTAGCGGACATCTTCACGAAACCACTAGTCGAAGCTCAATTTTGCAAGAGCTCTGTATGCTAGATTTTGCCAATTTGTAATATGATTATATGATGTGTGTCTTGTGTGTATTCCCTCCTTTTTGATGAAAACAAAGGGGGAGAAAGACTTGCTGCTTATTGCATTGCTTACTCGTTTATTTCAGTCACTATGTTATTGGATTAGTTTTTTTTTATGCTTATGCTTAGGGGGAGCTTATGCCGTTGTTTCTTGTTTATCGCCTCCCTATGCATAAGGTAATTTGTTATCATCAAAAAGGGGGAGTTTGTTGAACCAAGGTCAAACACTCTATGTTTTGTATGATAACAACTTACAATATGTTTACTAATGTTTATAGTTGAACCAAAGCACATGGCATGATATCTTAAAGTGTAGCAGCTCGACATGATATCTTGTAAGGCGTTTGACATGATATCTTAAAGTGTAGCAGCTCGGAGGAGAAGCTACTCAAGCGTTCAAGACTTATGTGTTATATTGCTTTGCATAGGACGGACGCTTGTAAGATCCCGTTACTTAAGCTTTATGACTTTTGTAGTTGAGAGATGATCTTTTAAAATAGAACCATTTTGTTAAAATAGAATTGAGCTAGGCTTGGAAAAATCTTTTATATAAAAGCATGCTAATAGGTTAGGCACATATAATGAATTGTTGTTTTTTAAAGAAAATAGATTCATGGCTTAGTGTTTTAAAAGAACTTGTTTTTGAAGTAAAGAATCGATTCTTGATTTGGTCTTTAAAGCAAGAAATTGATTTCTCTCTTGCTTTTAGAGCTAGAAATCGATTTCTCACTTCCTAGTGTAAAGCCAAGAATCGATTTGTGGCTTGATTGTTTTTAAAAGAACTTGTTTTGGAAAGAAAACAATCGATTGATGACTTTGTGTATTTTAAGCACTAAATCGATTTTTTAATTTGTTTCTAAAGCCAAAAATCGATTTCACATTAGATTGGTTTTAAAAGAACTTGTTTTGGAAAGAAAACAATCGATTGATGACTTCGTTTTTAAAGGAAACAATCGATTGATGACTTCTTATCTTAAAGAGGAAAATTGATTTGCCTTTTATCGATCCATGTCTTGTCTTTTGAAAGAAAAGAATCGATTGCTTGCTTTATAAAGTTGTTTTTTTAGAGCAAACAATCGATTATGTGACTATGTTTTACAAGCAATCAATCAATTTTCTACTTATCACTATAGAGTTAAGAATCGTTCCAACTGTCATATTTTTACAAACTCTATAAATAGGCTTAGGGTTTCTCACGATTGATTAACAACCTACAAATCTAAAAAGAACAGAACGCGAACTCTCACCGTCACACTCATTCTTCACGTTCTTCATATAGGGTTAGGTTGGGAATCACGTTAATCCAAATCTCTCATCTCTCTCAACTACATAATTGTCATATGCTTGAGTGATTGGATCCTAGTTCTCAATTGTAAACATCTATATTTGATTGTTGTGAAATCCTGAGAGTTGTCTTGGGTAATTCAATCATGGAGATTGAATTGTAGTGAAATCCTTAGCGGGGAGCTTGGGTTCTCAATTTGGGAAAATTGAGATTGGTGTGATAGCTATAGGGGATTTGCTTGCTTGTAAGACGTTGAAGAAGTTCTTCTCTTATAGTGGTTATTATCAAGTCCGAAGGTTGCAAAGCTGGAGGCCAATGACGTAGGGCTTTTTATCCCGAACCTCGTAAAAATCACGGTGTACTTCTTTCCCTTATATTTACATTGTATTTCCTTTATATTTGTTAATTGTCATTGTGTAACAGCCTGATTTTCGTATTAGTAGTTTTTGTGTATATGTATGAATATAATAGTAATTTTGTGAAATATTGTCCATCTTAGTAATTATGTATTTTAATAATATTTGTTATTTTAAATGATTTTGTATATTTAGGTGTGTTTGAATTATCAAACATGTGGAAATGGTATTAAACTGTATTTTTATTCTATGTTGGTACTACATTTTGTTGCTATTCAATTATGTTGTTTATAGAGTATTTATAGTTGAAATATTATTATTTTAGTTAATTATTTTATTCTATAAAATATTGGTGTTTAAAGTATAATTGATTTTCAGAAATGATTTTGGGTTATTGAGGTGCTAAAATAGTTGTATTCTTGAATTGAGATTTAAATGTGGACAAAAAAAATGAGTTTTGGGATTTTTTACTAACGCACAACCCCCCTTCTCTGCTAGGGGCCATACTTCGTCTAACCCCCTCTACTCGGTGGACACCCCCAAACCTTGAATATTCCCAAAATACCCTCACGGGGAAAAACCCACCCAACTGCATTTTAACTGGTTCGGCGCACGTTGGCCGAACCAGTTCAGACGTGGTGCCACCGAACCAGTAAAAAAGGGGGGTGTCTGTGTGTTTGTTTTTGGTTCGGACGACCGTGCGCCGAACCATCGTTTGATCACAGGACTCATTAATGACATTTTAGTCTTTTCACGCGTGTTAGGGTTGTCTACTGAGTAGCTAGGGGGTTGGACGAAGTATGGGCCCTCTGCTAGACGCACCCCCCTCTAAACCCACTTAAGTCAGAACTGTTTCCAGCCCAATCCAGCGCACCCAATGGACCCAAATCCGACCCGGATCAGCTTCTTCTTCCTCAGAACTGTGTTGCAGCAAAACCCTAGGCCACCACCCTTCTCCAACTTCGTTTTTCTTCCATGAGTCGCGGCCATGTCCCAAACTTCACATACCAACTCGAAATCGCGCTCTGAGTTCAATTTTGGCCTCAGTTTCATCGATTGGTGCCTCGTTCAGCCAGTTTCAGCCACGACCCTCTAACCCAAACGGGTGGTTTCCGCCATTTTTGACCAAACCGAAGCTCCACCGCGTGAATCATGGCTTCCGTGACAGACCCACCGTCCCTCCTCTCCATTCGCGAGTTTCATCCCTTCTCTACTTCTGATTACAACCGCAACCAACCCAATCATTGTCATACCGGAGTTGTTCCTCTCTCTCTCTAAGACAGTGCTGCAGTTTCTTCCACAACCCACACATTTTTGGTTAGTCTTACTATTTTTCTGATCAATCATGAACTAAATGATATTTTGATATATCGAGTATACATACATACATATATATATATATATATATATATATATATATATATATATATCCGAACTCTATTAACTTTTGATATATGTAATGTTTTGGAACAATATAAGTGAAGAGTTTTATATCAATTTCTATATCTATCGGTTCCAGGTTTTTTTTTGTTCGGGATCATCGCTGGCTACCCACACAGTGTCCCAACGAAGGACTAATCTACGCTCGCGCGTAGAGACTCTTAACCATTGCGCTGGCTAACACCCTATTTGACGTGGGCGGGAATCGAACTCGGGAGCAAACCGGATCGACCCCCACTACGTCCCAGAGGTAGCCTGGACCACTGGGCTACGAGCGTTGGTTTATCGGTTACAGGTTTTATATCAAGTTATATATTGACCATCAAGCTATGTATATACATATGAATATATATGATCTATCCAAATTCATTCAAAGTGATATATTATTAGACTTGTGATTTTCTTATATTAACGTGGCTTGCTCAAGTAGATGATTTTGAGTTTTGACGTTGGATAAGGATTTTAAATAACTTAACATCCTAATTTCGAAACTATTTAAGATTTGGTTAATATAATTTTAGTTAGCATTATCTTTAGTATATTCTTTTAATGTATTTTTACAATGTAAAAGGGATTTTATAGTTAATTCATTATAAGAGCAATTGATTATCTTCAATATTTTCAGTTTAATGACTTTTGTATTGTCGTCGCCGTTGTTGTTGTATAATGGTACGTGTTCGAGTCAGACATACCCCCGCTAGAATTAAATAACGCTCGTGAGCTCGTGATTTCTCTTCGTAGATTCGCTATTGGAATACACTTTGATATCAGGTACAAGGGGAAATGGTTTCTAGTCTATATGGGGAATAGGGGATAGGACTAGAATGGTGTTGATTATCATTATTCCTATTTTGCTTGTATTTATTTATTATTTATTTATATATTTATTTATATTATCTATTTAGTTTGGATGACTGTAATTATTCTGGATGACTGTAATTATTTAAGGGTCTGTAAATAATTAGATGACTGTAATCATTCTAGATGACTATAATAATTTAATGTCTGTAGATGATTTAGAGGACTGTAATTGCACTGGGTGACTGTAATAATTTGAATATCTGTAAATGAAGTGCTCATGGATTAGAACGATAGGTAAGACTAAATGATGCAAAGTTTTTAAGTTCCCGATCGATATTTCGATATTTGTCAATGTAGCCAAGTTTGACTTGGAACCCGTAAAGTCATTAAATGACTTGACCTTTGTGATTCTGGTGATTGTTAGTTTGCGTTAAGCGTATTGTTATCGGAGACTTGCCGCACAATGAGCAAGTTATCCTTCGTCGATGATTAACGAGTTGTTTCGTGTTGAAGAATCTTGTCGCAGCATGGGCAAGAAATCGTTGCAGTATGGACGAGCTGTATCTCCGTGATCGAGATTTGTTGAAGGAACCTTGTCGCAGCATGGGCAAGGACTCGTCGCAGCATGGGCGAGCCGTACCTTAAAAGTTGATGATTGCAAGAAGAACCTTGTCGCAGTATGGGCAATGACTCGTCGCAGTATGGGTGAGCCGTACCTCAATAGTTGAAATTGTATAAGAGGAACTTTGTCGCATTATGGGCAAGGACTCGTCGCAGTATGGGCGAGCCGTACCTCAAGGATGGTAGGGATGATGATAGGTGGGGTGGTAAGCAAACGATTATAGGAGTGGTATTAGAGACGGCCACGACTCGGCCTTGCGGGTAGGCCCAGTGGGGGGATCCTAAGTGGGGCACTGCTGGGGCGTTCCGTAAAACACTGGGTATCCTGACTAGACTCTATCTATTTCCCGGGATGTGAGGGCACTTGCATCCGCTTACCCAGAGTTAGATGGATCCAGATTTATCGCGGAGTAGTGGGTAGGATCTTCTCGACGTTGCACTAGATTGAAGATAATGACAATAGTTGATGAACGACCGAGCATGCGTGGCATGTTCGTTGGATTCCCCGTGGTGGTATTTGCCGTTCGTTGAGGATGATGATCTTAGTTGATGACTGTCTGAGCATGCAGGTTATGTTTGTCATATATACTGTCGTGACTGTTACGGTGTGATGCGATCTCATTGCTCCTTATGTACGAGCCCTCTGTGGCTTCACTTTGTGGCATGTTGTGTTTATCACTCTTTTGAGAGTGACTGTTTGATGTTGATTTGATGGATTGTGGTAGTCTTTGCTATTTTAGTTTCGGTCTTATATTCCTTATATGGTTTGGACGCTCTTTCTCACCTGTGCACCATTTTTTAGATCGAATTCCAGGTGTTGTTGGAGCAGTCTTCTACGATCAGGCAGCGGTGAAGATGTGGTCTCTACGATCATCCAGTGACTTTAAGTAGGACACCCCGCATTGATGTTAATTTATTTTTATTTAATTGATTAAATGTTTATTGCTCTGATTATGTGATATCGGGATTTGGGTTGTATTTTCAATATCATATTTCAGGTCATTTTCGGTTACTGTATTAAAATAAATGTTTTATCGCTTTAGTCGTTAATGTTAGTATAAATCATGTCTATGTGATTTAAGGAGTTGGTTGACATCTTCTACTTGCGAAAGATATTTCGAAAATAGACTGACAATTTGATTTGAAAAAACAAATTTACTCGTTTTCCGCATTGTTTTCATCTATAATTACTTTCGGGGTAAATGGTGTCACACATTGCATTCTATATTATTGTGCTTAGCTTTCATTATCATTGTAATTGTTTCTGCCATTGTTAAAGCTTGCATAGGTGTTGCGTGTAGTTTAAATCCACATTTCCGCATTCGATTTAAAGTAGCATATTTAATTCTCAAAAATCAAAAAGATTTCTTTTTTAGCATATATAACCTTATTCCCCCCTCCCCCCCCCCCCCCGCTCTAAGGATATCATATAGTCCAACACGTGGTTTTGGACTGTTCTTGGTGGTTTCTGCTTATCGTCTTCTCTCTCAGCTGTCATCATGTGTTCCGAGGCTGTCTAATCAGGTGCTTGGGGTTCTAAACATGGTGTAGAAGAGTTTTGCTCCTTCTAAAGTAATTTTCTTCTCTTGGAAGCTCCTCTTGGATAGAGTTTCTAGACGGTCTACCTATTTAGTAGAGGGGTGATCTCGGATTTGGATGCCACAACTTGTATCTTGTGCAGAGTTTTTAGGAATCCTCCCTTCATCTCTTTTTGTAGGTGCATGTATTCTTCTGCAATTCAGCATGTCTTGCAGCAGGATATTTTGTCCTTTCTTCTTCAGTTCATACATGTCGGTCGTCCATTTAGGTGTAAACATGGTTTGATGCTCATCTGACATATCGTTCTCTGGATTATTTGGGACCTAAGAAACAAATATAGTTTTTCTGAAGGTGTACCTGATTTTTGGCGATGTTTTGACATGATACTATCACTTTCTTGGTGGTAGTTCCAGCCTCCAAGCTAGGGGAAATTCTTTGGCCTTATTTATTTTATGAGTGATACGTTGTTCCTATTGATTGTATTTCCAAGAGTGGTAGTAAGTTTCAATGGTTTTTCCTTTTGTGGCGTTTGATATTTCTCGATTATATATGGATTGAATACCCTTTGAGCGCAACTATATATTTATATCTATATGTTTGCCTTTAATGAAAATAATTATGTAAAGAGCTTTGTATACCTTGGTTTACTTCTTCTTAAGTAATATTCGGCTTTTTAAAAAGAAACTTTACACACACAAATGCATGTATGTATGTGAAGTGCAAACAATTGAGTAAAATTCATGTGAACTTGTACTCATAAAATTCCCGCTACAACTTTTATTTATTTAATGTGGCATATATTTCTTTCTTTTTGACAGAAAAAATACGTCAAAAAATGACAGAAACTAAACATGACAATAGATCCAACTTCTGGTCCATGTTCAATTTGGGGAAGCTATTGGTTTATTGAAAGCCTTGGAGTCACCATCTTTAATTGAGAGATACAATTTAAGCCCAACATGTGTTTTTTATGGTGCCAACTCATCTAGCCATTAGATGCAGAATGACTCAACATGTTTTCTATATAACAACAATAAAAAAGACATGATTCTCGCTTGACCTAATGGATCCATATTTTGTGCTAAAAGAAACACGTACTATTTACGTATACATACACCTCACCATATATGTACATGTCATGCATGAAGCGCGCACTATACGCCGCATAATCATATATTTCGTAAAGATCTGGATTTTTGTTGTCACAACGCAGTACAACAACATGTAGAGCTGTCCGACCTAGAGAGAAAATTGGAGGGGATCCAAATTGCTTTCGTAGATATAACAATTAAACTTCACGTATCTTGCTATATATGTACCGCATAATCATATATTTCGTGAAGATCTGGAATTTTGTCGCCACACGATACAGTAACATGCATAATTAACTATCTGGAATTTTGTCGCCACATTGCTTTCGTTAATATGAAAATTGAACTTTAGGTGCTTTGCTCTATTTTCCGCATAATCATATATTTCATAAAATGAATTTACTTGTTAATAATATTCGGCTTTTTAAAAAGAAACTTTACACACACCAATGCATGTATGTATATGAAGTGCAAACAATTGAGTAAAATTCATGTAAACTTGTACTCATAAAATTCCCGCTAAAACTGACTTTATTTATTGTGGCACTTCTTTCTTTTTGACAAAAAAAAAGGCGTCAAAAAATACAGAAACTAAACATGACAACGTACTACTACTAGTTGTAGATCCAACTTCTGGTCCATGTTCAATTTGGGGAGGCTATTGGTTTATTAAAAGCTTTGGAATCAAGGCCTTTAATTGAGAGATATAATTAGTTTTTGATCTAGAGCCAAAGGTCAGTTGGGTCATGTATGAGGAGAGTCTGGGGCGCCAGGGAATCATCCACATTGGCCTAAGAGCAACCACACAAGTGAGTTGGACATTATATCTTAACCCAAAACTTTAAGACATTGGGTTTATGGGTCCTCTCATTTATATAGTGCTAAATATCCACTTTTCCATTCAATTTTGGACTCTTACTCACACTTGAATACCAACAAGATCATGGTGGGTAGCTTTCGTGCCAACAAGGTTGACGCCACCGAGTTGAGAGATATCATAGAGGATTGTATGTGTTTGTGAATTTTATTTCCTCAAAACTTTTGTATAGAGTTCTTTAGGAAAGAAGCTAACATGATCACTATTGTCAATGGCGGACCTACGTATGTTTGAGGGGGTTCAAGTGAACCCCCTGAAAAAATAAAATTAGCACCGATACCCTAGGGAAAAATGTTTTTGTTGCATCCCCTGAAAAATACATTTTGCACCTAAGTTCTTAGTTTTGCACCAAACTTCCTAATTTTGCACCACTCTAATGCACCACATTCACACAATCACTCACACTCTTATATTTTATTTTAAAAAAGTTTCTCTATCTCTCTATCTCCTTGGATCCGTTCTTGTTATTATTATCCTAATTTTGAATCTGTTAGTACTATTTAATTGGTAATTTGTGTTAGTGCTATTTAATTAATTTGTATTTTTGTGTTAGTGCTATTTAATTTGTTTTGATTATTTTTGTCTATTTAATTTGAATTTTTTTACCAACAACAGTTGATCTGAGTGGTAACTTGAAACACATCGCAATGTCTCACGTTCGAATTTTGGGTGTGGCAAAAACTCAGTTGAGAGAGGAGCACCACACAGACGGGCAAAACCGGGTATACCGATGGCCAGCCAGGTCCCCCGGACTAGAATAGTCATCGACAAAGCCGGTGGATATTGCACACCAGTAATACGGTAACAAAAAAAGTCTATTTAATTTGAATTTGTTTTGTATTTTTTGAATATATTGATTTTTTTTAGTGCTATTTAATTTGTATTTAGGAACTTACTAGTGCTATTTAATTTGTGTTGGTTTAGTGCAACACAAGTTGAACCTGATAAAGTATTCTTTTGAAGCTGACACTAGTTTTGCCTGTTGCAACAGCAACTATAGAAAGAGTTTTCTCTGCTATGAATATTGTGAAGAATAGGTTGCGTAACCGGATGAGGGATACATGGATGAACGACTGTTTGGTGACATACATTGAGAGTGATGTATTCAATAAAATTGACTGAGCTTATTATTCAACGATTTCAGAATATGAAATTACGTAGAGCACAATTATGAAATGTATCATTTATTTATTATTTAAATATATTATCGTTGTTTTTAATTATATTTTTAGCAAATTGTGTATTTAAAAAATTTGACACCCCTGAATCAGGGATCCTGGGTCCGCCACCGACTATTGTCTTGCTAAGAAGGCCATTAAAGTGCATGCTCTCATTCTTAATTACTCTAATGTTCCTTGTTATAATATTGAGCACTTGATTTGCGTTGAAATGTATTAGATTATCTCCTTAAAAAAGTAGTTGTGGAATTTCCCATAAATGCTTCGATCTTAATCTTAATCAGATCATATCATAATCATAATCATAATTATATTCAATAATTATATTCAATCACGAATCATCCACGTAAGCAGTCCACGTCACTAATCGAAAAAAACCACGCAATAGATGTGAAAAATGCGTGGCATCCACCTCATCATTTTTTACAATCTGAACGGCTGATAACCAAAGTTACATTATCTCATAATCGGGACGGCTCACAAAAACGGAAGATGGAAAATAAATTTCAAATGGGAACCACAATTTATTGGCATTTATTTGTGGTTTCAATTTCAAGTCTGACACTACGAAAATTTGAAGCACAATAAAGGAGCAAATTAATCTGCCATGTAATTTCCTCCCACAAACCGTGTGCTAACTTTGGAAACAAGAAAAAGGAAAAATAGAGGAGGGTTCTAAGATCTATTATAGAAGTCTTGGAAATAAGAGGGTTGCTTAGGTGAAGTTCTCTTCAGCGAGTTAGTCGTTCTTCAACCAATTTCCCTGTTTCTGCTTCCACTGTTGGATTGACTAATGAAGCTACGCAGCATCTTGAGGTGAGGAAGGGATAAACCTTTATGCGATGAATATTTTTTCCCGTTTCTCTCTTTTCACTCTCTGTTATTCCTCCCTCATGAAATAGAACAAATCCTAGAAGCCATGAATATTTTTGAAGAATAGGCATCCTAATTGAAGAGTATTAATTTATTAAAACCATAATGGATTGTTGTTTGAACTATGAAATTTTTGTTTTTGTCAAAAATTGACCTTAAGTTGTTTTGGAACGTGGATGTAGCTAATCTGGAATATGTATATAGGACTGACTTGAAGGGGGTGATCTTTGATTCTTTGAAGGTGTTTCTGTGAGTTGAAGTTATGCTTTCAAAGCTTTAGATTGGCATATATTGATCAAGAATTACAACATGATACTTTACAAGTGACACAAAGGCAAGAATGAAAGACGACAATGAATGGAGCATTTTGTTGGCAACAAAAGGATTCTGCATTCTGCATTTGCTTCACCTTCTTCATATTATCCCACTTTCAATCTAAAGGTTAAATTTGGTTGCTTAATATTTCTGCTTCCTTTTGATATTTGGGTAATTAGAGTATCCCTAAAAGTTCATTTTTGTGGATATTTTGACATTTTTTCACACAAATTTTACCATCTAAAGGTTAACTTATACCTCATATTAATCTGCTTTAAAGTAACTATGCCACTTAATGTTATTCAATTTTTTTATTTTACAATAACTATACCACATAATGTGGTTCACATTTTTTATTTTGCAGTAAGTATGCCTTATTTTCCAATATTTTCTCATAGCCATTTTGCAGTAGTGACACTTTTATTGAGTATAATATACTATCCCTTAAGTCTTATTCAAAAAATTTAATAGTTAGTATATGGTGCATTCTCTAATGGTGAGGCTTTTGTTTAATATTACGTTGCTCTAAGATTTGAATATTTTCTTCCATTGTTTGTCTTTTCATCACTAACCTTCTATATTTTTAGTACCTTTTTTGTTGCCCTCTTCTTTTTTTTTTTGACGGAAAACACATCTCATTCTATTAATTGAGAAGAAACGATACAATCAGGATGATCAATTAGAGTTGGTACATATGCCAGACACATTTTTGAGTTGTTCCTACTAGCTAACACATACAGAACATTTGCATCATAGCGCAAGAACAATGTAAGCCACAAAGGTATGACATCAACCCAAATAGCTAATCCTACCAGCCACTCAAACAGCATCCGCCCAAGGTAGATGGCCATAAATGAAGGAGAATCCAAAGTCTTTGACTCTATCCAGTTACGGATCATTTCTTTAGCTGAGATACGCGCGGATCGACTATACATGGTCTCACGATGGTCCAAACACACCACGAGAATGGAACCAGCTTGACTGTGAGAGGGTGAGCTGAATTTGTTGATGACAATCAGAATGCCTGCACGGAACTTGCTAACCAACAGATTAATGAGCAAACCCATAATTACCAAGGACACTACACAAAACCAAAAGCAATTGAAACATTCTGACCATATTAGTAACCATAGAGCACCGATCAAGAGCCGGTCAAAGTCACCAAAATCAAAAGCCTTTACTGATGACCTAGATTCAATCCAGGTTGGCTTACGGGGTGGCCGAATGGGGGACAAAGTCAATGGAGGGTTTTCAAGCTTACGAAAACAGGGGATGGAGTTCCTGTTCGTAGCAGCAGGGAAGGTGGAGGAGTTTTCTGCCCACGAAGCCATAGCCAGTGGTGGGGGTTCAGGAGGAGGCCGATTTGGTAGAGCAGGTAAAGGGTTGGGGTTGTCGGTTAGGAGCTGAGGAGTCTTACCTTGAGCAGTGATCAGCTGAAGCAGATTACGGCGGCGGATCTCGGCCACCGGCAGAGCGACGAAGATGAGCATATCTGGCCCAACACCACCTGCGAGCGAGAGAGCAGATCCACGCGGCGGAAGTTCGAGGGGTTTGCGATCAAAGAGATCCGCGAGAGTGAGAGAAGTAACGGTGGATGAGGGAGGAGTAGAGTGGGAGAAACGATGGGAGATGGGGTGTGGATATTGGGTATTTGTGGAGAGTGTACAGGGAAGATGAGGGAAAGCCATGGAAGAAGAAACGAAAAGAGGCCCCAACGGGTGGGGAGCAGCAGAACCTCCACAAGAGAGGGGAAAACCAGCGAACTGGGGCAAAAACCTCCACGAAACCCTAGTTTCGGGAGGAGAGTGGCGGCACGGTAGAGAGAAGTCAGAGCTTCTCTCTAAACGTGGACGCTTGTTGCCCTCTTCTTTGTTGTTCAGGTGAGTGGGAAATAATTTGTTAAAAGGAGTTGCTAAAGTGATCTGTATTTTATGATTTCATGGCATAAGGTAGTGATGATGAATACATTTCTAGCTTGATTTTAAATTCCAATACATCAATTTAATTAGTGCTATTGCTGCAGACCCATTACTTGATCAATTACATGCCTATTCAATTGTCAAATGATTGCTGCATAAGGTAATAATTGATTCCCTTTTCAATCTGAGATTTATATATATTTTGGCTCCTAATTTAGACATCTATAGTAATTAGCGTTGTGTTGTCCTTATGGGTCCTTAAACTCATTTGGGTGTTCTGTGTTATTGGGTGTCCTGTGTTATTGACTCCTAATTTAGATATCTATAGTAAATAGCTATGTACGCAGCCAATATTTCTTTTGTTATTGGGTGTTCTGTGTTGTTTGTTGCATAATGGTTATGTGACATGAGAGTGAAAAGTTTTGTATTCCTATTCACTCCTTTCTATTCCACCAAATCTATATGTTGTAATCATGAGAGTGAAAAGTGGGGTAGCCCTTTCTGTTTGGACAGTTCATCAATCATCATGGTGAACACATGTACATGGATATATACTTATGGACACTTCATTTGATTATCCATGTTGCAACTTTGATCCTTTTTTTGGAGTTAAATCTATGTTCATATGTTGACATTGGTTTCTCATTAAGTTTTTCAGGTTTGCTTCTAACAAACCTTCCCTTTGCTTCTGTTGTTTGCTTCTAACAATCTTTTCAGGTTTGTTTCTAACTTCTTCTCTTCCTTCACTAGGTATCTTACTATGACCTACCACTATTTGTTGGTCTTACAATGAGTACTACCTTTTTTGTTGAAAACTTGTCTTTTGCATTTCATCATTGAAGAAAAAAGGACTTATTTTTATCCACCATTTCATGAACCTGATAACAATGGCTTGGGAAATGACTACATTGATTTCATAGGCCTAAGCTCTTAGAACATTAGAGCTAATAATCAGATGCATAAACAGAGTTACTAGTGGTGATGGCCCATTTTAATGCCCATGTGTTATCAACTGTCCTGTTTCAGTGCCAAGGTTGTATACTATAATAATAATGCTTTAATTCTTTAATCTTTATTAAATTAATTCTTTAACTGATATCTTTCAAATGATTTACACTACAACCTGAATTGTATATCTTTGATTTTTGGAGATTCAGAGTTGTTCATTTTGATATTGTCAGTATATATCTCCTTTATTCATACATGTTTTACATTTATGTTTATATCTCTTGCTTTAAGTTCAGTACTAATCAGAATCTATAGCTTGCTATACTTTATAATCCAAATTGATGCTGGCTCATACAACACAACGAAGAGATGGTCATTGTATATTTATCCAATTTGCTCTACGGCATAGCTCCCCTCAACCAAGCCACTTAGAGTTATTAAATTAGAGAAGAAATGACAATCTCGAAAGGAATTTCATATGAATCTATATTGATTGCTTTGTCATGGCTTATTAGTCTACAAAACACTTTCTTGGATAACTGTAATAGCTCTTATAGTTGTACTATTTTGAATATTATCCCTGTTTCTAATATTATCAATGTATGCTCGGTGAGACAACAACAATTAGGCCAGTGTCAAATCTGTATGTGTTAATGTCATTTCTAAAATCAATTATATGTGCTATTTGAATGCTTTCAAAACTGCACAGTTATGATCAAATTGTGTTTTCAGTCAATGTGATTTTCCCATGCCAAAAGTATGTGAATGTTCCCTAATTTCTGTTGTAAAACTTTTACAGGGTCTTTGCAATTTCTGTCTAGAACTATTGGTATCTGTGTGTTACTAATTAAAAAAAAATACTCAAAATGATATTTACAAATGTATGAATTGAAATGATTGTAGGCTTAGATATTTTGGATCACAAACCTCTTCACATTGGACCATCAAATTTTACCACAACTTGGGGAGTGATTGTAGTAGCACAGTAAGTTGTGCCACTTTTATTGTGTAGGCTCTATCAAACCAACTTTTAGGGATTTTTTTTTGTACCCCCACGGTTTACCCATATACCCCCACACGTTTTTTTTGACGAAAATACCCCTGGCTATTTTTGGCTAAATCGGATTTAGGTATTGGAGACATACATACGATTTGTTTTTTACAAATCGTATGTACCTATGGGTGTGTACATACGATAATCCTTTAATATTCCAATCGTATTTACCTATACTGAGGTAAATACGATAGAAGTAAAAAAATAAAGCGTATTTACCTTGGGGTGAGGTAAATACGATTCAGATAAAATACAAATCGTATTTACCTCTTGGTGGGGGTACATACGCTGTACAATATACAAATCGTATTTACCCTCACAGTAGGTAAATACGATTTGTTAAAATACAAATCGTATTTACCCTAACCCATAGGTAAATACGATTTGTGTTTTAATCGACGGCCGGATTTACTCCGCTGGCCCAACGGCTACTTATTAAACGGTTTAGATTGCACAGATAGTATCAACGGTTGATATTCATTCACGAATTCTATAAATACCCACCCCCACCCTCATTCATTTCACACCAAATTTTCACTCTCAAATACATTTCTCACACATCCAGAATGCAGATTTGCCTAACACAACGGTCTGCTGAAAATAGGCTCTGCGCTATACATTATGGGGGCAACATCACGATGAGGGAAGATGGGGTCTACTTTTGGAGTCCGAAGCCGAAGTTATGCCGAATCGATCGCGCCATGCAGTTTGATGGTTTGATGGATAAAGTGTGGTCCAAAGTTCAAGTGATTGGGGACGACCGTGACGTCACCAGTATCACTTATCGTAGACCCGATCGTGGAGATGATGGCTGCATTTCCTACTCTTCCATGTCTATCAAGACAGACGAAGACGTGGCGACCATGTTCGACATTCATGACAGGCTTATGGGGTATAAGCCATTGGAGCTGTACGTGGAAACACAACGGAGCGTGAATGAGATATTACGTCGTCTACGAGCACCGGAGTATTAGGATTAGGGTTTAGTTTGTTATGTTTTATCTTTTATGTAACTTTGTTGTATTGAATCAATGAAATGAATGAAATCGAAATTTTAAGTAAACTCGCAAGAAATAGTAATCAACTGGTATGAAATAAAAGACTTCAAATATAAATCCAGTAAGTACAGACATAAAATAAAAGTAATAATATAAAAGGCCCTAATCATCCCTCTCTATATCTAGTATCTACATCAACTGGTAGAGGCGAGCGTACGTCGGAGTGGCCATACGAATATGGCCGCGACGAAGCCCCTCCTGTACTGCCTCTATCACACTCTGTACCCACTCAGGATCGCGCTGTGGGGGTGGTGCAGCTGCCTGCTCTGGTGGTGGTGCAACCGGCAACAGCCTGGGAATAGATACTCTGACGTACCACTCTAAGTAGTCCGCAGCAACCTCACCTAAATCCCGAGCAGGCCTAGTCGTCTGAAGCACCTCGTGCACACTGGGCAAAAAGTTTGAAATCTGGAAGATGCAGGTATCATGGCTAGGACGACCGGTGAGAGGGGGACGTGGGATGACCTGGACGTACACAAACTGGCGGCGGCATCTATCTGGCATGTAGGGAACGGTGATGTCTCCCCAGCTGAGGAAACCCCTGTAGAGTGCAACATGCTCAAAGGGTCTAACATCCCGATGACCCTCAAATGGTCGCCAGCATACATCATCAGCAGTGAGGTCGTTAATCCTCCGCCTGTAATAGACCAACTTCAGCGCATCTGTCTTCTTCCTCTTCCAAACCCCACAGAGTGGTGTGCCCTGCACATCAGATGGCTGCCTCTCTACCAGCTGAGGAAAGTACCATAAAATCCAGCTCTGAAATGCAAAGATAAATAACTGAGTTATTTAAATTAAAAACAGAATTATTTAAATTAAAATCATAATTATTTAAATAAAAAACATAATTATTTACCTGTAACATGGAGTGGTAGCCAGCTAAATGTTTGACCTGGTCCAACGATCCATAGTTCCGCTGGTCGTACATATGAGCAAGTCCAGCCACACCCCATGCATATGATCCAGCACCATCAGCAGTAAGGTCCTCAAGCAGCAGCAACCACTTGGCCTCAGCCCTGTCATACGTCTTCACTGTGAAGATGCTCCAACTCAGAACCAGAAGGATCATCGCCCTGACAGCAGGAGACATGTCAGCAGACATGGACGATGCAGCAACTATGTCCAGGAGCCAGCTAAAACGGTAATACGGCCCCTGACCAAGTCGACACTCAGCACGGGCCTCCTCCTCAGTAACCCCGAGATATGCCACAGCAAGCTGAACTGCCTGATCAGCGGTGACACTAGTGGGCGGTGCTCTGTAGTATCTGCCTGAGAGCGGAAGGTGCAGCAAACAGGAGATGTCATCTAAAGTAATGGTCATTTCACCGAATGGTAGGTGAAATGACGAGGTCTCCTGGTGCCACCTCTCAACAAAAGCGGACAGAAGCTTGTGGTCCACAGTAGTATGTCCTGTCAATATGAGGGGGGCCAAACCTGAAGCTGTGAACCTCTCCCAAAACTGGTGGTTTTGGGAATAGACCAGGAGTCTCTTAGCTAGCTTGTTACCGTGGTTCGTAGCCTTCACTTTACGCTCATAGATCTGTATTTAAAAAAAAAAATTAAAAAAAATTACGCTATGTAAAAAAAAAGAATTTAAATACAAACACAATGTAAAAAAATAAATTTCACTAACCGGGTTAAGCTGAACACGGTAGCAGACATGACACTCCAGCCCAGTGAATAGAGAATGCTCCTCCTGATCGTGGTGGAACTGCTGCTGAGGCTCGCCCATATGCTGGTCCTGGGCCTGATAGAACTGCTACTGAGGCTCGCCCATATGCTGGTCCTCCTCATACGGGTGGTGCTGCTGGCCCGGCTCGTACTCAAACTCTGGGGACTCCGGCTGTGGGGGCTGTCTGGCCTCAGCGCACCTACGCCTTGTGGAGGCGTGTCCCGCAACTCTTCGGCGGGTGCGTGTGCTGGGAGCGGAAGACGACGACGCCTGGTCAATCCGTCGATAAGAAGACACTGAAAAAAAAACAGGTTAGTTACCAAAAAATAGAAATCGTATTTACCCTAAGAAGAGGTAAATACGATGCGAAATATTTGAGGAAATCGTATTTATCTATAAAAAGGTAAATACGATTTACTTGTTTTTGCAGGTTCTGGAGGAAATCGTATATAGCTAAATAGGATGAGAAATTTTGGTGGAAATCGTATGTATCTCCTACGAGGTAAATACGATGCGCTCTGAAATTTGACTGGTCAAATCGTATGTAAGTGACTAATGGTAATTGTTTTGTAAATTTGTAAATTTTTTAGGGGTATTTTCGACTTTTCGCTGACTACGTGGGGGGTATGGAGTCAATGGGTGGGGGGTAAAAAAAAATCCCCAACTTTTATTGTTTGTAGTTTGACTTGAATGTCTCACTTTAATTTAGTTTGTATTTTGGGATGAATCTGGTAGTTTCAAGTTCAAACTTCAAATGATCAATGTACCTCTTTGAATAGTATTTTGGAATCAAACACGCTGATTTTTTTTTTTTTTTTATCTTTTATATTTTGAGACATTGTGCTTGTTTATGCTAATGATGTTTACAAATAACATTGAGTGTTTGTATTTGCTAGAATGCAAGGGGAATATTAGCCCAACATATGGAGTTCGTACAAAATTTGAGCTTAATATGGCCTAAACAAATGTTTAAATGCAATCTCCTACCTAAATAACACATTCAGATAGGAAGATTACTTGAATTTGTATTTTTGGTAAATAATAAGCTAATAGAGCCACTTGGTGTTAGGATTTTACTATTCAAGTGTTATTGTAAGTAGAAATTTTCGTATTTGGTTGTTCTACCTTTGTTTTTAGAACCATGGGTATGTTACTAGGGTTTTAATTTTCAATTTCAACTTTAGTACCAGCAGGGTCCCTCAACCATGGTGCTTAATTGAAAGATTATAAATTATGGCATATAGAATTCAATACAAAAGCACCGTAAACAAAACAAAAATTGACCAAGGAACAAGGGAACACGGTTCTTGATGCAACACTTTTTGTTAGATATGAAACATGAAACAAGAGTAACTAAACTCAATACTGTCAGAAATCTGTACAAATCCATATTAGAATCACAAATTGAATAAATGCACCAACAAATCCAAATCTAAACAAGTCCGTACCTACGATAGGTAGAGAATATAAACTAATTAGAATAACAAATCACAAATTACATACATCCGCCAACGAATCTAATATATATACCGATTAACCCACCCAAAATCGTGATTAAAAATCGTACCTTGGGTATTGATTTGTCAGCCGTTACTTGCGGAGACCTTACGGTTGATCGGAGCCCATGACGTGACGAAGATGATCCATACGTTGCCTCCATTGTTGATTTTCGAGTCGGAACAATGGATGAACTTTCGCAAATTATTCAGAGAGTGTGATCGTAGAGGTTGGGAAGGATGGGAAGAAGAAGAGGAAAGTGGGTAGAAGACGTCGCATGAAGAGGGTTTAGATTTGGTAAGTTCAGTTCAACTTACACCTAAAAGACAGAAATAATCCTTAATTTGGTTAGAATACCGAAAACACCCCCTTTTTGGAAATAGACCTTTTATCTTTATTTTTTTTGGCTACAAATTATGGTTTATAATTTGAGTATTTAAAAATCACTTATTTGTATATACTGTTTAATAAACTTTATTTTTGTAAAAAATCTAAATGTTTTTAATAGATAATCACTTTAAAGAGTTACTAAAAAATTCAATATAAGAGATATAATAATATTATAAGTTCGACTTGGAATCGTTTTTCAATTAGCACTACTATTATTCCTAATAGTAAACAATAGTAATTGTAATCACAACTGCGTTAGGACAATATAAGTATGGAATAGTGCCTTTAGATTTAATACGTCAACGTACACGTCACTATTTCAGATTTAATACGTACACGTCAACGTACACGTCACTATTTCAGATTTAATACGTCAGATTCATAGAAAGTCTATGTAAGCTTTTAAGCGACACATGTGCAACACGTCAACAAACACTAATGATCCAACGGTCTACACATATTCAGATGATGAGAAAAAGTTATCAACGGATGGTGTTCAACTAAATTGCGGCTGAGAAATAAACAGTCAAGATTTAATACAATAAAGCCTATCATTAAATCAATTTATTGACTGATTTGTAAATCCCTATAAACCGAATCTGCATCAATATGTATTAGCTGTTAACAAAATAAAAGAATAAAACATTAATGCAAATCCTTGATTATTGTTTCCTACGCTTCTTATTCAAACGCGTACATAATTTCGGGATTTGAATTCACAATTCAGATGCAAAGTTACCAAAAAAGGTATGGCATATTCCCATTCCATTCAAAACTGTGAATAAGAAGTTATTTGGCTACTTAATTAGCATGATCCCCTTGCTAAAAATCTGCAGGACAGCAACTCATCTATTAAAAATTCGCATAACCAGATCTCCAACAAAAATACACAACCATTCTTCAGGCTGCAACTGAATTCCACCTTATTTTACCTGCAAACATAGCATCACAACGAATAAGAAATCAGTTTTTCCCAAATAGATAGAGTTACCATTTCATATGTTAAATAAGTTCCTTTTGCAGAACAGTAATGCCAATATCGCATCATCTTCAGGTTTTTTTATACATATTTCTTTGTTGTTATGATAAAATCATGTAGTAACATTTTTCCTTTGTTATAAGACCGATATATTTTTGCTTCAAAAAAAAAAAAGACTGATATATTTTAAAGGGAGGGTAGGAATGCGGACTCTTTTTTTTTTCCAGGAATGCTCATATGTTGTTATGGCACATTGTTGCGTAAAAACGTGATAGTGCAAGTATACACTGTCAACAAGTAATAAAGTGAAAGTAAAGTTCGTTCCCACGAGGATTAGCACTTAAACAAAGCTTAATTTAATCAACAAATTAGTGATAGTAAAAATAAAGTAAATGACACAAATGTTGGTAACATGCAACAATATTAAAAAGTATCAGGGGAAATAAGATCAGATGATTGGAACAAGTTGAGATGCATTCACTTTCAGTAATTTCATTAAAGTGTACAAAAATGCTTGTTAAGTGCTGCAGCACTAGGTGCTGCCGCAATTGTGTATTTTCTCAAATACTAGACACTAGGTTTTTTTTCCTACTAGTTTATCTCTAGACCAGAAAGGAGTATTATCCTAGGCTGCTGAAGCACCCGCAGTGTTCACCTCATGGCTTATGCCTCCCCTATCTCTAGGGTTAAGACAAGGAACAAAAATATATCTATTATGCAACATACCATATTATCTTGTGAGGTAAATTTACAAACCATCTCTGTGAATATAAATGCTACTTAAATTAGACGGCCAATCCTAATCTAAGATGGAAATATTAAAAGCACACAAGATAAAGTACTCAACACTTAAACATAAACATTAATATCACAATAAATTCATTACATTCAGTTTTGCATCCCAACTACAAGAGTTTAGCTCATGTTAAGCTTTGACAACAAAGAAAATAACTTAAACATTAACATAAATGAACAAGTCATGAAAATCTCAAGGAGAGAGTTTACACTACAATCTTTGAACGTGAGGATAGCTCCAATGAAGATCAAAGGAACAAACTCCAGCTCTCCAACGTAGCTTCTTCCAAGAGATGAAGCTTCAGTGTTGCTGCAGCAATCAAAATCCAGCAATTGATCTTTTTGTAACTTGGAGAAGGCACGAAGCTTGAGGCTATCTCTATACCTCAATTCCAACTTAACCTAATTCTGGGAATGTGGTCCTTTATATAGAGGAGGCTAGGAATGAGAGGCAACCCTAATTTGGGAGGCGCCTTTTGTCCTTTAATGAGGGCAAAAGGTTCTTTTTGCCCAAATCCCTAGGTCATCAGCGAATATTCCATGATTGGCACGCACACCCACGCCTGATGATCATTGACAGCTGTCCTTAAACCACAATTGGGCACCAAAGTGCCAGTTATCACAAGTTCAAGCTTACACCTTAAGCTACTCTAAACTAACATATTTACAACATTAATCAATATATTGCTTGAGAATTAACAATGATTTAAGCTTGAAATAAGAGGTAATAACAATCATATTTGATTGTTATCACACCCCCAAACTTGAACCATTGCTTGTCCTCAAGCAATGACACTTGACAAAGACAAGCACTATATCAGCAAGCAAACCAGATAGTTGAATTATTCACAAAGGCATACAACCAGAATATTAAGCTGAGCATAAAACTTTCAGATTGGCCACTCAATTGCAAACTCACTGGATAGTAAGTTCCCTAAATTACTCCTGCTCAAAAGTGTGTGTGTGACACTTAACTTAGTTCAGAACATAGCAAGGTTCAAAATTTCACTTAACTAAAACTAGAGAGGCTTTCTTTTGAGATTGCCAAAGATGTTTCAAAACTAAGGGTAGACTAACAATTCAAGCACAAAAAGGGGGGATAAGCATGACAAAGGGCTTTGATTTAGCAATTCAGAACTCTAGGCCAGTGCACTTATTACAACTTAACTTAAGTGCTGCAGCAACAGTTGCTGCAGCAACAGTTGCTGCAGCAACACAGACTAGAACAGAATTCAACAAGAATCAATACTTAACACTTGTGTTGCATTGCCCTTATTCTTTGAATTTCTTTTTCATAGCTTTTTGCTTTTCTCTTTTTCTTTCTTTTTTTTAATATGCTTGGGCAATGACAACAATTACAAATATTTACAACATTAGTGCTTTATAACATAGCACATTACACAATACACTGACTTTAATTACTTCCTAAACTATGTGCACTTGACCTAATTCCATTCCTTCATGTTTTGCCTTAATATAGCTCAAAGAACCCCCAAACTTAGTTTCTTATGCTACCCTAAGTTTTTAGTAAAAATTTGGCAAGTCTCTAGGTCTACCAACACTAGCCCAGCTTCAGATCATTTCTAATTCACTAAGTCTTTCCTAAGTTTCATGCAAAAGTGTAGGAACAGGAGCAATAGAGTTCACTCACAAACAGGGGCACTAATCACTCAATTCTCACCATTTCATCACTAAGTTTTGCTCAACTCAACTTCTAAAATTTAAAATTTTTATTCAACTAACTAGTAAACATGCTAGTACAATACATAGACCATAGGTCCTCCCCCCCTACTTAAGACCTTGCAGTGTCCTCACTGCTCATGCATACTAAGGGGAGGCCTAATTAAAAGCAAAACAAACATAAAAACAAACAACAACACAACTATTGAATGCTATCACAAAACACAAACATTCAACAGGTTTATTTACTAAAAGCATTAAAAGACAGAATTTAAAAGACATGAACAGAAAGATTAAGGTGCAGAGGCTCCTGATTTTGCCCTTGGGCTTTGTCTTGTTGCAGTTCCTCTTCTAGCTCTGGCCTTGTAGACTCTAGGAGATTTAAGCTTAGGACCCTCTTGCAATTGCGGAGAATGAGACGACCGGCAAGAGGAAGCACAATACAGAGGTTCCCATTTTCAACATGTACTGAAATAGAAAGTGGTAGAGCATTGACATTTATAGAAGAGTCAACTCTTAATTAAGTCCTTAAAGTATCCCTCCATCCGGTCCTTAAACTATGAATAAATATTAAATAGTCTCTAATCTTTATCTTTGTCTTTCAATTTAGCCCCTAAAATTTAGGAACTAAATTGATGGGTGGAAATAAACTTTATGGACTATTCAAAAGGTTTTCATTTTTTAGGGACCAAATTGGAGAGATAGTGATACTTTAGAGACTAAATTAAGGATTTTTTCAGCTATAGAATGCAATGGGAAACATACGCTACACCTGAGTTGTTACTCATCAGACAAAAAGAAAGAAACTTGATAACAAAAAGATAAAACAATTTATATATTTCTATAAAGTATTTTTTTAGGGTAAATATCTAAAATTGAGGGAGGGAGGTCAATGGAGGAGGGAGTGGTTAGGGGGTCTCAATGTTTTGGAGAAGAAGATAATGTAAATGTAAATTAGGGTTCAGTTTTCGAGCAGAAAATGATAAATGGGGAGGATAATGAATTTTAACTATAATGATGTAAATACATGTTGGCCACCAATCCCGAACAAGCGTCGAATGAAGAGAGAGAGAAGCTCTCACTTCTCTCTAGGACCGGCATATGTCCTCCCAACCCTAGGATTAGTGGAGGCTCTTGTTGCGTCAAAAAGACACTTGAGAGCAAGTGTACTCTATCGCAATTGTAGTATAAAAAATATCGTCTCCACAGGGATTAATTAATAAATACCAAAGTACTTAAGATTAATTATTATTTAGACTAACTAATGTTGGTGATTGTAGAAATTAAATCAAGAAGAAATAAATAGCAATAATTTAAATAGTGAAGTTTGATGAATGGAGAGAAGCCTAGGGCCTCGGTTTCACTTGCTAGCTTCGATTCCCCTATGTCTAATTCTACCTGAATTCCCTTATTTTATTCAATTACCGATCCCTTTACTAAAACTATTAACCCGTTTGGTCATTCGTGATTAATATTCTTTTTCCTAAATTAACCCTAGTTTGGTCATGCTAGAATTTAAATTTAAGAAAAGCATGAAGTACAAAAAGGTTGAATGATTGGAAGACTAAATTAAAGTTTGGTCATTCATTAATTATAGTCTCAATTATCCTATAGGTCCACCAACTAGTTGTAGTACGGTCGCTAATCAACTAATTGATTATAAACATGCAAAGGGTTGTCAATCCTAATTATGTAATAAAGCAATAGGATAATATTAATTGAAATAAAAGCTAGGAATTCAAAGTATAAATTAAATCATAAAAAGGTCTCTAGTCAAACAAGATCCACCTAAGACCCTAGAAGAGGATTTTAGCTATTCATAGTGTTCAAGAACATTGGATTAAAATAAAAAGTCATGAATTACAGAATATAAAAATAACCCGGAGATTGAGTAAATTCTGCTCCTGTATTCAGTCTCTGTATTCTGCTCCAAAGCTCTCTCACAGTGTCAAGAACGGATCCAAAACTCTCTCCTTTGTGCTGCCGTGCGTACTGTTGTACGTCTTCCTTTCTTTCCTCAATTCTCCGCCGTCAGCTTTTCTTCTCCTTAATTCAATTGTTTCTCACTTTTTATGCCTGTGTTGGTCCTCCTCCTGTGCAGCTTTCCAATCTCTTTTATATTGATTTCCTAGGGTTGTGTGGTCCCCACTCCAAGCAAGCATGCGCTGATTCTTTCTTTCTCCTCACGTTACTCTTTCTTTTCTTTCAATTGTCAAGCCTTGCTACTTCCATTTGGCCATATGGGCCACTTCTTGTTTTCATGGGCTTTAAGCCCCTTTTCTTCTTTTCTCATATATATATATATATATATATATATATATATATATATATATATATATTCTTTCTTCCTACAAAATAAAGAGTAAATTAAGTTAATGATTTATATAATTAGTATATAATTCCTCTAAAAGTGACCCAAAAATATCTCTAAAAATACAGTAAATTGGAGTTTATCAACTCCCCCACACTTAACTTTTGCTTGTCCACAAGCAAATTTTCTGGCTCAATAAAATTTTCAAATAAGTAATAGAGACAGCCAAATAAGAGACCCAAAATCAGAAGCACAATAAGAGACAATAGAAAATATAGCACATATGAGGTGTCAAGAGGTTGCCCAATTAGAGGCTCATGTCCCTGAAGAATACATTTTTGCGAACAAGGGCACTCGCTCACAATCTCTCTAAGTGTTTAGGGACTAGGGAAAATACACTCAAGTTTCAACAAAATGTACATTACCATAAGCTTGTAATTTGACCAAATCTCCACTAAATAGTTCACATGCATGCAAAAAAGATGGGGTTTCGTGGGTTGTAATGGGGCCAGGGGTGAATTCATGCAGGGTAGGAAACAAGAAGAAAGGGATAATCAAAGGGCTAAAAAATAATAAGCAAATAGTAACCTTTGAAACCAATTATGGAGCTCCTATCTATTTTACAATTTTTGTCCAAACTCCACACTAATTTCACTTCCATTTCTTCACTTTTTTTTTGTATGCCCTTTGGCTCTTTCATTCCTTTGATGTGCCCTTTGGCTCTTTCTTGAGTAGATAAATTCAATTTTTTTTTTCATTTTTTTTTCATAGGAGGAAAATGTAAGTACATGATAACTCCTATTTTGTTTCCTTTGTATGAAAATATTTTTGTAACCACATGATTCACTTCTTTTTTTTTCTTCATCCTAACAAGATACAACTAAAGTATGTGACGAAATTTCAGTCTTGACAACATAGACAGCTAAAATATAGGACGAAATTGTAATTTTCAATAGTTGCTCCACATTCAATTTCAAATGGTTACCACAAACAAAAAAGGAAAAATTATATCTAGGTACCAAAGAAAAAATATAACAAATAGGCTCAAAGGGGGCAACTAAGGGATAAATTCATCAAGTAACTCTGAGGCCAGAAAAATACCTAAATCCCCACATCTTTTTACACGATGCAAATCAATTTTTTTGCCTTGAAATGGTCAAAAGACAAGTTCTAGAATGTAACAAATTGGGAAACACACTCATAGAAAGAAAAAGGGGTAAAAATTTGTGATTTAGTATCAATCCCCTTATAAAGGCTCAGATCTCACATTTAGAAGCTAGTTCACAAAAAGTACTCAAGAGGGACAAATGCTAATTATCAGCTTCCTAAGGACATCCTCATAGTTACATTTAAGCACAAGTCTGTCAAGTGAATTAATTATGGGATCCCCTAAAGGCAAAATCTCTATTTTTTTTTCAATTTAAGCATAGTTTATGCAAAACAAGCCAGAAAAAATGCTATCAACATATACGGTGGGTATGTGCATTAATAGAAATCAAGTGACAAAAATAACTAGCCTCCCCCACACTAGCATGAAGCATGGTCCTCAATGCAAAATGATCAAATAGAATCAAAAGGAAATAAATGAGAGAGAGAGAGAGAGTAAGAGTGACTTCCCTGAGAGAGCTTGCAAACCGAGCTAATTCTTAAAAAACAAAACAAAATAAAAATAAGAGAAAATAAAACACAGGTTGCCTCCTGCGAAGCGCTTGTTTAACGTCCCGAGCCTGACGGTACTAGGGTCAATCCTTGAGGGCAGTGACATAGCTCACTTGGAGTAACCCTTCCTCAAAATGCTTCACACGCTGACCATTGACTTTAAAGGTGGTACCATCTTCATGAGATACCTCAAGAACTCCATAAGGAAAAACTTGAGTAACGGTGTAGGGTCCATACCACCTTGAGCGCAACTTTCCTGGAAAAAGACGCAAACGTGAGTTATAAATTAGAACTTTCTCACCAACATGGAATTCACGCTGCTGGATGCGCTTATCATGCCACTTTTTAGTCCGCTCCTTATATAGCTTGGCATTCTCATAAGCTCCTAGACGAAGCTCATCCAATTCATCTAGCTGCAGCAACCTATTTTCACCTGTAAGCTGAGCATCAAAGTTTAGAAATTTTAAAGCCCAAAGTGCTTTATGCTCTAATTCAACAGGCAAATGACATGCTTTTCCAAAAACAAGACGGTAAGGAGACATCCCAATGGGAGTTTTAAAAGCGGTTCTATAGGCCCATAGTGCATCATCAAGTTTCAAAGACCAATCTTTTCTTGATGCACTAACTGTCTTTTCTAAAATCCTTTTCAGCTCTCTGTTTGAAATTTCAACTTGCCCACTAGTTTGTGGGTGGTAAGGAGTTGTTACCTTATGAGTGACACCATATTTGCTCAAAAGATTTTCAAATTGTTTACTACAAAAATGAGTGCCACCATCACTAATAATGGCTCGGGGAGTGCCAAATCTGGAAAAAATATTTTTCTTTAAAAATTTCACCACCACCCGAGCATCATTAGTGGGTAAGGCCACAGCTTCAACCCACTTAGACACATAATCTACAGCAACAAGAATATATTGATTTGAAAAAGATTTAGGGAAGGGCCCCATAAAGTCAATACCCCATACATCAAATATCTCACAAACCAAAATGTTATTTAATGGCATCTCTTGACGCCTAGAAATGTTGCCACTCCTTTGACAACTACCACAAGCTTTCACAAAATCATGAGCATCTTTAAATATAGTAGGCCAATAAAGACCACATTGTAAGACTTTATATGCAGTTCTATTTGGGCCAAAGTGGCCACCTACCTCTTTAGAATGACAATGCTCAAGGATAGAAGTTACCTCGTCCATAGGCACACAACGCCTAATTACCTTATCTCCACAAACTTTAAATAGGTAAGGGTCATCCCACAAGTAGTGTCTAGCATCAGAAATTAATTTCTTCTTTTGCTGAAAGGAAAAATCAGAGGGAACAACCTTACCCACCAAGTAGTTGACGATGTCTGCGAACCAAGGAATATCAGAAATAGCTAGAAGTCTCTCATCAGGGAAAACCTCTTTGATCTCCCCATCATTTGAGGCCTGCATCACACTATGGTCGACCCTTGAGAGGTGATCAGCTACGAAGTTCTCTGAGCCTTTCTTGTCTCTAATCTCCAAGTCAAACTCTTGTAGCAACAAAATCCACCTGATTAACCTGGGTTTTGCATCCTGTTTTCCAAGCAAATATCTAATAGCAGCATGATCAGTATAAACAATAACTTTAGAAAGAACAAGGTAATGGCGAAACTTGTCAAATGCAAATACTACGGCTAGCAACTCTTTCTCTGTGGTAGTATAATTTCTTTGAGCATCATCAAGAGTGCGACTAGCATAGTAAATGGTATAGAACACCCTATTCTTTCTTTGCCCCAAAACAGCCCCCACAGCAGTATCACTAGCATCACACATAATTTCAAAGGGAAGCGACCAATCGGGGGCAACAACAACAGGGGCACTAATTAATTTTTCCTTTAAACAATTAAAAGCATTCAAACAAGCATCAGAAAAATCAAAAGTGGCCTCCTTAACCAAGAGGTCAGTCATAGGCTTTGCAATTTTTGAGAAGTCTTTAATAAACCGCCTATAGAAGCCAGCATGGCCTAGAAAACTACGAACCCCCTTAACAGAATTGGGTGGGGGCAACTTTGCAATTACCTCAACCTTTGCGGGATCAACTTCAATGCCTTTAGTAGACACCTTGTGTCCCAAAATAATGCAATCTTGCACCATAAACTGACATTTCTCCCAATTGAGCACCAAATTAGTATCCCTGCATCTTTGCAACACTGAATTCAAGTTATGTAAACAATCCTCATAAGAGGATCCAAAAACAGTAAAATCATCCATGAATATTTCAATGCATTTTTCAACCAAATCAGAGAAAATAGCCATCATGCATCTTTGGAAAGTGGCAGGGGCATTGCATAAACCGAATGGCATCCTTTTATATGCAAATGTTCCATATGGGCAAGTAAAAGTAGTTTTTTCTTGATCTTCGGAAGCCACTGGTATTTGCAAATAGCCGGAATATCCATCCAAACAACAATAATAATCATGACCTGCCACTCTCTCAAGCATTTGATCAATAAAGGGAAGGGGGAAGTGATCCTTTCGGGTGGCATCATTTAATTTTCTATAATCAATGCACATACGCCATCCGGTAGTTTTCCTAACTGCAATTAATTCATTTTTATCATTTTCCATTACAGTAGTACCTCCCTTTTTAGGAACACATTGAACAGGACTTACCCACTTACTATCAGAGATAGGATAGATGATACCTGCATCAAGAAGCTTAATCACTTCCTTTTTAACTACCTCTTTCATGTTAGGATTGAGGCGGCGTTGAGGTAGTGCCCGAGGTTGATAATCATCCTCCATATAAATCTTGTGAGTGCAAATTGAGGGGTTAATGCCTTTTATATCATGAATCGACCATCCCAAGGCCTCTTTGTTGGCTCTTAGTACCCTCAAAAGCTTATCCTCCATGGTGTCTGTCAAATCTGCAGAAATAATCACAGGCAAGGAGGAAGGGGGTTGCAAGAAAGCATATTTTACATTTGAAGGAAGAGGCTTTAATTCAAGCTCGGGAGCCTCTTCAATTGAAGGCTTGGGATTTGGAGTATCACCCCATTCCAATTCCTCAAATCTATGATTACTCCAATTTTTCTGAGGGTGGTGAGCCTGCAAAAACATTAAAAACTCTTCTTCCTCACCACCCTGTAATATGCCAAGTCCCTGCACAGTAAGTACTTTTTCTAGAGGGTCTTGAATTCTAAAATCATCAAAACTTTCAGAGGTAACCACATCATTAATATCCTTAGCTTGAATAAAATTACAAGAAGCAAATGATGAGGGATTTTTTAATGAGTTCAAAACTTGAAATACAACTTCCTCATCTCCAAGTCTCAAAGTCAATTTTCCCTGTTGTACATCAATTAAACTTTTACCTGTAGCTAAGAAAGGGCGCCCCAAAATAATTGGGACTTCCTCATCTTCTTCCATATCCAAAACAACAAAATCAGCAGGGAAAATAAACTTATCAACTTTAACTAAAACATCTTCCACCACTCCACGGGGGTGGGCAATGGATCTATCAGCTAGGTGCAAAGTGATGTTAGTAGGATGGGGTACCTGCAAACCAAGCTTTCTAAAAACAGAAAAAGGCATCAAATTTATACTTGCTCCTAAATCACATAAAGCCTTTTCAAAATGAGAGTTGCCAATTGTACAAGGGATAGTAAAACTACCTGGATCTTTAAGCTTAGGTGGTAACTTTTTTAGAACTATAGCAGAACATTCCTCATTAAGCCTAACTGTCTCAAAGCCTTCTAACTTCCTCTTATTGGAAATAATTTCTTTTAAAAATTTGGCATATTTAGGCATTTGAACAATAGCTTCAGCAAAAGGAATGTTGATATGCAATTTTCTAAATATTTCAAGAAATTTAGCAAATTGCTTATCATGCTGCTCACTTTTAAGTCTTTGAGGATAAGGAACATTTACCTTTGCTTGCTCATATTCTTCCCTTTCCTTTTTGCTTTTCTCAGAAGTGCTCCCCTTAGTAGGAGCTTGTATTTCTTTCTCGGGCGCCAGCCCATCTTGATTGTTTTCTCGAACTAGCTCCTTGCCACTCCTAAGAGTGACAGCCTTGCAATGCTCATTTCTTGGATTAGGCTCAGTTTGGGTAGGTAGTGAACCTTGAGGCCTTTGAGACAACACAGTAACGAGATTTGAGATTTGACCCTTCAAGCTTCCAAATTCATTGTTCATGGCTCCAATTTGGCCCTCCAAGCTTCCAAATTTCTTCTCCAATGTTTCAAATTTTCCATTTGTCTGCTCCATAAACCTTGCCAACCCATCATTGGTATCCAACTTCTTCTCCTCTTGCCTTTGCACATGTGGAGGCTTATAGGAGTTTGAGTTTTGCCCCTTTTGTTGTCCTCCCCATGAGAAATTCGGGTGATTTCTCCAACCTGGATTGTAAGTGTTTGAATAAGGATCATTTTGGCCCCGGTTAGAATTCTGAACATAATTAGCATCCTCAGTTGAAGCAGATGGTCGACCCTGTGCTTTTATTAAATCTTCAATAGATTGTAACCTGTCATCAGTTCTGTCCATGTAATTGGCTAAAACACCCATGCATGGATGTCCAACCTTTTCCATGTATCTAACTAAAGAATCTTGCATGTCAGGCCTTAAGTCACTTTTCTTCTGACCAAGATAGTTGGCTTCTTCAGTTAGGCCTCCCCAGGGATTATTTGTGATATCACTTGTGGAGGTAACTATGGGAGTAGATTGAGCTTGTACCTTCATCAAAGATTGCATCTGTTTAGAGAGAGCATCCAGCTTTATGTTAATACTAGCGTCATCGTCAACCTTGTACATTCCAACTGATTTCTTAATGTGTCTGTCACTAGTTTCCCATTGGGCATTATCGGCTGCTATCTCTGCAATTAAATCATACACTGTCGCAGGTTCTCCATTCATCAGAGAGCCCCCGCAAGCCATATTAATAATTCCCCTATTTTGAGAAGATAATCCGTTACAAAAATATTCAAGCAATTGCCACTTCTCAAATCCATGATGCGGACAACTTCGGAGTAAGTCTTGAAATCTTTCCCAAGCTTCATGTAAAGATTCTTGCTCAAGTTGAGCAAAGCTGATTATTGCACCTCGAATCTTAGTAGTCTTACCTGGAGGAAAATATTTGGTCAAGAATTTCTGCTTCAGTTGGTCCCAAGTGGTAATGGACTCAGCAGGTTGAGAGTCTAGCCAAGCAGATGCCTTGTCAGCCAATGACCATGGAAACAATCTCACTCTAATTGCATCAGGAGGGACACCATTACAAATTACTGAGTCTGCCACCCTCAAGAAGTTTCTAAGATGGGTGTGAGGGTCTTCTGTTGGTGCACCTCTGAACATAGTAGAATACTGAACCATTTGAATTAAGCTTGGTTTGAGCTCAAAATTAGTAGCTTGCATAGGTGGATTGACTATGCTCGTAGTGATATTTGCTGTTGGAGTGAAGTAATCCCGAAGAGTTCTTCTCGGATTGGCAGCCATCACTCTTGTCTCTTTTCTTATCCTTCGAGCAGTTCTTTCAATTTCTGGATCAAAAATCAAAATAGGCTCTTGGGAGCGGGTGAGCATGCACGAGTAATAATAATAAAAATAAAACTAACAAATAAAATTAAACTAAATGTAATTAATTTTTTTTTTGTTTTTATTAAATTAAAATAAAACAAAGTAGAACAAGAAATAAATAAATAAAAAAAAGGTCTAAAGCAATAAAAAATCTTTTCCGTTTAATATTATTAAATTAATCCCCGGCAACGGCGCCAAAAACTTGTTGCGTCAAAAAGACACTTGAGAGCAAGTGTACTCTATCGCAATTGTAGTATAAAAAATATCGTCTCCACAGGGATTAATTAATAAATACCAAAGTACTTAAGATTAATTATTATTTAGACTAACTAATGTTGGTGATTGTAGAAATTAAATCAAGAAGAAATAAATAGCAATAATTTAAATAGTGAAGTTTGATGAATGGAGAGAAGCCTAGGGCCTCGGTTTCACTTGCTAGCTTCGATTCCCCTATGTCTAATTCTACCTGAATTCCCTTATTTTATTCAATTACCGATCCCTTTACTAAAACTATTAACCCGTTTGGTCATTCGTGATTAATATTCTTTTTCCTAAATTAACCCTAGTTTGGTCATGCTAGAATTTAAATTTAAGAAAAGCATGAAGTACAAAAAGGTTGAATGATTGGAAGACTAAATTAAAGTTTGGTCATTCATTAATTATAGTCTCAATTATCCTATAGGTCCACCAACTAGTTGTAGTACGGTCGCTAATCAACTAATTGATTATAAACATGCAAAGGGTTGTCAATCCTAATTATGTAATAAAGCAATAGGATAATATTAATTGAAATAAAAGCTAGGAATTCAAAGTATAAATTAAATCATAAAAAGGTCTCTAGTCAAACAAGATCCACCTAAGACCCTAGAAGAGGATTTTAGCTATTCATAGTGTTCAAGAACATTGGATTAAAATAAAAAGTCATGAATTACAGAATATAAAAATAACCCGGAGATTGAGTAAATTCTGCTCCTGTATTCAGTCTCTGTATTCTGCTCCAAAGCTCTCTCACAGTGTCAAGAACGGATCCAAAACTCTCTCCTTTGTGCTGCCGTGCGTACTGTTGTACGTCTTCCTTTCTTTCCTCAATTCTCCGCCGTCAGCTTTTCTTCTCCTTAATTCAATTGTTTCTCACTTTTTATGCCTGTGTTGGTCCTCCTCCTGTGCAGCTTTCCAATCTCTTTTATATTGATTTCCTAGGGTTGTGTGGTCCCCACTCCAAGCAAGCATGCGCTGATTCTTTCTTTCTCCTCACGTTACTCTTTCTTTTCTTTCAATTGTCAAGCCTTGCTACTTCCATTTGGCCATATGGGCCACTTCTTGTTTTCATGGGCTTTAAGCCCCTTTTCTTCTTTTCTCATATATATATATATATATATATATATATATATATATATATATATATATATATATATTCTTTCTTCCTACAAAATAAAGAGTAAATTAAGTTAATGATTTATATAATTAGTATATAATTCCTCTAAAAGTGACCCAAAAATATCTCTAAAAATACAGTAAATTGGAGTTTATCAGCTCTCCCCTCCACCACGGAGGCTCCCGCTCCCTCCACCATGGAGGCTCACCCCCCCACAACACACACACACACACACACACACACACACACACACCAGTTGGGGTTTACCACTGTTCTCCTCCACCACTTTTCCCTCACCCCCGCCGTAATCAACCCCTGCCTAACCATCAAACCCCTCTCTCCATTTCCTGATCACCTTCACTGAAACCCTCCCACACCAGCAACCCAACCCCATCGATATCTGTCCATTGTACCTAATTCGTCGATCACTCCACCTCTCTTCTCATAGACTTTCATGAGCAACCACCATCACCGTAACCCTAAAGCCCTTTCTCCAAATCAACCCTGTGAATGCCATAACAGCTACCATCATATCGACGACTCTTTCGCAAGATCTTCTCCTTCTGCCACGATCCACCATCGCGCCCTTGACCGCGCCTCCGGGACCTCCTCTTGAGCTTCCTCAACCAGAATACGTCACTGTTTTGGAAGAATCTCGCGCAAATCGTTGTTAGGCTCAATATTTTCCATAGTTAGGCGAGTTCGAACTTGGATCTCCACTTTTATTGTGAGTTTACAAAAAAAAAAATCCATTGTATGGGTTATTTTTATCAATATTAGTAAGCAAATTGCACTTGAGGTCCTTCAAGTTTATTTAGAATTTTGAACTCGTCCTTTTAGGTTTTCTTTATCTCATTTAAGTCTTTTTGTTTTCATTTATGTTTCAAATTGGGAATTGATGTCAAATTCATTTTTGGTGTTTTTGTTTATATTTCAAATTGGTTTTCCATGTGCTTTGTTTATAAGGATCAATTTAGGACAGATACATAAACATAAAGGACCAACTTGAAACATAAACGAAAACATAAAAGACTTCAATAAGAAAAAACAAACTTAAAAGACAGATCTGGAATATTAAAAACATAAAGAACCCCAAACATAATTTTGTCAAATTAGTATTTGAATTCAAATATACGAAACAACTTGTTACCGATTCTTATTTCTCGACTAAACTTTGGATTAGTCATGACTCCTTTCTTTGAACATCAGAGTGTGATCGAAGACCTCTAGATCATAAAAAAAATCTACGAAAACAATAAATGAATTGATTTAAAATTAAGGGTTAAATATGTTTTTGGTCCCTATAAAATTGGGTCCTTCTAATTTTAGTCCCTATATTAACGAAATAGGCGTTTTGGTCCTCATTATTTTACGGTTTCCATTATTAGTCCCTGCAATTAATTATTGCTGATTAGGCTAACAGAATGCTGACATGGCATCTCTTAGATGGCATTTTAATTGACATGGCACTATGAGGTGGCTTTTCTATTTTATAATTAAACTTTATTTTATTCAAGCGATTTTCCCTTTCTCCTTTAAGGGTATGTTTGGGAGGGGGTTTTAGGAGGGGAAGGGAGGGGAGGGCATATTTTTCAATTTAGAATTGAGTAAGCTATAAAATATCTCTAAACATGAATCTAGTGTGATTATAAATGTTATATTGATATCTATCAACTTGTTCTTTTAATTTTTTAAAATCTCAAATACATATTAAAATATAGACTAATCTTTTTTAAGTCCTCCCCTTCCTTCCCCTTCGCAAAACCCTCTCCCAAACATACCTTATTGAATGTCGTCCCACTCCCTCTCTCTTTCTCCTTTACTTTCTTTTTATATTTTTCTCTCTCTTCACCATAAACCACCACCAGCATCTCCTTCAATCTTCTTCTCCGGCCAACCCCAACCACCTTTGCTGAAACTAGCCATGTTTTCTTCACCTCCCCATTCTCTTCTATTATTCTATCAAAATAGATTTTGAAAAGGAGGTACCTTGAAAAACGACGGCCAATTCAAACTCGTCTTCTGACCAAATCCGGCCGCCTCTCACGTATCCAATGCCATCAACATGTTCACCTCCTTCTCCTCTCCTAGATTTGTTTTTGTTTCAAGTAAAACGGACTAAAATTGAGTAGATCAAAAAATGGAAATCGCCACATTCTCGGCCATATTCCAGCCACCACAGACAACCAATCGAAAATCTAACCACATTCGAAATCCTCTCCTAGTCTCCAACAAAAGCCCTAAAGAAATTTCGTCATCGGAGCACCTTGCTCCGACGACCACCGCGTCGGAAGAGGATTGAGGGAATGGCAGAAAGTTTGATGTGGGGAAGATGATTGAGCTACAAATAAATAAAAAAATTTAATAGTTTATTTTTAAAAATTAATTTATTTAAACTGAAATAAGTATACAATAAAAAATATTAGTCAGCATGCCACGTGGACGCCATATCAATTAAAATGTCCATGTGGCATGTCCAATCATGATTTCCATTAGCCCATTCAGCAATAATTAACGGCAGGCACTAATAATGAAAACGGCAAAATTATATAAGGACAAAAACGCCTATTTCGTTAATGTAGGGACTAAACATAGAATGACCCAATTTTGTAGGGACTAAAAACATATTTTACCCTAAAATTAATTTTACATATCTAATTATATTCTTGGGCTAATCTAATTTTTTTTGAATATATGATATCATGTTAAAATTATTTAATTTATAAATAGGTTTTCAAACACAAATAATTTAAAACTAGTTTAAAAATTTGTGTCAGACTATCAATAATTTTACAAAAACAAGAATACAAAAGGATTAACCAAGGCATCCCAATATAAAATTTAATATGATTGATCAACCAAAAATGCAACAAAGCTTACATTGTACACCATATATATCAAGAACACCAGAATTTGCATGTCCCTAACAAACCCACATGCTTCCAAAAGCTTCTTCAAGTGCCCTCTTCCTACTGATTTCTATACTCCATCCTCCAGCCCTTGCTCGAAGCCTCATTGTTTCTTCATCATCTGCTGCATGGCCCATGTCAACCCCTCCAATCGGTAAAGGTTGCGGCCCCATGCCGGTAGGTCTAGGTTGTCCTCCTGCAAATGTAGGTGCATATTGTCCTTGAGGAATACCACCAAATCCTGCTTGAGAGTTTGCACCCTGTCTCCAGCACAAACTAAGTTAAAAATCTCTTGTATATATTATATCCATAACCCGTTTTATATACTTGTACAACAGTATAAATGTTTTCAGAGGAAGTATCATGATAAAACTGAGTAAATTCAATCTCAAATAATACGATAAGCTTAATTAGTTTGATATATTGTGCCAAGAAGCGTAATCTCACCACCACATCATTATCAGTTTGGGCAGGTTGTCCCTTGCTTGCTGCTGAAGCTGCAGCTAATTCTTCAGCCTATTTAATTATCATCAGCATAAAAACACATTGGAATTAGAATATATGGCAGGAAACCAGCAGTTGCATAACAAATTTATAAACGGTATATATGGTCAGAGCCAATGTAGCACCAACACTTCCGGTTAAAGACACACCGACACAGACACTTCAATTACTTGTATTTTTCAAATTAAAACCGGTGTCTGTGTGTTCGTGTTTGGTGTCTCAGTGTGTGTCGGTGCTTTATAGCCATTTTCAGGTGTACCTTTCGGGCACGATTAATCATGATCTGTTCTGCATTTTCTTCCTGGTATTTAGCAATCTTTTCTTCAATAGCAGCAACATCTATTCCTTCAACCAAATTAAATGCTGCAAGGGGAAAGGAGAGGGAATCATCAAAACAAAGCAAAAATTATCGAGTGAAACACGTCATTATGATAATAAAAGCTTACTCATTTCTTCTACTTCCTCCCTGTAATCATTGTATTCTCTCAAAGATGGAAAATCATCTTCACGTTTATTGAATCTAAAAAATTTACAGTCAAGTAATCAGAAATAGATAGATGAATTGATTTAAAATAACATGGACCCAAAAAGTGAGAGTTAAGATTCTGAATTTAGGTAACTATTGAAACTTCAATGATGTTTCCATCCATAAAAAATGTAACAGATAACCTATCATGGATATTTTGCAGGATTGTATTACTCTAAAATAAATTGAATGCTTTTGCATTTTTTCCATTATACAGATTAAAACCTCGACAGACATGATGCATCTAGTATTTCCCATGTGACATACACAAAGCATGCAAGGAAAATACACAGGGAAAGAAAATATATATACATGCTAGCAATCCTCTTCCTGATGGCTGTCTCCTTATTGTAAATATTGGTACTAGAGAATCCCATTCTCCTACCACCAATTTCCTATTCCTCTTTTCTTCTCACCTGTACTTTAAGCATTCAGAAATTCCAGTTGACATGTTTAGAGTAAATATTAAAATACAATGAAAACATAATCATACAAAAAAAAAGATACATTAAATCTAGTTACAAAGACCTCAACTTTGGAGGAATACCGAAACTGCAATACATCAACAATTAAATCAGACCATGGTGTCTAAACTCAAACAACTCCCCCTCTTCCCATGTATTTTATAGCCTTTCAGAAACAAATGTGAGATGTTTAAAATCTCATGAACAACTTTTTCAAATTACTGAAACTATGTAGACTGAAGTCACAAGGATAGTACACCTGTTTGTCCTATGATACCTTTTGCAGGTAAATCTTTGACGGATTGATGACAAAAATCGTAGTACTAAGGAAATTTTCATGCCTTCCAATTTTTAAATCAATTGAAATAGTTTTTTTTCACTCTTTTAATATTATTCTAGATGTTATCAAGCTTAGCTCTCCCTTACCTTTACATTTAAAATGTAGAATGTTGTTTTTATAGATAGATGGATCAATTATCTTAAGCCTGATGTAAAGAGAGGCAATTTTACAGAAGAGGGATTGGGAACCATAGTAAGGCTACATAAGGCCTCGGGTAATGCTATTTTTGGTAATGTTTTTCAGTTTGGGGCATTACCACATCTAAGTATGGTTTCAATTTTCAAACAAATTTGTTTCAGATGATCAAACACTGCATCCTGTTCTCATGGTAGGACTAACAATGAGATCAAGAATATGTCTAAAGCCCACTTAAAGAAAAGTTTGGCTGTCAAACAAGTGCAGATGAAACAAAGCCAGTATCATCAATAACTTCTACCTCTTCATCCTCATCTAAATCATTTTTGTATAATGAGAGACCAAATAGAAGGAATATTAGTCCTGGCATTAAACCCGGACCGGCCGATCTGACCGAGAACCCGGATCCTAAACCCTAAACCCTAACTTTTTTTATTTATTTTGTACAACAAAACGACGTCGTTTAGCCTGCAATTACAATTTTTAGAGTCTAGTAAGATTTTCTTATAGTTTTTGAAGCATGTCAGGAAATTTTTAATAACTTTTAAGTAGTAGAGTGATGCAGTTTAATTAGTGACCCACAAGTCCGACCAGCTCCCGGTGACCGGTCCGGGTTTAATAACACTACCTACTACCTAGTAGTGAATTTGATGAGCAGGCTTTCTAGGTGACAATGACAAATAAATTTGAGAAAGATTCATCGAATCAAGTATTCAATGAATTAATTGGCATTACCGAGGATCCAAAAGAGTAATAAATTTCATTATCTTCGGTTGAGTAAAGATTCATGAACTCAAGACATATTGTTTGCCTAAGCGAACAATTGGCTTCTCCATTAATTAATTAACCTGTCTACTACCTTATGATATTTACAATACATTAGAAGAGATAAATAAACCTAACCATATGCTTGAAACACAATGGGAATCAGATTATGATCATTTTAAGTTGATACACTGCATTTAATACTTCCAATTAACATGATTTTGGAGAAGCATTTTCAAGACGATAAAGCAAGGTACTATGACTTTGAGAAAGAGTTTAGAGTAGGTAAAACAATGAAATCAAATAAGAAGCAGTTCCTACCAGAGAATTACCTATATAGTCGATAGCGACGCGTGCGATTGGGGAATACCGCAGCGGAATGCTGCAACGCAAAGTGCTGGTGAGGAGCGGTCTTCAGGTGCGGCGAATACGAAAGACGGAAACTGAAGAGATGAGAGAAAAATTCAAACAGTGAAATTTCAAGTAGAAGAAAGAGAGAAAAAACGAAGAAGCCAGAACGCAGAGAGATCACAGAACCTTCAGAACTTAGGTTGGGTCAGGTTGAGTTATGCTTCGAAAGTTCTAATGGGCTCGGCCCAATACCACTTCTTTTAAAAGATACCCAATATCATTTAAGGCTCATGCTTCTCCCACTCCCCCCTACTCAAATTCCAAAAATACTCTCACGTAAAACACGCTCCCAAACCCCTCCACACTGCGTTTTGGCTTGGTTCAGTACTTTAGTACCGAACGGGTATGGTACTGTAGTACCGAACCGGTACAGTACTATAGTACCGTACTTGATAAAATCAGATGCATCTATTTCACTTGTCTGCGCTAGAATGCACCTCCATCATTTTTGTACCAAACTATCATTAATTGTTTTTTTCCAATTTTTGCATCTTTGAAGATCTAAGTGATTCGTGTCAGTAATACAATTGATACTAAAAGGGTAGTGTAGCCATGTTCTACAACAGTGAGGGTGCTTGCTCAAGGTGAGACTTAGAGAGTCAAAGGCTGGTAAAGAGAAGTCACATGGATAGTCTTCTGCAAAGCAGACAAGTAGATAAATTCCAAACGTTGGAGTTATCTAGCATATGACACTGTTTCTTTCTATTAAAGATTTTCTGGCATATTGACTTCATAATACAGCTATCATTAATTGCAAAAGTGTCACTTGATTTTAAAAATTGGAGGCCCTGTTCAAATCTTAAAAATTGGGCCCCTAATTATACTTTTATCAAATGGTAAGCTTATTTTCAATTGGTACCAACTAAACACTTTCTAGGCTTTCACTTCCTTAATTGCAAAAGTGTCACTTAATTTTCTTATTCATGCATACTCCTTACAGTTTCCCTACACAAATTGCACCAATTCAACAAATGATATCACTGGTAATTGGTAAATATCAACTTATCACATACATCAATTAACACATGCATAGGATCACAATCAAGTCACAGGCATTCTAAATATTCTTTAACTTCTAAGTATTTAGCATGTATTTGTTCAAATTAACGTGTATGAAGTATGACATATGAACAACCAGACAGCTTCCAAGCATTCCTACGAATTTTTAGAGGTAAGAATAACAGGGAGGGGACAAATGAAGAGGTATACCTAATTGGAGCACCGGTATCAGAGACCATCATCATTAGCAAATCATCCTCCTTAACACCGATAGCACTCAGTTGCTGAAGAGGCACACTTGTCTTCTCATAAGCACAAGCTTAGCATCAAAAAATAAAGTAAGAAACCCAAAATCACAGAAGCAACACACAGCCACAAAAAAAGTCAAAAGGACAAACTAAAACCATATAAGATCCAACATCACATACAAATTTCACATGAATCAACTACCAATATGATAATAAAAAAAATTCCTGTGGGATTTTATTTCTAGGTGTTAGAATAATGATAATCGTATGACCTAGAATTGCTATGGAAAATAGTGTTTCCTAAACATCCTCAGCAACATTAAATATTGAAGAAAATTGACAAAAATTAACTTTTAATCAAAAAAATTGTGTTTTTACAAGAAAAAAAATAGATGGGTAATGGGGAACTCACCTCAACCTCGAGCAATTCCTTGACGTTTTCCACCTATAACTTAAAAGGGGAATGAATCAATGAAAATCAGTGATAAGAATTCCCAAATCCCACTAACCCTAGAAACTGTGAAACTAATTCCTGCAAAATCAAAGAGGGAAATGCATAAATGAAAACACGAAATGAAGAAGGTGGAAAAAACGCAAATGAAACGGAAATGTCTAAACAAAATGCATAAACGAAAAAACGGAAATGCATCCAACCTTGAGAAATGAGACCAACTGAAGTGAAGAAAGAATTCTGGATTCTCGCCGGAGCAGAGGCGGCGGTTAGAGTGCGGCGGCTGTTTGCAGGGCAGCAGTGGAAGGGGATAGTGTGGATTTGGACCGGGGCGGATATTTTTTGGGGCCCTATAAATTTAAATGTTTTCTTTTTTTTTTTCAAAAAAAAATGAGAAGCTCAGAAAATCAAATCACTCATAGATAGATGAACCATTAAATATCACTATAGGATGTAGTATAAAAAATAAAAATTCATCTACGGTTGAGATTTAATACAATTCAATCTTAACCACTCATATCATTTTATACAATATTTAACAGTTAATTTTAGTAGTCCATCGGTGAGAGATTTGATTTGCTCCAAAAAAATGCTTTTTTTTTTCTTCGAGTTTTATTTAGGAGAAATATTTAGAGTAAACTCTCAAACTCTCTTTTCAATTTGATCTTTAAACTATACTTTTTGCAAATCCTTCATGTTATTTAATTCGCCAACTGAGGTACCTTTCGGGAACCTACTTTTTTTAGGGAAATTACTGACCTTGTTTAAAAAAACTAAATATGATATTTTGACAATATCATGTTTTAGAAATAATAATTGACTAATATAAGGCTTGTGCATAAAAATTCTTCTACCAAAAGATAAATGTCATGGGTGTTGGTAAATCATTTTTTAGAAGTGAATACCTTTGTAGAAGTGAAATTGGAAAATGATTGCAATGCAAACTTTCTTATTGAAGTATATTGGAAGATAGTTGCTTATTAATATTCCCTAATGTTTCGAAAAGACTATAGGAATTTAATAATTTAATAAGTATTACATGGGTCAAAATAAAACAACTAAAATGAATTTTTGGGGTTTAGATTTTGATTTTTGAAATGCTTATTGTTTATAAACCACATTTACAGTCCAGTGTTATAAGTGTGATTGTTATTGCCACAAATATCTGTTTTTAACTTGTAACACACAACTGTTGAGAGTAAATTGATTTGTGGAAGGTAAACTCTAAAATGTCTAATATGAGAAAAGTGTACCCAAGAAAGCAAAATCATCTCTTACAGATCATGAAAAGGGGCTTGACCAAAAAAAAAAAACCATGAAAGGGTAATGGCTTCATACTCCCATAGCTTACTTTCAAGCTTATTTTGTTCATTTTCATGAACAAACTTATTTCATTTCCAACATGAATTCCATATTCTTTTACTTTAACTTACGATTCAGACTTTTCAAGAAGATTGCTATAACAAGCTTCCAGTACTTCATTTCTCTTTATCCAATTTACATTACTCCGCTTTTCCGATCTATTTTCATTGTCTTCCCATTTTTAAATGTAAAAAAAAAACCTCGGATCAGCACACGAGGCTTGAGTCCCTACACCTATCAGCTGAGGCACGAACCTTAAAAACTTTGATTCTGCACTCGATAGCTATTTGAATCAAAACTTGTTCTACACAACAACACATCATCAAACCAATCAAATATATTTCATTTTTGGTTAAAAATAAATTAAACGGGGGGGGGGGGGGGGGGGGGGGGTAGGCTAATCAATCCAAGGCCAGGGTATGGCACAGGCCTCTGCATCTAAGCTCTGCAGTCTTCTCTATGCATGGGTTGCTGTGGGCCTGAAACAATCAATTTTGCACAATCCAACCGATCTCACCATCTCCCCAAAACTGCAGCAACAATACAGAAAATAGCATCAGAATATAGCACCCAACACTTCAAATCGAAGACACGTCTGGTGTTCTACACGTGTCAGTGTCGGTGTGTCATGTCTGACACTGACACTACAATCACGTCGACTTTCTCAAACTATGATTGGTGTCTACGTATTTATCTAAGAAAAAAATTATAGGTACATGTTCGCGTCAATGTTAGAGTCATGTTCGGTGTTTGAGTCAGTGTTGTGCTTCATAGATGTAAAGTAACAATGTTACACATCATATGGTTTATATCTTACCGGTCAATGCTATTTCTAGCTTTTTCGGGTATATCTGTTCCATTATATGCTTTCTCAGGGCGATCTATACTCTTTCTTGATTTATCTCTCTTGTCTATGCTGGTTCTTGACTTCTCTTTATGGTCTGTGCTTGTACTAGGCTTTTCTTTGGAATCAATGCTCTTCGAATTCTCCTTTACATCCATGCTCGGTCTGGATTTCTCTCTAAAGTCTGAACTGTCCCTGGGTTTGTCCAACTGATCAGGAATAGGTTCAGATCCAGTTTTTTGAGTTGGTGACTTCTCAATGGCTGTAATGAATTTCTTGAGGTGTTTTATATATTGAGGGTAAAGCTCCAGGTCACAGTGATTTCCTCCTTTAACCCATAAGGGCTCATACTTTTGTTTACAATGTTCCCAAAGTTGCTTCCCATGGGAGCAATCCACAACATCATCAGCAGTTCCCTAAATGATAAAAGCCAACAAAAGAAGCAATTCACTATATAACGTGGTTGAACATTTAAACACAACCTTTAGTTGCACTATGCTGTTCATATACTTACAACACAGTTGACCAATTAAAGAAATATTCTAATCAATAAACAGAACTAGACTCCTTTAGAGTGAGCAGTTTGGTTTAGAGCATAAAGAAATCTCGACGATTTTAAGAAAGTCAATGGTAAAAAAACATGGATCTGACGGAAAAAACAATCCTCGATTCTCATACAGTGTTGTCAATGGCGGATGGCGGATGGCGGAGAGCCAAAAATCCGCCATTTTAGGCCACCATAACCGCCATAAAGCCGCCATAAACCGCCATCCTTCACAAATTGGCCATAGCGGTTTTCAAGAAATCCGCCACCGCAATCCGCCATGGTGCCGCCATGGCCGATATTTGACAACACTGTTCTCATATTAGTGTTTAAGATAATAAGATTACTTACTTTGCCTTCTACTCACTTTAGAGGAACTAAATCTCCAATAAAAATGTTCTATTATATGAAGTTACACATTGGCCAAAAACTATGAAAACCCATTATATGATTACTAAGTTATCAACCTCTTCAATGGAATGGCATATCAGTTTCGAAATATACATAAATGTAAGAATAAGAAGTATATACTCACATGAATTACAAGAACAGGACAACTCACAAATGGAATTTTATCAATGTTCTGCATCAAAAGAAAGCAAACAAGGTTAAAACAGACCAAAATTGAACTGTATGATTCACCATTTCACTTATTTAGTATTGATAGAGATGAAACCTTATATATGTCAAACCAGTAAGTGCGCTTCACAGGATACATGACTCGAAGGCCGGATAAGATCGGACTATGAAGAACCACGGCCCTTAAGTTCGGTAAACGAGTAGCCAAATCTATTGTGGGTCCACTACCAACAGATTGCCCATATAGAACAATGTCTTCTTCTTTGGTTCCATACTTCTTCTGTAAACATTTATATACAGCTTCTATATCTGCATATGTGTTCTGCTCACTAGGCTGTCTCCAAAAGAAAAAAAAAATTGTTGAACTCATCCCACATCAAATGAAGCAATTATTTATATCCAAAAAAAAAGCAATTATAAATTTATAATGCAACTATAATGAGTACGATAAGATAAAAAATAAAGTTGAAAAAAGTGACTTCTTTCATAGTAAAGAAACATAGTTTAGCTGCTTTTTTACATAATAAAAAACAATCACTTAATTATTTTATATAGAAGTCACATTTTTAATCTTAAACAAACAGAATACTATATTCTTGGTGTTCTTCTGTTCACATACATAATGTATAAGAGTGTTGGGGACACACACTTTTAAATACAAAATCTCCTATGGTTGAAACTTGAAATCAAGTGAATCTCACTATTTATGAAATGAGTTCCTCCACCAAATCACGAGTCCCACTTTATTTTAACCAATAACAGAGCATGTGAGAACTAGTGCTCATAGTGAAATATGAGATCGCTTAATTATAATCGTTAGATTAAAACTAACAATTTAGATTACCTCCTTACTTATAGGATCCCATGTGATTTGTAACTAAAAACGAAATAACCACACAACATCCTATAATTAAGGAGGTAATCTAAATCATTGATTTTAATCTAACGGTTATAATGATTAAACCCCGGAAACTAACATTCCCCCACCCCCACTAACATTTGCTTATTAAAAAATAAAAATAAAAACGGTTATAATGATTAGTTCTCATATTTCACTATAAAAACTAGTTCTCACCCGATACGTTCCCTATATATATACTTTTTCAAGTTTAAATGCTTTAATTTACATAATTAAGTATTATAGAATTTTAAAACAATGAATATCTTAATTATAATAATAATTGAACAGAGAAAAAACATACCTTTCCAGTGGACTGTCCATATCCAGAATAGTCATAACTACATAGAGAAAAGATAAAATTTGGACATTTCAGATATTGCAATAGTTATAGTCATAACTGTACACATACTAATAAAACAAGTAAACTTATACATCAATATCTTTAACAAATAAGGAAACAAATTATATTATATGTATGTTAATAAAAAGAATAAAAACAACTCTCGGGCAAATGCAATATATATAGTCCACAATATCAAGAGTCGAGTCTGTCTATCACATATTACTAATTTGATTGAAAATTCACATTTTTAGTAATTTAAATTGTTTCCTAAAAAAGTAGTTTTAATTGTGTTTATTTAAATTTTTTAATATTAATCAGAATTAAAAAATTATTTTTATGATTAAAATAAGAAGCTGTTTTAGTAGCTTTTAAAAAATATTAAATTTTTAATGAGTGTGCTAGATGAGGGAAAAGATTAAAAAAAAGTAATTTTCATTATTATAAACAAAATAAGCTTTACTTTACATCAAAATCTCTAAAACAAATTCTAATAATAAATTTTATTTTAATCTTAAATAAACGTAACTTAAATTATCTAGCCCTCGATAGAGACTAACACCAAACAATTACAATTAATTATTATTACTATAATAACCAAATTGTATAATTTAAATAAATTCACGGATGCTGATATGACACAAAATAGTGAAAATACAATGTTAATTTTATTTTACTCTAATTTTTCTTCCTATAAGAAAAAAAAGAACAATTTATCACAGAAAAAAAAATTGACCTCATGAGGTTGACTCGAAGATGAAGACTGAGTTCAGAGAACAACTCATACATCTGACCAAGATCAGCAGCATTTCCATGAGAGTAAAGCAAAGTCACCGACGCTTTTCGATTCTTTATATACATCGCAACGATGCTATTCCCTTTCTCCGTTACCACCTTCAATACGTCAACGTTTTCTCTTGTAGCTGTCGCTACATCCACCATCACAATCCTCGCTGTTCCTTTCTCTTCCTCCGTCACTGTGTATGACGGTGGATCCGGTGGGAAGAACGCAAACTTCGCCGCCATCGATGACGTTACCGCTCCCATTCTCCAAACAACAAAATAGAGATAATTAAATTAAATAATTAAATAAATATGTACACTAATTTGACGAGAAATGAGAAATTCGTGAGGTTGGTTTGGAATTGGAATCGTCGAAGTGCATTTCTTTTATGAAAATGGAAGGTTCTAGAATTGGAGAGTAAACGTGAAAGGGAAAGTGTTTTGGTTTTAGGGTTTTGTTTTGGGATTTTGTTGTTGATGATTGAGCTGTGTACTACAGTGTTGGAGTTGGAGGAGAGAGAGAGAGAGAGAGAGATTTCCGGCGCGGGTGAGGAAGATGGCACGTGCGAAACAAGGAAATGATTGGCTGTAAGTGTAACGGCGATGTTTAAGAGAAACGTTTTCTTTCGGGAAAAAAGAGAGAAACGTTTTAGCATCAAACTCTTTTTTGTCAAAAGGGAAACGTTTTCTACCATTGGATTTAAAATGGGTATTATCTATGCGCAATTGCAGAGATTAATTTGAGTTGGAAAAGATTGCATGCCTAAGGCTAGATTCGAATTCAGAACATTGGTTAAGTTGGAAGAGATATTTATTATCTCTTCCAAATGCTCTTGGGTGGAAGTTTCTATGTATCTCATGATAGACTTTCGTACATTTCTATTCATCCACTTTCATCTAAGAAATATGTTAGCAATGTTATGAAAATAACCAAAACTTGAGTAAAAACAAATATAAGACATCATATAAGAGAATAGAGAAGAAGAAGAGATGAGAAGAGAATGAGAGAGAGTCTTTCTATTATACTCTTCACAAGTATATCTATACAAAAGGTGAACCCTATTTATAGGGTGAGAATGGTCACTAATGAAAAACATCAAGGGAGTAATGAGAAGATGGGAGAAGGATGAACATCCACTATATAATAATATTCATAACACTCCTCCTTGTATGTCCATCGAAGATATGTCTCATTAAAACCTTACTAGAAAAAAACCAGTGGGATAAAAATCTAGTGAAGGAAAAATAGTACAATATTCTGCCAGTGAGAACTGACTCGTTAAAAACCTTTCCAGGAAAACCCAGTGAGATAAAACCATGGCAAAGTAAAAAAAATGTGCAGCTTAATTTCTCCCCTAAATGAAGTGTTACTTCAGAATATGAATTTCAACATCTGCAGTTTCTCCGTGAGTGCATGTGGAGTAATCTACTCTATTGTCACTTGTGATGTATCCTCTTTTAATGGAGCTTTGAGGTTATTCATCCAGAGCTCTTTCTTTGAACAGTCTATAATTTTTGGAAGCTCTTCAGAAGTTCCGATAATACTTATATCATCAAGATAGACATCAACTATAGCAAATTACTTTCCAAATATTTCCATAAAACTATGTAGACAAGTGATGTCATATTTGTATCCCTCCTTTAGAATATAAATTTAGACGATTATACCATATGTGTTCAAATTATATTATCTCATTGAGGGATTAATTCAATTTGAGTAATCATATCGAGAATCTGAAAAGTGTGTATTGGAATATTAAATCCTTCAGGGATCTTCAAATAATTATGACTATCAAATGAGTAATACATATAAGTTGTAGCAACATTCATATTGTGAAAATTGAGTTCTTCATGTGCTACAAGGCTAATTAACTACTGAAAAATACTTGTATCCACCCTTGAACAAAATGTCGAGCTCTTTATCTCACAAATTCACCGTTCTCATTCAGTTTTTGCACAATAACCCATTTGTATTTGACTGATTTCACACATTTAGGTATTTGGACTACAAGTCCAAAAACTTATGTAAAGCTAGTTTAATTCTGCTTTAATTTCATCTTTCAAATTTGGTCAATTCTCACTTTGTCTACAATCTTTAATAGACTTTTGTTCATGATCCTCACTATCATTTATCACATTTAGCGCTATATTATATTTAAAAATATCGTCAACGTTGACTTTCTTTCGGTCCCACTGTATTTCATTCTTGACATAATTCATTCAGATCTCTTTAATTTTAGAATTTTCCAAGTACCTGATCGGTTCTTCTAGAACTAAAATGTCAATTATGTTTGAAAGACTCCCAAAACCACTACCATTAAATCCATCGTTTACTATTTTTTATTAATTTTATTTAATTTTTCATAATCTCCAAAAACTGCATAACCTTATTTTGGTTTTATTAGATTTTTAGTGGTGATTTTATAATTTTCAGATTAGTTTTGACTCTTTAACGGATTTTTAGTAGTGTTTTTATAACATTTTTAAAAAAATTTAAACAAAAACCAGTTATTTTTAACACACAAACCGGATTTACCTGTTTATTAGATAAATCCGCTTTGAATAAATAGATAAATCCGTTTTGGGAAGAAAAAAGTGAAAACAGATTTATATTGAATTAGATAAATCTGTTAAGTGGCTTTACCGAGGGGTATTTTCGAATTATCAAATTGTGTGGGGTATAGTTGCATGTGGTGGGGGTAAAAAAACCCGTTATACTTTGTAAACTCGAATTGTCGCGTAACTCAAGCCCAACTTATAAGAGGACCATACTTTGTACAACCTCCTTGCTACTCAATAGACACCCCAACACGCTTGAAAAGATCAAAATGCCATTAATGATTTTTGTGATCCTACGATAGTTCGGTGCACGGTCGTCCGAACCGGTTCGGACATGGTGCTACCGAACCAGTTCGGACTTGGTTCCACCGAACCAGCTCAACTTTTCTGCGATGTTGGATTTAGAAGATGTTGGTCGCTTAACACGCTTGTTTTTTCTGCACCCACCACCAACAGGAACATTTCTCAATGTTTCACCTCTTGTCTAGTATCTTTTACAAGCTTTGCAAAAGTGTTTTGGTTGTGATAAGCTATAGTTGTTGTAGTAACAAAACTTTGTGTTTGATGAATCACAGCGTGGACACCTTAAAGCTTGTTATTGTTGCTGAATCACAACGTGGACACCTTTGTGTGTTCGATGTTGCACAACGTGGACACCTCAGTATTCACGTTATCATTTGTTATTAGGCCTTGTTGTTGAAGGGACCGTTTTCTCAGTTACTAAACATTTTTTGCCTTGTTCATACTGGTTCAGTGGAACCACGTCTGAACCGGTTCGGACGACCGTGGTCCGAGCCAAAATGAAGCGTGAGGGGGGTTTTTTACTAGCTGGGAGTTATACGAAGTATGAGCCTTATAAGAAATTGCTGAAAAAATTAACATATTGGGCTCCTTCAATATCCAACCGACATTATAATTGAGGAAAGCAAAAAACACACTAGAGTAAAACAAATGATTGCTTGTCTAATCATGAGCAATGCAAAAAACACAACATTTATCATGGGCTGATAAGAGAATATCTCACTACCTAATATAATTCAGGAATTGTTCAAAAATTACCAATCCAGTTTACAAAAAAATGTCTATATCTATACATAGAATGTCATTTACATTTTCACAATCTCTTGAATGCTAACTGGTGTGCATACAGATCTATCATTAAGACATCTAGATGATATGATTGAATATACAGCTTCTGTGAGATGATAACCATCCCAAAAGACATGCTTGTTAGAATTTAAGCATGGTTTTAAAAAAGGGATACATCCTGAAGTCCCATTTTCCCATGTAGTGCAACATGGACTCCTTCCATCTATTAAATCTACAATACACATGAAAAAGATATACACAGCAACACAAAAGTATATATGACTATAAGTTTAATACAAAAGAAATATTTTTTGTATTAATTTTAATTAAAAATATGTCTTATTCTTTTCATTGTTTTTTTATAAAATTATTTGAATAAAAAGTACGGTTAAATATGTTTTTGATCCCTGTAAAATTTGAGTTTTCTAGTTTCCGTCTCTCAAAAAATTTCACTTGCTTTTCATCCCCCAATTTTTTCCATCAGTTTTAGTCCCTGTGACTTTTAAAAGTGCTTCGTGGTTTTTAATAGCGTTTTTTTACTTTTATTGCGCTTCTAAGCACTAGTAAAAGTTATAAGGGACTTCAAACCAAAAAAAAAAGTTATAGGTACTAAAGTTGATGAAAAAAACTCGAGGGACCGTAAGTAGGTGAAATTTTTTTGCGACTAATTAAAACCTAAAAGAGCCTGAATTTTATAGGGACCAAGGATATATTTAACTTTAAAATGTAAATACAAAATGACATTTCTTAACTAAAATGAAAACAGAAAAAAGTTTTTCAAACCAAATTAACATCCTTTAATGTTATCACAAGTTTAGGATTTTTACCATATTTAGATGGATGTCTAATTACATCATTGGCAAGGGAGTTGACTTGACCAAGAACAAATATAGAGCTTGGAAGATTGGATGTCAAATTTTTAACCATTGCATGGAGCCCATCATTGAAGTATGACACCATCTGGTTAGCTTCCTCCATGCAGTCACCTATATGCTCATGTTTCCTTGAGATTGATGGGATACACCCTATGGGTCCAATCTCAAACATAATTATCTTCCTAGCTCCCAAATTGTATAGTCTCTGTGAATTGTCATTTTAATAATTTCACAGAAAGTGAAACATAAGATAAGATATACCTTTTAGCTAGAAGAATAATATACCATGTAAGTGTTTCTAGTAAAATTTAAGAGCATGATTGTAAATTTCAACCTACAATTACAAATGTGAAAATATTATAAGGTTTTGAGGTTTTTGTAAGTGTAACATTGTATTTTTCCATATTTTTTGCAACATCAAAATTGTGATATGTAATCAAACTATAGCCCTCAAATTGGGTTAGCCAGCCCATCCCAGCTCGACCCATTGGGCCAGCCTAGTTGTCTACCGTGCTGTCTTTTTTGTAACCTAGTCCAACACATCCCTAATCACAACAGGAACTACGACCGTAATTTAAAACCGAATTTAGAAGATGAGTTTGTACCTCAAATTGCTGGGATAAATTGTCAATGAGGAGTTGAGCAAATAGACGAGGGGGATAGCGCTTGCTTGTGTCATAAACGTTAGTTTCAAGATAGTTATTGATATAGTCATTACTCCCTATAGAGATTACATATATAGATTTTGTCAAATGCTCATATAATTGTGCTGTGTTTCTCAGCCTTTTGGACAAATGTCTCTTAATTGTCCATTGAAATAAGTTAACTTGTTCCCTCATATTCAAACATTTTCCCTGCAAAATCAACAATTTTTTTGTTATTTAAATCAACTCAATTTCTATATCTTTGATGACATATACTACTTCATAGGTGATAATTAAATATATATATATATATATATAAATATATCATGTAGAAATGATAAGAATAAAGAATGGTGATTTGAAAGTCAAACAAAATCAACCATTAATTTTTGTGCTCTCTATTAAATAACTTCTCTTATTAGAAAAATATAAAATAAGATATATCAACATTAGTAGTCCAAGCGTTACTTAAACTTGCGAAATATTCTACCAATTGATAACTTTTAATTACCTAAAATTAGCCATTTAATACATTAAATTTTTCATATCAAATAAATATATAGAAAAAGATAGAAAAAGAGTTGTTTCTAGTCTTACAAGAATAGAGAAACAAAAGTAAGGAATTAATTAAAAATAGTGAAACAAAAAATAGTCAAAAAAACCTCTTACAAGTATGCTTCCAGACTCTGGGAGAATTCCACATGAACTAGATGCATAATTGATTCCACTTAATGACTTTAGACCTTCAAAACTCAAGTATGGTGGAGAATATGGCAATCCAAGATATTCAGCTGATCATCAACAAAAAAAAAAAGTAAAAATCCCAAAATCACATGTCAAGTTAAAAAATTTCAACACTTAGGGATGTAGCTTTTCTATTCATTTTCGAATGACACTGTAAATTCAAATTCAGATTTTCTATCCAACGAAATTCACACGTTCTCACCGTTACTAGCTTGGAGTCGTTGTATCAGGGCCGGCCCAACATATCGTGAGGCCTAAAGCAAATTTTAAAATGAAGCCTTTATATGTATAAAATTTCCTCGGGGTACGGATGATTTATGGGATAATTAGGAGAAGAGAAGAGTTAGCATTTTTAATGACATAATAATCTTTGATTGGTTGATAGTGCAGAAAAATTATACACATATAAGTCAAATATATATATATATATATATATATATATATATATAATAAAAAGTAGTGCAGTGGTTTTTTGGTTAACTGGTGTAGTGGTTTTGTTTACTTTTATACTTAAGAAATGTGAAAATGCAAAAATGATTCATCTAGATTAATGATGTCAAAAAAAGAAAATTGGTTAAGTATCTTTTTGTTGGATTAAGTGGTGCAATGGACCATTCAGTGACATAGCTACTAGTAGTACACACATTACTTACGCATTAGGAATTAAATCATGACAATGTAAAAAAAAGAATCCATATAGGAATCGAACCAAGGCATCCAATCCAATCCAATCCAAGTTGAAATAGTGCCACCTAACCATCACATCCGTTGATACATTTGTTCACTAAGAGGAAAACATAGTATATAACTATCTTCGTTGGGCCCAGGTAATGTTTTTTGGGGTCCCCCTTTTTTTCATATTTTTTTAGGCCCCAAGCCCTTGCTTGGGTTGCTTAGGCCTTGGGCCGGCCCTGCGTTGTATCAAGATTGAATGACTTCGATTTTAAAAGCAAACTCAAAATCAAATAGAAATTGTAAGATCTTGATCCAATAACTCTGAGTTGTCGACCGTGTGAATGTGTAGAATCTCTAACTCTATTAAAGATAAAAAGTCGGTTATTATTTGGTTAGCCATTGATGTAATATTTTATATAAACCATATGATTTATCTCTGTGATCGCTCTTTACCATTTTATAAGAATTGTATTTCTTTCTTAATTCTTCTGAGAATCAAAATTCATAACATGCACATGGACTATGCTAAAGAAAAAATTACCTATAAAATCAGCAAGAGTTCTTCCATTGGTGAATCTTCCTGTAAAACCTTGGGAAAAATCAGCACCATAAGGCAAGAAATTTGCTTTGGCAAGAGTTGGCAAAAAATTGTTGTTACCACTATCTAATAAGGAGTCCCCAAAAACGTATAAGGCAGGTGCAAGGGGAAGAGTACTGGAGATAGGAGACACAAGCTGAACGGAGAAAATGGAGAAAAATAATATAGGAATAGTCATTTGTGTCATTCTTATTTTCTATTGTATCCAATCACCTAAATACAAAATACCCAATTAATATATAGTAGAAGGAGTTGAAATATAATGGAACAAGGCACGTGAAGTTTAATTGTTATATCTACGAAAGCAATTTGGATCCTCCAATTTTTTCTCTAGATCTGGCAGCTTTGCATGTCCTTGAAGTTCAATTGTTATATATCAACAAAAGCAATTTGAATCCTCCAATCTTCTCTCTAGGACACACAGTTATGCATGTTATTGTATCGTGGGACAACAAGAATCCAGATCTTTATGAAATATATGATTACACGGCATATAGAGCAAGACACGTGAATTTTAATTGTTATATATACGAAAGTAATTAGGATCCTCCAATTTTGGCTCTAGTTCGAACAGCTCTACATGTCGTTGTACCGTGTTGTGACAACAAGAATCCAGATCTTTACGAAAGATATGAATATGCGACGCATAGTGCGAGCTTCATGCATGACATGTACATATATCGTGAGGTATATGTAGCGACGCATGGTGTGAGCTTCATGCATGACATGTACATATATTGTGAGGTGTATGTATACATAAATAGTTCTTTTAGCACAAAATCTGGATCCATTAGGTCAAGGGTGAATCGTGTACTTTTTTGTTGTTGTTATATATAGAAAATATGTTGAGTGAAGCATGCTACATTCAATGGCTAGATGAGTTGGCACCGCAAAAAACACATGTTGGGCTTAAATTGAAATGTTAATTATGAATTATGATCATTAGTCTGCATGACACGTGCGCTGCACGAGTAGACATTCACTTTTAACGTAAAATTTGACAATTTTAGTTAGGAATGAAAACAACATAAGTTGTATATTTTAGTGTATTATGTGATATTGCGCCAAAAAAAGGCAGTCTCTTATATGATATGTTAAATACTTTGTACACTATCTAAAATAAAGCTATTATGTTATACAATATATATATATATATATATATATATAAATATAGTTTTAACATATACTTATACATGTAAAATAGTAAGATATATATTTAATTATTTATTAAAAAGTATGTATTTCATAATCTCGTATTCTCGAATGGTATTTGCTATATTTCGATAAAAATCATAAAAGGGAAAGACAAAATAACAAAGTAGGAGAGTATAAGTAAAAATATGGTAACTAATAGGAGGTTAATATTCTTTAAGGTTTTTGTAGATTTGTTTCTCAACTAACTGCAAATAGTAAAATAATTGTCTCAAAAGGGAAAGGAATTCAAAATTAAATTGTAAAAATTGGTCATGTATCTCAGATATCGTTCTTTACGCACTTAATATAACATATGTAATCTATATTATCATGAATAGATATGTTTTATTCTGTTTCTGAAGTCATTACACAGTGTGTGACATTATATTTTGTTTAACAATCAAGACTAAATAGGGATAGTTTGCAGCACACAATAGAAGATAAGGTAAGTGTAATTTCAAAAAGGGTAGTTTTGGTTTTTCATAAAATGTTAGGGATATTATTGTAACTTCCCTTTAAGATAATTTCAACTTACCATTCTGGAAACCCTGATTGATGAAGCCCCAAACTTTACTTTCCTCTTCATCGTTGCCATCGGCACCGTCGAGCCCTTTCACCCATTATCATCGTCTTTAACCACCTCATCTGTTGGTGTTGCTTCCGATCAACAATGGCTACCGAATACGCATCTTCTTCTTCACATTCATATTTATGGAAAAATGTAAGTTTGTGAAAGGAATTGTTTGTTTGTAGAAAATATGAAAAAGTACGAAAGGGTGTGCATTATTAAAGAAGGGGGTGCGTAAAGCAGCAGGGGAGTATTACTAAAAAGTGGGGTGCGCTTAGCAGAACTAAATTTCAGTTTTCCAGGCAACGAATTTATGGACTTTTCAGGGGAATAAGTTATTAAAAGTTGGGGGTGTAAAAAGTAATCGTTTTTTGTTTTAAAAAAATAATAATAAAAAGACAGCACTATATAAGGCACCCTTTAGGAAACCCTAAACCTAATTTCCTCTTCTCCTAACATCACGGCGGCGCTTGGGTTTTCTGTGTGTGTGTGTGAGAGAGAGAGAGAGAGAGAGAGAGAATGGAATTTTTTCAGAGAGAGAAAGATGATTTTGCGAGAAAGGAGGAGGGATTTTCGGTGAGAGAGGGATTTGCGCAGAGATGGGAGAGAACGAAAGGAGAGTGCGACGGTGGGGTGTGAATCCGGCGAAGAGAGAGAGAGAGAGAGAGAGAGAGAGAGAGATAGAGAAGGGCGTACGGTGACGGAGCGATGATGTAGACGACGACGGCCGACCATTCCTTGACCGGCGAAGACAGAGGTGACAGCGACGTCTTAGAGGTTCACGGCGTTCGATTCTCGGAGGACCAGCGGAGATGAAGAGGCGATGGTGTGAGACTACGATGGTGACGGTTCACGGAGTTCGATTCTTTTTATCATTATTTTTTTCTTTTCTGATCTGTTTCCTCTTCTCCCACTTTCTTTTTTTGACCAAATCTTCTCCTACTTTCTGAACTCTCCTTTTTTTTTTGTCTTTGTTACTGGTTATGGTTGTTAGGATGTTCCTTTTTCAGTACATGCTTGTTTCCTAAAAGTAATACCCTAATCTATTCCTAATTCTTCAAACAGACAACTCAGAAAAACCAATTTGTTCTTGAAATTGTCTTTCCCTAAAAAAATTGATTCTGACTTTTTATTTAATACCCTAGTTTAACTCTAATTTTTTCCTAACTACTCCTATTACTAATTAATCCCTAATTTCTAATCTCGTCGCCTGCAAGAACAGAAACCCATTTAAGGAATTACATAAATATGTTTTGTTCCATTTATCATCCAAAGCATAAGGATCCTCGATCTAAATGTTTACATAGAATTTTTAGTTAGTCTCATGATTGTATATAAATGATAAAATAGAAAGGTATGCAATATTCGTAACTGGTTCATCTATACTGTAGGTTCGTTTATGTTCAGCATTAAAGTCGAAGACAGAGGATCCTCTAAGGCTAAAAATTGATTTCATTGTATGGTCTGCAACCAAGACGTCAACACCGAACCTGAGAAAAAGATGGTGAGTAAATTGTTCAACTGACATAACAATTAAGTAAATAAAATTTTAAGTGATTTATGAAATAGAAGCATTATTACACTGTAGCTGAAACAATTCCACTGATATGTGTGATAACAATCAAATATGATTGTTATTACCTCTTATTTCAAGCTTAAATCATTGTTAATTCTCAAGCAATATAGTGATCAATGTTGTAAATATGTTAGTTTAGAGTAGCTTAAGGTGTAAGCTTGAACTTGTGATAACTGGCACTTTGGTGCCCAATTGTGGTTTAATGTGTTTGTTTAATTGCTACAGCACTTATTGTGGCAGCAATGCCAAATTACACAACATGAGAGAGAAAGCAATAAGAAACACGGAAATTGAGGAAAGGACAGTTGTCAGTGATCATCAGGCGTGGGTGTGCGTGCCAATCATGGAATATTCGCTGATGACTTAGGGATTTGGGCAAAAAGGACCTTTTGCCCTCATTAAAGGACAAAAGGCACCTCCCAAATTAGGGTTGCCTCTCATTCCTAGCCTCCTCTATATAAAGAACCACATTCCCAGAATTAGGTTAAGCCGGAATTGAGGTATAGAGATAGCCTCAAGCTTTGTGCCTTCTCCAAGTTACAAAAAGATCAATTGCTGGATTTTGATTGCTGCAGCAACACTGAAGCTTCATCTCTTGGAAGAAGCTACGTTGGAGAGCTGGAGTTTGTTCCTTTGATCTTCATTGGAGCTATTCTCACGTTCAAAGATTGTAGTGTAAACTCCCTCCTTGAGATTTTCATGACTTGTTCATTTATGTTAATGTTTAAGTTATTTTCTTTGTTGTCAAAGCTCAACATGAGCTAAACTCTTGTAGTTGGGATGCAAACTGAATGTAATGAATTTATTGTGTTATTAATGTTTATGTTTAAGTGTTGAGTACTTTATCTTGTGTGCTTTTAATATTTCCATCTTACATTAGGATTGGCCGTCTAATCTAAGTAGCATTTATATTCACAGAGATGGTTTGTAAATTTACCCCACAAGATAACATGGTATGTTGCATAATAGAGATATTTTTGTTCCTTGTCTTAACCCTAGAGATAGGGGAGGCATAAGCCATGAGGTGAACACTGCGGGTGCTTCAGCAGCCTAGGATAATACTCCTTTCTGGTCTAGAGATAAACTAGTAGGAAAAAAACCTAGTGTCTAGTATTTGAGAAAATACACAATTGCGGCAGCACCTAGTGCTGCAGCACTTAACATATCATTTTTGTACACTTTAATGAAATTACTGAAAGTGAATGCATCTCAACTTGTTCCAATCATCTGATCTTATTTCCCCTGATACTTTTTAATATTGTTGCATGTTACCAACATTTGTGTCATTTACTTTATTTTTACTATCTAATTTGTTGATTGAATTAAGCTTTGTTTAAGTGCTAATCCTCGTGGGAACGAACTTTACTTTGACTTTATTACTTGTTGATAGTGTATACTTGCACTATCACGTTTTTACGCAACAAGTTTTGGGGGCCGTTGCCGGGGATTAAATAGCTTAAACACTGTTTAATTAATTGGCAAACTAGTGATTTTTGTTGCTAATTTTGGTGCTTTGTTTGTGTTGTTACAGTAGTTAATTGCTGCAGCAACAGTTGCTGCAGCATATGCACAAGCGCAGTTCACCAGAATTTCAACTTCATCCTGAAATAGAAAGATTGTTTAGGGCTTTGAGAAGGGATCAAGATCACTCAGGACTTATTTCATTAGGCAGAGCTGTCAATATGGCTACACCACCACCTTCTAATCATGGGGGAACACCACCTCCTAGCAACCATGGTTCTGACAGACATACTATAGTTGCCACTGAACACCGTGTGGACCCTGAACATGTGAGACAAGTTTTGAATGAAACAGTCATAGGTATGGCTAATGACAGGGACAGATCTATGAGGGATTATGCAATTTTTGACCCTCATACTATGCAAACTAGCATAGTAAGGCCTGAACTTGCCACAACTCATTTTGAATTTAAGCCTATGATGTTTCAAATGCTTCAAACAATAGGGCAATTTGGTGGAGGACCTACTGAGGACCCACATTTGCATTTGAAACAATTTGTAGAAGTTTGTAGTAATTTTATTCTCCCTGGTGTAAGTGATGATGCTTTTAAACTTAAACTTTTCCCATATTCCTTGAAGGATAGAGCTAAGGTTTGGTTAAATTCCTTGGAACCTAACTCTATCACTACTTGGAATGAGATGGCTGAGAAATTTATGACAAAATATTTTCCACCTATCAAGAATGCCAGGATATTATTTTTTTTGAGAAAATATCTGCAAAATAAAAGAAATGAAATATTAACCCGTGGGTTGCCTCCCATGCAGCGCTCTTTTAACGTCATTTAGCTTGACTTTTGCCCTTTATAGACTTCAACCTGGATCCCATTGCTTGAAGCATAAAGACCAAGTGATACGTGAAGAATGAAAGCATCTTCCCAGATCCCATGGCTTGTAAAAAGGAAGTTGTGTAAGCAATAAGATCCTCTTAGATCAAATGTTATTTTCACAAAGGATGGTGAAAAGTAAGATAAAGGGCACAAGATTATGACATCCACACATGAATTTAAATCATTATGCTTATCTAAGGAAGGAATTTCGGTTTCCCTTATGCTCTCCATTTCATGGCACATCTCTTTTGAATCATCTTGCACTACCACATTACCATTATTTTGCTCTATCTCAACAACAATATTTTTCTCATTGGTGCCCTTTGGTTCCTCTAATTGTTTTCCACTCCTAGGGGTGACAGCATTTAATTGGGCTTTAGGATTTGGTTCAGGCTATCCTGGAAAAATTCCAGAGGACCTAGAGAATGAAGCAACTTGTTGAGCCACTTGAGTAATTTGATTTTCAAGCATTTTGTTGTGTGTGGCTATGGAATCAACCTTTGATGTTAACTTGATAAGAGTATCATTCAAAAAATAAGTTTGATTTCTGAACTCTTCATTTGGCTTAGTTTGAGTTAACACAATGTTTTCCAACATAATTTCCAAGTTGGATTTTTGAGGATTTTCTTGAAAGCAAGGTGGTGGCGGTGGCAAAGATGCCTCAAAAGATTCCCATTCCTCCATTGAGATTGTAATTTCATTTTTGTATATCCCTTGCAAGCAAGGTGGAGGTGGTAGCAAAGATAACTGAAAGAATTCCCATTCCTCCATGGAGAATGTGAATCCACTATTATTCATAATAAAAAGAAAAAAAAACATGTAGTCTAACCGATACCGAAAATTCAATCAATGTCACAAAGTCCCCGGTAACGACGCCAAAAACTTGATAGGCCGCAAGTGCACGGTCTTATCGCGTAATAAAAAGAGTATCGATCCACAGAGACTTTGGAATTACCGATTTCATTTTCGGTGGTGATTAGCTAAAAGAGAATGAATTAGTAGAAGTTGATTGTTTTGATTTTTGAATTTGTAAATAAAAGCATCTTAGGGTTGTGGTTTCATCACAATGATATAATGAACTCACAACCCCTCATCCATTCCCTATTTTATATAAAATTGTATTTCTTAGGATAAGGCATTCAATGGTAACTCTTGTTTCCTCTCAGAATACAAGAGTGTGCCTCGAAACAATAATCAAAGCCTATTCTCATGGTTGATTATTGCCAAGACCACTTAAGTACAAGCCTCTTTTATCCCAAAGGTCCCAAAACTATTCTCATGTTTTGTTTCCCTTGTTTAACCCCATAGTTCCAATATCAAACTTCACCTCTCGGTCCTTCGTTTGATATTTGAATTATAGCTTTAAAATCAATGAGGTTAAATTAGAAATAAAACTTTGAAAAAATAGAGTTTAGACTTGGGATTGTTCATGGGTCTATCATTGGTTTAGTCCCACAATCCCAAGACTAAAAGGAGTCTACTCACACATGATCATAGTAGACAAAAACTTAGAAGAAGAAGAAGAAGACATGAAAGATAAATGACAAAATTGTAAATGACAGAAATGTAAATGACTTGGAATGTAAACGACAAGAATGTAAAGAAAGCAATAGAGAACTGAAATGTAAAGAGCTGGAATTGTAAAGTGCTGGAATTGTAAAGAGCAAGAACTTAAATGGAGAAAATAAATTGCATAAACTTAGAAGTAAACTTTGAGTAGTGTTTGCAATAGCAAACCTTCCTCTTGGTGTTTTGCAATAGCATTCCACTCTTAAGCACTCAGAAATTCGTGCTATATATAGGCTAAGAGAAGTGAGTTAAGCAATAGAATAAAGTGTAACAGTTTTGGCATCTGCTGCAGACGCACTGGTCGTGCTTGGTCACGCACTGGTCGTGCTTCCTGCTGTTTGTCACTTGATAATGGGCGACAGGGTTCCAACCTGTAAAACCACTCACGCACTGGTCGTGCTCCAATACGCGCTAGTCGTGCTTCCCTGCTGTCTATCACTTGATTTTCTAATGGGCGACAGGTCATAATGGGCAACAGGTCACGCACTGGTCGTGCGCCCAGCTGTCCAACACTTAATCTTCTAATGGGCGACAGCTCATAATGGGCAACAGGTCACGCACTGGTCGTGCTCCCAGACGCACTAGTCATGCTTACTCACGCACTGGTCGTGCTCCTCACTGACTGTAGATTTCCAGCTTTTTTCTCTCTTTTTGCTTGAGGCTTCTCTTTATGCTTTTGAAACTCAAATTTCTCACTTTTGCTCAAAGCTTGATCTAAAGACAAAACAAACAAATAGGTAGTAAAATAGCCCAAGAGTAGAACTAGATTGCTACAAAATTAACTAAAAACAAGTACTAAAAAGACGCATATTTTGGACTTATCATCCCTCTCCAAAAAGGTTGTATGCAACGGTCACTTGCATTTGCTTGTCAATTGTGCTAGAGTCACTGTGGCCCAGCAGAATCACCTGAATTTGCAAACAGAATAATAATATATAAGCCATGCAACTAAAAAACTGAAACTTAAACAAGCCAGATATTGAACTGACGAGATATCTTGCTCATGATTCACTTACTCTAACCACTAAAACCGATAGGAATCACTCAGTGGTCAAATCACTCAAATATCTGAACCAAAGACTTGGTGATTCTCAATCGGTTTGGTTTTTAAAACACTATCTGATATATAAAAAATAGAGCGAAAGTGAAGTACCTTATCGTGGTGGGTGAAAAGGTTATTAGCTGTTGAGCCCATGACAGCATCAACAAGACCATCAGTGTAACACCCCGGAAATAATTTAATTAAAATAGTTGATTGAATTATTAAAATAATTTGGAGGCGGGATATAGATAAATTAAAAGGTTAATATTTTATATGCGTAGGAGGTGAAACGAGTAAAGGAGGTGGTGACGTAGAGAGCCCAGTGTTTACTGAGCCCTCAACTTAAACCCTGGGGGTTTAAGCCAAACCCTCATTCGCAGCAAGCAAAAGAAAAACGAAAGTGAGAGTGAGAGAGAGAGCACGCGGCGCAAAGAGGGAGAGAAGAGGAGGGTTTTGCGAAGAATTTCAAAAGGAGATCGTTTGTGTTGCTGTGGTTTTGTTCGTGTCTCGTTCGTCGTGTTCCGGAGCTTACGTTATTCGAGGTAAGGGTGGGCTTAACCTTGATAATGGGTTGATGATAATTATGTGTGGGTAGTCTAGGGTTTTGTTGAATTGTTCGTGTTGTTGCATATCGTGTTTTCGTTGAGATTGGTGCTTTGATGATTATTGCACGTTATTGTGATTTGTTTCGTTATTTGTTGTTGCGTGATTGTTGTATCACGATGATGGTGTTGTTATTGTTCGTGTTTTTGTTGTTGCTGTTCGTGGTTGATTGTTGTTGTCGCGTTGTCGAATTGTCGTTTTTGTTGTGGTGGTTGCGGTGTCGTTGCCGTTAGGGTTTGGTGTTTGGCAATTTAGCGATTCTGGACACAGGTTCGGTTTTTCTAAAACTGGCGCTGTTTGGTTGATCCAAAAATTATAAGGTTGATTGTTTTTGAAAATAGACTTAACGCCGGTCGTTTTGGCACTGGTTTCGTTAAATTCGGAGTTGTATAGCTCGAGTTATAGGCGATACAAGTTAGGTTAAAATTCTGGAAACGATTTGGGTATAGATTCGGTATTTCGGTGACTGGGAACGTTGTATTGACCGAAAAATTATGTGGTTTATTTTTCTGGAAAATAGACTTAATGCTTGTTAATTTGGCACTGGTTTGGTTGCGTTTAGAGTTGTGTAGCTCGAGATATGAATTCCACAAGTTAGAGTAAGATTCTGGAAACAATCTGGACACAGGGTCAGTGTTTTGGTTACCACGTTTTCAAAAGAACTCCTTTTCGAACGAATCCAATTTATTTGAAAACTAGACAAAATTTGCCCCAGTTTATGCACAAGTTTCATGCAATTTGATTGAGTTTTGGTCACTTTGGAATTGCTCGAATTTGAAGGACAGAAACTGTCCTCTTTTGCAACTAGCCTGTGTGCTTTTCGAAAACTGTACCTATTGGACACTCTCCTTCAAAAACTGAACTTAGGGATGATAACCATACCCATAGGGCTTTCCAACAAGTATTTATTTGTTGAAATCCGATGTCGTTTGCTATTTTAATTAATTCGCTGAAGTAGGTGCGATGTGCCTAGGCGCTGTGCGCCAGTCTTGTGCGTGGTGTGCGTGCGTTATGTCCGCGTCGTGGAGCCGTCTGGTGTTTATATTTCAGGTGCGGTGCTGGTATGCTCAGGAGAGTTTGGTGGTAGCTGTGATGCTACAACTTGGTGCTATTTTTGGTGAAATCATTTGTTTTGATTCTGGTGATATAGTATTTATTTTAAATACTTGTTATGGTGAGTTGGTGCATAATCATGGTGTCGCATTGTCATATGCATGTTTTGGTGATATAGGCTCTGCCTCTGGTGTTTATTGGTGATATGCCCGTCGTGGCTCATTTTGGTGATCGGTACCGCATGCATATGCCCACTGGAGGGGTTGCATATCATCCCATTGTCTATGAATGTTATAATTTTGGTGGTTCACTGTCAAATGGATTTTTCCTTGGGTATCTGGTGCTGTGATATGGTGTAATTGTATTGTGTTGCTGTAGTTACCTGATGCTAGCATATTTTTATCATCTGCTTATTATCTCTGTTAGACTCACCCCTTCTGCTTGGAATGTTGCTCTCATGCGGCAACGCTGCAGGTGATCGCTAGTGCTCGTGGAGGAATTGCTAGGTTTTGCTTCCTCTCTCATTTGGGTCTGTGTCAGCTCTGATATGTAGCACCGGGGAGTCGTTAGTTATCGTTTTGAACTATTATTTTAGTTATTGGAAATTGTTTTAATTAATTTTGGAGATGTCTTTAATTGTTAATTCTGGAGATGTTTAAACTGGTTAATATTTCCGCTGCTTGGTGATTTCTTTTATTTAAATTATTTTGGAGACTTTTTTTTGGAATAAATGGTGTTTTTTTTTAAAATGGTGAAAAATGTAGCGCCCTTCGAGGTGACTCTGATAATTGTCTATTTAATTGTAATAGTAAAAGGGGGGTGTTACATTAGTGGTATCAGAGCAGTTCGGTCTGTCCGGCCAAGTTGTCGAGTCGTCGAGTCGAGTAACACTTGAGTAATTGTTACTCGTTTCTGATTATAGTTTCTGTTGCAGTGTTAGGTTGAGATGGCAGGACGGAACGATGCTGCACTCGCTGCTGCTTTGCAGGCTGTGGCTCAAGCTGTGGAGAATAACCCAGGTGCTGCTGGTGATGCTGGGTCGCGCAGTTTGGCTACGTTTCAGAGGGAGAATCCTCCTACCTTTAAGGGCAAGTATAACCCTGATGGTGCTTTGGCGTGGCTGAAAGAGATGGAGAGAATCTTTCGTGTTATGGATTGCTCTGAGGCGCAGAAAGTCAGGTATGGTACTCATATGCTGGCAGAGGAGGCTGATGACTGGTGGTTGGAGGTGAGGCAGAGGTTGGCGACTGTGAATGAAGAGGTCACTTGGGCTGTGTTCAGCAGAGAATTTCTGAGAAAGTATTATCCTGAAGATGTCCGTGGGAAGAAAGAGATTGAGTTTCTGGAGCTGTAGCAGGGTAATATGTCGGTGACTGAGTATGCTGCCAAGTTCATTGAATTGGTGAAGTTCTATCCACATTATGGTGAGGCTGGTGCTGAATTCTCCAAATGCATCAAGTTTGAAAATGGGTTGCGGGCTGATATCAAGAAGGCGATAGGGTATCAGAAAATTCGGGTGTTCTCGGAGTTGATTGACAGCTGCAGAATCTTCGAGGAAGACAGTAATGCTCATTCTAGAGTCATGAGGAATAGGCAGAAGAATTTCTCGAGTCGTGGGAAGCCGTATGAGGTTCCAGCTGGTAAGGGCAATCAGAGAACTGCTGTGGGTAAGAGACCTAGTGGGGGAGATGCTGCTGCTAGTGTGGTATGTTACAAGTGTGGTAAACCCGGTCATAAGCGTCCTGACTGTCCAGGTGATGTGAAGAAGTGCTACAAGTGTGGTAAAGAGGGTCATATGGCGTCTAGCTGTGATCGAAAGGATGTGTTATGCTACAACTGTGGTGAGGGTGGTCATATCAGCACTCAGTGTCCTAAACCGAAGAAAGAAAGGTCCGTTGGGAAGGTGTTCGCTCTGGCGGGGTCAGATGCAGTGAATGAGATCAGAGGTACATGCTATATTAATAATTCTCCTCTTATTGCTATTATTGATACTGGTGCTACCCATTGTTTTATTGCTACTGCATGTGTTGAGAAATTAGATCTTGTTTTATCTTCTATGTTGAGGGAGATGGTTATCGATACTCCGGCTAAGGGTTCGGTGACTACCTCGGTTGTTTGTGCTAAATGCCCTTTATCGATATTAGGTAATGATTTTCTCGTTGACTTGATTTGTTTGCCACTGAGCGGAATGGATGTTATTCTAGGTATGGACTGGTTAGTTGATAACCATGTTCATATCAACTGTCATGAAAGGTCTGTGAGTTTCTTTTCTCCTGAAGAGGAAGAGTCTGGTTTGTTGTCTGCTGGTCAGTTGCATAGGGTAATGAGGGAAGACGTCCAGTTGTTTTCATTAATGGCGTCATTGTCTGCTGAGAGCCAAGCGAAGGTTGATGAGTTGCAGGTGGTGCGAGAGTTTTCTGAGGTTTTTCCCGACGAGATTCCGGATGTACCACCAGAGAGAGAGGTTGAGTTTGCTATTGATCTGGTACCTGATACTAAACCTGTGTCTATGGCACCGTATAGAATGTCTGCATCTGAATTGTCAGAACTGAAGAAGCAACTCGAGGATCTGCTTGAAAAGAAATTTGTGAGGCCAAGTGTGTCGCCGTGGGGAGCTCCAGTGTTGTTGGTGAAAAAGAAAGATGGTAGTATGAGGTTGTGCGTAGACTATCGGCAGCTGAATAAGGTGACTATTAAGAACAAGTATCCGCTTCCAAGGATTGATGACTTAATGGATCAGTTGGTGGGTGCTCAGGTGTTCAGTAAAATAGATTTGAGATCGGGTTATCATCAGATCAAGGTGAAAGACGAAGACATTCAGAAGACAGCTTTCAGAACCCGTTATGGGCATTATGAGTATTCCGTGATGCCTTTCGGTGTGACTAATGCGCCGGGAGTGTTCATGGAGTACATGAATCGTATCTTTCGTGAGTATCTGGATCGGTTTGTGGTGGTATTCATTGACGACATCCTAATTTATTCTAAGTCAGAAGAGGAGCATGCAGAACATCTGAGATTGGTATTGGAAATTCTGAGGGACAGGAAATTATATGCGAAGCTATCTAAGTGTGAGTTTTGGTTGAAAGAGGTTAGCTTTCTGGGTCATGTTATTTCGGGGAATGGAATTGCCGTGGATCCGTCTAAGGTTGATGCCGTGTTACAATGGGAGTCTCCGAAGTCAGTTACTGAGATTAGAAGTTTTCTGGGTCTGGCAGGTTACTATAGGAGGTTTATAGAAGGATTTTCGAAGTTGGCACTTCCGTTGACTCAGTTGACTTGCAAGGGTAAAGCTTTCATCTGGGATGACTGTTGTGAAGAGAGCTTCAAAGAATTGAAGGAGAGGTTGACGACGTCTCCTGTTCTGACGTTGCCTAATCCGGAAGAGTCGTTTGTGGTGTATTGTGATGCTTCCAAGATGGGGTTGGGAGGTGTGCTTATGCAGAATGGTAAGGTAGTTGCCTATGCGTCGAGACAGTTGAGGACTCATGAGAAGAACTACCCTACCCATGATTTAGAACTTGCTGCAGTTGTGTTCGCGTTGAAAATTTGGAGACATTATCTGTATGGTTCGAGGTTTGAGGTGTTCAGTGATCATAAGGGTTTGCAGTATCTGTTTGATCAGAAAGAGTTGAATATGAGACAGCGCAGATGGTTGGAGTTGCTGAAAGACTATGACTTTAGCTTGAACTATCATCCGGGAAAGGCTAATGTGGTAGCTGACGCTTTAAGTCGAAAGACGTTGCATATGTCAGCAATGATGGTTAGAGAACTCGAATTAATTGGGCAGTTCAGGGATATGAGTTTGGTTTGTGAAGTGACGCCTCAGAATGTCAGATTGGGGATGTTGAAGATTGATAATGAATTCATGGCTAGCATTCGAGAAGCTCAGAAGTTAGATGTTAAATTAGTTGACCTGATGGTTGGGATTGATCAATCCGAGAATAAAGACTTTGAGTTGGATGCGCAGAATGTATTGAAGTACCGTGGAAGAATCTGCATTCCTGATGATGAGGAGATGAAAAGAGCAATTTTAGAAGAAGGTCATAGGAGTAAGTTGAGTATCCATCCGGGAGCTACAAAGATGTATCAGGATCTGAAGAAGATGTTTTGGTGGCCTGGTATGAAGCGTGATGTGGCGCAGTTTGTGTATTCCTGCTTGACTTGTCAGAAATCGAAGGTTGAGCATCAGAAGCCTGCTGGGTTGATGCAACGTTGGAGATTCCGGAATGGAAGTGGGATAGTATTTCTATGGATTTCGTGATAGGGTTACCTAATACTGTGAGGGGGCACGATTCAATTTGGGTGATTGTGGATAGATTGACGAAGTCTGCTCATTTTATTCCTATCAATATCACGTATCCGGTGTCGAGATTGGCAGAGATTTATATTCAGGTGATTGTGAAGTTGCATGGTGTTCCTTTGTGCATTGTGTCTGACAGAGATCCTAGGTTCACTTCTGATTTCTGGAAGAGTTTGCAAGAAGCGTTGGGTTCTAAATTGAGGTTGAGTTCAGCTTATCATCCTCAAACTGATGGACAGAAAGAGAGGACCATTCAGTCGTTGGAAGACTTGTTGAGATCTTGTGTTCTTGAGCAGGGAGGTGCGTGGGATACTCACCTTCCGTTGATCGAGTTTACTTACAACAATAGTTACCATTCTAGCATCGGGATGGCACCGTTCGAGGCATTGTATGGTCGGAGATGTAGGACTCCGTTGTGTTGGCATGAATCTGGGGAGAGTATTGTTCTTGGACCCGAGGTTGTTCGAGAGACTACTGAAAAGGTGAAATTGATCCGTGAGAAAATGAAAGCGTCGCAGAGTAGACAGAGGAGCTATCATGATAAGAGAAGGAAGGATTTAGAATTCCAAGCTGGTGATCATGTGTTTTTGAGAGTCACGCCTATGGCTGGTGTTGGGCGTGCATTGAAGACAAAGAAGTTGACTCCTCGTTTCATTGGACCGTATCAGATCACTGAGAGAATTGGTAATGTTGCTTATAGGGTGGCCTTGCCGCCTAATCTTTCGAATTTGCACGATGTATTTCATGTGTCGCAACTTCGGAAGTATATTTCGGATCCGTCCCATGTGATTCCGATGGATGATGTGCATGTGCGGGATAATCTCACTGTGGAGACAATGCCTGTGCGAATTGAAGATCGTGAAGTGAAGACTTTACGTGGCAAAGAGATAAACCTGGTGAAAGTGGTCTGGTTAGGGGCTGCTGGTGAAAGCATGACATGGGAGTTGGAGAGCAAGATGCGAGAGTCCTATCCGGAGCTGTTTGAATCAGGTATGTTTTCGAGGACGAAAGATTCTAAGTGGGGGAGGGTTGTAACACCCCGGAAATAATTTAATTAAAATAGTTGATTGAATTATTAAAATAATTTGGAGGCGGGATATAGATAAATTAAAAGGTTAATATTTTATATGCGTAGGAGGTGAAACGAGTAAAGGAGGTGGTGACGTAGAGAGCCCAGTGTTTACTGAGCCCTCAACTTAAACCCTGGGGGTTTAAGCCAAACCCTCATTCGCAGCAAGCAAAAGAAAAACGAAAGTGAGAGTGAGAGAGAGAGCACGCGGCGCAAAGAGGGAGAGAAGAGGAGGGTTTTGCGAAGAATTTCAAAAGGAGATCGTTTGTGTTGCTGTGGTTTTGTTCGTGTCTCGTTCGTCGTGTTCCGGAGCTTACGTTATTCGAGGTAAGGGTGGGCTTAACCTTGATAATGGGTTGATGATAATTATGTGTGGGTAGTCTAGGGTTTTGTTGAATTGTTCGTGTTGTTGCATATCGTGTTTTCGTTGAGATTGGTGCTTTGATGATTATTGCACGTTATTGTGATTTGTTTCGTTATTTGTTGTTGCGTGATTGTTGTATCACGATGATGGTGTTGTTATTGTTCGTGTTTTTGTTGTTGCTGTTCGTGGTTGATTGTTGTTGTCGCGTTGTCGAATTGTCGTTTTTGTTGTGGTGGTTGCGGTGTCGTTGCCGTTAGGGTTTGGTGTTTGGCAATTTAGCGATTCTGGACACAGGTTCGGTTTTTCTAAAACTGGCGCTGTTTGGTTGATCCAAAAATTATAAGGTTGATTGTTTTTGAAAATAGACTTAACGCCGGTCGTTTTGGCACTGGTTTCGTTAAATTCGGAGTTGTATAGCTCGAGTTATAGGCGATACAAGTTAGGTTAAAATTCTGGAAACGATTTGGGTATAGATTCGGTATTTCGGTGACTGGGAACGTTGTATTGACCGAAAAATTATGTGGTTTATTTTTCTGGAAAATAGACTTAATGCTTGTTAATTTGGCACTGGTTTGGTTGCGTTTAGAGTTGTGTAGCTCGAGATATGAATTCCACAAGTTAGAGTAAGATTCTGGAAACAATCTGGACACAGGGTCAGTGTTTTGGTTACCACGTTTTCAAAAGAACTCCTTTTCGAACGAATCCAATTTCTTTGAAAACTAGACAAAATTTGCCCCAGTTTATGCACAAGTTTCATGCAATTTGATTGAGTTTTGGTCACTTTGGAATTGCTCGAATTTGAAGGACAGAAACTGTCCTCTTTTGCAACTAGCCTGTGTGCTTTTCGAAAACTGTACCTATTGGACACTCAAACTTTTTACCACTTGTAAATTTGCATAAAAAAAAATCCCAAAACATTTCAATCATTTGCATTTTAAACTTTTACTACTTCTCATTTAAAACCCCAAAACATTTTTACCACTTCTTACTCAAAACGTTTTCAAACGCTCACCCAATTGCGAAAAACTCTTAAGCCGTTTTCAGACGCAAAAGCCGAGAACTACGTAGCTTTGATCCCTCAACCCAGTGAGGGTACGTAGGAGTGGGTCCGTCCCGTCAAGCACCCTTTTAAAAAAAATCTTTGTTTTGTTTCCACTTTTCAAAGATAACAAAAATATTCCTGTCTTCCGTTTTCAATAAAACGATTTTTCAAATAAAAAAAAAAGAAAAGAAAAGAAAAGAAAAGAAAAGAAGTAGAACAAATCGCTTTCAACTCAAACCTTTGTCAAACCACACATCGAGTTAATGGTTCCCTTTCAGTAGAAAGGACGTATGGGATGCTAATACCTTCCCCATGCGTAACCGACCCCCGAACCTACATCTCTGATTTCGAAAGACCATTCGCTTTTCCAAAAAAAGGGTTTTTCCGATGTTTTCCCAAATAAATATTGGTGGCGGCTCTACTATCTTTCACGTTGCAAAACGAGAAGTCCCAAACCGGATTTTTCGGGCGCAACAGCTGGCGACTCCACTGGGGATATCCTATGGTAGTCTTGGACATGGCTCCCGGGGAAGATGAATGCCATCTTTCAATCACCTTATCGTGGTGGGTGAAAAGGTTATTAGCTGTTGAGCCCATGACAGCATCAACAAGACCATCAGCACAGCGAGAGAGAGAATTGTGATCGACCCAAATATGACTTGATTCAAAAATAGACACAGCATCACCATCAGCCATACCCCTCCACCCAAAGAGTGTCTCAGAGTGTTAGTCTCTGTGTAAGTGGGAGTTCCAAGTGAGTTAGTCTTATGTAGTTAGGGAAGTTATGGTAGTTTGTTGGGTTGTTAGGGGAGTTCCAAAAAATTCATGCACATAAAGGTTTTGGATTAAGTATGTGAGTTCTGATTCTTATATTTATGTGCAGGTCCTGTGCTTGAGAGAGTATAATTGTCAGAAAGTGAAGTATCAGATTGAGTCGTGTGAAGAGCATATATTGAGTCGTGTGAAGAGCAAATTATGGGATAGGAAGCCAAATGTCATTAACTTATTGGCATCTATTAACATATTTATATTTTATAGTTGTAGGGACATATCCTATGCATGGATTTGCATATGCCATCGACTATCAAATATCATGTATATGTTTTAATTATTTCATTTCTTATCTAAATCTTATTCTCCATGGCATGCGGGTTTAGAACTCTAATCAAAATTTTCCAGCGCTTTTAGATGTTGTACATTATTGTCTCTGACAACATTTTAATTATTAAAACATAATATTAAAATACTATTTTTACTTTTTTCTCGTTAGAAAACAATACATATTGGCGGTATCGTTTAATTCTTAAAAGTATAAATTAATCGTCTTTTATTTCTAAAAAGAATTTAATTGTTATTAGATTTTAAATTTAACTTCATTCTAAACAAAATTTCTATTCTACATATATGTCAGCTTTAACACATGCATAGAAACAAAATGACCCGTGCGAATGCACGGGTATTCCACTAGTTTTTCTTAAGATGAGTGTACAATTGAAGAAATGAGTTTAACACTATTTGCTGGTGTTTATGCGTTTTTAATTTTTCTAGAGGTGCGTTCTTTCTTTCTTTTTGATTTTAGTTTTGTAAATTATTTTTAGTTTTAATATTTTATTTATTAAATAATGATGTGGCGTGCTTATGTGTCTCATTAATTGATGTGGCAGCCACGTGTAGTGTCTACGTCACCTGCCACGTCAATTAATGAGCCACATCAGCAAAACAAAATTAAAAAAAATCCCCTTTAAAAATAGGGGGACTAAAAACCCTCAATTAACAAAGTTAAACAAAAACTGTTAAAAAGGGCAACGACGCAACGTTTTTAAAACTTAAGGGACGTAATCGTTACAAAAAAGAAGTTAAGGGACCCATTCGCTACCTGAAAATAAGTTAAGGAACATCGAGAGATATTTTGCCTATTTCTTATTCAAAAACAATTGTGTGAAATCATCGATCAATATCAATATCTTTTTTTAATAGAAGGAACGAAGCCTCATCAAAACCTCTTCATGTTAAGAAACATCCAGAAGGAAAAAGAATACTTCCCCCTAATTTTATGAAAAAAGAGGAAAAAAATAAGACATAGGAGATGCCAATGGGGGACTAGACCAATACCATTGGCAAGAAAAGAAGATAAAGTCAAAGCAATAATAGGGAACCGTAAATCGGTTAATATCAATATAAATCAATATATATCTATTCATTAATAATACATTTGAGAATATATATCCCCAAATAAGAACTCCACGACTGTCATTCAATCAATATTGCCACATCACATAACTGCTCGTGTGTCTGCCTACTCATTACCTCCATATGCTTACATGGAAAAAATTTCAGTTACTTATTTTAATGACATATACTAGTATTTTACCCGTGCAACGCACGGGTGATACTGTATTTGTTCTAATTTGCTATGAAATTATAAATATGTTGAAAGTTGCAAAATGTAATAAAAGAAAATGGAAAGACTTGAAAAAAGGCTATAGTTTCAAATTTATTAGAATAGTTGTGTTTGAAAAAGTTTAAAAAAGCTGGTATCTTCTTATAATAATATTAATAATGGAGTAATAGCGAAGAGAAAGGAAAATGAGATTTTAGGTAAAATATGCACCCCCGTTGGCGCCCCCGTTGGCATTCCCGTTTGCACTCCTATTGCCCCTTTCGTTGGCGCTCACGTTAGCACTCACGTTGTCGCTTTAAGGTAAAATATGCACCCAAATTGGCGCTCTCGTTGCCTCTCTCGTTGTTACTCCCGTGGTCAATAAGATTTACAATAAGGAAATACAATATATTTTTGCAAATTCTTTCTAAAATGACAACAAAGCATTTCTCTTTGCATTAAACTACGGGATTAGTCTCATTGAGAGGCTTCATCCCCCTCTCACGCCCCTTGTTTTGGTTAGATTCACGCAATTAACATTAAAAAAAATTACACAAACAGAATGAAGGAAGTATCGTTAAAGCTTATGATGTAAAGCAACATCTAGAAGGAAAAAGATAATCGCCCCCCGATTTTGTCTCCTCTTCTACTTTATTCTTTGAAAATCTACATTCTGAGGCATAATGGCCAAACTTCTGACAATTATAGCATCGAGTTTGAGATTTATCAAACCTTGTGTTTTGAGATCCTCGTCCACACCCTCTTGTTGAGCTTTCTCCCTTCTTGTAATTGTTGTTTGTGAAATTCGCACCTCGTCCATTAGTTTGGCGTCCAAACTGTCCTCGGCCAAAACCTCGACCTCTACCTCGACCTCGATCTTGTAGGCCTCTCTCATTTCCTTGACTTCCTTCCTTCTCCTTTAGTTGCATCTTGAAGAGTTGCTCGGTGATCTCCTTCTTTTTCTTATGTTTCTCCTCATAAGCTTGCAATGATCCTTGGAGTTGTTCAATCGTCATGGTCTCCAAGTCTTTGGTTTCCTCGATGGTTGTGACGATATGCTCGATTTTGGTATCCAAAGAGCGTAATATCTTTTCCATAATCCTTACGTCTTCTAACTTCTCACTATTTCTTTTTAATTGATTTGACACGGCGATTACTCTAGAAAAATATTCAGAAATAGACTCTGACTCAGTCATATGTAAGGATTCGAACTCACCTCGTAGAGTTTGGAGACGCACCTTCTTTACCTGGTCTTCTCCTTTGCAAGACGTTTGAAGCTTCTCCCATGCCTCCTTAACGTATGTCGCATTTGAAATTTTCTCAAACTCATTTTCATCCAATGCTTGGTAGATGAGGAAGAGAGCTTTCTTGTCTCTCTTTCTTGAATCCTTCAAAATATCCCTTTGTGCTTGAGTTAAGGAATCCTCATTTTGTGATTCCTTATAACCTTTTTCAACAATCTCTCAAACATCATGTGCTCCAAGAAGAGCCTTCATTTTGATGCACCAACTATCATAGGTGCTCCCTTTTAGAAGTGGAACTTGGAATGATGACACACCATTGCTCTCCATGACTTTGGAAGGATTTCTAATCAGAACCTTAGCTCTGATGCCACTTTGTTGGAAAGTAGAATGGTTTTAGGAAGACTTTGGGAGGAAGGGAAGAGGAGACTTTGGTTTCTTAAAAATGAGAGGATACTTTGATCTTTAGAACTTGATGTTTATTTGCTAACTTGCTTACTTGCTTTTGGCTTGGTTTACAAATGACTAGCTCTCCCCTATTTATAGGCTCCAAGGGAGAGTTCTATATCAATCTAGAGAACATTCTACACACTTCAAGTGAGAGAGTTCTACACACTTCTCTCAACTACTTATTTAATATTACATATTCCACTTCTACATTTCTCTACTATTCTCTAGAATTTTCTACAAACTAAAACACTAAAAACAAATGGGCCTAACACTTGATTAGTCCAATGGGCCAAATCAAGTTTACACTCCAACACCGGTTGCCGGGTTCGATCCTCACTGGGTGTCGATTCTTGGTTTTTCCCTTTGTGTGTGTGTTAGGTTCTGGCAATTGCCAGTCCGACCATCAGAAAAAAAAAGAATGTTAGAGTAATAAAATGATGAAATTAGTTAAGAAAGGAAAATGAAAAGTTCTACAGATATTCAGAAGAAGACTTACAGTCTAGAGTGTAAACATTTTATTTTTGTTGAGTGTGTACCAGTAATGTTTAATACTTTAAAGATTGACATTTAATACTTGTTAAGTAAGAAAAAATCCTCCAAAAAAATGAAAATACTCAATATCCAGGAAAACTTTGAATTTTATTATTTCTGTTACAAACTTCAAGTCCCACAAAAAAGCCGAGAAGTACTACAAAGGTCTGGGAGTTTGGACTAAATGGAAGTGTAGAAACAATAAGGGTTGGGATTGTATCTCATTGGTGAACGCAGTAACCAAAGCACCGTCCAACAACTCAGATTTTGGAACTATTATTTGTCATTGTAATCTTTTGCTTTCACAGTTATCAAGCTATAGGATTAGCTATGTTAGGAGACAAGCGAATCTTGTTGTGATAGTTACTATAGGTATAGCTAATCCTATAGCCTTTTGAGCTCTAGCTAATCCTATAGCTTGACAAGTGTCTTGTCACTGCAAAGTGCTCTAGTTACTGCCCCTGTGATAGTGACACCTGATTGGAGAAAGGCTATAGGATTTGCAGTTATCAAGCTATAGGATTAGCTAGAGCTCAAAAGGCTTCAATTCCCCTCTTTGAAATCTTGTGTCCCAACACAATTCCTTCTTGGACCATGAAGTGGCATTTCTCCCAATTCAAGACCAAGTTAGTTTCTTCACATCTATCCAGAATCTCTTCTAAGTTATCAAGGCATAATTGGAATGCTTCCCCAAAGACAGAGAAATCATCCATGAACACCTCCATAGATTTTTCAATGAATTCAGAAAAGATTGACATCATACACCTTTGAAATGTTGCTGGTGCATTGCACAACCCAAATGGCATTCTCCTAAAAGCAAAAGTACCATAAGGACAAGTGAAAGTAGTCTTTTGTTGATCTTCAGGCACTATGGCTATTTGCTTATAACCAGAGTATCCATCCAAAAACAATAGAACTCTTTGCCAGCAAGTCTATCAAGCATCTGGTCTATGAATGGTAAGGAAAAATGATATTTTCTTGTGGCCTTGTTGAGCTTTCTATAATCCATGCAAATCCTCCAACCAGTGATTGTTCTTGTGGGAATAAGCTCATTCTTCTCATTAGCTACCACTGTGACCCCTCCTTTCTTTGGAACACATTGCACAGGGCTCACCCATGCACTATCAGATATAGGATACACAATGCCAGCATCAAGCCATTTGATAATCTCCTTTTTAACCACTTCTTTCATGATAGGATTTAGTCTCCTCTGCCCTTCAATGCTATTCTTAGCATTTTCATCAAGAATGATCCTATGCATGCAGATGGTGGGACTAATCCCCTTTATATCAGCCATTTGCCACCCAATTGCCTTCTTATGCCTCTTTAGGGTAGTAATGAGATCATGCTCTTGACTTTTGGATAGGTCAGAAGCAATGATCACAGGCAATGTATCATTTTCCCCTAAATAGGCATATTTCCGGTGCTTGGGTAACTCTTTAAGTTCAAGCACAGGAGGTTTTTCAATAGAAGGCACATTCTGTTTGAGATTGGAATCCTCTAGATCAAGGGATTCATATTGCCTACTCCATAGTTCTTTCACCTCAGTCTCCTTGTGCACAATACCTTCTTTCACAAGTTCACTTTTATCAATTTCAGCAAGAGCCTTCACCAAATGATCATTCTGCTTGTGGAAGTGTTTCTGAACCATAGAATCAAGAGACATAACAAAGGAACACTCCTCAGTTCCTTGATCAGGAAACTTGAGAGCATGCATCACATTGAACTTGATTTCTTGATCATTGACTCTCATAGTCAATTCTCCCTTTTGCACATCTATTAGAGTCTTCCCTGTAGCCAAGAAAGGTCTTCCAAGAATTATAGGCACTTCCTTATCTGCATCAAAATCTAAAATCACAAAGTCAGCAGGAAATACAAATTTATCTACCTTTATCAAGACATCTTCAATGATTCCTTTTGGGTATGCAATGGATCTATCTACAAGTTGGAGAGTAACAGTTGTTGGTCTGGCAACCCCTATACCCAATTGAGTGAAAACAAACTTAGGCATCAAATTGATGCTTGCACCTAAGTCACAAAGAGCTCTGCCAGTATAGGTTTCACCGATTGAACAAGGAATAGTGAAACTGCCTGGATCCTTAAACTTGCTTGGAAGCTTGCTTTGCATGATCATACTACATTCCTCTGTCACAGCTACTGTTTCAAATTCTACCAGCCTCTTCCTCTTGGAAAGCACATCCTTCATGAATTTTGCATAGTTGGGCATTTGCTGAAGTGCCTCAACCAAAGGAACATTAATGTGAAGCTGTTTTAGCACCTCTAGAAATTTGCCAAATTGCTTGTCTTGCTATGCCTTCTTCAACCTTTGAGGAAAAGGTGGAGATGGAACAGGTTGATCAGCAACTGGTGATGGAACTGGTGCAGCATCAGATGCTGCAGCATCAACTGTGACAGCATCTATTGCATTCTTTTTTTCATTTTTATGATTTTTTTGGTTTTTGTTGGTGCCATCACTAGGATCAGTAAATGGTCCATTCAAGTCCTTCCCACTCCTTAGAGATATAGCCTTGACTTGTTCCTTCCCCTTAGAAGATGATGGTTCAGTAGTGGATGGTAATGCTCCACTAGGTCTTTGGGTAAGAGCAGTGGCTATTTGACCAATTATATTCTCCAAGTTCTTGATTGCAGCCCCTTGAGTTTGATATTGAGTTTTAGTTTCATTCATGAAAGCCTTAAGCATGGCCTCCATTGAGTTTTCAACTGCTGGTGCTGCTGCCTTGGGTTGAGCAGGGAATCCTGGTGGTGTTGCAGGAGCTGTAGCAGGTGTTGCATTGTTGCTCCATTTGAAATTAGGATGGTTCTTCCACCCAGGATTGTAGGTACGAGAATATGGATTATTGTTCTTGTCATATCCCACATAGTTGACTGAAATAGGGTTTGCAGGGCATTCTTCATACAAATGGCCTCCTCCACAGTACACACAACTAGCAGAACCCACTGGTACTTGTTCAATTGCTGCCATTTTAGTTTCTAGTACAGTTTCAGTTGCTGCAGCAGGTGTTGCACTCATATTTTTGATCATGTTGGACAAAGATGCAACCTGAGCAGATAAAGCAGTAACTTCACTCATTTCATGCATACCAGCAACTTTCTTCTGAGCACTAACCCTGGCTGTTGGCCATTGATAACTGTTTCCAGCAATAGTTTCAATAAGATCATAAGCATCTTGGTAAGAGCCATTCAGGAAGACTCCTCCAGAAGAAGCATCAAGCATCAGTCTAGTTTGAGGTTCCAAACCATTGTAGAAAGTTTCCATTTGAACAACCACAGGCAACCCATTATGTGGACATTTTCTTAACAATTCTTTGAATCTTTCCCATGCTTCAAACAAAGTTTCAAATTCAGTTTGTCTAAAAGATGTAATTTCAGTTCTCATCCTGGCATTCTTGATAGGTGGAAAGTATTTTGTCATAAATTTCTCAGCCATCTCATTCCAAGTAGTGATAGAGTTAGGTTCCAAGGAATTCAACCAAACCTTAGCTCTATCCTTCAAGGAATAAGGGAAAAGTTTAAGTTTAAAAGCATCATCACTTACACCAGGGAGAATGAAATTACTACAAACTTCTACAAATTGTTTTAAATGCAAATGTGGGTCCTCAGTAGGTCCTCCACCAAATTGCCCTATTGTTTGAAGCATTTGAAACATCATAGGCTTAAATTCAAAATGAGTTGTGGCAAATTCAGGCCTTACTATGCTAGTTTGCATAGTATCAGGGTCAAAAATTGCATAATCCCTCATAGGTCTGTCCCTGTCATTAGCCATACCTATGACTGTTTCATTCAAAACTTGTCTCACATGTTCAGGGTCCTCACGGTGTTCAGTGGCAACTATAGTATGTCTGTCAGAACCATGGTTGCTAGGAGGTGGTGTTCCCCCATGGTTAGAAGGTGGTGGTGTAGCCATATGGACAGCTCTGCCCAATGAAATAAGTCTTGAGTGATCTTGATCCCTTCTCAAAGCCCTAAACAATCTTTCTATTTCAGGATGAAGTTGAAATTCTGGTGAACTGCGCCTGTGCATATGCTGCAGCAACAGTTGCTGTAGCAATTCTAATACTGAACAAACAGAAACAGAGCACCAAAATTAGCAACAAAAGAAATCACTATTTTGCCAATTAATTAAACAGTGTTTAAGCCATTTAATCACCGGCAACGACGCCAAAAACTTGTTCTGCTAAAAGCGTGATAGTGCAAGTATACACTGTCAACAAGTAATAAAGTGAAAGTAAAGTTCCTTCCCACGAGGATTAGCACTTAATCAAAGCTTAATTTAATCAACAAATTAGTGATGGTAAAAATAAAGTAAATGACACAAATATTTGGTAACATGCAACAATATTAAAAAGTATCAGAGTAAATAAGATCAGATATTTGGAACAACCTGAGATGCATTCACTTTCAGTAATTTCATTAAGGTGTACAAAAATACAATGTTAAGTGCTGCAGCACTAGGTGCTGCCGCAATTGCGTATTTTCTCAAAGACTAGACACTAGGTTTTTTTCCTACTAGTTTATCTCTAGACCAGAAAGGAGTATTATCCTAGGCTGCTGAAGCACCCGCAGTGTTCACCTCATGGCTTATGCCTCCCCTATCTCTAGGGTTAAGACAAGGAACAACAATATCTCTATTATGCAACATACCATGTTATCTTGTGGGGTAAATTTACAAACCATCTCTGTGAATATAAATGCTACTTAGATTAGACGGCCAATCCTAATTTAAGATGGAAATATTAAAAGCACACAAGATAAAGTACTCAACACTTAAACATAAACATTAATAACACAATAAATTCATTACATTCAGTTTTGCATCCCAACTACAAGAGTTTAGCTCATGTTGAGCTTTGACAACAAAGAAAATAACTTAAACATTAACATAAATGAACAAGTCATGAAAATCTCAAGGAGAGAGTTTACACTACAATCTTTGAATGTGAGAATAGCTCCAATGAAGATCAAAGGAACAAACTCCAGCTCTCCAACGTAGCTTCTTCCAAGATATGACACTTCAGTGTTGCTGCAGCAATCAATATCCAGCAATTGATCTTTTTGTAACTTCAAGAAGGCACGAAGCTTGAGGCTATCTCTATACCTCAATTCCGACTTAAACTAATTCTGGGAATGTGGTCCTTTATATAGAGGAGGCTAGGGATGAGAGGCAACCCTAATTGGGAGGCGCCTTTTGTCCTTTATTGAGGGCAAAAGGTCCTTTTTACCCAAATCCCTAGGTCATCAGCGAATATTCCATGATTGGTACGCACACCCACGCCAGGCACTGACTGACAGCTGTCCTTTCCTCAATTTCCGTGTTTCCTATTGCTTTCTCTCACATGTTGCGCAATTTGTCATTGTTGCCACAATAAGTGCTGCAGCAATTAAACAAACACATTAGACCACAATTGGGCACCAAAGTGCCAATTATAACAAATTCAAGCTTACACCTTAAGCTACTCTAAACTAACATATTTACAACATAAATCACTATATTGCTTGAGAATAAAAAATGATTTAAGCTTGAAATAAGAGGTAATAACAATCATATTTGATTGTTATCAGCATAAATATGAACACCTTTGGTATTGAGTACAAACAAACTGTGATCACATTGACTGTGTCTGAATCTAAATTGAATGAGAGAATTGTGAAGAGTTTCATACCATGCCCTTGGGGCTTGCTTGAGGCCATAGAGAGACCTATGCAATTTACATACCAAAGACTTATCTTTAGAGATGAATCTAGGAGGTTGATTCATGTAGATGTCTTCATGAAGGATGCCATTAATGAAGGCATTGTTTATGTCAATTTGTTGTATATCCCACTTGTGAGTTATTGCTAAAGTGAGAATGATACGAATTGTTGTGGGTTTCACAAGTGAGAATGTCTCACAATAATCTTGTCCAGGCAGCTGGTTGTACCCCTTGGCAACAAGCTGGGCCTTGTATTTGTTGATTGAACCATCCGGATTCTCTTTCACACGAAAAACCCACTTGCACCCAATTGACTTTCTATTGGGAGGAAGAGTGGTGAGAGGCCAAGTGTGATTATCAATAAGGGCCTGATATTCAGCTTTCATGGCTGCAAGCCACTCAGATTGAGTGAGAGCTTGTTTAATAGATGTAGGCTCAACATGAGTGAGGAATAGCCTTGTCTTAAGGTGACCTGTTTTTGATCTAGTTGCCATAGGATGGATATTGGGAGGAGAGGTAGGTTCTGTGCTAGTTTGATGGTTGGTTGGAAATGCTTGTATTTGATGGAGGCTGATTAGTGAGAGTGGTTGGTGGTGGATGATCTGTAGTAGAGAGAGGTGGGTTAGGTGAAGGCACAGTTGGAGCATTGGTAGGGAGGGAGGGTTCTGAGGTAGTAATAGGGGAGGAATCTACTGGTTGAGACATTGTGGGAAGAGTTGATATGTCTTGGAAGCTTACAGGATCATGAGGTATGTCTTGTGAACTCACAGGATCCTGAGGTGCAGATTCAGAGGGTGAAACAATAGGTAAAGGAAGCTCTGTTGGAGAGGGAGATTGAGGTGAGGAGACTGCAGAATTTGAGTTAGGGAATAACTGAGCATAGGGGAAAGAATTCTCATGGAATGTGACATCTTTGGAGATATAGACACGACCACTTGAACTTAGACATTTGAACCCTTTGTGTTGAGGTGAAGGACCTAGGTTGACACACACTTGGCTATGTAATTGGAACTTGTTTTTGTTGTAAGGTGTTAGGAGGGGAAAGCATGTGCAGCCAAATGAACGAATGGTGGAATAATCTGGTGGAGTGTTATATAAGGCCTGAAATGGGGAAATGTAGGTGGTGAGAGCTGAGGTAGGCAACCTATTGATGAGATGCACAGTTGTGGTAAAACTATGATCCCAATAGGTGAGAGGAATTTTGGCATGAGCAAGGAGAGTGAGACCCATCTCAGTAATTTGTCTATGTTTTCTTTCTACGGTTCCATTTTGGTGAGAGGTATATGGACAAGTAAAACGATGTTGGATGCTTAGGTTGGCAAGGTGTTTGGTGAATGTTAAATACTCTCCCCCTGAATCTGATTGGATGGCTTTAATAGTGGTGGAAAACTGAGTTTGAACTAGGTGATGGAATTGTTTAAGGGATGTTATAGCATCAGATTTGTGTTTTAGAAAGTAAAGCCAAGTAAACTTAGTAGCTGCATCAACAAAAGCAGTATGATAAAGATAACCACAACTAGATGGAGACGGTGCAGGTCCCCACAGGTCAGTATGCACAAGTTCAAAAGGTGTGTGGTGTTGTGAAGTGGAAGGTGGTGAGTGTACGCGATGTGATTTACCAACAGAGCAGGATTTACACAATTCAAATGTATTATTCACTGAAATGGAGGGTATACAAGTATTCAAGACATGTTTGATGGCACGACTATTGGCATGGCCAAGTCTATGGTGCCAAATTGAAAAATCAACAACATTACTCTGTATGCTAGTAGTAGATGGTATATGAGTAATAGTAGGTGAAGAAACAGACTCTGTATTAGTAGTAGTAGCCAAAGCAGTTGGTGGAGGAGTGGAGACCAAGGAAGGTAAAAAGTAAAGACCATCTGCACCTCTAGTTCCACGAAGAAGAACTTGTTTAGATCCCTGAGATTTAACAAGACAAACAAACGGGTGAAATTCAAAGAAAACATTGTTATCTAGGGTAAATTGTCCTACAGATATAAGGTTACGGGTTAGTTCTGGTACAACTAGCAGGTTCTTAAGTGTGAAGGTTAAATTAGGGTTAGTTTTGGTGTAAAGTGTGAGAGTGGCAATGGATTTAATAGTGAGGCCAAGGCCATTGCCCATGTGAGCCTTTGTGTTTTCATGATAAGGTACACTGTGAGCCAAAGGATGATTCTCAGATGAAAAATTATGAGATGCACAAGTGTCAGCAAACCAACCTTCAGCAGTTATATCAGGTGGAATTCTGAATACCTCAGCAGCAGATGGATCATCTGACGTATAGGCAGCCAAGGCTTGATGTGTGATACCTTCAGAAGTGCTTGTTGCAGCAGTGGAATCAAACTGTTGAGAGGTTGTTGCTGTGGTTGGAGGAACATGTGGTGCTTTAGGAGGTGGTACATGAGGAACAAAAGCTTCATCAAACCTGTACCAGCAGTTGTAGGCACTGTGACCATACTTATTGCACACCTGACAGGTAGGTCTTCATGGAACAGGAGCAGAACGAGCTCTGCCATGACCACGCCCGCGCCCAAACCTGCCGCGACCACGAGCACCGGATCCTTGTGCCTGATTGTCACCAGTTGGCGAAGCATGAACTAAGTGTGCAGAGACAGAAGGCGAAACCAACTCTTGACGAAACTTGTCAAGTTGCGCTTCTTGAACGAGCAACAGAGATTCAAGCTCGGTGAGATCAAGAGCATCAGCCTTCGTGAACGTAAAGAGAACGAGAAAGTTATACTCCTCAGGCAATCCATCAAGCACAACGTCGACGAGATCTGATTCAGGAACGTCATCGCCAATCGCAGCAAGAGAGCTTGATAATGCACGAATTCGAGTGATATACTCGTTGATGCTTCAACTTCCTTTCTTAGTGCTCTTGAGTTCTGCACGAAGCTGGCGAGTTTTAGCCTTGAGGTGCGCATAAAAGTGCTTGTGAATCGTGTTCCACACTTCGAGCGCATGACGACATGTGAGAACACGCGGAAGCATGGAATCAGAGAACGTTGAAAGCAACCACGTGTAGAGTGCCTGATCTTGCACATACCAACTGTCATACGCCTCAGAAACCTTGTTGAGATCCCGATCTGCAGATGAAGCAAACTTCTGTGGAATTTCAGGATTAACTAGAAGACGATGCAATTTGTGTGTTGCAATTACGCCTTCGACCTGTTGATTCCAAATTAGAAAGTTTTTGTCATCAAGCTTGATCGAGAGCTTCGGACCAGAGATGAAATTGGAGGAGTGCGAAGCATTGGATTGAAAAATTGGCTGAGGTTGTGATGGAGCAGGTGTGACAATTGGTGATTCTGAAGAATCTGAAGTGATTGCCATTGAAATGAGAAAGAATATTCAGAGGATGATGCGGAAGATCGTGAGGATGAAGACGAAGAGCCCACGGATCATCTAGCGATTGATACCATGATAGGAATCTCAGATAGAATATTGAGACTGAAATGATTTCATTGTATTGCAATTCTGTTACAATTGGTTTATATACACTGTCAATTATCTAACTGAATTCTCTACAGTTATAATGCTTCTGTACAATTACATTTGGTACAGTTACTCTTTAGGATTCTCTACAATTACAATTATCTAACTGAATTGGAAGTGTAGAAACAATAAGGGTTGGGATTGTATCTCAATGGTGAACGCAGTAACCAAAGCACCGTCCAACAACTCAGATTTTGGAACTATTATTTGTCATTGTAATCTTTTGCTTTCACAGTTATCAAGCTATAGGATTAGCTATGTTAGGAGACAAGCGAATCTTGTTGTTCATCAAGATTCTATGCTGGCTCCAAAGTTCATTATATTGCTCCAAGTTGTATTACAAATATTATTGTCAGTGAAATTGTTTTGGTAAAAAAGAAAGTACTACAAAGATTATGTCATTATTTTTATTACGAAAGGCTTAAATTTTTCCCTTCATAATTTATGAATCTTGACATAAATTTCAGATATAATATTTCTTATTTTATCCAAGATGCAACCATTTTTTTCATCCAAGAGGAACATTTAATTTAGTAAAAAAAGATGAATATTTAATTACTAATTAAGCTACATAAAGTACAGTAATTAATTTTACACGTCAAAAAAAAAGTACATTAATTATTTTTTATTGAAAAAGTACAATAATTTTGAAATTCAATGTATTTTTTTTGACTAAGAATTCAGAGTATTTGAATAATATTTAGGATATTGATACAAATTAATAACTCCAGTCAAAATAAAAGAATAATAACTGCATAGAAATCAATTGAATGTTGTTGCCATTGTGCTTGGTGGCTCACAAAAGTAAGCACAATTGCAGCAATGCTTAATTAATTTATTTGCATCCTTTCACTCACTTTTGCCATCAAATATATATATATATATGCTCTTTACTTTCCTTTATAGTTTTCCTTTTTGTTTATCATTTCTCACCTTTAACTACTCTTCTCTCTTTCCATTTTTATTTCTGATTTAGCATCCGCTATTTGTTCTAAGAATGATCTCCAAATAGTACAAACAAAAATTTGGAGAAAAGTGTAGGGCAAGGATTTGTGGCGAGTAACAAAGTGCATCGGTTGAAAAAACGACACTCATGCAGTTACTTAAAATTTAAGTGTGCACCAGTGCAGTTTTTTTTCAACCAATGCACAGTGTTACTTTCCACACATCCTTTCCATACACTACTCTCCAAGTTTTTGTTTGTGTGATTTGGAGATCATTGTTAGAACACATAGCGGATGCAAAATCAAAAATGAAAATGGAAAGAGAGAAAAGAAAGTTAAAGGTGAGAATCAATAAAAAAAGGCTTAAATATTTGATCCCCCTCTGCAAATATCCCAATTTTCCATTTACCCCCTGTAAAAAAAAGTTTTAAAATCAACCTTGCAAATAATAAGTGTTTCTAGTTATCCCTACAGGGGGGTAACCGTAAACTTTTTATATTTTGCAGGGGGTAACCGTACATGGTTTATACCCATTATACACTACATAATCTAACAGAGGGGGGTGACCGAAAATTGTTTATATTTGCAAGGGGGTAAACGTAAACTTTTATTTTTACAGGAATGGAAAATGGGTATATTTGCAGGGGGATCAAATATTTAAACCTAAAAAAAAAAAAGGAAAATTATAAAGGATAGTAAGAGCATATATATACCTTCGATGATTCGATGATAAAAGTGAGGAAAATGATGCAAATAAATTAATTGAGTGTTGTTGTCAATATGCTTAATTTTGTCAGCCACCAAACATAATTGAAAATGTTACACACCTTCATGATTTTGTTTTTATCGGTGTTACACACCTTCATGATCTGATGAGATCTTCCTCTGATTTCTTGCAGTGAAGACATGAGCATAGTGGATATATATAGAGGATTATTACTACTTAATGCCTATCAATATCTTAACGGTTACTTTTCAGTCAACCATAATATTTTTATCTAGTTTTTATTATTTTGACTGGAGTTAATTTTTTGACAAGATTGTTGACTGGAGTTATTTTCTATAATATTTTATCACGACTCAATTTTTGCTCTTAAAAGAAATGCTATTCAAATACACACTTAAATGACATTCAAGTGTATGCAAGTTACCTTTTATAATTTATAATAATATATATTTTATATAAATGTGATCTTTCAGTTATTTTTTAATCTATTTTCATATCAATTAATTTGATATATTTCATGATATGAGCTTATCTTATGATTCCAATTCAATATTCATAGATACACAACCATAGATACACAACCGTTGATTCTTTTATATGCATATCAGTTTCTCAATAGTATTTTATGATTAGTAAAAGTACTTTAATGAGAAATATATTTATGTGTAACCGATGGTTTTTTAGCCTTAATATTTCCGTCTTTGAATAATATATTCTCATAACTGTGCTTTTGCCAATCAATTATTACAGGTTTAAGGGCTTTATTGTTTACTTCAAATAATATTAAAACATATAGTTCCTACTTATCTTCAGCTTCTAATGAATTCTTAAACTTCCATGCAGGTTTTTGTTATTGAGAATGTTTGTTGAAGGAACTTTGACTTATGCAGGTTTTTACTACTGAGAATGTTTTTTGGAAGGAGCTTTGACTTTTTCTTTGGCATTTCTTTTGATTAGTGGGATAGTGGGTACATTATTTGTTCGCTTTGGCTGACTGATATTTATCTTGTATTGGACTTTCATTATGTAAAAAGAAAGAGCTTCATAAAATGTTTATAATTTGGTTTTATGACATTTTGTGCCACAGAAAAATGTTAGTTTCTGATTGAACACTTTTCATCTGTTTTGTTGTTTTTTTTTCGAAACTCGAAAGATTTCATTAACGAGAAAAGATGCCAACAGGCATTACAAAGTTGTTACAGAGAATATCAACTGAGGGAAGTCCCAACCAGTCATTACAAGCTAGTCTATTAGCAACAGCTACTAAACTATGGGCAATACAATTACTATATCTGTTAACAAAATGATCTGAGCTATTAGGGATCTCCTCCAAAAGCATGAGGCAATCATCAATAATAGGGTCAATAATGGCCACCTTAGTTTTCCCCAAAACACAGTTAACAACAACTTGAGCATCAGAGAAAAATAAAACATCCAAAATTCCCCGTTGAATAGCAGTTTGGATTCCCCACCTCAAACCCAAAACTTCAGCAGTGGTCGGGTCTACCACAATGTGATCCTTCTTGCTTGCATTGTAAATGATACTACCATTAACATCCAAGATACACAATCCCCAGCAAGTAGAACCATCAGGGAAACACCCAGCATCAACAAAAACTCTGTAAGCACTCAGCCTAACCACAGGGACAGCAGCAGCTTGCTGCATCGAGCTGTTACCAGACCTGGAAGAGTTTGCTGCGTTAAACTCCTGCAAAAAACAAACAGCAGCTGCTGAGACCGATGCCGGGTCTGGTCTAGAGTTCTTGAACACAGTTTCATTCCTACATTGCCAAATTTTCCAAAGCAGAATGCTAAACATTTGAGCTCCATCTTCATCACAGCAGGACAGCCACTTTAGGAGCCGATCCTGTAAGTCAGTCTCAGCAGGAACAATCGCACCAAGGCTAGAAGAAAACATAACAGTTCTAGAAAAATTACAAGACATAAATAAATGGGAATGAGACTCCATGGCAACATGGCAGAGAGGACAACTTTGGTCCAATAGGATCCCCTTCTTGCTCAAATTAGATCTTGTAGGAAAATATGCTCGGCCAAATGCCAGAGGAAATTTCTAGCACTACTTGGAATGTTTGAATGCCAAATTTCCTTCCACAGGGACTCATCTTTGGGGGTAGATGAACTAGCTAAATCCCTCTCACTCAGTTCATACAAAGCATGATAAGCAGTTTTAACAAAGTAGACACCATTCTTCTCCCACTTCCAACACAGCTTATCTCGAGGCAATCTCAAAGATAACGGTGTGCTAATGATCTTCTTTGCTTCCTCAGGGTATTGGTTTACCAACGGAATGTTCCAGTGATAAAGGTGTGCTAATGATCTTCTTGTTTCCGACTGTAAGTAAAATGTTCGTGTTGGGTAAATCCTATATGCAGCTGCTAATGCTCCAACAAAAATACATGTCCCTGTTGGGCAATTTAATATGGCAAATGAGTCTCAACCACGCCTGAAGCGTGGTAGACTAGTCGGTTCCAAAGATAAAAATCCTCGAACAAGAAAAGGAGCTAAAAAGAAAGATGGTCCAGACCAGGATATAGATACTCTCAAAGAGTCTACAGACATAATTGACAATACAGTACCAGAAGAGACTCATCAGGTACCTGAGGTTCATGAAAATAAAGAGATCTCAATAAATTATGTCACTAATGGAATACAATGGAACCGACATGAAGTCAATGTTGATGATACTTTTGCATATCATATAGCGCTAAATGTGATAAGTGATGACGAGGATCATGAACCAAAATCCATTAAAGATTGTAGACACAGTGAAAATTGGCCAAAATGGAAAGATGCAATTGAAGCAGAATTAAACTCGCTTTACAAGCGAAAAGTTTTTGGACCTGTAGTCCGAACACCTGAAGGTGTGAAACCGGTCGAATACAAATGGGTCTTTGTGCGAAACCGAAATGAGAATGGTGAGATTGCAAGATACAAAGCTCGACTTGTTGCTCAAGGGTTTTCACAAAGACCTGGAATTGATTTTGATGAAACATATTCTCCAGTTATAGATGCAAGTACTTTTCGGTACTTAATTAGCTTTGTAGCACATGAAGGACTTAATTTGCACATGATGGATGTTGTCACAGCCTATTTATATGGCTCACTTGATAGTGACATTTATATGAAGCTCCCTGAAGAATTTAACTTGCCTGAGGCACATAGCCCTGGATCTCGAGAGGACTACTCCATCAAATTGAATAAGTCTCTCTACGGGCTAAAACAATCTGGACGCATGTGGTATAATCGCCTCAGTGAATATTTGCTAACAGAGGGATATACAAATGACCCTATTTGTCCATGCATTTTTATAAAAAGATCTGGAAAAGAATTTGTTATAATTGCTGTCTATGTTGATGACATAAATATTATTGGAACTCCTGAAGAGCTTCCAAAAGCTATAGATTGCTTAAATAAAGAATTTGAGATGAAGGATTTGGGAAAAACAAAGGTTTGTCTAGGACTACAAATTGAGCATTTGAAAAATGGAATTTTTGTGCATCAAGAGGCTTATATAGCAAAAGTATTAAAACTTGTCTACATGGACAAATCTCATCCGTTGTCTACTCCAATGGTTGTTAGATCACTAGATGTGGAGAAAGATCCATTTAAACCTCGAGAAGATGGTGAAGAACCACTTGGTCCTGAAGTGCCATATCTCAGTGCAATTGGAGCACTAATGTACCTTGCTAATTATACGCATCCTGATATATCATTTTCTGTTAATTTGTTAGCAAGATATAGTTCTTCACCCATACGAAGACATTGGAACGGGGTCAAGCATATACTTCGTTACCTTAGAGGTACAATGAATATGGGGTTGTTTTATTCCAAAGTACCCAGATTAGAATTAACAGGTTATGCAGATGCAGGTTATTTGTCAGATCCACATAATGGTAGATCACAAACAAGTTACTTGTGGTGATACATCAATTTCGTGGAGATCCACATATTGAAGTTGATTACCATGCTATTCGTGAAGCCTATGATAATCGTGTTATATCCATTCCCCATATCAATACTCAATTTCAGGTTGCAGATATTTTGACCAAAGTTGTTCCTCGTCCGCGCCATCAGTTTTCTTGTTGGTAAATTGATGCTCCTTGATGACCCGCATCAATTTGAGGGGGGATGTGAATAAGGAAATAAGGAAGTTGTAAATAGTTGATTTCTTTATAAATGTATTCGGCCCAGGCCCGTTAGGTTTTCACATAGAGTAGTCTATTTAAACTCATTACTGTTTGTACTCGAGGACAACGATCATACAATCAATAAAACGGAACTACAGCTGCTCTGTAGTCGCAGACGTAGGCAACGATTGGCCGAACTGCGTGACCAATATCGTGTCTCCTTCCGTGACACAAAGGTGATTCTATATCAATTTATTTCTTTTCTAGATGATTGTTTTGAAATGTGGTTGGTTAAGTTCATGTTAGAATTGTGATGCTTAAGTTGGATTTTGATTTGAAAACAAGGGATAGAAAAGGAGATATAGCTTCTGTGACAGTTATATACACATGCCCAATTAACAGTTCTGCCCAATTGTTAACAGTTCTGTCCACTCCTTAAATGTTTTTGGTTTCAAATTAACTGTTAATATTGATGTCACTTTTTATAATAATGCACATTTAAGATTAGTGAATTCTTTCTCATAATTAAAAAAACTCATCTTGAAATTTGTTTTTGAACTGGTTGGTATCATTCGGTTCTTTATGTGTGTTTTCAATTTTGATACTATCTACTGTATTCGTTTTTGTTGATAGTTTTTTATATTTTATTTTTTCCATTTGGGTATTTTAGTGAATTGTGAATTTCAATTCTAAAGGTTCAAGTAGGAGGATGCCTTAATTGTGGAATTTGATTGAGGTTGGAAGCCAAATTGAAGGAGAAACATAGTAAAAATTGAAAATCTGAATCATATTGTGGAGCACGGACCGTGCTCTGTCTTGTACAGATCTTGTAAGTGCCTTCGTGTTATGAAAACCAGGAACACGACCCGTGCTTGAAGCGCACGACCTGTGCACCCCCCCTTCGGTGTCAATTTCAACCTAGCATCATACTTATCTAAGAAGGAACATGTTTTCATCAAAGTGCCGACTTGAAAGACTTGTTCATTAGCTCGCTCTACATATTTTCCTTTATCAAGTGCAGATCTATTTCCCTATGAAACCCAACAAATAAGTTACTAAAATGAAGATGAGTTATTTATAATTTATTTGATTTTAGACACATTCAGATGTGGTTAAACATTTCTAAATTATTATGTACCTAATGCACAAAAAAGGGTCATTGTTGTGGCTCCAGACCAATCTGTCTTATGGAACAACATTTATTTACATTTAAAACAGACAAAGAGAAAGGGAAAAAAAAAGGGGGATGTCAAATATTAAAGTGACATTAAATATTACCGTGGCATTCTCTGGACCAGTCCCTCTCCAAAAGGTTGTATGCAACGGTCACTTGCATTTGGCATCTGTTGCGCCCGAAAAATCCGGTTTGGGACTTCTCGTTTTGCAACGGCTGGCGACTCTGCTGGGGAATGCTTTTCTTTCAACTTTGATTGTTTTTTTTTTTCATCTTTTAATTCTTCTTTTGATCAGCTTTCTGTTTTCTGATCATTTGTTTTTTCTTCTTTTTGCCTGATCAGCTTTTTTTTTTTTCCTGATCATTTGCTTTTTTGTGCTCTTCTTTTTTTTTAATAAAAGGCTTATTCTTTTGCTGGTTCAACTGACCCCAGACACTCCTGGCACGAGACTGAGGAACTGATTTACGGGACCCATGAGCCGACTGCAAGTTTGCTTTATGGTTTGCCTTCTGGAATGACTTATGAGTGCAACTTTCCTTGCAAGATTAACTTTCTTTGGGAGATTGCTTATTTCCCGTGACTTTTAAGGATTTCGCAATGATTTGTAATGCTCTATGATGTATGCACATGTTTTGCAACTCAGTATTACCATCATTAGCCAGAGTCCAAAGGCCAAGATCCATGGCCCCAGAGGATCCTAATTTGTGACATTAGCCAGAGCTTCGTGAGTGCTGGTCTGCTGGATCCCAACCAAGTTGCTGTCATCAAGGATGGCTCTGAAGATGAAGAGGGTAGTGCAAGTCTGGTTCGCCGCTGCTGTGACGGTGAAGAGTTGAAGAACTGGGAAGCTGCCGACTTTCCTGTGACCTTTGGTTCAATGTAATCATCTGTAATGCAATCCTGTGGCTCTGTCCAAGGCCATAGGACCAGTTGCTAGGGGCACACATGTTTTTATTTTCTGAATCATCATCATCAATAAAAACGTTTGTTTTGAATTTCTCAATCAATAAAAATCATTTTCTCTTCATTGCATGAGTCTTTGCTTGCTTGTTTCGCCTTTCATTCTGCTTTTTCGCTTCGGTAAAATGCAGACCCACAGTAATGGTCTCTGAAAGCAGTAGTGTCAACAGTCTGCATTCTGACTTTGATCATCCTATCAACCAAGCCGAGGGGGATGTTGAGGAAGATTGGGAAGCTCCTCCGGAACTCATGAGACTAATGAAGCAAGAGGAAAGGGTAATCCAGCCTCACGGGGAATCTACCGAAGTGATTAACTTGGGTACAGCTGAGAACAAGAAAGAGGTCAAAGTGGGAACGGCCATGAATGACGAAGATCGCATGAAGTTGGTACAGCTGTTGCATGACTACGTTGATGTGTTTGCGTGGTCCTACCAAGATATGCCTGGGTTGGACACTGATATTGTGGTACACAAGCTGCCGGTCAAACCTGAATGCCCGCCCGTAAAGCAGAAATTGAGGAGGATGAAGCCTGAGATGTCCCTCAAAATCAGAGACGAAGTAAAGAAGCAATTTGATGCAGGATTCCTAGCAGTGGCCAAATACCCACAGTGGGTTGCCAATATTGTCCCAGTTCCCAAGAAGGACGGGAAGGTTAGAATGTGTGTTGACTACCGAGATCTGAATCGTGCTAGTCCCAAAGACGACTTCCCACTGCCACATATTGATGTCTTGGTGGATAGCACTGCACAACACTCGTTATTCTCCTTCATGGATGGATATTCGGGATATAACCAGATCAAGATGGACCCCGAAGACATGGAAAAGACAACTTTCATCACTCTCTGGGGTACTTTCTGTTATAAAGTCATGCCATTCGGGTTGAAGAATGCTGGCGCAACCTACCAGAGGGCCATGGTCACCTTGTTCCACGATATGATGCATAAGGAGATTGAGGTCTATGTTGATGACATGATCGCAAAATCCAAAACTGACAAAGAGCACATTGTCAACTTGCAAAAACTCTTCGATCGGTTGAGGAAGTACAAGCTCAAGTTGAACCCTGCCAAGTGCACATTCGGGGTGAGATCAGGGAAGTTGCTAGGCTTCATTGTTAGTCAGAAGGGGATTGAGGTGGATCCAGACAAAGTGAAAGCCATCCTTGAAATGCCGGTGCCCAAAACAAAAAAAGAAGTCCGTGGCTTTCTGGGAAGGTTGAATTACATCTCCCGATTCATCTTCCAGCTGACGGCCACCTGCGAGCCAATCTTCAAGCTGCTCTGCAAGAATCAAGAACTGAAGTGGAATGATCAGTGCCAAGCTGCCTTTGAGAAGATCAAAGTCAACCTCCAGAATCCGCCAGTTTTGATGCCACCTGTGTCGGGCAGGCCCCTCATCCTGTATCTCACGGTGCTAGATAATTCCATGGGCTGCGTGCTGGGGCAGCATGACGAATCTGGAAAGAAGGAACATGCCATCTATTATCTAAGTAAGAAGTTCACAGATTGTGAGACACGGTATTCTGCGCTTGAAAAGACATGTTGTGCTCTAGTATGGGCTGCTCACCGCCTGAGGCAATATATGTTGAGCCACACAACTTGGTTGGTATCTAAAGTAGACCCGATCAAGTACATATTTGAGAAGCCAGCTCTCACAGGATGGATTGCCCGTTGGCAGATGCAGTTGTCTGAATATGATATCCTGTATGTCACGCAGAAGGCAGTTAAGGGTAGTGCACTCGCAGAGTACCTGGCTTGTCAGCCCATTCCAGACTACCAGCCGATGCAGCATGATTTCCCTGATGAAGGCATCATGGCATTGTTCGACGAGGGGAAGTCCCAAGAAAACGAAAGGTGGAGGATGATCTTTGACGGTGCATCCAATATTTGGGGGCATGGGGCAGGTGCCATGCTGATATCTCCTGATAACCGCTTCATTCCTGTCACTGCGAGGCTGAGCTTCTATGTCACAAACAATATAGCAGAGTATGAAGCATGCATCTTGGGCATTCAGGCAGCCTTAGAATGGAAAGTCAAAAGGCTAGATGTGTATGGTGATTCCGCCCTGGTAATTCATCAAATAAGAGGCGATTGGGAGACTCGAGATCCCAAACTGATCCCATATTATGAATATGTTCAAGAGTTGGTGGAGTCTTTCGACGAAATCACCTTCAAACACATCCCTCGAGGTGAAAATCAGCTGGCCGATGCCTTAGCAACACTGTCATCAATGTTTAACATCAGCTGTGACAAGAGTTTAGCTCACCTCAGAATCCAGCATAGGGATCTGCCAGCACATCATTACTGCACTGCAATAGATGAAGAGCCTGACGACAAGCCTTGGTATCATGACATCAAGCAATACATCATTAACAGAGAGTATCCACCAGGGGCATCAGAAAATGACAAAAGAACGCTCAGAAGACTGTCAAGAAATTTCTTCCTGAGCGGTGAGGTCCTCTATAAAAGAAATTATGACATGGTTCTCCTGAGGTGTGTTGCCAAGGAGGAGGCTGAAAAGATCATGAAGGAGGTACATGAAGGCTCCTTTGGAACCCATTCCGGCGGGCATACCATGGCTAGACAGATTTTAAGGGCGGGCTATTACTGGTTGCAGATGGAGGGTGACTGCTATAGTTTTGTCAGAAGATGCCACAAGTGTCAAATCTACGCTGATCACATTCACGTACCGCCTGCCAAACTTAATGTTCTGACTGCATCATGGCCGTTCTCGATGTGGGGAATGGATGTCATAGGTCCAATTGAGCCGAAAGCATCAAATGGGCATCGCTTCATCTTGGTTGCGATCGACTACTTCACAAAATGGGTTGAGGCTGCCTCATATTCAAGTATAACCAGCGCAGTGGTTGCAAAATTCATCAAGAGGGATCTGATTTGTCGCTATGGTCTTCCTAACAAGATCATCACTGATAACGGCAGTAACCTGAACAGCAGAATGATGAAGGACCTGTGCAAGGAATTCAGGATCCAACATCATAATTCTTCCCCCTACCGTCCTAAGATGAATGGGGCAGTTGAGGCGGCAAACAAGAACATCAAGCGGATAGTGCAGAAGATGGTGGTATCATACAAGGACTGGCATGAGATGCTTCCCTTTGCTCTGCATGGCTACCGTACTTCAGTGCGTACATCAACTGGGGCAACCCCTTTTTCCTTGGTATATGGGTCAGAAGCAGTCCTGCCCATTGAAGTTGAAATACCCTCCCTGCGGGTACTGATGGAAACAAAACTAGAAGAAGCTGAGTGGGTACAGGCCCGGTTGGATCAGCTAAACCTGATTGAGGAGAAAAGGATTGCAGGCTTATGCCACGGTCAGTTATACCAGCAGAGGATGAGAACAGCTTTTGATAAGAAAGTCAGACCTCGTGAATTCAAGAAAGGCGATCTGGTGCTGAAGAAGATCCTGCCTATTCAGACTGATCCCCGAGGAAAGTGGACACCCAGCTATGATGGTCCCTATGTTGTCAAGAAAGCCTTTTCTGGAGGGGCGCTGTTACTCACAGACATGGATGGCGAGGATCTCCGGAATCCGGTCAATTCTGATCAAGTGAAGAAGTATTATGCCTGAAAGAAATAGACGAAAAAAGAGAAAGATAAGCCAAGTAAGAATCAGCTCGCTAGGTTGAAAACCCGAAAGGGCGGCCTAGGCAAAATCAGAGCGACCCGGTGGATTGAAAACCCGAAAGGGCGATCCAGGCAAAAATTAGGGTCAGAAAACTTGGGCGTGGAAAGTTAAACAAAGGCATACAACCTTCCCCGAGGCTTGAATGAGGGAATGATCAAGGTCAAGGACACAGATGTTGGCACTGCTCCACAGAGACGGACAGTCAGAAATTAGCTTTTCCCTTTTTTCGTGTCTTTTTGTAGTTTAAACTTTCAAATGTATTGAACAGTCGTCGTAACATTCTGTACGATTGGCTTCTACATCAATAAAGCTCAACTTTTTCCTACCGGTTTGTTATTTTCCGCTTCTCTGCTCAAGATAAACGTTTTATGATGATGGTAATACTGAGTTGCAAAACATGTGCATACATCATAGAGCATTACAAATCATTGCGAAATCCTTAAAAGTCACGGGAAATAAGCAATCTCCCAAAGAAAGTTAATCTTGCAAGGAAAGTTGCACTCATAAGTCATTCCAGAAGGCAAACCATAAAGCAAACTTGCAGTCGGCTCATGGGTCCCGTAAATCAGTTCCTCAGTCTCGTGCCAGGAGTGTCGGGGGTCGGTTGAACCAGCAAAAGAATAAGCCTTTTATTAAAAAAAAAAAAGAAGAGCACAAAAAAGCAAATGATCAGAGAAAAAAAAAAACCTGATCAGGCAAAAAGAAGAAAAAACAAATGATCAGAAAACAGAAAGCTGATCAAAAGAAGAATTAAAAGATGAAAAAAAAAACAATCAAAGCTGAAAGAAAAGCATTCCCCAGCATTCATCATTCACCCAAAATCATCGCATCGCATGCATTCGCATAACAGGCCTTTGCATAACATGCATTCATTCCATGCACCATGCATTGCATCTGCTAACATGTGCAGGTACCGCCAACCTGAGAAACCTGAAGAAAAGTCCTGCGACCAGAGCAGGCACCCCTGGATCGATGTGAAAGCATTGACCCTGAAGAAGATGAATTGGATTTCCGAATCCCCCTTTGGACCCACGTGTCCCCCAGAAAGACTGACTTCAACTTGTATTCGAGCTGCAGGTAAGTCCCTCTGATCTCAATAGGTCCAGTCGAAAAGGATAGCCGTGTTGGTCTAAAACATGGCGCAGTCCTAGGGAAATATCGAGATCTAGACTTGATATAGTACCCTTCCCCTGGTCGCTCGAAAGACCACCTCTTTTGAGCCCGCGCGCTCCCAGGCCCAAGTGCAAACTCGGATCGTTCGCGATTCGTTAAAAGGCTTTAGGCAGCCTCCTTCGCCGGCTCAATGTGAGTCAGTACCCCTTTTATTGCTTTCTTTATTTTCTGCTTTCTGTCAGCTTATTGAGGGTTGGCGCTCATAGGAGAAACAAAAAAAATATCATGTCATCGCATCTGCATCAGAAAAAACAAAAAAAATAGAAATGGAAAAAGGAAAATTCGGGTTTCTTTAAGTAGACAAAATTGGTATAATTTCTGAATTCTTTATCTTTATTTTGCCTCGAAATATGTTTCGGCCAATTCATATTCCTTGTTAAAATCCAAATAAAGAGGGGTAGCTGTCATACCCTAATTTTGTCCGGCTTGGAACAAAACCTTAATTTTCCACAAAAAGCAATAAATTATGAAGTGAAGCATCATTCTGAAGGATGTGAAGAACTATGAGCATGCATTTTTGGGTTCTAAAAGTCATTTCAGCGCTTTTAAAATCATTTTTAGGATTGGAATGCCTTTTGGAGCAAAATTAGGGTTTTTTTGGGCAAAAGGGGTATTTTGGTCATTTCCAAAATTAAGCAATTTCTCACCAAAAATCATTGTTCAATCTCAGAGGAATTTATTTGGATCTAGATGATTTGGGTTATGAATTTTTGTGCGCATGCATGCATGATTTTTGGCATAAAATTCAAATTTTAAGCAAAAGGGCAAAATGGGAATTTCCATCAAGGTGAGGTCTCAAATCAATTTTGGGAAGGGTGATATCATGGAATTTTGGGCCCAATCATTGATTCCTAGGATATGGCCCAAAGTGGCATGATTTTTATGGAATTATCTAGAAAAGAATAATCAAAAATGGTGAAAATAAGGAAGTGTCCCCAATAAGACAAAATGTACTATTTTTCTTGACAAGCTTGCAAAACTTGGGCACCAAGGCCTCATTTGCTCCGAATTTTCCAGCTCATTTTCACCTCATTTTGTGTTTCCTCATGCCCTTGATCCATGTGAGTTGTATTCCTAGCCATTGATTAAAATTCTAGATCAAATCCTAGGCTACAACTTTGTGTAGAATGACCTAGGTGCCCTCAACAATTTTTGTGCAACAAAAACTCATAATTTTTGTGTATGACCAGCTATTCCTCACTCATTTGTGTTTTCTCCTTGTCCCTAATCCATGTGCATTGCAAGCTTGGCCTTTGATTCAAATTCTAGCTCAAATCTCAATGGTTTGCAAAAGCACAATGTCCTATATACCCTTAATTTTGCACCTCATATAAAACCCAAAATAAGAGACCATGAGGAGGGCACTCATTATTTTTACCCTAGCACCCAAATCTCTCCTCTCTTTCTCTCATTCCTTCGAAGCAACCAGCCACCATACCCATATTCTTTTCTTCAAAATTCTTCCAAAAAATCAACCATCAAACCTTGTTTATTCTTCATCCTTTCAATAAATCTACTTCTAAACTTGCATAATCATCAAAGTTTCATCAAAAACCATCAAGAATCAAGCATTTGCGAAAGGTTCAAGAGGTTCTTGTTGGTGTTCTTCAAGTGTTCTTGCTTCTATTCTCTTTCCTTCTTCATTTTCTAGCTAGATCTAGAGGTAAGCTCACTAACCCTTGCATTTTCTTTAATTTTCATCATGTAATCTCTCTTCTATTCCTCTTTCCTTCTTGAAAGAAGCTTTGAGGACTCATTTCAAACATTATTGGACAAGGACATTGGGAGCCTTGGGTGTTTGAGATGAGTCCTTGGCCTTGAAGGAAAGATTCTTGTGTTTTCTCATCATTCATTGCATTTCTACCTCATTTGCATGATTTTGGTGAAATAAAACCTTGTTTTCCTACCTATTTTGCTTCGGCCATAGCATGGATTTTAGGGTTCTTGTGTTCATTTTGTTCATTTCATGATTTTAAGTTGAATTTTGGCTTGATTTTGGTGTTGGGTGCCTCGGGTTGTTGCTTCAAAACCTAGGGTTTTTGTTGCCTTTTTACTTCTTTGATTTTGTGAAGAATAAAATACATGATATGCTTGATGCTTACCTTAGAACATGGCATGATGATCTAGGGTTTAGTCTTGTGAATTGTTTCATGTATTAATTGTGAATTTTAGCATGAAATTTGATGGTGATTTGTGCTTAGCATTGCTTCGGCCTTAGGCCACTTTTGTGCATATTTTGTGCTTGAAAACGTGTTGTTTTGATCTTGTGTGAATAAATGCAATTGTGCAATTGTGTTTTTACCCTTTTACCTTTTTACTTTACCATCTCATTAAATAATTACCATTTACCTCATGCATTTTTACTCTACCATTTCATTAACTTCTCACTCAAACTTTTTACCACTTGTAAATTTGCATAAAAAAAAATCCCAAAACATTTCAATCATTTGCATTTTAAACTTTTACTACTTCTCATTTAAAACCCCAAAACATTTTTACCACTTCTTACTCAAAACGTTTTCAAACGCTCACCCAATTGCGAAAAACTCTTAAGCCGTTTTCAGACGCAAAAGCCGAGAACTACGTAGCTTTGATCCCTCAACCCAGTGAGGGTACGTAGGAGCGGGTCCGTCCCGTCAAGCACCCTTTTAAAAAAAATCTTTGTTTTGTTTCCACTTTTCAAAGATAACAAAAATATTCCTGTCTTCCGTTTTCAATAAAACGATTTTTCAAATAAAAAAAAAAAGAAAAGAAAAGAAAAGAAAAGAAAAGAAGTAGAACAAATCGCTTTCAACTCAAACCTTTGTCAAACCACACATCGAGTTAATGGTTCCCTTTCAGTAGAAAGGACGTATGGGATGCTAATACCTTCCCCATGCGTAACCGACCCCCGAACCTACATCTCTGATTTCGAAAGACCATTCGCTTTTCCAAAAAAAGGGTTTTTCCGATGTTTTCCCAAATAAATATTGGTGGCGGCTCTACTATCTTTCACGTTGCAAAACGAGAAGTCCCAAACCGGATTTTTCGGGCGCAACAGCTGGCGACTCCACTGGGGATATCCTATGGTAGTCTTGGACATGGCTCCCGGGGAAGATGAATGCCATCTTTCAATCACCTTATCGTGGTGGGTGAAAAGGTTATTAGCTGTTGAGCCCATGACAGCATCAACAAGACCATCAGCACAGCGAGAGAGAGAATTGTGATCGACCCAAATATGACTTGATTCAAAAATAGACACAGCATCACCATCAGCCATACCCCTCCACCCAAAGAGTGTCTCAGAGTGTTAGTCTCTGTGTAAGTGGGAGTTCCAAGTGAGTTAGTCTTATGTAGTTAGGGAAGTTATGGTAGTTTGTTGGGTTGTTAGGGGAGTTCCAAAAAATTCATGCACATAAAGGTTTTGGATTAAGTATGTGAGTTCTGATTCTTATATTTATGTGCAGGTCCTGTGCTTGAGAGAGTATAATTGTCAGAAAGTGAAGTATCAGATTGAGTCGTGTGAAGAGCATATATTGAGTCGTGTGAAGAGCAAATTATGGGATAGGAAGCCAAATGTCATTAACTTATTGGCATCTATTAACATATTTATATTTTATAGTTGTAGGGACATATCCTATGCATGGATTTGCATATGCCATCGACTATCAAATATCATGTATATGTTTTAATTATTTCATTTCTTATCTAAATCTTATTCTCCATGGCATGCGGGTTTAGAACTCTAATCAAAATTTTCCAGCGCTTTTAGATGTTGTACATTATTGTCTCTGACAACATTTTAATTATTAAAACATAATATTAAAATACTATTTTTACTTTTTTCTCGTTAGAAAACAATACATATTGGCGGTATCGTTTAATTCTTAAAAGTATAAATTAATCGTCTTTTATTTCTAAAAAGAATTTAATTGTTATTAGATTTTAAATTTAACTTCATTCTAAACAAAATTTCTATTCTACATATATGTCAGCTTTAACACATGCATAGAAACAAAATGACCCGTGCGAATGCACGGGTATTCCACTAGTTTTTCTTAAGATGAGTGTACAATTGAAGAAATGAGTTTAACACTATTTGCTGGTGTTTATGCGTTTTTAATTTTTCTAGAGGTGCGTTCTTTCTTTCTTTTTGATTTTAGTTTTGTAAATTATTTTTAGTTTTAATATTTTATTTATTAAATAATGATGTGGCGTGCTTATGTGTCTCATTAATTGATGTGGCAGCCACGTGTAGTGTCTACGTCACCTGCCACGTCAATTAATGAGCCACATCAGCAAAACAAAATTAAAAAAAATCCCCTTTAAAAATAGGGGGACTAAAAACCCTCAATTAACAAAGTTAAACAAAAACTGTTAAAAAGGGCAACGACGCAACGTTTTTAAAACTTAAGGGACGTAATCGTTACAAAAAAGAAGTTAAGGGACCCATTCGCTACCTGAAAATAAGTTAAGGAACATCGAGAGATATTTTGCCTATTTCTTATTCAAAAACAATTGTGTGAAATCATCGATCAATATCAATATCTTTTTTTAATAGAAGGAACGAAGCCTCATCAAAACCTCTTCATGTTAAGAAACATCCAGAAGGAAAAAGAATACTTCCCCCTAATTTTATGAAAAAAGAGGAAAAAAATAAGACATAGGAGATGCCAATGGGGGACTAGACCAATACCATTGGCAAGAAAAGAAGATAAAGTCAAAGCAATAATAGGGAACCGTAAATCGGTTAATATCAATATAAATCAATATATATCTATTCATTAATAATACATTTGAGAATATATATCCCCAAATAAGAACTCCACGACTGTCATTCAATCAATATTGCCACATCACATAACTGCTCGTGTGTCTGCCTACTCATTACCTCCATATGCTTACATGGAAAAAATTTCAGTTACTTATTTTAATGACATATACTAGTATTTTACCCGTGCAACGCACGGGTGATACTGTATTTGTTCTAATTTGCTATGAAATTATAAATATGTTGAAAGTTGCAAAATGTAATAAAAGAAAATGGAAAGACTTGAAAAAAGGCTATAGTTTCAAATTTATTAGAATAGTTGTGTTTGAAAAAGTTTAAAAAAGCTGGTATCTTCTTATAATAATATTAATAATGGAGTAATAGCGAAGAGAAAGGAAAATGAGATTTTAGGTAAAATATGCACCCCCGTTGGCGCCCCCGTTGGCATTCCCGTTTGCACTCCTATTGCCCCTTTCGTTGGCGCTCACGTTAGCACTCACGTTGTCGCTTTAAGGTAAAATATGCACCCAAATTGGCGCTCTCGTTGCCTCTCTCGTTGTTACTCCCGTGGTCAATAAGATTTACAATAAGGAAATACAATATATTTTTGCAAATTCTTTCTAAAATGACAACAAAGCATTTCTCTTTGCATTAAACTACGGGATTAGTCTCATTGAGAGGCTTCATCCCCCTCTCACGCCCCTTGTTTTGGTTAGATTCACGCAATTAACATTAAAAAAAAATTACACAAACAGAATGAAGGAAGTATCGTTAAAGCTTCTGATGTAAAGCAACATCTAGAAGGAAAAAGATAATCGCCCCCCGATTTTGTCTCCTCTTCTACTCTATTCTTTGAAAATCTACATTCTGAGGCATAATGGCCAAACTTCTGACAATTATAGCATCGAGTTTGAGATTTATCAAACCTTGTGTTTTGAGATCCTCGTCCACACCCTCTTGTTGAGCTTTCTCCCTTCTTGTAATTGTTGTTTGTGAAATTCGCACCTCGTCCATTAGTTTGGCGTCCAAACTGTCCTCGGCCAAAACCTCGACCTCTACCTCGACCTCGATCTTGTAGGCCTCTCTCATTTCCTTGACTTCCTTCCTTCTCCTTTAGTTGCATCTTGAAGAGTTGCTCGGTGATCTCCTTCTTTTTCTTATGTTTCTCCTCATAAGCTTGCAATGATCCTTGGAGTTGTTCAATCGTCATGGTCTCCAAGTCTTTGGTTTCCTCGATGGTTGTGACGATATGCTCGATTTTGGTATCCAAAGAGCGTAATATCTTTTCCATAATCCTTACGTCTTCTAACTTCTCACTATTTCTTTTTAATTGATTTGACACGGCGATTACTCTAGAAAAATATTCAGAAATAGACTCTGACTCAGTCATATGTAAGGATTCGAACTCACCTCGTAGAGTTTGGAGACGCACCTTCTTTACCTGGTCTTCTCCTTTGCAAGACGTTTGAAGCTTCTCCCATGCCTCCTTAACGTATGTCGCATTTGAAATTTTCTCAAATTCATTTTCATCCAATGCTTGGTAGATGAGGAAGAGAGCTTTCTTGTCTCTCTTTCTTGAATCCTTCAAAATATCCCTTTGTGCTTGAGTTAAGGAATCCTCATTTTGTGATTCCTTATAACCTTTTTCAACAATCTCTCAAACATCATGTGCTCCAAGAAGAGCCTTCATTTTGATGCACCAACTATCATAGGTGCTCCCTTTTAGAAGTGGAACTTGGAATGATGACACACCATTGCTCGCCATGACTTTGGAAGGATTTCTAATCAGAACCTTAGCTCTGATGCCACTTTGTTGGAAAGTAGAATGGTTTTAGGAAGACTTTGGGAGGAAGGGAAGAGGAGACTTTGGTTTCTTAAAAATGAGAGGATACTTTGATCTTTAGAACTTGATGTTTATTTGCTAACTTGCTTACTTGCTTTTGGCTTGGTTTACAAATGACTAGCTCTCCCCTATTTATAGGCTCCAAGGGAGAGTTCTATATCAATCTAGAGAACATTCTACACACTTCAAGTGAGAGAGTTCTACACACTTCTCTCAACTACTTATTTAATATTACATATTCCACTTCTACATTTCTCTACTATTCTCTAGAATTTTCTACAAACTAAAACACTAAAAACAAATGGGCCTAACACTTGATTAGTCCAATGGGCCAAATCAAGTTTACACTCCAACACCGGTTGCCGGGTTCGATCCTCACTGGGTGTCGATTCTTGGTTTTTCCCTTTGTGTGTGTGTTAGGTTCTGGCAATTGCCAATCCGACCATCAGACAAAAAAAAGAATGTTAGAGTAATAAAATGATAAAATTAGTTAAGAAAGGAAAATGAAAAGTTCTACAGATATTCAGAAGAAGACTTACAGTCTAGAGTGTAAACATTTTATTTTTGTTGAGTGTGTACCAGTAATGTTTAATACTTTAAAGATTGACATTTAATACTTGTTAAGTAAGAAAAAATCCTCCAAAAAAATGAAAATACTCAATATCCAGGAAAACTTTGAATTTTATTATTTCTGTTACAAACTTCAAGTCCCACAAAAAAGCCGAGAAGTACTACAAAGGTCTGGGAGTTTGGACTAAATGGAAGTGTAGAAACAATAAGGGTTGGGATTGTATCTCATTGGTGAACGCAGTAACCAAAGCACCGTCCAACAACTCAGATTTTGGAACTATTATTTGTCATTGTAATCTTTTGCTTTCACAGTTATCAAGCTATAGGATTAGCTATGTTAGGAGACAAGCGAATCTTGTTGTGATAGTTACTATAGGTATAGCTAATCCTATAGCCTTTTGAGCTCTAGCTAATCCTATAGCTTGACAAGTGTCTTGTCACTGCAAAGTGCTCTAGTTACTGCCCCTGTGATAGTGACACCTGATTGGAGAAAGGCTATAGGATTTGCAGTTATCAAGCTATAGGATTAGCTAGAGCTCAAAAGGCTTCAATTCCCCTCTTTGAAATCTTGTGTCCCAACACAATTCCTTCTTGGACCATGAAGTGGCATTTCTCCCAATTCAAGACCAAGTTGGTTTCTTCACATCTATCCAGAATCTCTTCTAAGTTATCAAGGCATAATTGGAATGCTTCCCCAAAGACAGAGAAATCATCCATGAACACCTCCATAGATTTTTCAATGAATTCAGAAAAGATTGACATCATACACCTTTGAAATGTTGCTGGTGCATTGCACAACCCAAATGGCATTCTCCTAAAAGCAAAAGTACCATAAGGACAAGTGAAAGTAGTCTTTTGTTGATCTTCAGGCACTATGGCTATTTGCTTATAACCAGAGTATCCATCCAAAAACAATAGAACTCTTTGCCAGCAAGTCTATCAAGCATCTGGTCTATGAATGGTAAGGAAAAATGATATTTTCTTGTGGCCTTGTTGAGCTTTCTATAATCCATGCAAATCCTCCAACCAGTGACTGTTCTTGTGGGAATAAGCTCATTCTTCTCATTAGCTACCACTGTGACCCCTCCTTTCTTTGGAACACATTGCACAGGGCTCACCCATGCACTATCAGATATAGGATACACAATGCCAGCATCAAGCCATTTGATAATCTCCTTTTTAACCACTTCTTTCATGATAGGATTTAGTCTCCTCTGCCCTTCAATGCTATTCTTAGCATTTTCATCAAGAATGATCCTATGCATGCAGATGGTGGGACTAATCAATATTGGCAAGAAAAGACATAGGAGATGCCAAGGGGGGACTAGACCAATACCATTGGCAAGAAAAGAAGTTAAAGTCAAAGCAATAATAGGGAACCGTAAATCGATTAATATCAATATAAATCAATATCTATCTATTCATTAATAATACATTTGAGAATATATATCCCCAAATAAGAACTCCACGACTGTCATTCAATCAATATTGCCACATCACATAACTGCTCGTGTGTCTGCCTACTCATTACCTCCATATGCTTACATGGAAAAAATTTCAGTTACTTATTTTAATGACATATACTAGTATTTTACCCGTGCATACGCACGGGTGATACTGTATTTGTTCTAATTTGCTATGAAATTATAAATATGTTGAAAGTTGCAAAATGTAATAAAAGAAAATGGAAAAACTTGAAAAAAGGCTATAGTTTCAAATTTATTAAAATAATTGTTTGAAAAAGTTTAAAAAAGCTGGTATCTTCTTATAATAATATTAATAATGGAGTAATAGCGAAGAGAAAGGAAAATGAGATTTTAGGTAAAATATGCACCCCCGTTGGCATTCCTGTTTGCACTCCTGTTGCCCCTCTTGTTGGCACTCCTGTTAGCACTCACGTTGTCGCTCTCGTTGCCGATCCTACAGTAAATAGTAAATTTAGATGGAGTAAAAATGAAGAAAAGGGAAATTGAGATTTAAGATAAAATATGCACCCAAATTGGTGCTTTCGTTGGCGCTCTCGTTGCCTCTCTCATTGTTACTCCTGTGGTCAATAAGATTTACAATAAGGAAATACAATTTTTTTTTGTCAAATTCTTTCTAAAATGACAACAAAGCATTTCTCTTTGCATTAAACTACGGGATTAGTCTCATTGATAGGCTTCATCCCCCTCTCACGCCCCTTTTTTTGGTTAGATTCACTCTATTAACATTAAAATAATTACACAAACAGAATGAAGGAAGTATCGTTAAATCTTCTGATGTAAAGCAACATCTAGAAGGAAAAAGATAATCGCCCCCTGATTTTATTAAAAAAGAGAGAAAAAAAAAGATGATAAAAAAGTGGTCAAGGGGGGACTAGATCAATAATCTTGACAGAAAAAAATAAAGTCAAAACAATAATAGGGAGTCTATTACAAAGCCCACTAAAACACTCCATCTTGGAAACAATTATAAATGACTAACTTACAAAAGTCAGATCAAGGAGAGACATCTCAAATTGTCCTTGAACGGGGATTATAACCTATAATCTACTCAACCAATTTCTAGGTTTGCTGAAATTTCTAGGACTAACTTGCTATAGTTAGATCAAAAAGAGACAGAGATAGAGTTTTTCTTTGAGCGGGTATTATAGCCAAAAGTGTTCTGGACCGGTTTTTTTTTTTTTGTCAAAATTTCTTCTTTTGAGTCTTGGACAACACTAATTCATGCTTATTGATGACTCTTATTTATAAGAGTTATTTATGTTTTCTTAGCTTAAATTGTTATGAGTTCTAAAGTAATATTGTGTCTAACTAGTTAAAATATGTTGTTTAGTGTAAAAGAAGATTTAATTCTGGTTTGGAGTCAATTGACACTTTGCTGCCCCATTTTGTGCTTTTATGTGTGTATTTCATTCCTGCAGCATCAGGTGTCGCAGCATTGCATTCCTGCGTCAGATGAGAGAGAAAATGATGTCACGCGGATTTCAGCGCCTGCTAGCTGTCAAAAAGGACAGACACGTCCTGTAGCAAGGAATGGGTACTATTATGCCAAGAATATTTCATCTATGTGGTCACTTGTACTCCTAGGCACACATAATGACAAAAAGAGCCTCCAAATGAGATTTCTTGGATCACTAAACCCTACCACTATAAAAGGAGACTCATCTTCCTCATTTAGGAGGCTGGTTCAGAAAGGAGGCAAGGTTTAGACATAGCCTTTCTCTCCATTTTCTTCCTTGTATTTTCGGTATTATGGCTTTAGCATTTATGTTTGAGTTGTATTTCTTGTGTTGTTTGCTCATCATGAGCTAAATACTCTTAGTTGGGATGCTTAGATCTATGTAATGAAGTCTTAGTGTTTTTAATGCATGTATTTGATGTTTAGCATTTTATCCTTTGTGTGATACTATTTCAAAACTTATTTTAGAATTGATCACCTAAATATAAAAACCATTTATAGATTCAGACATGGTTTATAAATTGATCTCAAAGGATAATATGGGTTGTGTTCATTAAAAGAGATTTTAATGTTCCTTGCTTAAACCCTAGACATAGGAGGGTAAAATCTATAAGGTGAATACTACGGGTGCCCAAGCAGCCTAAGGCGTACTCCTTTAGGGTTTAGAGATAAACTCTTGCGAGGAAACCCTAGTGTGAAGTATTTGAGAAAATACATCTATTGCTGCAGCACCTAATGTTGCAGCATCAGATACAACATTAATACATTAGGATGAATTTGCATAGTGAAGGCATTCCCAACTTACTCTCTTTCTGGATTTCTACTCATCCTTTATTTTACTTGCTGTTTGTTGATAAAATTTGGTTCTACAACTTGTTAGTTTAATTTGCTTTTACTTACTAGCTTACTTGCTAATTAAATATAGAAAGGAGCTCAACAATCCTCGTGGGAACGATCTCTACTTACTCTTTATTACTTGTTACGATTGTGTATACTTGCACATATTGTTTTCACACAACAAATTTTTGGCGCCGTTGCCGGGGATAGTGATAGTTATTTTCTTTTGTTTAGTTAGTAAGTTTAGTTAGTTTTTGGTTTGTTCTATTTTTGAGCAATTTTTTTTCCTATTTCGTATTGTGTTTTGTGTTTGTAATGTATTCTCTTTGTTGCTTTTAGTATCACAATTTGTGTTTAGTGTTTTGTGAAAAAAAAATTTCCACTTGATGCCATGGACCATTGGAGTTTTTACTTTATGCAAGAATTGAATGCTCAACAACAATGTTTCAATTTTGATTCCCAAGGTAGTGAATATGAAAGGGGCTGGTATGAGACAAATCCATGTTCCCAAGCTCAAACCAAAGGATTACATGAGGGAACTCTAGTTTAAAAGAACTCTTAGTTCAATCCATTGAATCTATGAAGGTGGAGCGTGAAAACTTTGAAAGGGGCTGTTATGAGACAAATTCCATGCCCATGATAGCCCAAAATATGGATTGTGGCATGGAAAACTTTGTGTGTGAGCAAGATCCAAGTTGTCAAGCTCAAACCGAAGGATTCACTGAGACCATCTCCAACTTCCAAGAATTTGTAGCTCAATCACTTGAGGATATCAAAGTGGATAGTGACAAATTTCAAGTATCATGTAAGAATATAGAGGCTCACTTTATTAAGGCAATTATGGAGCATCTAAAAGAAGAGAGTTGTATTGAAGAAGTGATTGATCTAAAAGAAGAGAGTTGTATTGAATGTGGTCATTTGGAAGTAGTGGAAGAAAAACAAAAAGATTGTGTAGTTGTAGAACAAGAAAAATTAAAAAATAGTGACAAGGAAGAAAAGCCAAGGTTGATGTATGATAAAAGTCATGTGACAATTAAGATTCAGCCTTTGGTAATTGAAGAAAAGAGTCCTCCGCAAAATGAGCTTCAATTTTTTTCAAAAGAAGGGGAATTCCTATCCCAAATGCTTATTGATTGGGGCATGGGAACACTTGCTTCCTTATGCCAAATACATGAGATTTCTGACAAAAAGGAGAAAGCTGAAGGATGGCATTTTCTTCTTGTCCTATTATCCACCCTAACTTGGTTTTTGAAGGTCAAGTCTAGCTAAAGACTATAAATTAAGTGCTACTGGGAGGCAACCCAGATATTTAGTACTAATTGTGTTTTGTGTGTTTTTGTTTTTACTTTTTCAGGTATGAATAAGTGGTCTTGTGGTATGTGCTGTCAATTATGCAGAATTTTGGTGTTGCAGCACCTGTTGCTGAAGTGTTGAGCATGTGGTTAAAAAGTCAAAATGGAGTTTCAAATGCCAATGTGACATATTTGGCAGTCACCTCTATTAAATGGCAGTGTGTTTTCTCCTTCTTATCATTTAAACCTTGTTAACGATCTTTCCCTAATCACCACCCACTCAAAACTTTTCCACCAGATCTTCACCTAAACCATCCCTCCACCAAAAAGACCTTCTCCATCACAAAACTCCACTTCTCACAGTCACCAACCCTTCCTTCCTTACCCTTCATCCACCACACCTTAAAGCAAACCATTAATCCTTATTCCAACACCTTCCATATCTCCAAAACAACCCACTCCACAAAAGTCCCTATTAACCAAACAACCTTCCCAAAAAAAAAACCCACTTGCGCCCTCACCAAAGAAAAATCCACCCAAAACTCAACCTTCCTAGAGAAAACACCAAGGCCATTGGAAGCTGAATTGCAGAGTGTGAATGTTGTCACAGGTAGTGCTACAGCAATAGTGTCAGAAGGCAAAACTGCATCATCTGCTGCAGCAGCAATGAAAGTTGTAAGAAACAAATTGGTGGACAAAAATAGGCCAAGGGTATCTGATTCTATTGTGGAGAAACCTGACTCTGTTTTAGTAGATGATTAGGTCCCTCCTCCTACACCAGAGCCTCCATTGACCAAATATTCCATGCATCAAGTTGTTTTGCAAAAGATTAATGCTGCATCATCAGAGGGCTGCACTAAGGACGATGTCAAGGAACCTCGTCAAAGGACAATTATTTTGATTTGGTGCAGTGAGCTTAAACTGAGATGTGGTAGCACCTAATGTTGCAACATCCATGCAGCTGCTGAAAAGAGCATCAAGCTACAAGAACCAGTTCAGAAACAAACCAGGGGTCCCCCTAATTAACCCTTTCACTTTTGTTATCTAGTTGTTTATGTTTTGTTAGTTGTTTTTAGTAGCTGTTTAGGATTTAAGATATGTTTTGTGTTAAGTGTCTAATTTCTGTTGTGTCTAAGGCCTCTCCCATTAGTAATTGCATGAGCAGTGGGGACACTGCCGAGTCTTAAGTAGGGGGAAGACTTGTGTCTCTTGTACTTTGATAGCTTGTTAGCTAATTAGTTGAATAAATTTGAATTTTAGATGTCTAGTTGAGCAAAAATTTAGTGATAAAATGGTAAGGAATGAGTGATTAGTGCCCTGTTAGTTAAGTGACCTAAACTTCTCTTGCTCCCACACTTTAACATGAACTCAGGTAGGAACTTAGTGAGTTTAAGATGATCTGAAACTAAGGTAGATGTGGTAGACCTAGGGAATTGCCAAATTTTACTAAAAACTTAGGGTAGCATAAAAAACTAAGTTTGGAGGTTCTTTGAGATATACTAAGGCAAAGCATGAAGGAATGGAATTAGGTCATGTGCACATAGTCTTAAGAATATGAATGAAATCTGAATGTAAGCTCCTATGTTATAAAGCACCAGAGTCTGTAATTAAGTATAATGTGTTGTATTTGCCCTATCATAAAAAAAAAAGAGAAAACAAAAGAAAAAAAAGTTTGAAAAAGCAAAAATGCTATCAAAAAGAAATTCAAGAATAAGTGCAATGCAACACAGTAGCAGGTAAGTGTCTGTACAAAGAGTCTTTGTTAGTCTGTAATGCTGCAGCAGCAGTTGCTGCAGCACTGTTATGTCCATTTGTAATAAGTGCACTAACCTAGAGTTCTGGATTGCTACGTCAAAGCCCTTTGTAATGCTTATCCCCCCTTTCTGTACTTGTTACGATTGTGTATACTTGCACATATTGTTTTCACACAACACTTATCAAACTGCAACCATGCCTAACCAAGAACGTAACCAGGTTGCTTCCACTTTTGGGCACGCCCAACAATCTGCTTTTGGGCACCCTGTACCTCAAACATCGACCACGACTATAACGAATTCCAGAACCGCTTCGGGTACGATAACCTCCCTATTACTGGTTCCTAGTACACCGCAGAATTCAAGAGCTCAGAGGTTGGGCGAAGTGTTCCGCCTAGGGTTGTTCATCAGAACGAAAAAACTGAACTGAACTGCTAGGTTGAACTAAACTGAACTATTACTAATAGTTTAGAACTGAAGTGTTCAAACAGTTCGACCGAACTGTCTTAGCAGTTCGACTAAACCAAACGGACCTGTCATAATAGTTCGGTTTGGCAGTTCGGTTCGAACCGAACTATTTATAGTTATATATTGCATAGTTATCAAAGCACCTGCTGTTCAAAAATAGTTTGACATAATGCAGATGAAGTGAAGCTGTCTCATTGCATGTGTTTTTCAAGTCAACAACTTGTTATCTTGTTTATAAAAATCAAGTAGTTGTCAACAGTTAGCATATATGAATTACTTATCAACAACTAGTTATCATGTTCATAAACATCAACGAAGAGTGTGTTATTTCACTTCGGAAAGATAGCATGCTGCTTTGGAAGAGTGTTAACTTGCAAATTAATGTCATATTAACAAGTGTAAAAAAACATAATTTTAGGAACTCAGTCAAAAAAAATTGTTACAAAAAGTTTGGTTAACAGTTCGGTTCGGGTACCAAAAGTTCAGACAAAACCATTATAAAAAGTTCATTATAAAGTGCAAATGACTATTATTATTTTTAAAAGAACAGTTTGGGTAGTTTGGATAACAGTTCAGGCAGTTTGGACTTAACAGTTCGAGCAATTTGGACTCAACGGTTTGAAAAAACTAGTTCAGAGTTTAAACAGTTCAGTTCGAACGCAAAATGGCGAACTGAACTATTAAGACAGTTCAGTTCAGTTCGGCAAATTGCTAATACAATTTAGTTCGGTTCGGTCGAACTGTCTAAACAGTTCAGTTTAGTTTGGTGCAGTTCTCCTTGTGAACTGAACCATGAACAACCCTAGTTCCGCCGGCTACACCGAATGGGCCCATAGGATATCCAAAGTCAAGGGCAAACTCTTGAAGTCGTGGGGCATTTATGACATGATCATGGTGTCAACCCAAGAGGTCTCTCACAACTTCAATCTCCTCTTCCCCCTAATGAGCTTTTGGTATACTATTTCTTGAATGCCTTCGTATTCTCGTGGGGAATTCTGACTCCCACGCTTCTCGATGTGGCCGCCATTTTGGGTCTTCCCACCAATGGTCGCGATGGATACGCCAACCCTAACTTAACCGATTTTGATCCCGAGTACACCTTCGTCTGGCCTTCGCCGACCTCCTGTCCTAGAATTCCAAGACCTCAATGGATGTAACTGACGCATAGCATCATGCCTTCCTTATGTACTTCTTCAACAAATACTTTACAACACCAAATCTTTCGGGGTCATCAAAGAGCTTTCTTCATTTGTTCACATGCTGCTGTCTAACTAAGGTTACCCCTTCTTTCCCACCCCCTCTATAAAGGCATGGAAAGCTGCCTGAGGAAGGTTAAAGAAAAGGGGTATTACGCCAAAGCTAAGGGTCCATCTAATTTCTTCAAGTGTGGGCCCTACTTTACTTTCCATAATTCTCCCAGCAGATGCCTTACCATCTCACCGACACCATCTCAAGTTCTGGGTTTTGATTTGTCAGCCACTCCAACTTTGCCCATGGAACGTTTGGAAGTTCTATGAGCGCTCTTTGAAAATGGCCCTAGGAACTTCGATTGGTGCCCCGTCTTGGAAAAGGGAATTGGTCCACTATGGATTTTCCACCCCTCCAAGGAGATCTTTCGACCGATGATCATCATCACATGGATGCCAACTAGAGCAGAGTCCTTGTGGCTAGGGACATCATTGCTAGGGTAAAACCCTTTCCTCCAACAACTATCTCATTGTTGAGCCTTACCATCCAAACTTCACAGAAAGACAGTTTGGTCTAGGGCAACATATTCCAATACCCCACACGTCACTTGCCCCCAAACAGCAAAGGAGGTAGCCGCTCCTAATGGACCTCCAGCAGGTTCTGAAGAACAATGAAAAAACATTTCTGGCCTTCACATGGGGTGCCTATCGTAGGCAAGTTGGGGAAACTAGTGTCTACATGAAGTGGTGGCCGCTAATTAGAGATTACATTTTCTCAGATTATGCGGCCGACTGCATCAATCGGCACATGGGAGTTGCCGAGGGCCTTCCCGCTCGATCAACAATGGTGGCAACCAACACTAGTCCACCACCTACTATGACTGTCGAAATTTCAACCAGTGAAGTGAAAAAGAAAAAGAATAAGATGATTTCCAATCCTTCCCCTACACAACACTCTTTTCGTCGATTGAGGTCCACCACTACTATCGTTGACCGAGCCTTTACTATTTTATTATCTCTAATATCTTCTCGGCGCTTGGCTAACGATTTCTCTTCGTGCAGCCCAAGAACAAGCAGTCATCCATCTTGATGATGAAGACAATGCCGAGGAAGACGACATCCAGTGGAAACAAACACGAAGCTTGCTGACTCCAAATCTCCTTCCCCAAACACACGGTTTTCATCTCAGGCTGCCGAGGACCAACCTTCCCAATTCAAGAGGTTAAGGGTAAGTCTCTCCCGCCCTTTCTTGGCTATTGCATTATCTTGGCTCCCCTCTAACCCTTGGAAATTGTTGCAGAAAACTCATCATCCTTCGGGGTCAGACTCCTCCCCTAGGCCGAGGCAAAGTCCCAATTTCTTTCAATTTTATTAGCTTTTCCATATAACCACTATGCCTGAATCCCTATCTTTCTTTTAAATTGTCATAAACTGCACTATATATGTCTAAGTGATTGGGTTTCTGATTTACTATATTTATGTTGTTTTGGTTCATCATCCATGAACTTAATTAGAATGTTGCTTTCCACAAAATTTCAAATTAGTGTTACGTCCCATATTAAATTCCATCATCATCATTACATATAACCTCACGGTGACCATAATTGCTCACACACCTAGGTCCCAAAAGTAATTAGCATCAGCTCCTAAAGTAGTAACACTAATTAGTAACAATAAATATAAATTTAGAGTAGTGTAAGAGAGTGGTGGGGGCTAAACTTGTGAGTTGTGAGTATCATGCACATGCAGGGTTGGACGAAGATCACCAATAAAATAATTGCTAGCTATATAAAGTTGAAAGAAGATGGTGGGGCCTAAACTTGTATTGTGACTGAAGTTCCCTGAGGAGCAAATGCTGTAAGTTTTCACAATAGTAAATGTTGTAACTCGGTTCTCGAATGTAAAGAAAAGATAAAAATATAACAACAATTTAAGTATGCTTGTAATACTCGTTGGTGCAAAGTTTTCAAAATAAAGAAGAAAACACAAATATAAAGTGAAACACGTGGGCATCATGCAGAGTTGAATGAAAACCACCAATGAAATAAAAGCACTTATGCAAAAGTGAACGAAAAATGTTGGGGAGTTCTATTGTAAATAGACCGGAGTTCCCGAGAAAAAGTTAAATTAAAATTATAAATTAAATAAGAATATTATAAAATTAAAAATAAACTTTAACAAAGATATTGGAATTGAGCATCAACAGATAATAATAAGAAAAAGTCTAAAAAACTTTAATAATGTAATCTATATTCATCAAATGTAAATATAAAACTTTAATCTATAATTAAAGAGAAAAGAAGACAAGACAATTAGAAAACTAAATACATATATAGGTATCACACAGAGTTTGATTTAAAACTAAGACTTAAATACACTTTTGGTCCCCCTATTTTTGTTTGGGCAATTTTGATCTCCCTATTTTACTAAATGCGCAATTTTGATCTACCTGTTTATTTTTGTGCAATTTTGGTCCCCCTATTTTACTAAATGTGCAATTTTGGATGCTCTCAAGTTCAAACATAAGTTCAATGTGATGAATGCTCTCAAGTTTCCTAATCAAGGAAATAAGGAGTGTTCATTTGTGATGTCTCTTGATTCTGTGGTTCAGAAACACTTCCACAAGCAGAATGACCATTTGGTGAAAGCTCTTGCTGAGATTGATAAAAGTGAACTTGTGGAAGAAGGTATGGTACATAAAGAGGCTATTGTGAAGGAAATTTGGAGTAGGCAATATGAATCCCTTGACCTTGAGGATTCTAATCTTAAACAGAATGTGTCTTCTATTGAGAAACCTCCTGTGCTTGAGCTTAAAGAGTTACCCAAGGACCTTATGTATGCCTACTTAAGGAAAATGATACATTTCCTGTGATCATTGCTTCTGACCTATCCAAAGGTCAAGAGCATGATCTCATTACTACCCTAAGGAGGCATAAGAAGGCAATTGGGTGGCAAATGTCTGACATAAAGGGGATTAGTCCTACCATCTGCATGCATAGAATCATTCTTGATGAAAATGCTAAGAATAGCATTGAAGGGCAGAGGAAACTAAATGCCTAAAGGCATTTATGGATGATTTCTGTCTTTGGAGAAACATTTCAGAAATGCCTTTACAATCTTGAGGAGATCTTGGATAGATGTGAGGAACTAACTTGGTGTTAAACTGGAAAAAATGCCACTTTATGGTCCAAGAAGGAATTGTTCTGCGTCATAAGATTTCAAAGAAGGGAATTGAAGTGGATAAAGCCAAGGTTGAGGTAATTGAGAAAATGCACCCTCCAACAAATGTCAAGGGAGTCAGAAGTTTCTTGGGACATGCTGGATTCTACAGAAGGTTCATCAAGGACTTCTTCAAAGCCACTATGTCAATTGCTGCAGCATGACACTCCATTTGTATTTGATGAATCCTATGCTGCAGCATTCAAGAAATTGCAGAGTGTTCTAGTTACTGCCCCAGTGATAGTGACTCCTGATTGGAGCAAGCCTTTTGAGCTCATGTGTGATGCCAGTGATTATGCCATAGGTGCTGTCCTTGGCCAGAGGTATGAAAAAGTTTTTCATTCTATTTACTATGCTAGCAAAACACTTGTAGAAGCTCAATTAAATTACACTACCACTGAAAAAGAATTATTAGCTGTGGTTTTTGCATTTGATAAGTTTAGATCATACTTAGTTGGCACAAAAGTGATTGTTTATACTGATCACTCTGCCATTAAGTATTTGATTGCCAAAAAAGATGCAAAACCTATGCTAATAAGATGGGTTCTCCTCCTTCATGAATTTGATCTTGAAATAAAGGATAAAAAGGGGGTGGAGAACCAAGTTGCTGATCATTTGTCTAGACTGGAAGGTGATAATGCAGGTAATCATTTTGGAGAAATCAAGGAAAGCTTCCCTGATGAGTAATTGTTAGCTGTCGATGCTGCAGCATCTGATGCTGCAGCATCTGATGCAGCAGCACCTTGGTACACTGACATTGTCAACTTCCTAGTAAGCAAAGTGGTGCCTTGTGATTTGAATTACCAACAGAAGAAGAGGTTCTTCCACACTGTCAAGCAATATCTTTGGGATGAACCCTTCTTATATGGAGGACACTTTGGGGATATGAGGACAGCAGCAAAGGTGCTTCAATCTGGGTATTTCTGGCCTACAATTTTCAAGGATGCTCATGAGTTGGTTAGAAAATGTGATAGTTGCCAAAGAAGTGGGAACATTTCAAATAGGAATGAAATGCCATTATCAAACATCTTAGAGGTTGAACTCTTTGATGTTCGGGGTATGGACTTCATGGGGCCTTTTCCTCCTTCTTTTGGCAACTCTTACATCCTTGTCGCTGTAGATTATGTATCAAAGTGGGTTGAAGCAGTTGCTTTGCCCAACAATGATGCAAAATCTGTCAGCAAGTTTGATCACACTTTACGGTTGCACACCCAAGTATAGGTTTGTCTCAAGTAATAAATTTCTCGGAAGTCCGAGTGTCGAACCATAGGGATATTTTGAAGGAAAAGGTATGCCAATCTATTTGTGAGGTTTGAAGTTTATATAAGACTAAGCACTAGAGCTTTGGGGTTCCACTTAAGTAAAATCATAGAGTTGTTCTTGGCTAAACTTGATAACTCAATTGAAATCCAACAATCAAGTGATTTCAATCGGAAGATAAAACGTTACACACTTAGAAAACTTTGTAGCTTTTGAAAACTATCTTTGTAGTTGTCTTAAAGAGTTTATGTAACCAATTGTTGTTATGTACAACTAAGCATTCATTGTGCCAAATATGTCTACAACAAATCAAAGCTTTCACAAAACAAAATCATTTTCATATCTCATTAAACAACTCAAAAGATTTAACATTGAAGATCATTTTGAAAACCAAGAACAATACTACTACTTTACAAAAGCTTCACCCTTAGCTCTAGCTAAGGGTTTAGCTACTCATACTACAAAGAAAACAACTCTTAGACACTAGATATATGCTATACTTCTGAAGCTAGAGGGTTGTCCTCCATGGCTTGCCAAAGCCCCCTTTATATAGGCTTGAGAAGTGTGAACACTTGAATACTTCAAGACAATTTATTCAATTTTGACAGCTTCTCATGCCTAACCTATTTGATTAATTGCACCATGAAGTCGAAGTCTAATACATGTGGTATCTGAAGATAAAATGAGGGGCATTAAGGCTTCTTTCCAGATCATTTTTTATCTTCCCAATTGGATTTTCCATGTGAGAGTTATGGGCGAAATACTGCTCCTTGGTCAAAAGGTCATTTCAAATTTGACAACTTCTCATGCCTAACTTCTTTGATTAATTGCACCATGAATTCAAAGTCTAATACATGTGGTCTCTGAAGATAAAATGAGGGACATTAAGTCTTATTTCCAGATCATGCTCTATGTTTCAAATTGGAGCTTTGTGTGAATTATGGTAAATATAATTCCACAATGTGTGCTGTGTAGTTTGAAATCTGGAGCATTGTCATAATGATCACGTTGCATGTCATTTTCACCCTTGAATCCAATCTTTTCAGCACTTTGTTCCTGAATAAAAGTGGTAGATACATGAGTTAGCTAACCACTACAACTGGAATTGGATCAAATGGACTTGTATTGCTTGAGATATGGGTCAAATACGAAAATGTGTTATGGGCCAAAACTCAACCAAACTTTGGACAGAATTGTTGTCTAGTATTATTGAGGTTCATTGGACTTCAAACTAGCAAAATTAGTTTCCTACACCCATTTATATCTTTAGTACATTGTCTTAGGTGTCCAAGAACATCAATATCACAATTCTTGAATGAGTGTAACTTAGGTTATGGCCCAAACATCAAGCAATACACATACTAATCATGTCCAAACATGCATATGCCTTCTATTAGTATAGAAAATTGGATATTAATAGTTAAATTAGATAATACCTAATTATGCATAAATAAGACACAAATATTATAATTCCATAACTAAATAGCACATAAAGTTAATATAACATATGCATGTTTACTCACTAATCACACCCCCCAACTAGCTTATTACTAGTCCCTAGTGATAAAAGCGTGACACAAACTTTAGTTTTTCTGTTTATTTCATATTACCAATCCCTCCTTCTAACATATTCAACTCAACAAACTATTGTATTCCAGATCTATTCATTATCCACTATTATCTAGACAAGTGGTTTAATAGTCCTCCTCTTTTGTGCTCAAGAAAAGTGACAAAAGGTTATGAGGCTCATATCATAAAAATACCACCTCAATGTTTTGCTAAGGCTAACAACTTTTAAAATTGGGCTTTTTATTAACACTTGTAATTCTCTTTTTTTTTTTGTGTTGTGGGAAAATTAGAGGATGGTCTGGTTCCCTTAAGATTTTCTCCTAACCCATGTAGCGAGCTTTGGGCCAATAAATCCCAGACCAGTTGGCCTTAGGTATTAGGTGTTTGATCACCCCTCGGGCTTAATTGCTCGAGTTAAGGAGTCTACGAAACCAAACAATTAAACCGACTTATTATTATTATTTAATTAGATAAGTTAGAAGTTGGTCTGATTTCCTTAAGATTTTCTCCTAACCCATGTAGCGAGCTTTGGGCCAATAAATCCCAGACCAGTTGGCCTTAGGTATTAGGTATTTGATCACCCCTCGGGCTTAATTGCTCGAGTTAAGGAGTCTTCGAAATCAAACTTCCTTCAAACTCTTAAGCTTAAGTATTAAGTATTACACACACGCACATATATACATTTTTTTTTGCCCAATAACATAGCTGTAACCTTTTGCAAAACAACGAAATTAATAAAATTAGTCAGTTTGCAACCCACAATAATTTGCCACTGTGTGTGTGTGTGAGATAAGGATGACTAAGAAACAACTACTAGACAATACATGAATATAATAGATATGAAATATGTCAAGTTTGTTTAATTGCACATGTTGAAGTTAAGTGATTCAGGTAAACATAAAAGTTTTCATTTTTGATGTGTCTCAAGGGTAGTTGTTTTACCCCATACTCTGCCATCACTTTTTTTTTAGTACTCTAAATATATATAATTTTTTTTTTCAAAAAAAAATGGATATCTACTAATCCTCTCCCCCCAACTTAACTTACACATTGTCCCCAATGTTTCAAAGTAAGAGTTGCAAACATTAGAAGATATTACCTGACACCATAGAAAACTAAAGAAAATAAACCTGAAACAAAAATCTGCAAATGATTAAAGAGAAAGTGTACCTGGCACGCTTGTACTATTTACAGAGAAAGTGTACCTAGCACGCTGGATGCACTATTTATTGAACAAAAAGCTTTAAAAGTAGTGTTCCCCACATGGGAGACAATAGTTGTGATTGTGGCTCACATCTTCCTCTAGTTTTACGTCCAGAAACGGTTTAAACGCCCTCTATGAGTCGAGGATAAGCTTCCCATCCAATTTTCTTAAAAATTGGCAAACAGGGTCTTTTAAAGTCAGATTCCCAAGACTAAGTGTAGATTCTTTTCGGAATTGCCCCCACAAATCGATAATTTCACCTTGCACTGTTCCACAAGAATGCGTCTCAAGAGTCAAATGAATATCATCCAAAGACTCCTTATTCAGCCCATTCTTAATGAAATCTAATTTATCGTATCGATTTTTGGAAGCCCAACCAATATTTCTACAACCAGTGTTACATGTCCATCTTGCACATTTTCTGCAAACGTTCATTCTTTTAGCTCGTCGTTTTTTTGAATATGTACTTTTACCCAACCCAGCGAAACGTGGAACCATTGAATTTCGAAATTCTCCACCAATTCTAACCTTTGCTTCTATTAACCAACGTAAATCAGCTGGGATTCCCTTAATCATTAGTAGCCTTAATCTTTCACACCGAGCATTGTAAATATTTATCAAGTCACTTTTAACAAAGAAAGGAAAATGTTTGCTCAAAGAAGAAATAACCACATCCATATTACTAAAATGCAATCAAATTCTTATTTCATTCATAAAAACAAAGCTAAGACAATACAAACAACGTTTTATTTAAAAAAAACTAATACATCAAAGAGCGATATTTACAAACCAAGCCAAAGCTAGAAATAGCGCAGTAAGAATTATTATCACTTCTGGGACTGGAATTTCATAAGATTTGAAAAACGCCACAAAGATGTTGACAATTGCGACAATGGTGATGAGGATGAGAAATTTCATTTTGTTAGAGTGGATGAGAAATTTTTTTTGGTTTGGAAGATGTTGAAAATGGGAAGTGGAATGAGGTTTTATAGAGAAATTTTTTTGAAAACTAGCCGTTTATAGCCGTTAAAAGAGAGAAGAAAAAGTGATGAAAAATGATTTTTGATAAAAGTGTCCATTTATAGCCGTTTGAAGGAGAGGAGAAGAGGTGGTGAAAACACTATTCATAGCCGTTAACTTGAAGGAGAAAAGAGTAATTGAAAATCTTTTTGTTTTTTTTATTTACAACTCAGTTTTTGTGGGCAACTGAAATTCCAACTTTGAAAGTCACGGAGTACCGAATCCGCCATTTATACCGGGGAAAAAAAACAGAAAAATATTAAAAAACAACAATAATAGAAAAGCAACAGAAAAATAAAGCAAAATAAAGTAAAGACACAACAAAAGAAAAAACAGAAACAGAAACAAAAACAATCAAACCATTACAAAGGGTCAACTAAAGAGACTAACTCGATCTCTTTTGAAAAACTTTCAAGATACGCTTTTAAACGTTGACCATTAACTCTGAAAATGTCACCATTTCTTGGATTCTCAATTTCAACAGCTCCATTTGGAAAAACAGTTTTCACAATAAAAGGTCCTTTCCATTTTGATCGCAATTTTCCAGGAAACAAGTGTAATCTAGAATTATATAAAAGAACTTTTTGCCCAATTTCAAAAAAATTTCTAACAATGTGTTTGTCATGAAATACTTTCATTTTTTCTTTGTAAATTCTAGAATTTTCATACGGATCATTCCTGATTTCTTCTAATTCATTTAGCTGGAGTTTTCTCACTGAACTAGCTTCATCCAAATTGAAATTAAACATTTTGATAGCCCAAAAAGCCTTATGTTCTGATTCAACAGGTAAGTGACACGGTTTTCCAAAAACAAGGCGATAAGGAGACATACCCAGAGATGTTTTGAATGCTGTCCGGTAGGCCCACAATGCATCAGTCAATCTAAGTGACCAATCTTTTCGATTTGGATTGACTGTTTTCTCCAAGATATGTTTGATCTCCCTGTTAGCAAGTTCTGCTTGTCCATTTGTATTTGGATGATATGGGGTTGACACTTTGTGATGAATACCATATTTTTTCATTAAATTTTCAAATGGTTTATTGCAAAAATGTAAACTTCCATCACTTATTATTGCACGAGGCATTCCAAATCTTGAAAACACATTTTCCTTCAAAAATTTTAAAACAATTTTATGATGATTATTTTTGCAAGGAATTGCCTCAACCCATTTTGAAACATAGTCAACTCCAACCAAAATGTATTGATATCCAAAAGAAGGTGGAAAAGGACCCATAAAATCAATTCCCCAATAGTCAAAAATTTCAACGACTAAGATGGGATTTAATGGCATCATATTTCTACGAGTCACCCCACCTAGTCTTTGACACCGATCACATGATTTGCAAAATTCGAATGTGTCTTTAAAAAGCGATGGCCAATAAAATCCACACTGCAAGATTTTTGCAGCGGCTTTTTGGAAGAAAAGTGACCACCACATGCTTCTGAGTGGGAAAAAGAGATTATGCTTTGAATTTCATTATCAGGAACACATCTTCTTATTATTTGATCGGGACAATACTTGAAAAGATATGGGTCATCCCAAAAGTAATTTTTTACTTTCCTAAAGAATTTTTTCTTATCTTGTGCATTCCAATGACTTGGAATTTGTCCTGTAGAGAGAAAATTAGCAATATCTGCAAACCATGGTAATTGGGACACAAAAAAGTTGTTCATCAAGAAATGAGTCATTTATGGGACTTGTCTCAAAAGAATCATCACATGTGAGTCTAGACAAATGATCTGCCACTACATTTTCAACTCCCTTTTTATCTTTAATTGTTATGTCGAATTCTTGGAGTAAAAGAATCCACCTAATCAACCTTGGTTTTGCATCTTTCTTTGCTAGTAAATATTTTAAAGCTGCATGATCTGTGAACACAACAATGGGTGAACCAACTAGATAAGATCTGAATTTCTCTAATGCAAATACTACAGCAAGTAATTCTTTTTCAGTGGTCGAATAATTCATTTGAGCACTATTAAGAGTTTTACTTGCATAGTAAATCACATAAGGTTTCTTATCTTTTCTTTGTCCTAACACAGCTCCTATAGCATAGTAACTAGCATCACACATTATTTCAAAGGGCAAAGTCCAATCAGGGGGTTGCATAATAGGCGCAGAAATGAGCATTTCTTTGAGTTTGACAAAAGCATCTTCACAGGAATTAGTCCATTCAAATGTGGCATCTTTTAGTAAAAGGTTGCATATTGGTCTAGAAATTGTACTAAAGTTTTTTATGAACCTTCTATAAAAGCCAGCATGTCCTAAAATTGATCTAATATCTTTTACTGATTTTGGTGTTGGCATGTTGGCAATTAGATCAATTTTGGACCTATCAACTTCTATTCCTTTTGTTGAAACAATGTGTCCTAATACAATCCCTTCAGTCACCATAAAATGGCATTTTTCCCAATTAAGAACAAGATTTTTCTCTTCACACCTAGTCAAGACTTTAGCCAAATTCATAAGACAATCATTAAATGAGTTTCCAAAAACAGAGAAATCATCCATGAACACTTCAAGAAAGCGTTCAATCATGTCACTGAAAATGCTTACCATACATCTTTGAAATGTTGCTGGTGCGTTACATAGTCCAAATGGCATCCGTCGATATGCAAAGGTACCAAAAGGACATGTAAATGTTGTTTTCTCCTGGTCCTCAAGTGCAATGGCAATCTGATTATACCCTGAATATCCATCTAGGAAGCAATAAAATTCATGTCCTGCAATTCTTTCTAATATTTGATCCATGAAAGGTAAAGGAAAATGATCTTTTCTAGTCATTGAGTTTAGTTTCCTGTAGTCAATGCACACTCTCCAACCAGTTACAGTTCTAGTTGGAATTAATTCATTATTTTCATTTTTAACTACAGTTACTCCTGACTTCTTAGGTACAACTTGAGTAGGACTGAGCCATTTACTATCTGAAATAGGATAAATAATGTCATTATCTAGAAGCTTAATAACTTCATTTCTCACTACTTCTTTCATATTAGGATTTAGCCTTCGTTGCATTTGTCTTGAGGGCTTAGCATTTTCCTCTAAATAAATGTTATGGGTGCAAATTAATGGGCTAATTCCTTTTATGTCGGATATAGCCCATCCTATTGCCTGCTTATGAGCTTGTAGTACTTCTAGCAATTTACATTCTTGTTCATGATTTAATTTAGAAGATATTATTACCGGGTATGTATCATTTTCACCCAAATATGCATACTTCAAATTTGATGGTAAAGGCTTTAGCTCTAACACTGGTGGTTGAACACTTGATGGACTTGGAACTTTTTCAGATTTTGATAGTTGTTCAAATTTTGGCCTCCACTGATTAACTTTTGAACCCTGTGAAATCTCAAACATAGAAGAAAACTCCAAATTTTCCTCATTAATCAAATCATTAGTCAATAAATTTTCCAATGGATCAGAAAATGTAGTCATGAAATGTTCAAGGGTGTATTTATCATTTACATCAATTTCATATACTTCATCATTTTCTGGTGGTTGTTTGGAAATGTTGAAAACATTTAACTCCAAAGTCATATTTCCAAAAGAAAGATTCAAAACTCCATTTCTACAATTTATCAAAGCATTAGAGGTTGCAAGAAATGGTCTTCCTAAAATGATGGGATGTTGAGATGTTGGATTTGAAACCGGATGTGTATCCAAAACAATAAAATCTACTGGAAAATAGAATTTATCAATTTGAACTAGTACATCCTCAACTATACCTCTTGGAATTTTCACTGAACGATCTGCCAATTGAAGGGTGATTGGCGTTTTCTTTAGCTCTCCAAGGTCCAATCGTTGATAAACAGAAAATGGTAGAAGATTAACACTCGCACCAAGATCAAGAAGTGCATGTTCTATCTTAGTATTACCAATTACACAAGATATAGTTGGACAACCAGGATCCTTATATTTTGGTGGAGTTTCCTGTTGGATGATTGAACTAACACTTTCCGTCAAAAATGTCTTACTTTGAACATTTAATTTTCTTTTCACGGTACATAAATCTTTTAAAAATTTGGCATAAGACGGAATTTGTTTGATCGCATCCAACAGAGGAATGTTAACTTTAACTTGTTGAAGAATCTCAAATATTTCAGAATTATGGTTTAACTTCTTAATTGGGTGTAATCTTTGAGGGAAAGGGGCAGTTAATGGCTTTTTTCTTTGAATAGAAATATCATCATTTTTACCTTCATCCTTACCTTCATCATTACCTTTATCTTGTAAGTTTGGAGTAGAGTCTGAATCTGGAATCTTGATGGGGATTGTCTTGTCAATTGTTTTTCCAGTCCGTAGAGTAGTGACAGCATTTACATTTTCTGGTGGTGTTTCAGTAGAGATTTAGCATTAACCAGCTGGGTTCTGTTGAGCTGGAAACTTCCCTTTCTCGGTCGTTCTCAAGGAGTTTGTTGTTGCGTTAAAAACACACTTAGAGCAAGTGTACTCTTTCGCAGAAGTAGTATAAAAGAATATCGTATCCACAGAGATTAATTAACAAGTACTAAACTACTTAAAATTATTTATTGTTTAGACGAGTGAATAATTGAGTTGTAATTGAAACTAAAATAGAAAGAAATAAATAAGAAGAATTAAAAATGCAAGATATAATCAATGGAGAGAGGTCTAGGGTCGCAGTTTCACTTGCAAGCTTCGATTCCCCTATGTCTAATTCTACTTGAATTCCCTTATTTTATTTAATTACCAATCCCTTTACTAAAGCTATTAATCCGTTTGGTCATTCGCGATTAATATTCTTTTTCCTAAATTAACCCTAGTTTGGTCATGCTAGAATTTAAATTCAAGAAAAGCGTGAAGAGCAAAAAGGTTGAATGATTGGAAGACTAAATTAAAGTTTGGTCATGCATTAATTATAGCCCCAATTATCCTATAGGTCCACCAACTAATTGCAGTACGGTCGCTGATCAACTAATTGATTATTAACATGAAAAGGGTAGCTAATCCTAATTATGTGATAAAAACAATAGAATAATATTAATTGAAATAAAAACAAGAATTCAAATAAGAAATTAGAACATAAAGAGGTTTCTAAACATGCAAGATCCACCTAAGACCCTAGACGAGGACTTAGGTGTCCATAATAATAAAGAACAATAAAAGAAAAATAAGGTTCATGAATTAAGAATAACCCGGAAATAGAGAAATTCTTAATCTTTGTCTTCAATCTCCTTCTTTTACTCCAAAGCTCTTTCACGGTGCTGAAAAACTCTTCTCTCCCTCCGTAGCGTTCGTGTAACTATGGTTTGTTTATGTGGTGTGTGGCTTTGTTTGTGTTATGGTGTCTCCCCCCCTTTCAGAAGTGAAGCTCTCCTTTTATATTAGTTCCTTTTCTTTCTCTCCAAGCAAAGGATCAAGTCAAGATTGCTTCCACTTTTAATTGCAAGATATGCCAATCCCTAAATATTAGGATTTAGATCCTTCCTAAATATGTGTTGCTTGCTCTCCACTCCATGCCTCTTTCTTTCTCTCCAAGTCACATGTGCATCACTTTTAATTCAAATCTTCAAGAGGATCTTTTTCTTTTTATTACTGTGGGCCTTCTTGCATTAATGGGCTTGGGCTTGGGCTTGCTTTCTTTAATTCTAACATTTCTTCTAATTTCAGCCCACATTTATATTATTTTTTCTTTTTCTACCTTCCTGCAAATATAGAGTAATTTTAGTCAGTTATTTATTTAATCAGTAATAATTACTCTAAAAACAACTCAAAATATCTCTAATAAATGCACTAAATTAGAGTTTATCATTTGTCAAGGTAGACAACGTAAGCTTGATTTCATTTATGGCTTGTGAAGTTTGGGTGTTTATGGTTGTTTGAGCTTGCATGAATGTTTGTAATGTTTCTTCTAGGCTTTTTATTTTGTGGTCTGTTATATGGTATGAAATTAGAATTGGAGGTATTTTGGTTGGGTAAAGGTTGAACATTGTTATCATTCCTCCAACTAAAATTAGGATGGTTTCTCCAATTTGGATTATATGTCTCAGAAAAATCAGATGGAAATGGTTTTTTGAAATTAGATATTACATTTGCTTGTTCTTCACACATCTCCTTGAAAACGGGAATTCTTGGGCATTCATTTGTTAAATGTCCTTCAATGGCACAAATATCACAAATATCCTTGTTTTGCACAAATTTTACTTCCTTAGATTTCTTTAGTTCCATACTTTCAACCTTTCTAGCTAAACTAGCAATCCTAGCACTTAGATCATCTTCTTGATTAAGGTAATATTTTCCTTTGTTAACATTTTCAAGATTAGAACTTATTGAACCCTCTGATGTATTTTCATTATACCAAGATTGAGTTTTATCAACTAGGTGGTCTAAATATTCAAGTGCATCGTCCGGATTTTTGTCCAAGAATTCTCCATTACACATCATTTCCACAAATTGTTTGGTTTCAGAATTTAAGCCTTCATAAAAGAAACGTACGGTCCTCCAATTTTCAAAACCATGGTGAGGGCAAGCATTTAGAAAATCGTTAAAACGTTCCCAACAATGAAAATATTGTTCGTTAGGCTTTTGGACAAAGTTTTTTATTTGCTTCTTCAAAGAGTTGGATTTATGAATTGGAAAGAACTTTTTTAAAAACTCAGTTTGTACATGTTGCCATGTCGTGATTGATCCAGGTCTTAAAGAATTAAGCCATATCTTTTCTTTGTCTTTGAGAGAAAAAGGAAAAAACTTGATCACACTTTACGGTTGCACACCCAAGTATAGGTTTGTCTCAAGTAATAAATTTCTCGGAAGTCCGAGTGTCGAACCACAGGGATATTTTGAAGGAAAAGGTATGCCAATCTATTTGTGAGGTTTGAAGTTTATATAAGACTAAGCATTAGAGCTTTGGGGTTCCACTTAAGTAAAATCATAGAGTTGTTCTTGGCTAAACTTGATAACTCAATTGAAATCCAATAATCAAGTGATTTCAATCGGAAGATAAAACGTTACACACTTAGAAAACTTTGTAGCTTTTGAAAACTATCTTTGTAGTTGTCTTAAAGAGTTTATGTAACCAATTGTTGTTATGTACAACTAAGCATTCATTGTGCCAAATATGTCTACAACAAATCAAAGCTTTCACAAAACAAAATCATTTTCATATCTCATTAAACAACTCAAAAGATTTAACATTGAAGATCATTTTGAAAACCAAGAACAATACTACTACTTTACAAAAGCTTCACCCTTAGCTCTAGCTAAGGGTTTAGCTACTCATACTACAAAGAAAACAACTCTTAGACACTAGATATATGCTATACTTCTGAAGCTAGAGGGTTGTCCTCCATGGCTTGCCAAAGCCCCCTTTATATAGGCTTGAGAAGTGTGAACACTTGAATACTTCAAGACAATTTATTCAATTTTGACAGCTTCTCATGCCTAACTTCTTTGATTAATTTCACCATGAAGTCGAAGTCTAATACATGTGGTATCTGAATATAAAATGAGGGGGATTAAGTCTTCTTTCCAGATCATTTTTTATCTTCCCAATTGGATTTTCCATGTGAGAGTTATGGGCGAAATACTGCTCCTTGGTCAAAAGGTCATTTCAAATTTGACAACTTCTCATGCCTAACTTCTTTGATTAATTGCACCATGAATTCAAAGTCTAATACATGTGGTCTCTGAAGATAAAATGAGGGACATTAAGTCTTATTTCCAGATCATGCTCTATGTTTCAAATTGGAGCTTTGTGTGAATTATGGTAAATATAATTCCACAATGTGTGCTGTGTAGTTTGAAATCTGGAGCATTGTCATAATGATCACGTTGCATGTCATTTTCACCCTTGAATCCAATCTTTTCATCACTTTGTTCCTGAATAAAAGTGATAGATACATGAGTTAGCTAACCACTACAACTGGAATTGGATCAAATGGACTTGTATTGCTTGAGATATGGGTCAAATACGAAAATGTGTTATGGGCCAAAACTCAACCAAACTTTGGACAGAATTGTTGTCTAGTATTATTGAGGTTCATTGGACTTCAAACTAGCAAAATTAGTTTCCTACACCCATTTATATCTTTAGTACATTGTCTTAGGTGTCCAAGAACATCAATATCACAATTCTTGAATGAGTGTAACTTAGGTTATGGCCCAAACATCAAGCAATACACATACTAATCATGTCCAAACATGCATATGCCTTCTATTAGTATAGAAAATTGGATATTAATAGTTAAATTTGATAATACCTAATTATGCATAAATAAGACACAAATACTATAATTCCATAACTAAATAGCACATAAAGTTAATATAACATATGCATGTTTACTCACTAATCAAAGTTCTTGCATAGAAACATCTTTACAAGGTTTGGGACTCCTAGAGCAATAATCAATGATGAAGGATCTCACTTCTGCAACAAATTGATTGAAACTCTCTTGGCCAAATATGGGATAAAACACAAGATTGCAACTGCATATCATCCTCAAACCAGTGGTCAAGCAGAGTTGTCCAATAGAGAGATCAAGAGAATGTTGGAGAAAATGGTAGGGCCTACCAGAAAGGAGTTGTCTAATCATCTTGATGATGCTTTATGGGCTTATAGAACTGCTTACAAGACTCCTTTGGGAATGTCTCCATACAGACTTGTCTATGGCAAAGCTTGCCACCTACCCTTGGAGCTTCAATATAAATCTCATTGGCAATCAAAAAGCTCAATTTTGATCATGCTAAGGCAGGGGAAGCTAGGCTATTACAACTGAATGAGTTGGAAGAAATGAGGCACTTTGCATATGAAAATTCTGAGTTGTATAAGGCAAAGACCAAGGCTTGGCATGATAAGAGGATTCAGAAAAGGAACTTAGTTGAAGGTGATCAGGTCTTATTGTTCAATTCAAGACTCAAGCTTTTTCTTGGGAAACTCAAGTCTAGGTGGTCTGGGCCATTCAAGTTGATGAAAGTATACCCTCATGGAGTTGTGGAATTGTATGATGATGTGAGAAAGCAAACCTTCAAGGTTAATGGTCAAAGGGTGAAGCAATACTATGGAGAACCAGTGGTGAGGAGCAAAATCACCACTGAATTGGAAAACCTATGATCTTGGAAGGAAGTCAGACTGAGGACTCTTAAACCAAGCGCTACTGGGAGGCAGCCCAGGGTTTTTTATCTAATAAATTAGTTGTTGTTTGTTTTAGTGTTTGTTTTGCAGGAATTTAATTCTGAGCAATTGAAGTTTGAGGGTGTGACAGCAGTTGTTGCTGCAGCATTGCTTCCAGCAACATTACTGCAGCAGTGAAGGGCAGTTGAGAAAAAAAATAAAATAATGGCAGTTATTCTTCCCAAGGTTTGATGCGTCATCAGCTCTTAGTCCAATTAGTCACTTAACCGTCCCATCATTACATTTCAGCCATACACCTCATCTCCATCTCAACGGCTATCTCAATTAATGAGTGCGCCATTTACCAAAACCGTCACATCCCAATCCTTATAACCACCCATCCCCTCCATTCTCTCACCATTTCACTCTTGCATGCGATCAATCCCTTGAAATCCATAAACAGTAAATCCTCCATTGAAGCAATTCCCAAATCATGTTCATCTCCCTTATTCAAATAATTTTTCGTGATCACAATGGCCAGAACTAAAGTGACCGCAACCAAATCTTCAGAAAAACGTCAAACAACCATTGGGCGTGGTGAATCCAATCAAGCAAGGCGCAAGAATAGCAAGAATCAAGATGTCGTTGCTGCTGAGAAGTTCCAGAATATGAATTTCTGGGCAGAGAGAGGATTTGCGCTGCAAAACGCCTCTGATGCGTTCACATCCACTGTGAAAGCATTAGGGTGGGAGCAATTGGTGTAGCACCCTCCATTTTTCTTCCCTTCTGTTGTTAGAGAGTTCTATTCTGGAATAGCCCCTCCTAAAGATGGAAAGCCCCAATTCTTTGCTGAAGTTAGAGGAGTCATCGTGAAATTTGATTCTATGGTGATCAATGAGAGTCTAGGTCTGAGCTATCATGGCTTAGCATTTGTAAAGAACTTCAACAAGTGGGGACAAAAAGAAATGGATGCTGTGAAAATGAACATCATCATTCCTGGCACACCATGGGAGCCCTGCAGTGCCAATGAATTCAAAGTCAAGAGGAGCAGTCTCAACCATGATGCCATGGTCTGGTTCAACTTTGTCAAGCACTCACTGCTACCTACATCACACACAACCAATGTCGAGAAAGAAAGAATGATTTTGTTGGATGCCATCCATGGAGCAAAGGATGTGGATGTTGGAAGACTTATAAGCAGGGAGATTCTTGTGTGCCAAGGTAAGAATGCTGGCTATCTTTTCTTCCCTTGCCTGATCACAGACCTTTGTGTGAAGGCAGGGGTTGAAATCAAAGGAGAGAAGAAGGGATATCCTCTTGCTGCCTTCCCAACTGTGCTGAAAGCAAAGCCAAAGGTTGCTGCAGCATCTGGTGATCCCACCATGCTGCCGCAGTTCATGCTGCAGCAACGCTCTGTCTGGGAGTTTATGAGAAAACAACAAGAATGGCTTACTGCTGTATTCTCAGCAAATTTGAAGGAGATTGCTGGAGTTGAAGCGCCTATTTTTCCAGAATGGGTACTTGATGAGGAAGTAATAGATGCAAATTTGTTTTATAATGCTGGTGTGGATGACATAGAAGAAGAGTTGATAGTTGAGAAGAAAAGACAGAAAAGAGAGATTAAGAGAGGAAAAAGAAAGGTGGGTGAAGAAGAAGAAGAAGAAGAAGAAGATCTGTTTGTGACTGATGATGGAGAATCCCTCAGTGAAGGGAAAAAGGAAGAAAATAAAGAAATTATAGCTCAGTTAAACAGAGAGAGTGATGAAGAAGACGATGACTCTGCTGATGATGAGGGCAAAACAATGTTGGAGAACCAGAATCTGATGATGCTACTGATATTGAGATGGATCCACCACCCTCACCTAACCACCTCACCAAAACCACCAACATCACCTCCACATCCACCACTCAACCGATATCAACCACTGTTAACCAACCCACGCAAGATATTCCCATCCAATCCAATCCTCAACCAAAAAGCAACCACCAATCCACCCCAAGAAAAAGAAACTAAAGAATTGCCTGAAGATGTTGTTGCTTCTGCTGCAGCAGAAGATGTTGTTGCTTCTGCTGCAGCAGTTGATGTTGCTGATTCTCAAGCTGCAGATCCTGATTTCTCACCCTCAAGGAAGTTAAGGAGCAAGCACGTTGCTAAGAAGAGGAAGATGGCTGGAGTACATGAAGAAGCACAATTGGATACTGAAGGTGTCACTGTTGAGGAAGACCAACTGATTCAAGCCACTGTGGATAGTGTTATGCAAGGAGTGCAAGATGTTGCAGCTACTGATGCTGCAGCAATTGAAGCTGCTGAGAAGGCTAAAGCTGAGAGGAAAGCCAAAGAGGATCTGGAATTCGTGCTTGCCCAAAAGAAGGCAAGTGTTTCTGATGCTGGTCCTGTTGTTGCAGATACAGGATCAGTGCTGCAGCAATCTAATGCTGCAGTGACAGAAGCCACAAATGTTCTAGAGAATCCTAAACTTAAATCTCCAAGAGTCTACAAGGCCAAAGCTAGAAGGGGCACTGCAACAAGACAAAGCCCAAGAACAAAACCAGGGGCCTCTACACCTTAATCTTTTAGTTTATGTTTCTTTAAATCCTGTTTTTATTGCTTTCTTTGAATAAACCTGTTGAATGCTTTTGTTCTGTGATAGCACTCAACAGTTGTGTTAGTTGTCTACTGTTTGCTGTTTTGCTTCTGTTTTTAAATTTCTGTTTTGAAATAGGCCTCCCTTAGTATGCATGAGCAGTGGGGACATTGCAAGGTCTTAAGTAGGGAGGAGGACCTATAGTCTTTGTATTTTATTAGCATGTATGCTAGTTAGTTGAATGAATTTTAAATTTTAGAAGTTGAGTTGAGCAAAACTTAGTGATGAAATGGTGGGAATTGAATGATTAGTGCCCCTGTTTGTGAGTGAACTTAATTGCTCCTGTTCCCACACTTTTGCAAGAAACTCAGGTAGGACTTAGTGAATTATAAATGATCTGAAACTACGCTAGTTGTTGGTAGACCTAGAGATTTGCCAAATTTTTACTAAAAACTTAGGGTAGCATACGAAACTAAGTTTGGGGGTTCTTTGAGCTATATTAAGGCAAAACATGAAGGAATGGAATTAGGTCAAGTGCACATAGTTTAGGAATTAATCAAAGTCAGTGTATTGTGTAATGTGCTATGTTATAAAGCGCCAATGTTTGTAAATATTTGTAAATGTTGTCATTGCCCAAACATATAATGAAAAAAAAAGAAAAAAAAAGTAAAATGCTATGGAAAAGAAATTCAAAGAATAAGGGCAATGCAACACAAGTGTCAAGTAAGTATTTGTTTTTGAATTCTGTTCTAGTCTATGTTGCTGCAGCAACTGTTGCTGCAACACTTAAGTTAAGTTGTAATAAGTGCACTAGCCTAGAGTTTTGGATTGCTACATCAAAGACCTTTGTCATGCTTATCCCGCCTTTCTGTGCTTGAATTGTTAGTCTACCCTTAATTTTGAAGCATCTTTGGCAATCTCAAAAGAAAGCCTCTCTAGTTTTAGCTAAGTGAAATTTTGAACCTTGCTAGGATCTGAACTGAGTTAAGTGTAACACACACACTTTTGAGCAGGAGTAATTTAGGGAACTTGCTATTCAGTGGGCTTACAATTGAGTGATCAATCTGAAAGTTGAAGCTCAACTTGATATTCTGTTGTTTTTTTTTTTGGGATGATTCAACTATCTGGTTTGCTTGTTAGTAGAATGCTTGTCTTTGTCAAGTGTCATTGCTTGAGGACAAGCAATGGTTCAAGTTTGGGGGTGTGATAACAATCATTTATGATGGTTATTACCTCTTATTTCAAGCTTAAATCATTGTTAATTCTTAAGCAATATTGTAATTAATGTTGTAAATATGGTAGTTTAGAGTTAGTCCAAGGTGCATGCTTGAATTTGTTATATTTGGCACTTTGGTGCCCAATTGTGTGTTTAATGCACTACAAGAAAAACTGGTTTTTCCGGCGACCAAAATCCGCCGAAATTGACCAAAATCCGCCGGAAATTTAGAATTTAAATTTCCGGCGGATTTTATTCGCCGGTAAAACCGTGGTAGCAAACGGTTTCCGGCGGATTTTCCGGCGGAAATTTCCGGCGTATTTTATACCGTCGTAAACTCCGCCGGAAATTTTCGAGGGATAATCCGCCGGAAAAGTAAGCCAAATCCGCCGGAAAAGTAAGTCAAATCCGCCGGAAACTAGAAAAATCCGCCGGAAAGGTTTTTAAAAAAAAAATGAAAAAATCCGCCGGAAACTAGAAAAATCCGCCGGAAATGTCTTTTTTTTAAAAAAAAAAACGAAAGAATCCGCCTGAAACTTAACAAATCCGCCGGAAATATTTCAAAATATTTTTTTTAAAAAACCGGAAATTTATTTAATAAATAAATATTATTGATTATAATATATTTTTAAAAAAATTATTAATAAAAATATTAAATAAATTAAATAATAAATATACGACTTTTTATAATAAATTTAGTAATATATTTTTTAAAAAATTAAAAATAAAAATATTATTGATTTAATAATTGAAAATATATTTTTAAAAGAAATTATTAATAAGAATATTAAATATACGAATTTATTAATAAATGAAATATAATATATTTTTTATTAATAAAATTAATTAATAAAAATATTAAATATAATTAGTTATTTAATAACATTATTTATTACATTAAATTAAAAATATTATGAAACTTTATTTTGATTGTAAAATAAAAATTAATAATTAAATTTAGATAATAAATTAAAAATACGATTCAAAATCAACACCCGGTCTTAAAACGATATATTATCCAAACAAGTGAAACTAAAAGATCCCAACAAAGTACGCAAATTAATATTCATAATTAACCAATACAAATTAAAACTTAAATATCCAAAGAACAAAATAACACAAGTAAAAGCTACTGGGGTGGGTGCTGAGGTGGGAGCTGGTCTGAGTCATTGCTATGATTATAATAGCTGCCACCTGTGGCGTCATCAGATGCAAGAAAAGCACTAATATGATCGTTATTATTCAAATCGATACTTGAGTTGAATTGCTGCTCGGAGTGCTGAACCTGCTGGGGTGGATACAACGGCTGCTGCTGGGGCGGATACTACTGCTGCTGGGGAGGATACCGCTGCTGCTGGGGAGGATACCGCTGCTGCTGGGGAGGATACTGCTGCTGCTGGGGTGGATACTGCTGCGGGTACTGAGGCCATGGCTGAAAGGCACCGCCAAAATGCTGCTGCGGTGGCAGGTAGGATGACATATGTGAAGACGATGGTCTGGACTGCTGCTGAGACAGCTGACTCAACAACTGATGATAACGCTCCTCGTTTAGCCTTGCCTGCTCCGCATTTAACTTTTCCTTCTCCTCCAACCGCCTAGCCTGCTCTATATTTATCCTAGCCTGCTCCTCCAACCGCTCTCGAAGTTCGTGCACTTCCTGTGCACTTTTCTCCTGGCGCTCGGGGAACTCACGGCTCATTTGCTGGGTCAATTCAGTCACAGCATTCAAAGTACTAGGAGCATGTGAGCGGGCAGTACTCCTAGCTGATCCAGAAGTTGACAGACTTGGAATAACACTTGCTCGGAAAGCAGAAGGTCCAATGCCACCAGACCCTACGAGGCGATTACTCTTTCGTGGACCAACTGCTTTCTCCCAGATTTCACGAGCCGCTCTAGCCTCCTCCACAGGATCAACTTCTGTACCCTCACTACTCTGCTGCTGAGTCTCACGGTACTCAGCAATCCCCGCCTCAAAGTTCTCCTGAAAAAATGACAACCAAGAAATGAATAACTATTAATAAGATAATGATAATTTATAGATAAACATAAATATATATATATATATAATTGTAAAATTAATTAGTTTACCTGAATCTCCCTCGCCTGATCAGTAATAAACTCACCAGTGTCCTCCCGTACATGAAGGTAGCAATACAACTCAGGCAAAGTAACTGGCCTTTGATGCATCGCCTCCTATTGATAATGTTATTAATTAATATTATTACACATGAAAATCAATGACTTGTTAAATAATATTTAATTAATTAAGTAAGAAATTTACCAAACGCTGATGATGGGTTGCAGCATTAACACTTCCACCTCTGTGTGTGCAACGACCTTTATCAGAAGCCCTGCTTTTTTTGGCTTTTTCACAATATTCTTTAAATTTTGGTGTCGCCCAATAATCTTGCAGCTGATCCCATGCTGAAACTGGCATATAAGACGGCTTGTCATTATTTATTCGTGCCGTCCTTAATAAATCAGAATAGCGGTGAGAAACACCGCTTATGGAACACTTTCTCCATTTCTTCCTGCTCCTCCGGTAACCATGTGCATTTTTCCTATTTTAAAAATATACAATTATGTTTGTTATTATTATATATAAACAAATAAATAATAAAATAATTAAAAATGGTTTTGTAGAATTAAAACTTACTAAAAATGAATTTAACATCGACGCAATTGCCTGTTCATCTTTCCTCACAGCTGTCCAATTCTTCCATCCTTTATTAAAATTCTCCCTAATTGTTTGTGCGACTGCAGTTGCACTTTTCTTTGAAGGAAGAAACCTGTACAATATTAAAAGATATGAATTTTGTTACACCAAAATTAAATATAATTATTAAAAAACAAAGAGAGTAATAAATTACTAATTAATAAATGTTATACTTACGAGTCACCAACGACATCCAAAATGATACGGCCATCAGGCGTATACCTCACCACCTCCTGGTCAACGTAATATGTGCGTATCCCATCAGCATCAACATTTACTGGGGCTATGCCCTCGGTACCCTCAGGAATAGCTGGATGTGCACTAGTAGAAGCTCCATCTGTATGAGGTCGAGGCACATATCTGCCACTAGGAACAACAACACGAGCGGGTTGCTGATGACGCCCAAGGTGAGTAGAAGTCTTCCTCCTACGACTGCTGTCAACATCCTCCGCAGGTGGAGGAACATATGTGTCATCATGATCAAACTCGGATCCTGAGTGAGCCATATGACTGTATATATCTAGAAATATATATAGATTTTAATATTAAAAAATGAGACTTAATTAATTTAAACACCAAAAGATAAATTGTACTAATTAATTATTATTAATTATTATTAAATAAACATAAAATTAATATTGATATCCATAAAATTAAATACAACAAACATGCATAAATTAAGTACTAGCTAATTGGAATCATATTCATTCTCAAAATCATCATCATCAGAGGAGTCATGAATTCTTGATGGACCAACGTGCTCTGCTGCATCCTCATTAGCATCTTCTTCATCATCAACTTCGTCGCCAGTGTTTGGCTCATCACATAAACGAGTGATGGGTTCAACTTGAATCACTTCATTTACATTAGCCATCTCATCCATTTGATATGGCACATCTTCCACTGTGTCATCATTTGTCTCAATGCGACCTCTTGGCTTTGTTTTAATTGCAACACACCAACCACGCTTATCAGTCCGTGTTGATGGATAAGAGACATAATAGACTTGTCTCACATTTTGTGCAATGACGAACGGATCATACAGTCGATATCTACTACTCATTTTAATGTCCGCTGTATTTGACTTTTGATTCACCCTTTTTCCTCGAGAAGACGGATCAAACCAATTACAATAAAAAACCACTACCTTCTGACTAAAATCTAGATGGGGGTACGCAAGTTCGTATATGTGTTGAACAACACCATAAAAATCATCTTCACCTCCTTCAGTGACACCCTTCATGCAAACACCACTATTGATTGTTTCTCTGCCCTGTGTCCATTCATTGGTGTGAAATTTGTAACCATTAACAAAGTATGTGTGCCATTCTTTAACACATCTTCGAGGACCATCGGATAAGTTTCTCAAGTGTTGGTTGGCAGGAGTTGGTGGGAGGGCATAAACATGTTGCCTAAACCACATTGGAAAATCTGCACTAATATGAGTAGAGGATTGATCTTCACTTACTTCCTCTGATGACAAAAATTCCCTAATTAAAAAAAGATAATTAATTGTTACACAACCGTCAACATTAATTAGTGGATTGATAGTAAGAATTATTAATGCACGTTTGAGGAAGACATACTCAATGAATGGTTGCACCTCAGAACAGTTTATCAACACATGAACATGTGCTGAATTTAACTCTGCTTCGGTTAGCCAGTGAATCGACTCCTTTCCAGATGGACGACCAGGTAGACAAAAGACAGACAAAGCTAAATGATGTCTAGGACAATCAATATCCATTTCATTTCGACTGCTTCTTGGAGCAAATTCACTCTTGAAATAATAAGAACAAAAATGGGTTGTTTCACGGTGTAAGTAAGAAGAACATATCGATCCTTCAACTCTAGCTTTGTTTTTCACCGATCTTTTGGAATCACCCTTGAACCTAGCAGAGAAAACGATATGTTATATAATAAACATAAACTTCTTTCTTTGCTAGATCGATTATGATAATTAATAAACTGACCTTTCAAACGGATACATCCATCGGTATTGGACAGGTCCGCCAAGTTTAGCTTCATATGCGAGATGCACCGGTAGATGCTCCATAGAATCAAAGAAACCAGGTGGAAATACTCTCTCCAACTTGCATAAGATAAGTGGGATGTCTTGTTCCATTTTTGTAAGATCATCAACTTTTAGCATTGCAGAACACAAATTCTTAAAGTATTGACTAATTTCAATAAGCGGATTCAAAACGTGTGTCGGCAACGAACTAAAAGCGATGGGAAGTAAACACTCCATGAATACATGACAATCATGGCTCTTCATCCCATGCAACCTCCCATTATCGACATCTGCACATCTAGATAAATTGGATGAATAACCATCTAGCATTTTCAACTCTTTTATCCACCGATAAATTGCTTTCGCTTGTTCGGTAGATAAAGTATAATTGGCTTTAGGTTTCAATGTCCTAGTACCTTGCTCAACCAACAACAAATCCTTCCGTCTACAATAATGATCTATGTCCCTCCTAGCTTTCTCATTATCTTTCGTTTTACCTTTCACGTTCATGACAGTGTTAAATATGTTGTCAAAAAAATTCTTCTCTATATGCATCACATCGAGATTGTGTCTCAATAGATTATCTTTCCAATAGGGAAGTTCCCAAAAAATACTTTTTTTTGTCCAATTGTGCCATTGTCCATAGCTTTCTGGATGAGAAACAACACCCGCTTTAACTTCCACAGGAGGAATATCCTTAACACTCTCCCAAACTTCCTCCGGTGTCAAAATACGAGGAGGTCCATCTGTTTCAACATTTCCCTTGATAAATGCATATTTCTACTTTCGGAAAGGGTGATCCATAGGTAAGAACCTACGGTGCGAGTCAAACCACGAAGTCTTTCCTCCGTATTTAAGAGTAAAAGCCTTTGTGTCAACCATGCAAATCGGACATGCCATCTTACCATGTGTCCCCCAACCAAACAACATTCCATATGCAGGGAAGTCATTAATCGTCCACATCAAAGCCGCCCTCATCACAAAATTCTGTTTGCGTGCTGCATCATAAGTTAAAACACCATTCCACAGTCTTTTTAGATCATCAATCAGAGGTTGCAAATATATATCAATACCAGCTGTTGGATTACTTGGCCCTGGAATAATTGCATTTAAAAACATGTATGGTTTAGACATACACATTTCTGGAGGTAGGTTGTACGGGGTAACAATAATTGGCCAACAAGAGTACGGTGTTGCCGAGGCTTGAATATATGGTGTGAATCCATCAGAGCATAAACCAAGCCGAACATTCCGTGGATCACTGGCAAAATCTGGATGAACACGATCAAAATGCTTCCAAGCCTCACCGTCAGATGGGTGACGTAATTCACCAGAATTGTTTCTATTTTGATGGTGCCACGTCATTTTACCCGCGGTCTCCATTGAAGTAAACATCCTCTGTAGCCTTGGCATGAGCGGCAAATAGAACATTGCTTTTCGTGGAACCAATTTGCCTCTACTCATCCCTCTCCTGCTGGCACGATAGCGTGACTCTCCACAAATCTTGCATTCCGACAACTCTCCATCATTTATGCCAAACTCATTGTTATAATAGAGCATGCAACCGGAGACACAACAATCAATTCTTTTAGATTTCAAGCCAAGCTTCGATACCAACCTTTTAGCATCATAATAACTCTGCGGCAAAAGTCCTCTAACGGGAGTTGCATCCAACATCATTTTGGTCATATAGTCCATGCACAACTCAGCAACATTAAACTGAGACTTAAGACCCAACAACCGAACACACATTGATAATTTAGAGTCTTTAGATCCTTCAAATAATGGATTATTTGTCTCACTTAAATACATGTAAAATCTTTGAGCTTCCTCATTTGGAACTTCTTCAGCATCATATTCTGGCTCTACAAAATCCAAATTTACTCCAACCGCATCAGATATCATTCCCTGATAAACTTCTAACGGTTGAATAATTTCGCATCTAGACGTCGCAGCCGCTGGATAATTACTTGCTGTGGGATCTACTACTTCAACCGGAACATTAACTGCACGAACAACTACCCCTGGTGCTACTTCGCCGTGACGACTCCATATAAAATAATTTGGCCTAAACCCATTATTGTACAAATCAAGTCTGACTTCATCATCATTTTTTATAAATTGAAATGAACATTTCAAGCACGGACATCTAATTCCGCCTTGTCGCGCAAATTCTTCATGCTGCTTAGCACAAAAGATAAACTCTTCTACTCCTTGTACAAAACGTCGTTTTAAACCAGCTCTTCCAGGAAACAATCGATCATACATCCAACTACGATCCATGTTTTAGGGAACTACGTACTAAAGTTCAATAAAAATTAATGTTATCTACATATATATCTATTGCATATATACATACACATATATATACCTATAAAGATATTTACATACACTAACAATGTAAACATTATATAAATTACTATGTTTTAAATAAACAGTACTTTTTTAATTAACAATTAATCAAATACAAAATTAAACCAATAATTAAAATACATGTTGTTTTATTATATATTAACTATATATTAAAAAAATAAACTTTTGTTTTATTATAATATTAACTTTGTTTAATTATATATTAAAAAAATAAACTGTTGTTTTATAATAAACTGTTGTTTTATTCAATGTAAATGAAATAAACTATCCAATATTCCTTTCAAATATATATTGATATATATATATATATATATATATATATATATTAAGAATAATACATATATATTAAGCGAATAATACATATATATATATATATTGATATACAATTTAATAAAGTAAATATAATATTTAATATTTTTATCTAAAAATGAATAAAAAATAGAAATGAATAATATAATTCGCATTTATATAAAAAATATTAACATTAAATATTTAAAAATTAATTTTATTTTTATTTTAAAGTAAATATAATAAAATTACATATCATTAATTATTTAAAAATTACGTTATTTAAAAACTAATTTTAAATTTATTTTTTATTTTAAAGTAAATATAAAAAATATTAACATTAATTATTTAAAAATTAATTTTATTTTTATTTTAATAAAATATTTTTATTTAAATTTAATTTAGAAATGAATATTAAAGTAAATATAAAAAAATTACTTCGTTTTTATTTATTTTTTATATCAATTATATCAATATAGTATATCATATTTATCTAAAAATCTCAAAATTAATATAAAAATAAAAACTAATAATATTTCGCATTTATATATAAAATTTATTACAAAAATTAAAATTTATTTCTAATTTTATTTCGTATTAAAGTTAAAATAAATTAAATATACAAACAGAAATTAAAATTACAAAAATATAAATACAAATTAAAATTTAAATTAATAAAAACATAAATTTTAAATTTTTTTCGTATTTACTTATTGAAATTTATTAAACAAAAAATAAAAATATATTAAAAATATATTACTTTAGTTTTGTAATTATATATTAACTAATTTATATATTAACTAATATATTAACTAATTATTATAAAGTTTTATATTTAACTATTGAAGAAATTCTAATCTAACTAATAATATATCAAATAACTAACTAATAATATATCAAATATTAAATTGGGTATCTATCCGGTTGTGAAGAGAAGATTCTGGCTTGATGCTATTTCAAACTCCTTCGAACAGAAATCAAAGCGAACCAAACTCAAACAACTCTTAAACAAACAATACAACAATTAATAACTAAACCGTTATTGAAAACAATACATAAACTCAAACAAATAGAAGAAGAGAAAAATCTATCAAAGAGAGGAAGAAATCATACCTTAGATGGAAGAAATCTACCAAAGAGAGGAAGAGAATTTGTAGAGAGAAGAAGAGAGAAATTTTAGATGTGAAGAAATGAAGAAGATGTGAAATGGGCGAAGGAAATCAGTGGAATATATAGAGGAGCGAGGGTAACGGTTACAATTTTGAAATCCCTCAAAAATGTTGGTTTCCGGCGGATTACGGAGTTTTCGGCGGATACACTATCCCTCGAAAAAATCATTTCCGGCGAATTTTGTCGGTGGTGGGAATTTCCGGCGGATTTAGGAGTTTCCGGCGGATTTACGAATTTCCTGCAGATTTAGGAGTTTCCGGCGGATTCCTGGACATTTGCGGCGGATTCCAGGATCCCTCGGAAATGCAATTTGCGGCGGATTTTGAATTTTCGGTTTCCCCCTTTTTCTGCCAATCCGCCGGAAATGGCTTTACCGGCGGATTTTGATTTTTTTTTTTCAATTTTTTTTATCCGAAAAAAACCCGCCGGAAACGCTTCAAAATCCGCCGGAAACTTACTGTCTACTACAAATCTGCCGGAAATGCTCCTAATTCCGCCGGAAATGTTCCGTGGTATCAAATCCGCCGGAAAGTTTCCGACAGATATAAATCCGCCGGAAAGTTTCCGACAGATATAAATCCGCCGGAAAGTCCTCGACAGTAAATCCACCCTTTCTTGTAGTGATGTGTTTGCCTAATTGCTGCAGCATCTTATGTGGCAGCAATGCAAAATTGCGCAAGATGAGAGAGAATGCTGAAGGAAACACAGAAAACGAGGAAGGGACAGGTGTCAGTCATCACCAGACATGGGTGTGCGTGCTAGCAAGGGAATATTCGCTGACGCCCTAAAAGTTTGGGTAAAAAGGACTTTTTGGGCTCATTAAAGGACAAATGGCGCCTCCCAAATTAGGGTTACCTAGGATCATGAGCCTCATCTATAAATAGGACCCTTCTTCCTCATTTAGGGTAACCCAAAACGGATGGTATAGAGATAGCCTCCATTTCGTGCCTTCTCAAGCTCACTAAAAAATCAATTGCTGGAATTGTTGTTGCTACAGCAACTCTGAAACTTCATTTCTTGGAGGAATCTACGTTGAAGAGCTGGAGTGTGCTTCATTGATCATCTTTGGAGTTATCTTCTTGGTTCAACAATTAGTAGTGTAAACTCTCCCCTTGAGATTGTTCCACGAGAATGATGGAAACTTTGAACTTGTACATGACAAAAAAATGGGACAACACTCACTACATGCAATGATTATATAAAGACTCGTGAGACATGGCTTTATTATTTTTCTTGACTTAAATTGGATTATACTACTATAGTTATATGAAGACTCATTAGACATGCTTTATTATTTATCTTGTCTTTAATTGGATTATACTACTACAATTTTACGAAGACTCATTAGACATGCTTTACTCTTTTTCTTGACTTTAAATGTAGAATGATATAAATTCACTTATTCAAGCAATATAGGATACCAAGTCATAAACGTAACGGACACATCATATTTGGTTAATGGGAATAGAAGGAAAACTAAAAAAGGGCAATGTTGTTGAGAAGACGGAACAACCACACTTTGAGTTGTATTTAAATTTCACATTTTTTTGTTTTTTTTTTCAAATTCGTTCTTAATGTTTTACCACACTTTGAGCTTCTATTATAATAACTGCTCGTCCAAGAATTGGAGTCGTTGGTGAAGAAACTAGCCGTTTGAATTTGTTGTCTGCACAAACAGCTGTGTTTCTGCAGAAAACAACTGTTACCAACTGTCACGACCCTTCTCACAGTGACTCTTCTCACTGTGATTATTCTCGTATGTCTTTTCTGTTGAAGATGATGCTTCTCATGTTGATGCTTCTTAGAATAGTTCATGATATGACTCTTCTCAACATGACTCTTCTCACCATGACCCTTCTCATGGTCATGACTCTTCTCAACTTGATTCTTCTCATCATGACCCTTCTCATGGTCATGATTCTTCTTTGATGCTTCTCATCTTCATTATCAAGGTTCTTCTTAGGTTGATCCTTCATAGCTATCCTTCTCATATTGCCACAAGAGTAGTTGGAGCTTCTCAAGATGATCTTTCTCAAGATTGCCATATAGGTCTTGATCTTTAAATCTTGTCAAGAGAAGATTTCTTCCTTAGGGTAGTGTGGATAATATTATTTCTTGTTTTCTCATCTATGATGCTTCTTATAAGCATATACCTTCTTAAGATTTGTTTTGATAAACCTGTTCTTATATAACACTCAAGAAGAAACATTAGAAGCATATGAAATCAGAAACCTTAAGCTTCTCATCTATGAAGTTTGTTAATCATCAAAACTTAATTAGGGATTTTGCCTCAACAAGTAAATCTATTTGTTTTTTCCATTAATTTAAGGAAATTAAATGTACAAAATCACTATCTTTAATATGTGTGAAATTTAGGGTTTAATTTTGGGGAAGAAGACTCTGTACGAGGGATAATGATGAACTTTAAATGTAGAATGATATAAATTCACTTATTCAAGCAATATAGGATACCAAGTCATAAACGTAACAGACACATCATATTTGGTTAATGGGAATAGAAGGAAAACTAAAAAAGGGCAATGTTGTTGAGAAGACGGAACAACCACACTTTGAGTTGTATTTAAATTTCACATTTTTTTGTTTTTTTTTAAAATTCGTTCTTAATGCTTTACCACACTTTGAGCTTCTATTATAAAATGACCCTAGCTAGTTAGATATATGTCACTTAAGCATTCATATCAAACACATTGTTTAATTTCAATATCCATACCATCATTATCATGCCTTGTTGTAGGTTCACTATCCTGTGTGTGGTTGTCATTCTATGCATCTCTCTATGTGTTGGAATTGGAAGTTCTCATGTGAAGATGTGCACTGAGATAGAGAGGCAAGCTCTACTCAAGTTAAAGGATGGTTTCATTCATGGAAGGGAAATTCTTACCTCGTGGAACGGTGAAGATTGCTGCGAATGGGTAGGAGTTTCATGCAATAATTTAACCGGTTATGTAACTGGTTTAGATCTTTGGAATGAAGATGGTACTCGATTACAACCACTTGGAGGTAAGTTAGATTCTTCCATATGTGAAATGCAACATTTGACTTCCTTAAATCTTTCTTATAATAACTTACAAGGAAAGATTCCAAAGTGTATTGGTTCACTTAATCAGTTAGTGAAGTTGGATCTTAAACAAAATGAACTTGTTAGTCTCATTCCTCCTTCTCTTGGGAACCTTTCCAAATTGCAAACTCTTGACCTTGGGTGGAATTCTAATTTGGTTGCAAATGATCTTGAATGGCTTTCTCGCCTTTTTAATTTGAGATACCTTGATTTGGCATCTATGAATCTTAGTCAAGTTGTAAATTGGCAATCATCAATAACCCAAATTCCTTCTCTATCAGCGCTTAATTTGGAATTTTCGTGGCTCAACCAAGTCAATCCTAAATCTATTTCCCACCTAAATTCTTCAACTTCCCTTAAAATGCTTATTCTTGCCGGAAATGAGTTAAACTCTTCATCATTGTCATGGGTGGTTAATGTTAGTAAAGTTGTAACACATCTTGATCTCTCAAACAATTATTTGAGCACTATTCCAGATGGCTTTGTAAACATGATTTCTCTTGAACATCTACGTCTCTCTTATAATGAACTTGAGGGTAGTATTCCAAAATCCATCTACAATTTGTGTCAACTCAAATACCTAGACATGAGTTCGAACAAATTAACTGGTCAACTTAGTATACTACAATTGTGTTGTGCAAAAAAGAATTTAGAGTGGTTGGACCTGAGCAATAACCCTTTTAGTAATGGGCTACTTCCTGATTTTTCATCAATATCAACCTTGAAGTCACTATCTCTTCGAAAAACAAATGTTGTTGGACCATTACCAAAATCAATTGGTCACTTTCCTTACCTCGAACATCTGGACATTAGTCATAATCAATTGAGTGGATCATTTTCATTATTTGAGGTGACTGAACTTCCATCTTTGAAAGAATTGGATCTTTCCTATAATCAATTAACGGGTGCATTTCCATATAATTTTGGCCAACTTTCTAAACTTTGGAGGTTGTCACTCTCTTCAAATAAGTTGATAGGTGTCATTAGGGAATTACATCTATCAAACCTATCAAGTTTAGAACATCTGGATGTGGCAGAAAATTCACTTTCATTCAACTTGAGTTCAAAATGGATTCCACCTTTCCAATTGAATACATTATTTGCATCATCATGCAATTTGGGTCCTAAATTTCCAACTTGGCTCAAATATCAAATGAAACTTCATAATACACTGCATGTCTCTAATTGTGGTATTAGAGATTCATTTCCTAGTTGGTTTTGGGACTTATCCTCAAGTTTGTCTTACTTGAATGTTTCACATAACATACTTAGTGGAGCCTTGCCAAAATCATTACCAAACATGAAATCAGTCTTTAATAACATATGGGATTTTAGTTTCAACAAGTTGTCAGGTACATTGCCTCCTTTCCCCAAATTAGATTCCTTATTCCTATCAAATAATATGTTCTCGGGGTCCTTATCTTCTTTTTGTGCAACCTCCAACTATTTAACTTATCTTGACTTGTCCAGTAACTTAATAGAAGGGACACTTTTGGATTGTTGGGAGAAATTTCAGAATTTGCGAGTTTTGAATTTGGCAAACAATAACTTATCCGGAACAATACCCAAGTCATTTGGTTTTTTACAACAAATTGAGTCAATCCATTTAAGTAACAATAATTTCTTTGGGGAAGTTCCATCTTTGGCCCTTTGTAGTAGCTTAACATTCATTGATTTTGGGGATAACAATCTCCAAGGAACATTATCAACATGGATGGTCCATCACCTGCATCAATTGACTGTTTTGCGTCTTCAATCAAATCAGTTCCAAGGCAGCATCCCAACAAGTTTGTGTGATATGCCATTTCTCCAGGTATTGGATCTCTCTAAAAATAATATTACAGGGAAAATTCCACAATGCCTCAATAACATAACTGCCTTGTCAAATATGTCATTTCCAAGAAATGTGGTTGGTTATCTCACAATAGGAACTGTATTTGGTCATGAATATGAATTTGGCTCTTCCACTAACAAAGCAACATTTGCATGGAAAGGAGCAAATAGAGAATATGGGAGAAACCTTAGTACTTAACAAGCATTGATCTTTCTAACAACCACTTAACAGGAGAGATTCCAAAAAGTATAGCAAAACTTGTGGCATTAGCTAGCTTAAATGTTTCAGGAAATCATCTCACAGGGTTCATTCCAAACAACATTGGTCAAATGCAAACACTGGACTCACTAGACTTGTCAAGAAACAACCTTAGTGGTAGAATGCCACTAAGCTTTTCAAATTTGACATTTCTTAGTTACATGAACTTATCTTTCAACAACTTATATGGGAAAATTCCAGTGGGCACTCAACTACAATCTTTTGATCCCTCTACATATATGGGGAACAACGGGCTTTGCGGACCACCACTCACAAACCACTGCTCAGGGGATGCAATTTCACCCACAAGAAGCCCTGGAAAGCATGCCACTAATGAAGAGGAAGATGAGCTCATAACCTTTGGGTTTTATGTTAGTCTAGTGCTTGGATTTATTGTTGGATTTTGGGGAGTTTGTGGAACTTTAGTGATAAAAACTTCTTGGAGAAATGCTTATTTCCAGTTCTTTAACAATATGAATGATTGGGTGCATGTGACATTAGCAGTTTCCAAGGCTAGATTAAAAAGGAGAATTCATGTCCAGGACTGACAGGTAAATATATTTGATGCAATGTTTTATTACTTATTATGCACCAATTTAAGTCACACAATTTTTTTTCAAGAAAACTAAAAATATATGTACATATTGCACACTCTCAATATGCTAGTTGAGCTAATTTCTTTTGTTATGATATTTAATAGGTGAAGCTTCATTTGAGACAATGGTGTGTCACTTTGTATTCACCAATAAAACAGACAGAGACATTTGTTTCTTTTGATAGATGCAAAAGTCTGTTGTGAATGATTTCTTGTGTTTTCCCTGATTTCTCGAGTTTTGTTTTTACTTTTTCCACTTAGTATATTGTAAAGCAAAAATAAGTGCTTTGTCTTTATGCAATTCCAACCATCTCTTTGTTTCTCTCTTCAACTTTACTAATGTGATCTAAGAGCTGACTAAATAAAATAAACTCCAATGTAAAACTTGATTAAGAGGATCAGATTCACTAAAAAAATCATCTTAAATTCATATTGATCAGCTTCAATTCCATCTATTTTGATCAGCTTCAATGCCATCTATTTTGGTTCATAGTGTTTCAACACACATCAATATGCATTAAACTACCCCAATATTTGCAAGAAATTGAGAGAGAATATATTATTATACAAGAAATTTCAATCACGATGTAGCAGCATTGTCCAAACTCGGTCTATAAATTGTCAAAACTATAGTTTGGGTTGTGAAAGAAATTCAATTTCTGATTTTAATAGCTTCTAGAACAAATACAAACATATGCCCAAGGACACTTCAATCTAACATCAAGGTGTCCTGTACAAATCAAGCTTGTCTGAAACTTCGATAGTGACACACAAGATTGAAATAGTGACACACAAAAGATAAAGTGTGTAACATCAAACATATTTCATTAAATGCATTAAAACTTCATTACATAGGTATAAGCATCCCAACTAAGAGTGATTAGCTCATAATGAGCGAACAACACAAGAAAAATAACTTAAACATAAATGTTAAAGTCATAACTAAAGATACAAGAGAGGAAATTATACTAAGAAGAGTAAACAGAAGGTGAGCTCCAAGATATGACTCATGGAGATACAAAATCAGCTCCCAAAATAGAAATCCTTCAAGTATGATCAGCTCCTGTGATTGTTGCAGCAATGCTCTCAGCAATGGTGTCTTCTTTTAGTAACTTGAGGTAGCTTTGGTACAAAAATAGAGGAAAGCGATTTCTAAACCTTCTCCTTCTGTCCAAGCGTGCTAAACGAAGAGGGAGGGCAGCTATATATAGTGCAAAGGCACATGATCCAAGAGAAACCCTAATTTGGAGGCGCCTCTTGTCATTATGTGTGCCCAAAAGTACATGTGCCCACAATAAAGAGGAATATTCGCATCTTCCAGTAATTGGCGTCCTACGGCAAGCACTTGTCCTTGCCTGACAGCTAGCACGCTCCAATCTTTCAGCGCCTTTCTTCTTTCTCTCTCATCTGACGCATTTAGGCAATGTTGTAACATCTAATGCTGCAGCAATGAAATACACATATCAAAGCACAAATGAGGCACCTAAGTGCCAAATAACACTAAACCAGGAATTGCCCTTATACACTTCTAAAACATGATATTTACAACATAATTCACTACTTTGATTAAGAACTTGCAATGATTTAGGCTTGAGAATACCTTAATAACTATCATAAATGATAGTTATCAATATGCTATTCTTTAAACCTTTTTACTCGATAGATCTTTTTAAATTTATGCCATGTATATAGATAAGTAACTATATGGTCCATAGAAAAAATATAGGTAAAATTGCGTTCCAAAATGTTTTATATTTATGCTCTAACGTGAATATATTTTATATTAACAAAAGTATATAAGACAATATATTTATGATTAGAATGTTTTGTTTTAAGATTTTAAAAAAATGTTATTTTTTTAAAATTTTGGGAATAAAATTGTTTCTAACTATTTTTCTTTTATATTTTTCATTATTTTGTTTTTATTATTTTTCTAAGGACCAGTTTTATAGGTTTAAATTAGTTTTGGGACCTTTTTACAAATTGTGAGTTCCACATCAGCGTTGACTAACTTTAATATAACGGAATCACCTAATTGTAAAAACTATATTAATTCAGGTAACTGATTGCAACCTTTTTTAGTTTAGGGACCTATTTGAAAATTCTTAAATAGTTCAGAGACCTATATATTAATTAAACCTTTATTTAAATATATTAAAGTTTTTTAATTATACTTTTTGCGATGTGTGCTTTTAAATTTTTTTGACCCCTCGTCAAATCTGCCACTGATTATCATACATGATGTCCAACAGATCTTCAACATCTCTTGTATTTCAGAACTTCCAAAACCAACAAAGACATCCATCAAATTCAAGTGTTGGTTCTCAAATAGGGTGGGTGTTCCCTTACAAATTAATTTCAAAGGCTAGTGTAGCAGCTCTATCAATGTGCTCTTGAATTGTAAAAGTGTTTGGGCACTCCTTGTGCCTCCTCAATAAAATTTTTGACTTATCTAAAAAAAATTCAAGTGTTCCTTTTGGCTGAAGAGATTGTTGTTATAAGTGTTGTAAATGAAGAAAGAACTCAAGAGCTAATGGAGCTTGTAATGACAGAAAGAGTCTGTGCAAAGTGGTATTCAAATAAAAAAAAGTTGAAATTGTGACAAAAATAGACACGAAAAGCATGAAATAGATCTCTAATTTTAATGTCGCTAACACTTAGTCACGAAAATAAGAATCAATTTTTGCCAGTTCCTGCCTCAAAATTTTCGTCACTAATTCTGATTTTTCTACTATAAATTGGAAACATTCATGCTTCGCATAAATTGCAGATATGAATGACAACATCTGACGGTACAAAAAGTGATGATATTGATGGTGGCGTCAAGGGGGCACTGATGCCCTTGTGTTTCACCATATTTATATTGAGCAATGGATATGTACAAATCATGTACATATCTCTTTATATTAATCCTAGATACAAATGCACAGTGCATGGCAATTGTTTTAGCTACCCTTAATGCATTTACGTTATGAAACCTTCAATTCCAGCGGGTAATGAAAATGCCATGCAAAAATTTACGTGACTTTTGGATGAAAATGGGCCAAATAACCAGAAGATTTGATACATACCGTGTGAATGCGAAAACAGTGGAACTGGTTTAACAATCAACCAGCTAATAAGTCACTGAATACTGTTTGAATGTTGAAAAAATGCATCAAATAGTGGCCAAAGTACCAAAGGGCATTACATTCAACCACTCAAGCCCTGTGCGTACATCCCCAAGCCGTAGTCCGTTCTACGATTCCATATCTTCAAGATTTCCCACTCAACACTCATATCAAATTTTAAAAGACTCACTACTAACTCTAATTAAAAAATCCATTCGTGGCCACCATTTTGAACCCCCGCCAATTGGGTTTGAACTATAACTCATCCTATTATAACTACCATCATCTCTATAACACTAACTATAGAACAACTAAATTGCAACTTTGTTCATTTGCCTCACCATTTTTAGGCAAGTCATACTATATTGTTGCACTAAATGAAGAAACGATTTGACCCTTATCTACGCACCTTAGAACCGTGAACCACCCCATAAGCTATAAACCACCTTAAATGAAGCACCTGAAGAATATTAGTTGATGAGGCAAAGTATTCGTCCCTATTTAACCACACTCATCCACCCTCAAATATATAAATACACCATCTCTATGTAATCCCCATACAACATTCACCATTGATGAAGTTGTCTCATATTTGCGAGTTGATGCCTTCCTTCACCTCACACCAAGTAAGTATAATAAGAGCAACTTCACTTCATCTTCATATAATATTTTGCCAGAAAACATCTTTCCTGAACATTGTATGATATATTTGCTGCATATTGTATGATTCCGTATTTATTCATATTTGTTCATATTTGTTCACACAATAGGTTCAACCACAAGTTGTTCCCATGAGACAAATGGAGCCAGCCACCTCCTATGTACATTACCCCAGATATGCGTCTTCTCCAAGTAATTCCAAATCAGGTATGCATACAAACCCATGCAGAAAACTCATTTTCAATAGTTTAAACATTGTTTTATGTTAATCTGATGCAAATATAGTCCAAACATAGATATATAGTAGACTCTTTCTTCATATTTTCTGAAGCAATTTTATCTCATACTTTCAAGGTCTACAACTTTATAAATCTCCATTCCCATCATTTACCAACATATATAGTTCTACATTTTTTTCTAATCTCTTATTACTATGTTAATTTATTTATAATATTTTTGATCATTATTTTGCAATCTCACCAAACAACAAATGCATATCTGACTTACTGCTTTCATACCTTAGCTTTTCCAATCCTTTCCACTAGACTTTTGATAAGTTTAGAATAACATAGTCATTTAGTAATTATCACCAACTTTAATGTAGTTTTTTTTTCCTCAATTATTTATTAAATTCAGCATGGCCACCAAAGTCTCCCTCATCGAAGATGTTGTTGCTGGTCGAGTTGATTGGAAGTTAAGGGTGAGAATCATCAACCGTTGGGACGTACTCGTCAAGAACAATCCACAAGATGTTCAAAGCATTGAAATGGTCTTTATTGATTCAAAGGTTAGCCTTGTACCAAACTTTCGCCACATTGATATTAAAGAAACTATTAAAATTTCAATTTGTTTTTTTTTTACCTATATAATCCAGAAATCCAAAATTGGTGCAACTGTTCCAAAAATGTGGATAGCTCAATTCATTGATTCTCTCAAATAAGGGTCAACATACTTAATTGATAATGTCATGGTATCACAAAATGATATCAAATATAGGAGAACAAGTCACAAGTATAAGTTGAATTTCATGAGAACTACCAAAGTCTCACCCGTGGCTGCTGATGATATTCCTCTGTACCTTTTTGATTTCTCTGGTTTTCCCGTCATTCTCGCTGAGCCACGCACTGACCTAATTGTTGGTATGTTGAGTCATTCCATTTTGTTACTTGTGCTTTTGAAGATATTCTATTTTTTTTTACATAACAATCCTAACATTTGTTCTGGTAATGTCTAAATTGTACACCAAAGATGTCACAGGCCATGTGGTTGAGAAGGACACTTTGAAGGAGAAAGAGAAGGATGGAAGGCGTAGCATCCTCCTTGATATTGTCTTGGAACATTTAACTGTTCAGCCAACTTTAATAAACGCCAGACTTGATTAGATTATGCAGGACATATAAGGTTCTAAATAGCGGTCACGGTCGCGGTCGCGTTAAGGCTTTCGCGATTTCGACTGTTGTGTTACGGATTGCGGCCGTCGCGGTGTGAATTAATCAAAACATTGCATTTTCAATTTCCATTATAATTAATTTTAAATTTTTGATTATAAATAATTTTAAATTGTTCTTTCACTTAACCTAATCTAAGAAACCAATTTATATGTCTGTTAAGTCATCCCGTCAAGTACACAATACAATGTACATAGCACTTGCGGTACAATATATTAGACCCGTATTACTCTCCACCCCACCTGGTGCATTCAATTAATTAGAACAGAGATAATAATGCATCATCGATTCATTCAACTCTTTTTTACTTACACATTTTACACCAATTAGCAGTAACATACCAACCGCCACCCTAATAATCTCATTATGCAACCATTTTCTATTTTTTTAGACAATCAATCATTTTTGCATATCGCTTATGCATCAAATTAGCGGCCACCCTAGCCCGTGCATGCACAGGTAAGCGCCCTAGTCCACTTTATCTTTATGGTGTGGTGGTGACGACGGGGGCGACAATCGTGGTGGTGGCAACATGGCTGAATTCACTTTAAGTTTTTCTTCATCTGAATTCATTTTTTTCTGATTTTTACTCCACTTTTGACATTTGGAGAAGGTGCTGGATTTTTTAACCGTTTTGCAACTTAAATTTTTTAGGGCGGGGTGGCGACCAGGTAGAATTCACTTTAAAGTGCATTTTCTTTCTCTCTAATTTGCATATTCTTTCATTTTATCTTTATCTCATTTTATTTTTGCTAATTTTTACTCTATTTTTAAGATTTGAAGAAAATACAAGCTTTTTTTTAACTCTCTGCAACACGATTTTTTTAAGCAAATTGAACGATAAGATTTTTCATCAAAATATTTATGGTTTCATAGCAAATTATAATAAATACGGTGTCACTCGTGCGGATGCACAGGTATGTTATTAGTTTGGAACAATAACAAAAAGTCAAGGAAAGAAAATTTATGATGGGTCAAGGTTCGCATGTAAAGTTTGTTCCCCCACTCAAATAAGGGGAAAGAGGAAGGAGACCCGGCCTTCGGTCTCTTTTTGCTTAACTAAGGTTCTGAGTTCGAATCCAGTATTTGGCATGCAGCAGTGTTAAATCTCTTGAAAGAGAGAGGAGACCCGATTTATACAAAAAATATGAAGGAGACCTAGGATTTGGACTTTGAAAAAAATAATAATAAGGCACAAAAAAACCTAGGTTTTTTCATTTGCATTCCTTTTTTGGACAAAGTAACTTGTGCCCAACCCAAAAAAAAAACCAACACAATATTTGATTGGCCCAATGACCTTACTATATTTGCCTTAGCAGCAAAAAACACAAACAAATAGAATTAAAAAAAAACGCTACATCGAGTACTCTCTCACTAAACTATTGAAAAGCATGTGATAGCAGATCTATATACTCTATGTACAATTCAATCTCTCCTAGATATGCGGAGAGAGAGTTGACCAATATACAGAGAGATAAAATAACTTAGGGTTTCAACTCCCCTGTACCCCCACTCCATCGTTAGTTGCTGCCTCCTCATCCACATTGCTCACTGAAACCTTTGGTCCTCTCCGAGGATGCCCTTGAATTGACTCTCTCATGTCGCGCATCTATGGCAAGGAGGTTGGTATGCGCATCTACGCATGACCTTTATGTTGAAAGGTAGCATACACACTAAAGACAACATTAAATGCCTCCTAGTTTCCTGCAACTAGTTCTTTAGTTCTAAAGAATATAATGTGCATGATGGGAATGCAAATGAAAAACACGTTTGCTCAATTCATCTTGTGCCAAAATCCTTTCAAGTGTTGAAGGTTATTCTAGTTTGCAAAACCTAGTTAGAGTTCTTGTAACAAAACTCTTCTGTAAACTAATTTGTGATTGCTAACGATAGGCCAAGTTCCTCAAAGGTTTGGAGTATAGCCAAACTTGGCAATTGTAATATGCTCAAGCTAATATGAACTAGGATAATATCGATCATTTTGTGTCACTTCTAAACCATGTCTATTTTTACTTGTCTGCTTTCATTAAACTGTCCAATTTTAAGAAAAAAAATTATATGGAACTTGATTGTAGTTTGTTTTATGGAAAGATTTTATTAAAAAACAGCCTTTAGAAATAATGTGCGGTGCTCTAGGGTTGGATGTGCTGGTTCATTGGTTCCTCTTGTTGGATTTCCTAATCTCTTTATTCTTATTTACTGCATGAGGTGCAAAACCAACTTTGGGAGGTGCACTTAACAACTGGAGCCCAAATTGTTGCTGACTCAGCCCACTTGTGCACACCACAGTTTGACAAATAAAAACAACTGAGATTCGTATCTTGCGGAGCTTGTCGGATCCTTTAAACGGATACACGTACCCGGTTTCACTTGCAGCACTATATAAACGCAAAACCCTAATTTCTCTCACTTTTTCAAGATTTTCTCTCTCTTAATCTTTCTTCTCTGTTCTTCTCTCTCGTCGTTCTCACCCTAGCTCTACTAGGGTTTCACTTTCTTCTTTAAAATCTCAATGATCGAAGCTTCCAAATGCTTCAATCACACTTCAATAGTGATTACGAAGGTTACTAGTAAGAAACCCCTCTGGTTTCTATGCTGTATTGTTACGATTCTGAGTTCTCACTTCACGAACACTTTGTTCGTACAACACAGAGGATTGAGCTTTGATAACTCTATTTTATATAGAGTTATATACGCTTTCAAATCTAAATTATTGTAAAGAACTCAGTAAATTTATAACTTCAAATAAAGGAAAACAGAAGAAAAACAGCATCTTTAAATTAGGAACTCATCATCATTGTTTATCATGATTTATGGCATTTTATGTGTTTGTTCAATTGCTGCAGCAATCATTGCACCTGCAATAGGTCAAGCAACCATTGCACCTGCAATACAGGAAACAGAAGTTCTGAGGAAAGTATATACATTGCACCTGCAATGTGCCCAGATGACAATACACCAGCATTGCACCAGCAATCATTGCACCTGCAATGACCACAACACAGAATGCTCCTGCACTATGATGATGACGTCAGCATGCCAAGTTGCAAGTGCAAGTTGTGCAAGTGGATGGTTGCAGCGTCAAGTTCAGACCCCTTGGACAACAAGTTGTAACTTTTTGGGTACACTTGTCCACACCTCATTGGACCACTCTTCATAGTTGGTGGGACTTCCAATCTTGCTTTTTGAAGACATGGGAAAAAGGGAACCCTAAAATCAGCTTGGTGACCAAGGCAAAACACTTTTTGAAGCCTATAAATACATCCCATCTTCTCCATTCAAAAGGACATCTTAGAATATCACTAGTTATCATATTCTCTCCATCTCCATAGTTTAGTAGATAGTTTCATTTTTTAGAGTTAGAGGTACTCAACAAAGCTTGAAAGAAGGAAAGAAAGTGACAACTTCTTCCTTCTCTTCTCGTGGAGTTCTTGTTGGTGTTTTCCATTGTTGAGAGGTGTTCTCCTCAACATAAGCTAGGTAGAAAATGCAAAGGATCTTCATGTGTGTAATTCCTATCTCATCTCATTTCCTTTGTATTTTCCTTCTTATAAACATGTCTCATTCTGTTTATATATGCCTATTTATGTTAAGTATGAACTAAACTCTTTATGGTTTGAATACTTTAACTTTGTAATGAAACTTTGATTAGTTATTATGTTATATTGATGTTCTTGCAATTTGGTTCTTGTGATAATTCTTTCAAACTTATTTTAAGATTGATCACTTAGAATAGGTAGGGTCATAAATACAGAAATGGTTTGTGATTTGAACTCAATAACTAATATGGATAAGTGTTTTAATAAGAGGAAACTTTGTTACAACCATGCTAAGACTTAAACATAAGATAGCATAGTCCATAGGGTGAATCTGTAAGGGTTTAAAAGACAAGGGTGAACTTATTTAGGGCTTAGACATAAGACTTATAACGAAACCCTGAAGATAGTTGCAGAAATGCACAAGTCATTTTATACAGCATCCATTGCAGGTGCAATCATTGCAGGAGCAATGATTGCATGAACATCATATGTAACATAATGCTTTCAAAGTGAATTTACTTAGTAAAGAGTATTTCAACCATCTCTCTCAATTGAAATACAACATCTTTTACTTGCTTTAATTTACATTCTGTTTGCATACACCATCCTCACATCAACTTAATTTTATTTTACTTTCCATTTATCACTAGCATTACTATTATTTTAAACTCTTTAAAATTAATCCAATCCCTGTGGGTACGATCTCTACTTATCAGTATATTACTTGTTTTAGACTGTGTATACTTGCACATCTTTTCAAACAACAAGCTTGAAATCCTTCAGGCAAACTGCAGCGAAGACACAAGTAAATGTATAATTTCTGTTTCCTTTGCTTGTTTGTGTATTTTGAATTTGAAATCAGAAACCCTAATTCTGATTTTAATGTTTCAGGTAACAATGAAGACGAAGATTCACACGAAAGGCATAACACAACTCCTTTTTATGTTTTCCTTTCTTTCTTCTTCTAACTTTCTTTCTTCTTCTATATTATGCACGCAATAGATTCTAACTTGTTCTTTTCTTACTGCATCTTTATTAATGGTTCTTGATGAACAATCAATCACCAAACCTTCTGTGAGCCTTCAAGCAAGCCCGTAAAAAGGTAAATTCACACCTTTTCCCTTTTCTTACTTTTAGTCTTCTATTTCAGCCTCAGAAATAGATCTCTAACCTTCGAATTCTTTCTTTTCTTAACGGCAAGGTCTTCAACACCTTTGAAGAGATGCAGAACTTAGAAGACAGAGGAATGCTGGAAAGATTTGAAGAGCAAAGGCAAAGAGGAAATGATAGCAAAAGTAAAAACTCAGTAAAACTAAATAGTAAATTTTATTGATTTTTTGCTGTAATAGAATTGTATGTACAAATGAGTATATATACAGTAGCAAACCCCTATATGGGTTGTTAGGGAGTTAGTTACAAAATGTAACTAACTAACTAACAAACTTCAAACTGTAATATTTTGGACTGTTAAGATTGTTGGGGTAACGACTATATGGTTGAAAATAGTCGTTACCAAATCCTGAGGGTGTTTTAGGGTTTTAGTATTAAAACCCAACACCTCTCCTGAAGGTTGGTCTGGCAGTCTTTGGCCAACCTTCAGCGATATCCATTTATGATCCCCTACTTATAAAGTTATAAACGATTTAAAGGGAAATCATTTTAGGTATTGGTATGTAGTTTGTTTTATGAAAAGATTTTATTAAAAAATAGCCTTTGAAATAATGTGCGGTGCTCTAGGGTTGGATGTGTTGGTTTATTGGTTCCTCTCCTGAAGGTTGGTCTGGCAGTCTTTGGCCAACCTTCATCGACATCCATTTATGATCCTCTACTTATAAAGTTATAGACGATTTAAAGAGAAATTATTTTAAGTCTAGGCACGTTCGCGTTGTCCCAATCTATTTTTTGATAGTCATGGTAATGCGAAGTTTCCCCTTTGCTATACTCGAGACCCTATAAAGAACTTTAGGATAGAGCAGTTGTGCCTTTTGGTTAAGGAAATGAAGACGTAGGCATCCTCTCGACTACTCAAGTTACTCAAGTGTTTGATATCAATGCCCTGGAGAAGGACGTTGAAGAAGGATTATTCAACTATTTGAGTATATATCATTTTCCTTTGATAACATTATTTCATTAGTTTAATTTTAAGTCTAACTCGGTTTTTTGTGTAATGGATCCACTACCTGTCGTAGATCGTCGCCAAGCGCAATTCTTAAAAAAGTAGAAGTTCGATTTTCCCACCGAATTTGAAGTGAATTTATTAAGGAAGGGGTTGAACCTTTTTAAAATTGTAGATCCTGAAACACTTTAAACAATTTTCCTTCAAAAAAGATCTTGGGGATATTAGGCAGTTAAGTATAAGTTTAAAGTTGTGTGTGAGTAGCCTCAATGGTAATGGAAATAAAAGCTCTAAATGAACACAAGGGAATTATAGTAGTTCACCTAACTCCTAGTGAATATTTCAACTATTTACCCAAATAGTTACATAACTTTTCAGACCGCACCTTGACCAAAACTTCTTGACAGTTTTCTTCCCAACTCTACCTACTAATTGTAGTTTTCTTGCATAGAACACTAGGAAAAAAAACCACCTAGAGGCTTCTAACCAACACTCACACTCCTAGTAGTTTGGTATAAGATACTCTAGGTTCTAGATACTGGAATAGATTTTTTGGGATTTGTGAGACTTGATTACAATAAAAAAGATTCACACTGAATGAAAATAAACAAGCCTAGAGATACTCAATAAATATTATAGGATGGTGCACATGTTCTTGAGTATAGTTGTGAGGATGGAAGACTGTGTTGAATCTATTCTCAGCAATTAGGAAGCACTATCACACTTGGTGCAGTGGAGCCTTAAGAGAAGTTATACGAGTTTTCCCTCTAATATCACGGTTGGAAATAAGCCTACGACCAAGAAAACGTTGATGGACTTGTTCAGGAAAAGTACAAAAGCTTTTGTACTTCTCTGCAAAGGCATCAGCCCCATGGGGCTTGGCTGGGCTTCTGTTCATTTGATGAGGTTCACATTTTGGACCTCTCGGAAAATATAGGAGGGACATGCGTTCAGCGGAGCGTGGGCCTTGGGACCACTTGAAGGTCTCCGCCCTAACTCTTTGAACGAGTTGGATCTACTGGCATCCCTATATTTTGATTAGGTCGGTCGTCATTCATCCATTCATGTTCTGATTTTGCTCATGATTGTCGACCTCGTAACAGTAAGGCTTCCCTAAAAGTTCATGTTCAAAGTCCCTTGAGGAAACCCGCCACAAAAAACTTCTCGTCTAACTCTTTGACCTAAACATTTTTTTTATTAAACCAAGCGAGAAAAGTCTTAAGGGTCTTGTTGGAACCCTGTCAGATGTCAAAGAGATCGCCCAAAACAGTCTTCTCTTGTCAGTTGGCCAAATTTTTCCCGTGAACTTGCTAGAGAAGCCTCAAAGCTACTAACTGATGGCACCCACAAGCCCACATCCTTTAGTGTGTGTGAGTGAAATTTTTTCAACTAACCACATTGTCACCACCACTTATGAACATTCGCATTTGAAAAGCGTCGATGTGTTTTTTGGGGTCACTAGTGTCGTCATAAGTGTATAAGGATAGTTCCCAGAACATCTGGAAATGAGATTTCCTTGAATCTCATTGGAAAAAAATTTGGAAGCCTCGAAGGATGACCTCACACCCTCGTTAGCCTCCATACTAGCTTTAAGGGCCTTCATTTGTTGAGAGCTCGCTCTCAGACCTTTGTCGCTTGGGTGTGGAGGAGTTACTCCTCATTCAGCGTTGATGTTCTTTATTCTAGCGCTCAAACATTCTAATTGCCTTTTGCATGCTCTAGAGTTGTACTTTGTTTTGTCTTCCATATAAGAATAGTGCTCGCAACACACACTCTAACACTTATTTTTCAACTTAATTACTCTTTTTCATTGGTCGAAGCTCAACTGCATCCTACTAAATCACGAGTGTCTCATGTAAATTTGATGAGATTCATACAAATTTCAACCAATAGAAAAGTGTGTATCGAAAACAATGTGTTAAAGAGCGCGACACTAGCACTATTTTATAAAAAAATTATTGAATGTTGATTATTTGTTTGGGAAAAAAAACACAAAACATTGTTGACTAAGGAAGAAAAATAGATTTATTTAGACAACAACAACAACTATTATTTTTACAAACAAAGAAAGACAAAGAAAGAAAGTCTGTATCAAAAAAAAGACAAAGAAAGAAAGTAGGAAGCTTTTCCTTTCAAAGAAATAATTTAGTTTAAGCATAGGGTCACACCTCTACGAGCGAAGTCGAAGCTGGTTTCCATTCAATTCAATTTCAAAGAAAAGAAAAGCGACAATTAGATCCTCTTCCACTCCCAAAAAACCCTAATCAAACCCTAAATTTCAATTATTATTTATTATTATTCATCTCATAATAATAATAATCTCAATCAGAATCAGAAGAAGAAGAAGAAGTGAAGAAGACGAATGATTTTATAAATCGAATTGAAATGAAGGCAGGGAGTGCTGCCAAGTTGATCGTCGATGCTCTTCTTCAGCGCTTCCTACCTCTCGCACGACGTCGTATTGAAACCGCTCAAGCTCAGGTATATCATAATTTCACTTTACATTATCAACTATATTTCAATTTTTAATTTTTAATTTTTTTTTTGGGTTTTTGAATTTAATTGGTATACTGGTTCATCGTAGGATGGGCAGTACTTGCGACCATCTGATCCGGCTTATGAGCAAGTTTTGGATTCACTTGCAATGGTTGCACGTCACACTCCTGTTCCTCTTCTTGAAGCTTTGTTGAGATGGAGAGAGAGGTTTCTTATAACCCCTATTCACTATTTTCTTTCTTAATCATCTTTTTTATTAATTATAAGCTTAGTTAATTAACAATTGAATTAACCACTTATTAATTTAATTTATATTTTATTTTTATGAGGTATGTGAATGTACAACTTAATTAAGCTCTTACTTAATAAGTGCCTCTTTGGGTAACCAACTTCATTAATGCTTCTAGGTTAGGTTAAGCACTTAAGTCTTAACATATAAGTCCCAGAAGGGTAGTTCACATGGTTGAGTGAAAGGGACATCTTTGGTGAAAAAACGTAGGCGTACGGGGTTTAAACCCCGCTCCCCCCTCCCCTCTAACAACTAACACACTAATTTCTAACCACTTTGTCTATCCAAAAAAAAAGTCTTAACATGTAATTGCTTATGTATAAGCTATTTCTGTGGCTCGTTTTATAATTGCTTATGTAATGTTTAAGCTATAAGCTATTTATATGATTAAAGATAAAAGAAAGTTAAGCCGTTTTTATGTAAGTTATAAGTTGTTTTCATAAGTTATCCTAGAGAGCTTATGGAAATAAGCTAAAAACGGCTTATGGGCATGTCATAAGCTGTTTCAATAAGTTCTCCTAGACTGTAGGTTCTTATACTAGTAGATAAGTCTAAATAAGTCAATCCAAACATGTATAAGTGCTTATGTAAATGTTGTTTCTATAGTCTAAGAAAACATAGTGAAACTATTTTCATGAGCTAGATATCTTTGAGAGCTTATCGAATCAAAATAAGCTGAAAACAACCTATGCAAAATGTCATAAGTTGTTTCCTTAAGCTCTCCCAAGGTGTCTCATATGTGCTTATGCTAGTAGATAAACTCAAATAAGCCAATCCAAATAATTTAAGAGAAGCTATCCTGAAGAGCTTATCGAATCAAAATAAAAGCTCTCTTAGATATTCTAACAAGTTCTTGTGTCACTCGATAAACCCAAATAAGTTGCTGATAAACCAATATAAACAAACCCCAAGAGCTTATAGTATAAGTTGATTCTACAATTAAAGAAAAAAAAGAGAATAATCTGAAAGAGCTTGTGAGAATGAGCCCTAAAAAACAGCCTATGAAGCTATTTGGAAGAGCTTGTGAGAATGAGCTGAAAAAAATCTATTGGATATATCATGGGTTGTTTTCATAAGCTCTTCCAAATACTTGCAGAAGTGCTTATGTCATAAGACAAACTCAAATAACCTCTTTCAACTACGCTCTTACTGTATGCTGTGAAACTGTGCTTGTATTTGCTGTAGAGAAATAACTAACTTAAACTGTTTTATTTATTTTTATTTTTTATCTATTGTAGTGAATCACCAAAGGGTGCGAATGATGCTTCCACATTCCAGAGAAAGGTTACATTTTTTCTTCCCTCTTTTCTACATTAGCATTTGTGCATAAAAATTATTGTGTTAAATTAATAACGAATGCCTGTGAAATTTTCTAATTTCTAGCATACATGTTTTGGTTTCAATTGCGAAACCACGGATAGTTAATTCCAAAATTTATGATAGCATTTTCGTGTGTGGAATCAGCTTGCAGTGGAGTGCATTTTTTGCTCAGCTTGCATCCGCTTTGTGGAGTGTTGTCCACAAGAGGGGCTTACTGGTTTGTACTTTGTTTCTTACTGTATTAATATTGTTTGTTTGTTTTTTTTATTTTAAAAAAACTCCCAGCATATTGTGCTCATTTGTCAGACAATTTTTTTCCTTCTTATGACCATCATCTGTTCTAACGCTGCAGAGAAGCTTTGGTCTGGACTTGAGAATTTTGTTTTTGACTGGCTAATAAATGCTGACAGGTAAATTAAGCTGTTGTAGATGGTCATAGAAATTCTCATATAGTTAATAGAAAATTTCTTCATCTGAAAAAACTATAGTTAGTCCTAGAGAAATTGGTCCATTTTCATTCTTATGTGTCTGTAGAATATAATATAAGGTTCACTGTCCAAAATCCAAATACTGCTTCACCTTTTTGCCGTTTGGTGTTTGGTAGTTAAGTTAGGTTACTGAATTAGTAACAGTTAACAGTTTCAAACTTTTATTATATTTTTGCTCATTTTCTTGTAGAATCCTTCATCCGTGTGAAAGAAAGTGAAGTCGAATATAAACTTCTGTCAATAGTATTCTGGGAAGTTTCCCAGCATTAGTTATTATCAGCTAATTGAAATCACTCTAGAGTCTAGAACCCTCTAAAAATCTTCGCGTAAAATCAGTCACATATCCCCTCTGTTGTCTACTGGTGCTGCAGTGCCCCTGAGCTATGTGTTTTAGAGAGGCCTGCTTCCTTCTACAAGTGCTTCGGATAAGCCCCATTAAAAAGTCCCTGAGTTTTATTTCATGCAGAAGCCAAAAGGACAACTGTGTCCAATAAAATATGTGAAGAAAGAAATTTCTGATTGAAAACACTGGCATTTCAAATGATCTTACACTTTCCGTACATTTGATATTTTGAGTGAAATCAGAGATCACTCTCGTAGGGATAACCCTTGGGGGAATTCTATTCCCATCTTTTGTTTCTATCTTTCGTCCAGTTTAATTTCTTGGTTCCCAACAGTTTTCAATATAGTTATGCTTAACTATAAATGTCATAAAATTGAATGAATTATTGATCACATTTAAGACTGGATTATGCTGCTTCAGAGAGGAAATATAAAGATTCAACTATTCAAAATTAAATTTTTATAGACTTTTTATTTTCTCATTCTTTTTTGAAACTTTGGTGTGAACATAGTGAACTCTTGTTGCAGGGTTGTTAGTCAGATTGAATATCCCTCACTGGTTGATCTGAGGGGACTTCTTCTGGACTTAGTTGCTCAACTCTTAGGTGCTTTGTCTCGTATCAGGTATCTGATATCACTGAGTTGTACTTGAAACTATCCAGTGTGATTTAAAACTGTTAAACCATTATGACGTTAAGACAGATTCACAGAATTATAGATTACATCCTCATGTTAATCAAATTCACTTGTTTTTTATGCTAAACAGGTTGCTGCATGGTTTGATGAATTTTACATTGAACTGATCTGATTTCAACATTTGTTATGTTTTTTGTAGTTTTTTTTCCTCTATAGTTTGATGATCTGTACTCACTTTTAAGGGTAGGTATTTTATCTTGACAAATGTTATCTACTAGTTTTATGGGGGAATTCAATGTTTACAATTTTATCCTTGAGTGGATTGTAGTACGGGCATTCGATGAAATCATACCTTTTACTGTTATGATATCTTTATTGGTTTGCTCTGTTTTCATAGTTGATGCCTATATACTAATTATGAATGAGGCAATGGTGATAGATTCTATGCACAAAATAAATAGGTTTACTGGTACACTTAGACCTAGATACGCTTTAGACCAGAAACCCCTCCTAGTATGCTTAGGGTTTCTTTGTCGGAAATAATGACATTGGATGCCTAGGGGATTGTGATTGGTCTATAGCTGACGAGGCTTCAATCACAGTCGAATTGCGGTCGCGACGTCAAAAAAAATGATGTTGCAGCTCAGATCACGGTCATAGATGCTGTTATAAGAGGAGGAAAAAAGAATGTTAAAGGGTAAAAAAGAAGGGGAGTCTGTTAGAGGAGAGAGGGAAGGAAAGTAAACAAAAAGTTTTAGACAGGTGGCACATAATGAATGTGGTTGAAGACTCGTGATTTGGGGATGAAAACAGGGATTGTGATCTTGTCTTAGATCGGGACATAAAATCTATTCATTTACTAATTTTGAAGAACTGAGTTGCATACTTCAGTAGTTCAGTTATCCAGTTCCCATGTGAAGTTATTAATGTTTTTCCTTCTCTCCCTGTTAGATTGAGAGAAATTGATGGAGAGTATATGAAAGAGAGAGAACCACAAACCAGAGAGGGAAATATAGGAGCGTCTGTTGGGTGAAATTGATGAAATGCTTCACTTAGGGTCCGTTTGATTTGCAAACAGGTAAGTACTGGACCGGACAGTACAGGACTAGACAAAATAGTACTGGACAACTTTTTGTCTCGTACATTGTTTGGTGAACAACGAACAATACAAGCAAAAAATTGTAAAATTTACTTTAATTCTCTTTACAATGTTTATAATTATTTTATATAACATATATCATAATGTAATTAGAAAATTATAAAGAAAAATGTGTGAGGGAGAAGAGGGAGAGGGAGAGGGAGAGGGAGAGAGAGAGAGAGATATGGGAGAGAGAGGTCATGAGATGAGACGATAGAAGAGAGATGAGGGGAGAGAGATAGAGAGAGGGAGAGAGAAAGGAGAAAGAAAGAAAGAAAGAAAGAATAGAGGAGAGAGAGAGAGATTATTGAGTAGGATGTAAAAATAGTATTTTAGTATTTTTTGGGTGGACAGAAAGTTGTACTATGATTTTGTAAGGGTGGGTTTTTGTCCTGCCCTTTACCTCCACTTTTGTCCAATACCATGAATAGTATCCAAATCAAACAAGGTACAACTAGAGTTGTCTTGTCCAGTCCCTTGTTTTTTAGCAAATCAAACGCACCCTTATAATTTTCAGTAAAGTGCACGGATTGATTATATAGACTATCAAGGTTGAGCCTTAAGAAGAAGTCAAGGCAACTGAATCTGTAACTAACATAACAGAATATGTTGTCTGTTACTGCAATTACTAACCATATATTACAGTTATCCATATTTTACAATCACTCAAATATACTCCTATATTACATGAATGCTGCTATTATCCAAATACTCCCTCCTGTGTATTAACTATTAAAGCTTTGCATTTACATGGTTTACCTTTTGGTCTATTTGTGTGTGTATTAACATATAAAATTGAAGGGGTGCTTCTGCTTCTGTCCATTTTAACTATAGTTCGTGGCCAATAATATGAAGTTGAGCCATTATTGTCATGCTTTATGTCTGAACTATGAAATCTTTTGTCATTCCATGGTATTTCTATCTTATATTTGTAGGTTTAGCTCCGTTACTGAGCGGTTTTTCATGGAACTCAATACCCGTCGGATTGACACCAGTGCTGCTAGAAGTGAAACACTTAGTATCATTAATGGGATGCGCTACCTGAAGCTTGGGGTATGTCTAAAAATTATTTTTTGTGTCGAAAGCATTATATGACATTGGTATAATGATAGGCTCCTTCTCAGGTTAAAACTGAGGGCGGTCTGAATGCATCTGCTTCCTTTGTCGCAAAAGCGAATCCTTTAAACCGTGCTCCTCATAAACGGAAAAGTGAGCTTCACCATGCTCTATGCAATATGTTGTCAAATATCCTAGCACCTCTTGCAGATGGTGGGAAAAACCAGTGGCCACCCTCTGGTGTAGAGCCAGCGCTCACTTTGTGGTATGAAGCTGTTGGGCGCATAAGAGTTCAGCTCATGCATTGGATGGATAAACAGAGCAAACACCTTGCAGTAAGTGGGACTTCTAACAATTTTATTAGTTTTCCTCGCCTTATAATGCCAAGCATGATAAAGTTTTTTATTTCATGTTGTCAATCAGGTTGGGTACCCATTGGTAACTCTTCTTTTGTGTCTTGGTGATCCTCAAATATTTAACAACAACTTAAGCCCTCACATGGAGCAGCTCTACAAACTTCTTAGGGTTAGTTCAAATTCAATTTATACAGGCTTTGTTGCATCCGAATCGTGGCAAATAATAAACTTTACTGAGTTTATCATGTTAGAGGTTAAATGAGATTTGAACTTGAATTTCAATTAAACAGTTATCTCGCATAGTTTGTGATTTAATCTTCACGTTTCATCTAAGGTTTACTCATCATTGTGAAACTTATTTCTCCACGAGGCAATAAAGGCAAGTAAATATATATTTACTGTTGAAATAAGAGACAGGACATTGGTTACGCAGTTCGGCCAATCTTTGCCTACGTCTGCGACTACAGAGCAGCTGTAGTTCCGTATTATTGATTGTATATTTCTATGTAATGAGTACAAGCACTAATGAGTTTAAATAGAGAAAACCTAACGGGTCTGGGCCGAATACATATAAAACTACTATTTACAACATATCTTAACATTTACAAAAGACATAATTACTCTTGTCCTGTTTCCTTTCTTTTTGCTTTCCTCTCTCTCTCTCTCTCTCTCTCTCTCTCTGCCCCCCCCCCCCCCCTCTCTCTCCCTCTTTCTCTAGGTTCAGGATCACTCAAAAATTAGCTAGAGGAATTTTTGGACAAGTTAAAATTTGTCAACCATTTATCTTTGTTTTATTTGTTTCAATGTGATGTATCAACATAAAATGCTCTCTGTTGCAGTATTATATATATAATCGTCACTAATAACAGGTGCAAAAACAAAAGTTTAGTTTATAGCACAATTAACTGCACATCGGAATTTTTCCTTTCTCTTAGTATTAGAAACATTAGAAGATGCTATGGGGACCAATCACATAGAATGCCACTAACAAGAATTCAATGTTATTAGAAATCTAGAAAGAACCATCTAGGTTTGCACCGCTGAATTGATTATTTTACATATAGTCGCATTAGGGCCTCTTTGTTCATTTAGTCATTAGTTTGAATCCTAAATCTAAATGCAAAGGATAGGTTATGCTTTGTTTACGCTTTTAACCCAAATAAATTTCACTTGGTTAATGTTAAACCCATTTTTGACTTCTCCTAAGGTTATAAGTATTTTCTATTTAGGTAATCCGAACTGTTTAATCAATGTTTGTAAGCGATGTAGGCAAAATCATATTTGAATATCTGATGGAGGACAAGTGTAACAGCAGTTAAAAAAGAGGTTAAGAATGGAGGCAGGGGCTGTATGAAGGAGGATCCAGAGGGAAAGAAGGAGAAGAGAGATAGATGATGAAAATTAATCTCAATTTATCAAAACCTCAGACCATTTACTAAAGTATACAACTACTCTTTTATATTCAAAATCTCAAATAGGAAAGCTAACTTTCATCTTATATCTCAATTATGAAATTAGCCAGAATGAAAAAATTCATATTCCTAATTTTTTGCATGTATCGTAAATATTCCTAATGCATACACCATCATCTCTAAGGGAGTTCCAAAATGCATTTAGTCCAGGGAACAGGCAAGGTGGAGAGGGGCCATAAATGTCCTTTTTCTTTCCCTGATGAAAGCGTGTAGATAAATTTTTATAAGCTCTGAATTTGTATAAGTGGTCAATTAGAGTTCATAATCACTGTATTTTTTCTCTGCATTATATTTTTATAATTGTATGGAGATTATACTCCTTGTTGGATCATGCAGGATAAGAATCATCGTTTCATGGCTTTGGATTGTCTTCATCGAGTTTTAAGGTTTTATCTGAGTGTCCACGCAGCTAACCAGGCCCCAAACCGTATATGGGATTACCTAGACAGTGTAACATTACAACTTTTAGCAGTTCTGAGGAAAGGATTGCTTACTCAGGATGTCCAACATGATAAACTTGTTGAATTCTGTGTAACCATTGCTGAGCATAACCTGGATTTTACCATGAACCATATGATACTAGAATTGCTAAAGCAAGATAGCCCCAGTGAAGCCAAGGTTATTGGTCTTCGTGCATTGCTTGCCATTGTGATGTTGCCTTCAAGTCAGTATTTTGGTTTGGATATATTTAAAGGTAAAACTACTCATGCCTAAAATAATTGTAAATTTTGTATTTAAATTAAATAATTGCTTATTGGTCTATCTGCAGTAAACTTGACATTTCTTGAATGAGCAGGTCATGATATTGGTCACTACATTCCAAAAGTGAAAGCTGCAATTGAGTCCATATTAAGGTCATGTCATAGAACCTATAGTCAAGCACTTTTGACATCTTCACGGACAACAATAGGTAAATGCTTCTCCCATTATATGCTAGATGGATAGAAGGTATAGTTCATGCGGAGCATGACAGTAGAAAAGGCTGAACCTCATGTTATGTCGTGGAAAACATGTTTCTTTACTTATGACTTGAGTTTATTTAGTGAAGAATTCACTTTAACAATCACATGTTTCTTCTACTGAAAAATTTTCTCTTTATTTTACTATATAGAAATAACTGTGAATCAAAAAATACTTGATAGATTTGTTTTCAAAAATATATAAAAGGATGGTGGTGGCAGTAAATAGAGATGATTTTGGAGACAAGGAATGAAAATAGTGAGAGAAGTGGATACAAAAAATAGTCACTATAATTATCCATAAATTGGACTCATTAAATAAATTTATGCAAAATGTGTCATTATGTTTTTTAATTACTTTTATGACCTCAACCTTTTTTTATTTAACTAGCATTCAAATGGTAAATTCGTGCCATAAAAAAGATTAAATGGTCAGTATTAGTGTCTATTGATAGCTGAGCTTGTCAGTGTTAGTTAAAACCATATTAATTTTAGTTAAAACCATAATAGCCCATTCTTCACAGCAGGAATCAAGTCACCCCATTTTTCATAATAACATTAATTTTCTGATGAGCTAAACTGAGACTTCAAACCTAAAGGGATCTTGGGTGAGAGGGAGTAGAGATGGAACAGAACCAATAATTTTAAAACTGAACCGCTCACACACTCATGCGCGCGCGCACACACTCATATTGCGTGTGTGTGTGTGTGTGTGTAAGATAGCTTATTAATAATAAGAGGATGACTAATAACAATCCATGTATATGTGTCTTTGTAACTTAGTAACGAACCTGTATTTAGCCACAATTATTTTGTTAGATAAAAAAATAATAAGCTACAAATATTTAAAACAAATAAGAAAAAGTAGAAAATGACCTGTTTGAATCTGTTCTTCATCACCAGTTCTGCAATCAGTAGGCGTTTTGGGTTGAAAGGATTTAGCACTTAACCTGTTCCTTGGTTGTCTGATTGAACCGTCTGGTCTGGTCTGGTTGGGTCTAGTCTGGTCTCTAAATCAATGAATAAAACCCATTGACGTGCCTCCACTTAATAGCATAAGCTTTAGGGTTCATTTGGCTCTTGACAGTAATAATAATTGCATAACTCTCTGGTAATTACTATTTTTACTGTTTTAAGGTTTTTTTTAAATATGAAAACAGTTTAACCGCATTCTTTCTTAGATTATAGAAATAGCTTATGTGTAATGAGCTTGTATGCCAAGTCCTTATTCGATAAGCGCATAATTAATTTATTAAAAAAAATTATTGCTAAATTCTAAAGTTATACATATCAAATTAATTAAAATAATTGTAATTGTGTAAATTTGAGGTCTTGACGGTTATTCTTATTACTCTTTTCACAAATTTAAAGTAATTGTTATAGGGGAATTGAAAATATTCATGTGTTCCTTTCAGAACATTTCTTTATTATGCTTGGTGTTGCAATATATGTTTTGATTAAAAGGATGGAAGTCGGAAAGCGAAACTTCTTGAATAGGATGGAAATTCCTCTCTGGTTGATTTGTTTGTTAAATTCTGAAAAGTCGATTTTTGCTTTACTTTTAAATTTTTCTGGGCATCATGAAACATTAAGAAGTAATTATCTTGTAGATGCTGTCACCAAGGAAAAGTCTCAAGGGTATCTGTTCCGCTCTGTGCTAAAGTGCATCCCATATCTCATAGAAGAAGTCGGGAGAAATGATAAAATTACTGAAATAATACCACAACATGGCATAAGTATAGACCCTGGTGTTCGCGAGGAAGCTGTTCAAGTACTAAACCGTATTGTGAAATACCTCCCACACCGCCGCTTTGCAGTAATGAAGGGCATGGCCAATTTTATATTAAGACTTCCTGACGAATTTCCTCTTCTCATTCAAACATCACTAGGGCGCCTGTTGGAACTCATGCGCTTTTGGAGATCTTGTCTGATAGATGACAGGATGCAACTTGATGCTGATGCAAAATCTCTAGGGCATGAAACTCAGAGATTCAGAAAATCTTCCTTCCAACAATCAGGCGAAGCTATTGAATTTCGTGCATCAGAAATTGATGCAGTTGGCCTCATATTCCTTAGTTCTGTTGATAGTCAAATTAGGCACACAGCATTGGAATTATTGCGTTGTGTTCGTGCATTGAGGAATGATATTCGAGACCTGAGGATACATGAGCAACCAAATCATATTTGGAAATATGAGGCTGAACCAATATTTATTATTGATGTTCTGGAAGAACACGGGGTATATATTTGCCTTATATTTTTATTTTATGTCAAGGTCCAATTTTGTCAGAACTCAGAATGTCCTTTTATATTATTCTGGGCTCCACTTGATCCTTTATCTTACTTATTTATTTTGAGGTTCAATCACAACATATTGAGCTTTTGTGGCTTGAATAAAAGTTTAAACATTGGGTATTACAGGATGAGATTGTTCAGAACTGCTACTGGGACTCAGGGCGGCCATTTGACTTGAAACGAGAACCTGATGTTATTCCTCCTGAAGTGACACTTCAATCTATAATTTTTGAGAGCCCTGACAAGAACAGGTGGGGTCGGTGTCTTAGTGAGTTGGTCAAATATGCTGCTGAGCTTTGTCCCAGTTCTGTTCAGGAAGCAAAGTATGTGCTTCTTTTTCCTTCTGCCTTTAATAAAAACTTGCTTTGAGTGATTTATAATTAATATGGAGAAAAAGTGACTTTTACTCACATATATTACCCACCCACCCCTTCAGTTGTAAAACTTTGCAATATCACTTATTTTTTGTGCAGGGTAGAGGTTATGCAACGTCTTGCTCATATCACACCGGTTGAATTGGGTGGAAAAGCTCATCAGTCACAGGATGTTGATAATAAACTGGACCAGTGGCTTATGTATGCCATGTTTGTCTGTTCATGTCCACCGGTTGCTCGAGAGTCTAATGGAATGGCAGCAACCAAAGATCTTTACCATCTTATTTTTCCTTCACTTAAATCAGGATCTGATGCACATGTTGTAAGTACTCCTCACCAAACTTATCTATAAGTCTATTATCACAGGCTGACTAACTCATTGAAGATACATGTTGCATGCACTATTGTTAAGTCTTAGTTTTTATTTCTACATTTTCAAACTCATAAGTTTACAACAAGCTGAGAATTTCTTTTGTTCTTTCTTCCTAATTCTAATTTTTCTTTTATTTGATTAAAGCTATTTTTAGTTCCTTATTTGATTGAATGGTGAGAAAAACCAATTGTATATCTGTCAGGAAATAGGATTAGGAGGTGTTATAGTCAGGCCAGTTATTAGTTAGAGGGTTAATTAGAGAGTATCATCATGTATAAATAGGAGAATACAAGGATAAAGGGAGTCCATTCAGCATTGTTTTCCTAGTTGTCATACTTAGTGTTCCTTGATTTCACTGTACACATATATTTGTACCTACAAGTTTAGAAACTTTTTTACACAGTAAAGAATATTGATCCTTCCTTTTACCTATCTTGATCTCTTGTTTTCTTCTAATTGATATATGTGTTGTAGGGTAAGGTGTACATAGAAAATGATAACTATCCATAATTCAATTTACATATCCACCCCTGTACTTAAGACCCAATAGTTTTAAAACTTTGATATTTCTTTGTGCTGGTACTTTGATCTGAAAAATCAAATGCCTGTTTAGTTTTTGCTTCCATTTTTTTTTTATTTTCTATTATGCACTTTTGATTACAAAAGTATCACCTTTTTGTCTCTTTGTTTTCTATTACCGAAGTTTTATATAGGAAACAACGAAAACGTTTCTTTATACTGTTTTCTGTACATATATTTGAAAAGGTTAAAACAGGAAGTAAAAACAGAAAATGGAAGCAGAAACCAAAATTTATTTCACTGTTTCCTATATAAATCTTAAAAAACAAAAAACAAGGTAAAAACTATTTTTGTGTTTTTGTAATTAAAAGTTAAAAATGAAAAAGTGTATTTATAATTGTGAGGAACATTGTGGTTTCTTATGCGAAATTGTGTATTCTTATAATAGTGAGGAACATTGTGTATTCTATAATATACCATTCATTTATTTTTTTTGCCGGGGACCTAAAAGTAACAAGAGATGCCTGCATCGTCATGATCATTGCCTGCCTCTTTTTCCAGTGGTTTCTTCTATGGTGTGCATGGTGGGGTATACTGATTATTCTAGTACATGTTCCTCACAAATACTATTATTCTTGTGCTTGTCCCACACAAATACCACTTTTATTATTTCACAAAATAAGCTACATGGGAGGATTCCAAAACGAGATAACAATTTGGAGTTTTTAAGGGAATTTCCTAACATATATGTAGGGCAATGGGACATCTTTTCTCTGTTGACTTTTACTGTTTTTCTTAGTTTGATTTGTCTTCATTTTTTTATTTGGTATGAAGGATCTCTTATCCTCAAAATTCCTTGTAATTTTCGTCTGTCTTGGTAAATTTCTTTTGAACATAATAGTATATATGAGGTTAGGAAGCCAAACTTAGAAATTCTTTTGGTTTCATTTCTTGCATTTATTGCAGTTTAATTGATGTGAAGGCATTTAAATTTTCTGCTGTCACTCGTTTGCCCGCTACTTTTGATATCTATTTGTTGCTAAAGATGTTTCTGATATAGCATGCAGCCACCATGGCTCTTGGCCGCTCCCATTTGGAAGCCTGTGAAATCATGTTCAGTGAACTTGCTTCTTTTATTGATGAGGTTTCTTCTGAGACTGAAGGAAAACCAAAGTGGAAGGTATTGTTATGGATCTGTAAAAGATATCAATAGAAGACATATAGAAATATGATTTTTGATATAGAGACTAATATATGATCGAAAAAAGAAATCAAGGAAAGAATTTTATGGTCAAACCTTTTTGGCACATGTAAACAACGTTAAAGACAACATTTTATATTTCAACCTAAAAGACATGAGCTTACTAAGCTTTTTGTTCTGTATTGCTTTGGTCCATTTTTTGAAGTGGAATTTGGCACTGACAAGATATATTATTTGTTTACAGAGTCAAAAGGCTCGCCGTGAAGAACTCCGAGTCCATATTGCAAATATTTATCGTACTGTTGCGGAAAATATATGGCCTGGCATGCTTGCGCGCAAACCAGTTTTCCGCCTTCATTACCTTAAATTCATTGATGAGACAACCAGACTAATATCCACATCTCCTGAAAGCTTTCCAGATATGCAACCATTCCGTTATGCACTTGCTTGTGTTATAAGATCCTTAGCCCCTGAATTTGTTGATTCAAAGTCTGAGAAATTTGACGTTAGAACTAGAAAGCGCCTATTTGATCTTCTTCTCTCCTGGTGTGATGACACAGGCTGTACATGGGGTCAAGATGGTGTCAGTGATTATAGACGTGAAGTTGATCGTTACAAATCATCTCAACATGCGCGATCAAAAGATTCTGTGGATAAAATATCATTTGATAAAGAATTAAATGAACAGGTTGAGGCAATTCAGTGGGCATCCATGAATGCAATAGCATCACTTTTATATGGACCATGTTTTGATGACAATGCAAGAAAAATGAGTGGCCGTGTGATATCTTGGATTAATGCTTTGTTTTTGGAGCCTACACCAAGGGCTCCATTTGGTTTCTCACCAGCAGATCCAAGAACTCCATCATATACCAAGTATCAGGGGGAAGGTGGCCGGGGAACTGCCGGTCGAGATAGGCTTAGGGGTGGCCATCATCGCGTTTCTTTAGCGAAATTGGCTTTGAAGAATCTTTTGCTTACAAATTTGGACCTGTTTCCTGCCTGCATTGATCAGGTAATTCTTTCGCTTTCTTTTATGCATGGCTCCTACCGAAAAAAATTGAAGTTCTGTAACTGTTTAAAATCCAATGGATGCATGTTCATATGCTACTTTTCAAGTTTAAAAATGATATGTAAAGCAACTGCTGCTGAGAATCACAATGCAATGCAAAACATAAATCAGTGTAATTTTTCTAAGTGGTTAACATGATAATGTATTTATTATTCATAGAAAGTACTTTGAAAATTATGATCATTAGAAAGCTAATGATTTGAAAAAATTTAGATACAACATTTATTATATACAAACATGATAGTGATTAAAAAATATCTTAGTATAATATAATGCTGCTTCCTTGAGTGGAGCAAATTCTATAAACTCAGATAGTTAACGTTATAAGATACGTAGAAAAGAAGAAGTTGCCAGCTTGCAGTTGAAAAAGGGCTGGTGCAGGTATTAACAGTTAGAAAATGGGAAAGAATATTCCATAGAGATGAAATAAAAATTTACTATGCTGTTGGGGGGAAATTTTTTACTTGAATTGATGTCGGGAATTGCAACGTATTAGAAGCACTGAAGCAATCCCTTTACTAGAATATAATAGATAAACTCATAATTGAAGCTCTCCATATCTTTCTGTGGATTATATAACTGATGACATGCTTCACCTGATGATACTATTCATTTTGTCCAGTTGATTTCTCTTTATTTTTTTCCAGATAATATCTCCCTTGTATTATCTCTTATGTGGATATATCTGTTTTATCATCGACATTAATGCGTATACAATTCCATTTGTTTCAGTGCTACTACTCTAATTCTTCTGTAGCTGACGGGTACTTCAGTGTACTGGCAGAGGTTTACATGCGTCAAGAGATACCAAACTGTGAAATACAGAGACTCTTGAGTTTGATTCTTTACAAGGTAGTGGACCCATCAAGACAAATTCGTGATGATGCCCTTCAGATGCTCGAGACACTTTCTGTTCGTGAATGGGCTGAGGATGGCATTGAGGGCTCAGGTGGTTATCGAGCTGCTGTTGTTGGTAACCTGCCTGATTCATATCAACAGTTCCAATACAAGCTTTCCTGTAAACTTGCCAAAGATCATCCTGAACTAAGCCAGCTTCTTTGCGAGGAGATTATGCAGAGGCAATTAGATGCTGTTGATATAATTGCTCAGCATCAGGTCTTAACATGCATGGCTCCATGGATTGAGAACCTTAATTTCTGGAAACTCAAAGAAGGATGGAGTGAAAGGTTATTGAAAAGTCTTTACTATGTAACATGGCGACATGGAGACCAATTTCCTGACGAAATTGAGAAACTTTGGAGCACAATTGCTAGCAAAAATAGGAATATCAGTCCTGTTTTAGATTTCTTGATCACAAAAGGCATTGAAGATTGTGATTCAAATGCATCAACTGAAATAAGTGGTGCTTTTGCTACATACTTCAGTGTTGCAAAGCGGGTGAGTTTATATTTAGCACGAATATGCCCTCAACGAACTATAGATCACCTAGTCTTCCAGTTGTCTCAGCGACTACTAGAGGATAGCCTTGAGCCAGTTGGGCCAAGTGCGAGTAAGGGTGATGCCGGTGCTAATTTTGTCCTAGAATTCTCACAAGGTCCTGCGGTGGCCCAAATGTCATCAGTTATGGATAACCAACCACACATGTCCCCATTGCTTGTGAGAGGTTCTCTTGATGGTCCGTTAAGAAATGTTAGTGGGAGCTTGAGCTGGAGAACAGCAGGTATGACGGGCCGGAGTGTGTCAGGTCCATTAAGTCCAATGCCTCCGGAGTTAAATATTGTTCCAGTAAGTGCAGGGCGATCAGGGCAGCTACTTCCAGCTTTGGTCAACATGTCCGGGCCATTGATGGGTGTTCGAAGCTCAACGGGGAGTATGCGAAGTCGCCATGTTTCACGGGACAGTGGAGACTATCTTGTTGATACTCCAAACTCGGGTGAAGATGGACTGCATGCAGGGGTTGCTGCACATGGTGTGAGTGCAAAGGAACTTCAGTCAGCCTTACAGGGTCATCAACAGCATTCACTTACACACGCAGATATAGCGCTGATTCTTCTTGCTGAAATTGCCTATGAGAATGATGAAGATTTCCGCCAATACTTGCCTCTACTCTTTCATGTCATCTTTGTTTCGATGGATAGTTCGGAAGACATTGTCCTAGAGCATTGTCAGCATTTGCTTGTTAATCTTCTATATTCCCTCGCCGGCCGCCACTTGGAGCAGTACGAGGTGGAAAATAATGACAGGGAGAACAAGCAACAGGTAGTGAGCCTGATTAAATATGTACAGTCAAAGCGAGGAAGCATGATGTGGGAGAATGAGGACCCAACAGTTGTCAGAACTGAGCTGCCAAGTGCAGCACTTCTTTCTGCCCTAGTGCAGAGCATGGTGGATGCTATCTTTTTCCAAGGAGACCTTCGTGAGACTTGGGGAGAAGAAGCACTCAGATGGGCTATGGAGTGCACATCAAGACACCTTGCATGTCGTTCACATCAGATCTACCGAGCACTTCGACCAAGTGTAACAAGTGATGCCTGTGTATCCCTTCTTCGGTGTCTCCATAGATGTCTGGGAAATCCAGTACCCCAAGTTTTAGGATTTGTTATGGAAATTTTAATGACATTGCAAGTTATGGTGGAGAATATGGAGCCGGAGAAGGTGATACTTTATCCTCAGTTATTTTGGGGGTGTGTTGCTTTGATGCACACAGATTTTGTCCATGTCTACCGCCAGGTTCTGGAGCTCTTCTCTCATGTGATTGATCGTTTATCTTTCCGTGATCGCACAACGGAAAATGTGCTCCTTTCAAGCATGCCTAGGGATGAACTTGACAGCGGTGATATGGGAGAATTTCAACGTACAGAATCTAAAAGTGGCTACGAACCCCTACAGGAGGGGAGTTTGCCAGTTTTTGAAGGGGTTCAGCCTCTTGTTCTTAAAGGACTCAAGTCGAATGTCAGTCATAGCGTCTCTATTGATGTCCTTTCTCGTATCACAGTCCATTCTTGTGATTCCATATTTGGTGATGCTGAGACGAGACTCCTGATGCACATCATAGGGTTACTCCCTTGGCTCTGTCTTCAACTCAGCAAAGACCCAGCGATAGGTCCGGCTTCCCCACTCCAACATCAGTATCAAAAGGCTTACTCTGTTGCTGCCAATATTGCGATTTGGTGCCGAGCAAAGTCTTTGGACGAATTAGCTACTGTATTTATGATTTACTCTCGAGGTGAGATCAAAAGCATTGATAATTTTCTGGCTTGTGTTTCCCCACTACTATGCAATGAATGGTTTCCAAAACATTCAACCTTTGCCTTTGGGCATTTGTTAAAGCTACTAGAAAAGGGACCGGTTGAGTATCAGCGCGTCATTCTACTGATGCTTAAAGCTCTCCTCCAGCACACTCCAATGGATGCATCCCAGAGTCCGCATATCTATGCAATTGTATCCCAATTGGTGGAAAGCACTTTGTGTTGGGAAGCACTAAGTGTGTTAGAAGCACTTCTACAAAGTTGCAGCACAATGACTGGTTCTCACCTTGACCTTGCATCATTTGAAAATGGAATTGGTGGACCTGAAGAAAAGATGCTTGCTCCACAAACCTCATTCAAGGCACGCAGTGGTCCTCTACAGTATGGTAGTGGATCAGGGCTCGGTTCAGTTCCTATACAAGGACAGGGTGCGTCGACCGAGTCATCGAGAGAGGTAACTTTGCAAAATACCCGTCTGTTTCTTGGTCGAGTATTGGACAGAAGTGCATTAGGTAAGAGAAAAGACCAGAAAAAGTTGGTTCCTTTTGTGGCAAATATTGGTAACCCATGATTGTATAATTAATTTCAGTTGCTGTATTGTATATATTCTCTCCAAGATAAAGTGGGGATTTCTCTAGGATAGAAGTTGTACATAAGCACTTAGATACTGGGATGACAGTTTTGTAGCTTTGCTTTATGTGTAGTTGTAGACAATATCCTTTTGATGTCAAATATCATGCAAGCATAATTTATTTAACTTTAATGATAACTCTTCAGTTGTGCTCTCTCTTCACAAATTTATTAATTTGTTTGTGCAGAAAAAGTATTTTTTTCTTAGAAGTTCAAGTAGTTATAGTGGACACATCAATAATACTGTTACAGAACTAAATGATACCACTAATATTCATTTTATAATGTTACCATATAGGTATTTCTATCCTACATTTCCCAAGGTAAAAGAAATAAAAACGAATATATGCAAGCCTTGTATCATATAGACGCGTTGGATTTGTGTCCTTTCCATTATTATTTTTCTCCAGCTCTCTATCTTCTCTATGACTTTTTCTGTCATTCTAAATTATTATCCCATTTTTTATCCATCATCTCTCTTATGCTACACTATTTTATGGAGATGTATGGAAAAAGATGATCCAATTTGATATAGGTCTGACATTTCTTAATGTAAACATATACTTTAAAATTTGACATACGATGTATTATTGTTTGAAAATATAATTGGAGTCGTGTGGGAATGCAACTTCGTAAAACTTATATACCGTAAATAGCTAATTTTTGATATGATTTTCTTAAACTATGTATCGTAAAATCTGTGTACTCTAATATGCAGTTTACGCTATATCATTTTGCTTTTTATAGTTATTTACAGTAGGTTTATTCATTATCATTATTTAAGAAAGAATGGGAAACAGTAGAATCTCACGGTAAAATTGTTTAAAACTTTACAGTATATGTATGACAATTGATTTTCTTTAAAAAAAAATTGATTTATTTAATAAAAAATAATAACGTAATTAGCAATTTACGATGTTTTTTTTAAAACGTTATACCATAAATAAAAATGTTATTTATGATGTTAGAGTTTATAAAACACCATAAAGTAAGTAAATAACTCCCTAGCCAAAAGTTTGGAGTTTGGCATATTATCAAAATTCATTTGTCATCAATGTCCTAGACATTGCTCTTGCCCCAACTAGCCATGGAAACAAGAAATATCAAAATCAAAAACTCTAGAAAACCAAAATCATAACACAAACCTATGTATAAATGGTGACATTAGGCAACATGAATAGTTGAGAAAAATCCAAGTTGAAGAGTCGAGTCCTAAAACGATATTAGGATGGATAGATACATCACTTTACAAACCAATTTAGTGAAGTTGAATTAAATTTAAAATCCGACATGGCAATAAAGTCTATCCTAGATGCATGGAAGCACCACCATATTAGCCACACATCAAGCCCAATAGTGTTGGGCGCGAAGGATGTATTGGGAGGAATTCAATTGACGAGGGTTTAAGGTTGTCGGGCAAGAGTTTACAATGAATAGACACATCTCACCTTACAAACCGATTTTAAGGGATTTAGACCAAAAACCGAATAAGAAATATCAAATCAATAACTACAACCAAAATCACCCACACCAAAAAAAACACATTAGAGTCATGTTTTTTAAAAGGGAATAAACTGTACTGTCAGTATTCGGAACCATTTAATCTTAGTATTAAAAAATAAAATGGCAAAATATACTAAAAAATCAATATCGCTACAACGAACCAACGACGAAGCTCGAGACAACCGTATCGACAGTACATTTTTTTTCTATCAAATATAAGCAACTACTTTATCAACTCCTAGGTTTGAAATTATTCAAATGCTCTACAAACAAGTCATTCCAGGTATCTGTAATTCCAGGTAAGCACCAATGCATGCAATCATCATGTTTTTTACCTCCAGCTGCAGCTGGGTGTGCATCAGCCCTGAACTCACTCAAGTAAGTGATGTCCAATATAATGAAACTAGATCCTTTTAGAGCCTTATAGAGATGTTCATTGACCAATCTAACCTCCACATTTGTCCCATTATTCTTTACAGAGAAAAGCTCTTCAACCTGAACGTGCAACAAAACTTTCAAGGTCAGCTTATTCAACCACTTGGTAAAAGAAAATGGACACTCAAAATCTATGAAGCACTGATAATAATTTCAGAAAATGGAAGTGATTGTCAGTGTGTCCGACACGACATGTTTGGACACCGAATATATCTTCAATCCTAAGTGTCGGTGCTACATAGATCAAGATAGCTGCAATCAGAAGACAGAAATTTTAAACTAAATAGATGGACTAACCTTTTCGGACGATAAAGGTTGGTCCCTTTGACAGGAACCACCTTGATCCCAGTCTCCTCCCTCAAAATGCCTCGGTGATTGAGTACGAAAAAATTTAACCGCACCTGGTCGTGCTCTTTCCTCCACATATGGGATCTGTAAGGAAATGTACAAAATTCAGTAGAAGCAAATACTGCCGGGCCAATCAACATGATAACTTTGTATTTGTTACTGTATCAGGTAAACTTTAAAGCTCTTGATTACATTATATAAGTTCCTAGTTCCTACCATTAAAGAGGAATAGAAAGCAAAGACATTACCATGTGCTCCAAAACCATATCCAGGCCTTGATCAGGACGTAGTGGAGGGATTACTGGCTGACCCTTCTTGAAGAAAAGCATAGGTGATTTCACAGGGTCAAATTTTGAAGGGGCCCACCACCTGTTTATATGAACGAAAGAGAACCAAATAAATCAAATTAAAACCTTCTCGCAATTTTTTCCAAAGTTTCTAACAAACAGCTACACGCATCAGCTTATGCAACGGAAACTAACAAGCAAGCGGTAAAAGACATTATCTGCAAGGTTAAACTGAATAACAAAACTCAAATTTTCTTAACAAACAGAGATCAGCTCAGTGCAAACAAAGGAAAATAACAAGCAAGCAGATAAATGAAAGGCATTATTTGCATAGATCATAAAAAATCATAACAGTCATGAGGATTGATGAAACTACATCATAAAACTGACTCGGCTAGAACCTCTAGCATGTGGCCCTTTGTGGAAGAAGACATCACAATCAAACCAAACCCTAAAAACGAAGGAACCTATAAAACACATCATGTTGATAGATTACATAAGCATTCTAGTATTACCTACCAGTGCCCGGTGTTAAAAATTAGAATATCGTGGAAAGTTGCAGCTTGGGACCATGTACTTTCTGGGACATCAACATCAACTCTATAGCCCTCTTTGAATGCAAGAGTTTCTAAGGCACCACTATTGTCACTAGCAGACCATCTGCATCAAATCAAGCAGGAAAAAGAACAGGTAAGCTAACAACGTGTAACAAACACAACTAATAAACGCAAAGTCCATTAGTAAACACACATAAGATAATGTAAACCACAAGGTCTCTAAAAATAATAACAAATTAGGTTGATGTTTGATTAAACTGCAACTGCACTTATGGAGTCAAAGCACCAGTCTCCAGTAGGTAGTTCAGTAACTTGAGTTGGTGAGCAAAGGGACACTGAAGAAGTATAAGAAAGAGATCAAAGATTCAAACTCTTAAAACTAACATTTTCCCCTCCCCCTAACAATTAACCACTAACATTTGCTTGGAGTCAAAGCATCAATAGGATTCTTTTCAGAGAGAGTATATTTGCAATGTTGGACCTAAAATCCTATGCTTGAAACAAGAAACCCAATGTACCCAAAAATGCCTAGAAAACATACTTGCATTATGTTGCTAATCTCGGATAACGGCGCAGAGCACCCTGCCCCAAAACCGCTAAAGCTGAATAATGGATAGCAGGATAGCCACTATTGCGAAGACTAGAAAAGAGTGTATAAACATAGATACCAATTTCATGTACATAAATACTCAAATAGAAAAACACTAAATTAAAGGGGACATCATACTTGACAATCTTTATTAACCTTTGTCAATTGTCACTAACAACCAAAATCAAAACCCAATATAATTTCACTACTAATTCAAGTTCCAAAAGGTACTCAAACTAATTACAAGTGATTCTTCAAAATAGAATCACCATCATCTCCACTTCCAAAAATCAGCTCAACTTGATAAAAAATGACCAAAAACTCTTTAAAAAAACCTATAAACGCATATAAAAGAGGGAAAAGGGGCATTTCAAGACATAATGCCTATAGCGGCTGCTTAAGGCTATTTTAGCCACTATTATGCCGCTAAAGCCACTACAGTGAAATGCTCCACAACATTTAGCGTCGCAGCAGAGCCCTAATCTGCTCTGCTATTCCGCTATTGCCCGCTATAGCGGCGCCGTGATTACATTCTAAGTCACATATTATTTGGTGGAGAGGGTGCATGGTCTTATTTTGGGATGAGATTGATCCAATGATAACTGATACTTGTGTATGGTGGTGTTACTTGTTTCCCTTGGTCAGTGTAGAACTCGCCATATACATAGTGGAGAATAGCATATAGTAACAGAAGCGAGCATACATAATCCCCGATCCAAATCAAACCCAAAAGAGAAATTGCATGCATCATGAGAATTGCAAAACCGCAAGCAAGCTTAGCTAAGCTTACCTACCATAACGTGCGAGAAGATTGGTACGGTGATAAGCAATGGTGAGATTGTAAGTGAGAAAGGTGAATCCACGGTCCGCACCGGCAGGTCTCCACTTCTTGACTTGTCCATTAGAGACAACACTCCTTAGAGTGCAGAAAAGAGACACAAACATGTTCCTATTCAAAGAATCCCCAACAAATCCTGCACTGCCAAGAATAACACTTATTATCAACAATGCCAACAAAAAGCACACAATTTTACTTCAATTCGTTGCAAAACCGAAAACACACTCATTATCAACAATGCCAACAAAAATCAAAAGCACACAGTTTTCCTTTGATTCATTGCAAAAATGAAAACAGACTCTTTTTTTTTTTTTTGACTCATAAAACAGACCCATTATTAAGAACACTGAAAAGCACCCAATTTAACTTTGATTCATTGCAAAAACGAAAACACACTCATTATCAACAATGCCAACAAAAGCACCCAACTTTACTTTGGTTCATTGAAAAAACGAAGACATACCCATTATTAAGAATACTAAAAAACACAGAACTTTACTTTGATTCATTGCAAAAATGAAACAGGCCCATTATTAAGAATGCCAAAAAGCACATAAATTTACTTTGATTCATTGCAAAACTAAGACATACCCATTATTCAAAATCCCAAAAAGCAAATAACATTGACTTTGATTGTTGCAAGAGTGAGAGAAAGAGAGAGATTGATTTACCAATGCTGGTATGGGTATGAGCTTGAAGGAAGAGAAGAGGGTCAAACTGAGGGAGAAAATCACAGCCATTGGGTTTCCAGTGCCACCTGGCAAGTTGTGGAGCATTGGATTTATTCGCAGCGATGCAATTCCAGCCCTTGAAAATCTCCTTGCAGGTTTGATCGTACCTCGGAGTTCTCGATGCGTCGTAGATCCAGTTACCATTGGAGTAATCGCAGGAAGCGCTGATTTGGAAAGTGCGAAGAGAGGAATGAGAAGTTGTTGAAGATGTTGAAGTGTTTCTGAACTGAGAGAGAAGGAGGAAGATTGAAGTGAAGAAGAGAAGAGAAAGAAGCGGAAAGAGTGGAACTTTCTTCTTTGCGTTTTCTCTTCCGCTTGTGGCCATGCCAATGATATCGATTATTGGTGTTTTTGTGGCTTTCACTCTTTAGCTTGGTTTAAGTTTGCACTCATGGTGTTTGATAAAAGTCCTCATACGGGAAAAGTGCTCAATGATGATAAAGAATTGAAGGGAGTAAAAAAAAACTCATAGTGAAGGAATCGTTTATGAGGAGAACAAGAAGGATCTTGTGATTATGATTATATGGAAGAAAAGGGGCCCCAATTCTTTTCGGGCATACCTTTGTAGCTACCATCAGTGATGTTGTGATTGAAGTTCGAAAGGGAAAGGTGACCTAATGGCATGACACGTAAGAGGATAAGGCATCAAGAAAAATCGAGATCCCAATTTGAATAGTCAATTAAAGATCATACCTAAGAAAGTCAATGCTTTCAAATAGAAGAGTACATTGCATACCGACAACGTGAATCACTAAAGGTGTCCTTGTCAACTCTTCAATCGAGACCATGAATCATGCACGCAAAAGGACTCAACTTTGGCTAGTTCGTGAACCATCTCAAGTCATCAACAAACTCAACTTTCTAGAGGAACCTCCCCCGCCAAACTTTTTATTTATAGCAAGAGGTTGCGACAGAGGTCGATCCCTCAATTTGGGGGAATGATGGCATGAATACCACAGAAGGCGAAAAGACTAATGTGACTAAAACCCCAAATCTCTCCCATGAAGATTAACCCTTTAGAGGATTCCCACCATTCATATAGGGTCCGTTTGGATGAGCTTATTTTCGAGCTTATGGAAAACAACTTACGAAGATAAATAAGTTTTCATGTTAACCCATAAGTTCACACTAACAAAAGTTATATCTCCATAAGTTGTTTTTCGATAAACTACATTAACAAGCTTATGAATAATACATAAAAGCTTATTTATTTGCATAAACTGTTTTTCATAAGCTCAAAATAAGCTCTATCCAAACGGGCTCATAGTCTTTGTGTATCTTCTAGCATGGAATTGGGTGGAGAGAGAAGTAGAGGAGGGAGGAAAACAAGTGCAACAACTTGAGACTAAGAGAAGGATATGATGGGAAATTGGGAATAGTTTAAAACACAATAATGAAGGTTGAATAGTATCTTAGAAAATATTTTCCTAACCAACATTAGCTACGTTTTTGATAAGTGCGTTATAAAACTTTGGCTTTTTTTTTTACCCCTCCTTATGACCCACACCCCCATAATTACCATTTGGACCAAAATGTCCCTAATTTATTTTTAAAAAAAAAAAACATTTTTTTTACATTTTTTCGGATTTATACATAAATTCGGAATGTTAAATTTAAAAATTTCCGAATTTATGTGGTAAATTCGGAAAAAATGAAAAAATGTATTCCGAATTTAGGGTAAATTCGGGGGAAATTTCCGAATTTTCCGGATTTATGGGGTAAATTCGGAAAATTTACCCCATAAATTTTCCCCATAAATCTGGAAAATTCCGAATTTACCTCATAAATTCCGAAATTTACCCCAAATTTACCCTAAATTTGGAATACATTTTTCATTTTTTCCGAATTTACACATATTTTCAGAATACAATTTAAAAAAATGTATTCCGAATTTACACGTAAATTCGGAAATTTTCATAAGCCCATTCCGAATTTACGTGTAAATTCAAAAAATTTAAGAAAAACAATTTTTAAAAAAATTAGGGGTATTTTGGTCCAAAAACGATTTATGGGGGTATGGGTGATAAGGAGGGGGTACAAAAAAAAAGCCCTAAAACTTTTAGTTGATAGTTGATCAAATAATGCAAACCGAAACGTAAAAGCATACATGTTTTAAAAGAGTACACAAGGAAATTAGTGTAACAATAAAAAGAATTAAAAGAAAAAGAACCATAAGAACGAGAGCAATAAAAAATTTAAAAAATATCAAAATAAATTTTATCACCTTCGAGGTGCCTCCAATCCAGCGAGAGGATTAGTCACTGCGTTCGGCAGTGGATACCCTGGTCTAGACCAAAAAAAATCTTATCTATTTTATAGGAACAAAATATTTATTAAGCCCTTTTTATGAACTAAAGTAATATCTTATAATTTAGTAACCCCTCAGGTTAGTTTCTAAAAAAGGTTAGTTTCAAAAGAATTATTCTCTTTTATTTTGTCTATAAACTATGAAAACATATTAAATATTCTACAAAGTTTATTTCTGTCCATCAATTTAGTCCCTAAAATTTGTTGTTTATGGACTAAATTGATGGATGAATATAAATTCTAAGGACTATTTAATATGTGTTCATAATTTTGGGACTAAATAAGAGAAAGATTAATTCTTTATGAACTAAATTTAGAGTTTATTCTAATATTATTTTAAATATTGTATATTTGTTGTTTTTTCTGATGTGATTGTATATATATTTTTTTAATAATTTTACTAAACATCCATAAAATTCCAAACAGAAACTAGTCGGTTACAGTTGCATTTGGTCCAAAGAAAGACCAATCACAACCTAGCCCTTTTGTGTGTGTTGCAAAAGAGAAATCAATGAAGTTTTTTGAAAAATAGAAGTTGTGATTTTCTTACCCTTAGGAATAGTGTCTGCATGATAATATATGCTCATCAAATTTTCTAAGATCAAATCAATAGAGGTAGTTGCACAGTACTTTATCCAACACAAATGTTGTCTTTTCTTCATCAACATCTCACCGCTCATTACACAATTAGCTACACAATTTTTCACTCCAACTTCTTCAACAATCTCATCTATCATTTTGAAGATTGCCTCACCTATTTTGGATATGTGAGATGATGCATCTACAAATTTCAAGAAGACAGTTCCTTTGGCAGAATTCACTAAAAAGCTCATAATTGACCGCATACTCCTATCAATCCACCCATCAGTCATTACCAAATGAGTGATATAGCATTAAACATTGCAATTGCCAAATGTGCATCTTCTTTCAAACTCTTGAATATTTTTTTATGTTAAAAAAGATTATTTAAAAAGAACACAACAACACCAACAAGATAACCAGAATGAGAAATGCTGACTAACAACAAAAACTATTTAATTTGAAACAAAAATGACAAAAACATACCATAAATACAAACAGATTGAACAAGGATACAAAAAGAAAGAAGAAGAGTGAAACAAGAAGGGAACAAGGAACATGGTAAGAAAAACTGAACAAAGGAGAAATAAAAAGAGAAAACGAACTTAAGAGAAGCAGGAAATGAATGAGGGAGAAGAGGTGGTCGTCCCCATCGCAGGAAGAAGGGTCGCCCTGTTGCATGGAGAAGTGGTATTCTTCGCCACCCGAGGTGGTTTGCTTCTCACAATGGCCTTCAGTCAAAGAGAGAACAAGGAGATGGGGAGAAGGGCTTCGTGTGAGAGAAGGGAGAGGGGGGATTAAGGTTTTAAAATTTTAAACCCATGCGCTACCCGACCCGAAAAGACTTTTAAAAAGCCCGATTTTACAAAACACAACTCTACAACCGCTCTTGAACGCTTCGCCCACTCCTACGATGCTTAAGTGATGCTCTAGTCGCTCGTGTGAAGTTTAGGACTCTTCATGAGAATGGGTTTGCTGAGGTGCCATAGGATCGTAGGAGCGCACGCTCCGGCAATCTGGAGTGGTCCTGACTACATTGTCATTCTGATTTTGTCTCTCCTCACAAATCACACATCGATGAGGTTGTTTTGTCTCTCTCTCGCCTTTCTCACGCGACACCCTCTCTTCTAGTGACGCTCTCTCCCACCCACTCTGTCAACGTCCTCTCTCACTTCCTCTAGTGGTGGTAGTGGATTGTCAATGAATAGTTCCTCTTTGTTCAAAGTTCAAACACCTAATTCAAATTATCCATTTCTGAATTTTCTTTTTGTTTACCCTAATTGTGAATTCCCACTTAGTATCCCATTGTTTCAAACCCTAATTTGATTTTTCCTTGAGTTCCCCTGAATTAGCTATGTGAAATATGTATGGTTTAATACTGTGATGACCCCACTAAATTTCCCATATATTGATTGAATCAAAACACAAATCCTATGACCCATTGCATGAAATCTGAATATGTTTCTTATGAAATTAGCAATGGATTTTGCTTGTTGCAAGAACAATCGTATCAAGAGATTTTTCAACTATGAAAATTTTAAAGATTAAGCTGTGTGAACAAATGAGAGATACATGGATGAACATTTGTCTAATGACTTATGTTGAGATATCAATATCATTGACAATAAACTCTTTATTTAACGATATCCGAGCGTAAAATCACGTAGATGGCAATTATGGATGTCTATTGTGTAATTTATTTAACTAAAATGTTAATTTTTATTTTATTATATTTTTAAAAAAATGTGATTTAAAAATTGCACCCTTTGCCTGGCCCCTACTGCATGTGGCTCATGTCAGTGCAAATAAAAAGTATTTTAAACATTTAGAGTAAGTTTCTTTGAAGATTTTTTTCACCTCAAATGCTATGGAAAACCGAGTTTTCTAGAAGGAACAATATAGGAATTTTAGAAAAAATGCTTTCGGAAGCCAAATTTTACACTATTCTGCCTTTGGAAGCCAAATCTGGGTGACAAACAATCGCTACAAGAAATTCGCGGATTTTCGGTCGAAAAAATCTGTCGGTAAAGCCAAAAATCCGCCAGAAATGTGGCTTTACCGGCGGATTTTTCCCACCGGTAATGCACATTACCGGCGATTTTTTTTCAAAAAAAAAATTAAAATCTTTCGAAAACGCACATTACTGGCGGATTTTTCCGCCAGTAATTTCCGGAGGATTTTTTCCGTCGGTAATGGGCGTTTTTGGTGGATTTTATTTTTTTTTTTGAAAAATCCGCTGGAAATGCACATTACAAGCAGATTTTTTTTTCAATTTTCCGAATTTTAAAATTTAATATGTATTTTAATAAAAAGTAAGAAAAAATGAAAATGAAGTAGAATATGAGAAAAAATGACATAGAAGAGAATGAAAAGAAATAAATGAATGAGAATGTAGAAGTAGGAAGGAATAAGAATGAAAGATAATATGAGAAGAAATAATATAGGAGAGAATAAGAATGAAGAAATAAGAATGAAGTATGAGAAGTAATAATATAGGAGAGAATGAGAATAAAAAAGTAAGAAGAAATAAGAATGAAGGAGTGAGAATGAATGAGAATGAAGACCAAAGGAGAAATACAGAAGAAAGATATGTAAAGAAATTTATGGAGATTGGAGAGTATGAGAAAGAAGAGAATGTGAAGGAAATAAAGAGTGAAATGAGAGAATGAGAGGAGTGTAGGAGAAAATTTTATTTATTGGCATTTTTGGACGGTTCCGACGGATTTACCGGCGGATTTTTTCCCTCCGGATTTTTCCAGCTGATTTTTTAAATTATCGGCGGATTTATTTAAAAAAAAAATCTTTTTTAGAAATCTGCCGGAAATGTTACTGGCGATATTTCGGCGGATTTTTTAATATTTCCGATGGATTTTTGATTTTTTTTTTTAAAAATCTGCCGGTAATTTATAAAATCCATCGGAAATGTTACCGGCGATTTTCCGGTGGATTTTTTTTAAAAAAAATTGCTGGAAATATACAGACGGAAAAAAAATCCGCCAGAAAGACTATTTTTTCCGCTGGAAATATAGATGTTGAGCTTTGCACCCACCTACTATTATTCGTTCGAAAGTGAATTTTTTCACCCTTAAAAACACTTACCCAACCCAACCCGACTCAATTATACCCCACCTTTATATATGATTTTTATTCGAATTACTCGCTTTTCGCGCGAGTGTAGATGTTTTGTCCACCAATAGGTTTAGTTGTCTCTAGAGTTTGAGAGTAGTTGCTTGGTAGTTCAAATTTAATTCAACTAGTAACATACTCGTGCATATCATGGGGGCAATCATGTTATGTGGTATGAATAGGACTCAATCAGAAATTGTTGTTTGCAAGCTATGGGGAAAGTTCATAACTTACAATAAGGCAAACAAGAATGAAGCAAATGTCTAATTCTTTAAGGTAGTAAACACTAAGCAAGACACATTTCAAGGAAGAATTACTTTAACATAAGGTGTAGAAATAACAACGAAAAGCATTTCTAAGCTTCTTCTCTCTTCTCTCTAATAAAAGATGGGAGGAGAGGTCTCTATAGATAGGCTTATTAGAGCAAGTAGTCGTTGAGAATAAAAAGCAATAACGCACAGCGACTCTTTTGACTTTGGTCAACATGACTGTTGGAGCAAAATGCGTAACAACTATTTAACTTGGTCAACATGACCGTTGGAAACTTAGTGAAGCAAAATTAGAACAAAATTAATCATTCTATCCCAAAACGAGGCCAGGGCTGAGTGGTGTGTATTTTTTTTATCCGAAATATAATTTTTTGTTTTTTTGTGTGCGTTGCTTTACTAAGTTTCCAACGGTCATGTTGACCAGGTCAGAGCCGTTAGGTATTTTGCTCCAACAGTCATGTTGACCAAGTCAAAAGAGACGTTTTGCATTTATTACTTTTTATTCTGAACAACTACTTGCTCCAACAAACCTTTAAATAGAGACCTCTCTTCACTTTCTTACCCACATCGAAACTTGAAGCATTTCCAAGTTTCTTATATCTTCTCTCTAGTAAAAGATGTGATGAGAGGTCTCTATTTATAGGCTTGTTGGAGCAAGTAGCTGTTAGGAATAAAAAGCAATAAATGCACAATAACTATTTTGACTTGGTCAACGTGACTGTTGGAGCAAAATGTGTAACGACTCTTTAACTTGGTCAACCTAACCGTTGGAAACTTGGTGAAGCAAAATTAGAACAAAATTAGCAATTCTGTCCCAAGACATAGAGAGAACGCACACAAACTCACCACCGCACGCGCTGCCTCGGCCAGGCCCGGGCTTAGTGGTGTATATTTTTATCCCAAAAATAAATATTTATTTTTTTTGTATGTGTTGCTTCACTAAGTTTCCAACGGTCATATTGACCAAGTCAGAGCCGTTAGGCATTTTGCTCCAACGGTCATGTTGACCAAGTCAAAAGAGCTGTTGTGCATTTATTGCTTTTTATTCCCAGCGACTACTTGCTCCGACAAGCCTTTAAATAGAGACCTCTCTTCACTTTCTTACCCACATCGAAACTTGAAGCATTTTCAAGTTCTTCTCTCTTCTCTCTGGTAAAAGATGTGATGAGTGGTCTCTATTTATAGGCTTGTTGGAGCAAGTAGCTATTTGGAATAAAAAGCAATAAATGCACAATGACTCTTTTGACTTGGTCAACATGACCGTTGGAGCATAATGCGTAACGACTCTTTATTCTGGTCAACCTGACCGTTGGAAACTTGGTGAAACAAAATTAACAATTTTATCCTAACTCATAGAGAGAACACAAACTGACCACGCATGCGGCGCCTTTGTCTAGCCAGCTCGGTCGGGCCTGGGCTTAGTGGTGTATAATTTTTTATCCGAAAAATAATTTTTAATTTTTTTGTGGGTTTAAATATGTATTTAGTCCCTGCAAATAGAGGGTAATTTGATTTTAGTCCCTGCAAAAAAAAAATTATTAAATAAATCTCTGCAATTACAAACGTTTCCATTTAGGTCATTCTGTTAGTAACACCGTTAGTCAAATGTTGAAATGTCAAACAGAAGTCCAGATGGATTTGCCACGTCATTGTTTTTATTTTTATTTTAAAATGCTGACCTAACCCCCCCAAATCAAATTAGGGTTTTTCTCATCTTCCCCTTCTCCTTCTTCTCCATATCTAATGCCTCTCTTCTCTTCATCTTCACTACCTAACACAAAATTCTCTTCTCCATCATCACCTAAATCCCTCTATTCCCATCTTCACGGGAAAAAGAAAGGACAGAGAAGAAGGAATAAAAAATCAAAAAAATAGGAAACAGGGAAGTAGGGAAGTGAAAGGCACTTTCAGTTCCATCCCTTACTGTCATATTAGCTTCCTCCACTGAAAAAATTGATGAGTCACGGGTGGATGGGAATGTCGCCAACAAAAATAACACTCCACCCTCATTCCTTACCCCTTTATTTCTATTATCTACTACCCACAAACAAAGCCAGTACCTTTGCAACTTTGTAATGGAAGCTTGAAGATATTGGAATGTACAATGAATAATATTGTAGTTACTGAAGATATGGAACACTGGCGATTTTGTGGAGCCTGAAATTGTTGAATTGTGGAGATGAAGTTTGAAGAACATCAGGAGACCTAATTTTAATTTAGGAATTTCTCCAATTTAGATTTTTTTTAACAAAACTTCAACTCAGATTTTAAAATAAAAGGAAAATAAAAATAATGATGTGGCAAAGCCACATGGACTTCTGATTGACACTTCAGCACTTGACTAACAGAATGACTTAAATGAAAAAAATGTGTATTTGCAGGGATTTATTTAAAAAAAATAATTTTGTAAGAACTAAAATCAAATCACCCCTTATTTGCGGGGACTAAAAACTTATTTAAACATTTTTTTGTGTGCGTTGCTTCACTAAGTTTCCAACGGTCATGTTGACCAAGTCAGAGTCGTTAGGCATTTTGCTCCAACGGTCATGTTGACAAAGTCAAAAGAGCCGTTGTGCATTTATTGCTTTTTATTCCCAACAACTACTTGCCCCAACAAGCCTTTATAATATTTGTATTGTGTTGATGGATATCTGCAACAAAAATTGATTGTGGTGTTTTAATTTTAGGGTTCCATGGGAAGAGATTGATGAACTCGAGATGAGTTGGGGATCACTCTCTCTTACCTAAAATCAGATCTATCTAGAATCAGACCTACCAACTTGGATCAAACTTTCCTTCCATGTTACAGAATCAATTTTTCGGCAAGTTTTACCTAACAAGAAATCTCCCCCTCTTGAAGGAATGAAGTCCTGATTTTAATTTTGGGAAAAAAAAAGATTTCAAGGAAAAAAATCACCACCTCACCTTTCTATTGAATGAAAAATAATCAGATTTCAAGGAAAAAATCACCACATCACTTTTCCATTGAAGGGAAAAAAATCAGATTTCAAGGAAAAAAACACCACCTCTTTGCACTTTGCATTTCTTCCTTATGAGTTTTTTGGGTTTCTCTTCACTCCCACCATGTCTATTCTCTCTCTCTCTCTCTCTCTCTCTCTCTCTCTCTCTCTCTCTCTCTCTCTCTCTCTCTCTCTCTCTCTCTCTCTCAAGTGTTCCTCTGTCTCTCTCTTTTTTTCTGATATACTTCGCTGCTAGGGAGGATTAGAGGATGACATGGGGAAGATGGTGCTTGTTTTCTGGAGATGAGATGAAGAAGATGATGAACAAACCCTAATTAAATTTGGGGATTTATAATTTTATCTAAGTCATTATTTTAAATAAAAGAAAAGAAGACTAATGATTTGGCAAAACTGATTTGGCATTTTGTTGGACAACTCAGCAAATTACTAACAGAAGGAGTAATACCAAAAAAAAAATTGCAGGGATTCTTTTTAAAAACTTTACAAGAACTAAAATCAAGATACCCTATAATTGTAGGGATAAAAACATATTTAAGCCTCGAGTAATTTATTTAACTAAATATATTAACTTTTATTTTACTATATTTTAAATGAAGTTTGACTTTAAAAAAATTGCACCATTTGCTTGGGGTTCTACTGCCCGTGGCTCATGTCCGTGCAAATAAAAAGTATATTAAACTTTTAGAGTAAGTTTGTTTTAAGATTTTTTTTCACCTCAAATGCTGCTGTAAATTGAGTTTTGTAGAATGAGCTATATAATACTCCCTTCGGACCTAATTATAAGCAAAAAAGTGTCTAGTTTTGGTGGACTCAAATATAAGCAAATTTCAACTAACCTACCCATATTTAATGCTACTTTTCCACAACTACCCTTAAATTAGCTCATTAATGTTTTGAGAAGATGACTATTAATTAGGGATAGTTTAGTAAATTTATTTGTTTTTTCCCTGAATTCAAGAAAATTAAATGTACAAAACTACTATCATTAATATGTGTGAAAGTAGTTATTTTTGCTTATAATTAGGTCCGGAGAGAGTATAATTTTAGAAAAAATGCTTTGGGAAGCCAAATTTGACACTTTTTTCCTCAATGAGAAATGCCAAATTTTACACTATTTTGCATTGGGAAGCCAAATTTGGGTGACAAATAATCTCAACCAAACGAACACTTAACCTATGTGTGCTTAAGCTCAAGTCTCAACACCAATTCTTAAGACTAGAAGGATTGTGCAAATCTCAATGTCAATACTTCTGCCTGACCAGATTCGATTTCCAACCAATTCTTAAAACCAAATCCAAAGCCAGCCTACTATTATTCGTTCCAAAGTTAATATTCTAACCCATAAATCCGCTTACCGAACCCAACTCAACCCGACTCAATTATAGATATTTTGTTAAATATTAGTTTTAGTTGTCTCGAGAGTTTGAGAGTAGTTGCTTTGGTAGTTCAAATTTAATTCAAGTGTCTCCACCTCATAATTTGCTTACACACATCATTCCATTTCTAGGTTCAGTTTAGCATGAACCACTCAATAATACATATCACTATCATTTAGATACATAGAGTATTGTCTAAAAAGAATATGTCCGTTGGATAATAGCTCTGCTAGGTCATGGCTCCCAGCAAGAACCCACTGCGTGCCAAGGCTACTCCACCGCCTTCTTCCTTTGATTCTGTTCACCTACAACATGAAAAACACACTAGTAAGAAATCTGAAGATGTTCCAGGCAGTATTATCGAAGAAAAAATGTCAGAAATTAGAGAGCAGGTTAGTAAATCTCCTCCTTCTTTTAAAGATGCATTGCTGAAAGTTATTGGGGATTCCCAGCAAGGTATTAGTGATGCTTGCTGGGGTGACCTCCTTAGTGAGGAGCTACCTGAAAACAAATGGTACAAAGACCATGAAGATTCAATCCCTATTACTCCTAAGCCACTTACCCTCAATCCAAGAATTGATTGGGCTGATGAAGAGCTCGTTGAGTGGTCTAAGCCATGGAGGAATACTTTGATAGTCAAGGTATTAGGCAAAAGGGTCAACTTCAGAATGCTTGAGAGCGAGATAAGGAAGGATTGGGTTCAAAATGGGACTATGAGCATCTCTGATATGGCTGATGGTTTCTATTTAGTCTATCTCTCAGACATTGAAGACTATCGTCACGCTCTCTTTGAAGGCCCATGGAAAATAGCTGACCATTACCTAATAGTTCAAAGGTGGAGACCTTTTTTCTCTCTCTCACAGCTTCTATCTCTCAAAAAGTGGTTGTTTGGATACGTATCCCTAAACTTCCAGTGGAAATGTGTAATGATAAGTTTCTCACTAGAATCGGTTCAGCTCTAGGGAACATGCTGAAAGTTGATAAAATGACATCCCTTCATTCAAGAGGGAAATTTGCTCGAATATGTGTTGAAATGGATCTTGACAAATGATTATCCTCTCACATTTTCCTCAGAGACATCAAGATTCCTTTGGAATATGAAGGTTTGCACTCTATTTGTTTTAGATGTGGAAGATATGGGCACAAGAAAGATAAATGTAGTGAAATGCTAGAGGTAGAACCTGCTATTAATTCTCATGAGTCTGTTATTGCACAACCTGTTGCAAATCCAAGTAATGGAACTATGGCAGATTCTGCAATAAAACAGACCACTCCAGACAGCAATAGCAAGGAACAGAGTATTCCTATGGTGACTATAGCTACTGAGCAGCCTGCAATCCAAAGTATACATATTGAAAATATGATGCAAACTGAGAAAGAGCTAACTGATTGTGTTATGGGGCCATGGAATATTCCTAAATATGTTGCTAAAAAGAGAAAACAAGCTTCTGGGAAGGTGGGGCGCATGATTGGTAATGGAACCAGTCCTCAAGAGAATCTAGTTAAAGGGACTAAGAAAATTCATTTTGAGAATGATGCTAATGGACCTAGTTCTAATGTGACTACTCCTATTCATGAAATAAATGTCCAACAATCTGTGGATGCTAATGAAAATGGCCATGTGCCGAAAGATAAACCCATTAGTAAAGTAAGGGTTAGAAATCCTTTAGGTGGAAAGAATCCTCAACTTGCTGTCAAGGGCAAGAAGGTGGCTAAACCTTCAAAAGGTGTTGCGCGTAAGGAGAAAGGTGGCAAGAAAGGGGATAGAGACTCCACTTTTCAGAAAGTTCAAGCTTTTGGGAAAGAGAATGTCCCTTCATCTACCAACCAATCCACCTCTCTGAACATCAAACATCCTGATGAGGAAGCTATTTTGGCTTATATGAAGAGCATTTATCAATCTCATGGAGAAAGCCTTTTGAACAAGTTTAAGGCTGCTAATCCTATTCGCAATGCTTTAGGCCAAGTTGAGGAGGAAAATGTTAAAAGAGCAGAGAAATTGGGTAAACTGACAGTGTTAGGGAAGATCCCTAAGGCCAGTGGAAATGCAATTCCTGTAGCTCCTATTAACAGAGTAGAAAATTCTACTAGCAGTGGAACTCAAGGTTCCTTGGTGGTCCTAGAGGGTGGTGTCCCTCTTTCTACAAACCTTTCTAAATGAATCTCATTTGTTGGAACTGTCGAGGTACAGCTATCAAAGGCTTTGCTGGATTGGTTAAAGATATGAAGCGTGAGTACTCTGCTCTTTAATTGCTCTCTTAGAAACTCATACTAGTGGTTCTCTTGCGAAGAGAATTGTTAAAAAGCTAGGTTTTGATAATCATTTTATCAAGGATGCCAGAGGCCAATCAGGTGGCATATGGCTTTTGTGGGATAATGCTCACTGGAAGATTCAAATCACCAGAGACTCTAATCAACTAATTCATATGAAGGTGCTCCCTTCTAATGATCAACCTTGGTTTCTCACCATTGTTTATGGCAGTCCTCATTTTGCTCCTAGACAAGCCCTCTGGGATGATATTCAGGATATTAACTCAGATATTGATGATCCTTGGATGCTTATTGGGGATTTCAATGCTATCCTCAAAGATAATGAAAGACAGGGTCCCCCTGTGTCTAGAACTCAGCTTGTTGAACAAGGTTTTCTTGCTACTATGGAGAACTGCGACCTTTTGGATCTTAGTTATAATGGGGATACCTACTCTTGGGCTAGAGGAAATACTAGAAAGAGGCTGGATCGTGCTATTGGTAACCTAAGTTGGAGACCCAGATTCCCCAATGCTGAAATCACCCACCTACCAAAGTTGAAATCTGATCATTCTCCTCTCTTGTTGTCCTGGGATTATAGAAGAACTAATAATAGGGGTAGGAGACCCTTTAGATTTGAAGCCATTTGGCTTACTCATGACTCTTTCAACAATCTCATGGCAGACAATTGGAGGAACAACTTGAGCAATTTTTCTCTCCAATTCAAAGAATTCCAAGGAGTGTTGAAAGAATGGAACAAATATGTGTTTGGCAACATCTTCTATCAAAAGAAGAATTTGATGAGACAGCTTAGAAATATTGACAATAGACTGAGGCATAGGAGGACTGATCAATTACTAAGCCTTCAACAAACCACTTGGAAAGCCTATGAAGACATTCTAGTGAAAGAAGAAATCTTATGGTATCAAAAATCTAGGGCTAAATGGATTGAATTTGGGGATAAAAATACTAAGTATTTTCATGGAGTGACAACTATTAGAAGGAGGAGAAATCACATCACTACCCTTCAAAATGATCAAGGGGTTTGGCTTGATGATCCTCAGGAAATTGAATCCATTGCTACTAATTATTTCAGAACTCTGTTTTCTATTAATGACCCTTATGTGCCCTATAATTTATCTGGGCAGTTTCCTCAATTGGAAGAATAGGTTATCACTGACCTGTGCAGAGATGTGTCAAATGAGGAAATTGGAAGGACTATCAAGAATATAGGTGCCTTTAAAGCCCCTGGCCCTGATGGTTATCAAGCTATTTTCTACCACAGTCAATGGAACATTATTGGCTCATCTTTTTGTTCGATGATTAAGGATATTTGGGAGAACCCTCACAAGGTCAGAGACATCAATGCTACCTACTTGGCTCTTATCCCTAAGACTGATGATGTGATTAATATGAAGAATTTCAGACCTATAGGCCTTTGCAATGTTGCTTATAAAACAATCACTAAGATGATAACTGCTAGACTCAAAGATTGTCTCCAAAGTTTGATTGGGCCTGCCCAATGTTCCTTTATCCCTAAAAGGAATAGCCATGATAACATTATAATTGCCCAGGAAATTTTTCATTCTATGAGGAGCAAAAGTGGTAAGAAGGGTTGGATGGCTACTAAGATTGATCTTGAAAAAACCTACGATAGGCTTAGGTGGGATTTCATTAATGATACCCTTGAAGATATTGGGTTGCCTGCTAACATCATTCAAATTATTTGGCAGTGCATATCTACTCCCTCAATGCAAGTCTTATGGAATGGAGAAGCCCTTGATATGTTCTCTCCTTCTAGGGGGATTAGACAAGGGGATCCTATCTCCCCTTATCTATTTGTGATGTGCATAGAGAGACTCTTCCAGGCTATTGAGCAGAGTGTTCTTCAAGGGGGTTGGAAGCCTATTCAACTCACCAGGGGGCTCCCCTTATCTCCCATTTGGCCTTTGCTGATGACCTCCTATTTTTTGCTGAAGCTAGTATGGAGCAGGCTCATATTATCCAACAAACTCTCCACAATTTTTGTCTTAGCTCAGGTCAGAAAGTGAGCAATGACAAGACCAGAGTTTTCTTTTCCAAGAATGTTCCTAGACTTTTGAGGGAAGATATTTGTGATGTTATGGGGTTCCACTCCACAGCAGATCTTGGAAAATACCTTGGTGTGCCTATTTTTCATAAGAGGGTGGGTCTCAACACTTTTAATTATGTGTTGGATAAGGTAAAACAAAGACTAAACAGCTGGAAATCTAGGACTATGTCTTTTGCTGGTAGAGCTACTTTGGCTAGGTCTGTGGTGCAAGCTATGCCAACCTATGTCATTCAATCTTGTGTTCTTCCTAGGGGAATTTGTGATGAAATTGATAAGCTTTGTAGAAACTTTATTTGGGGTGATGAACCTAATAACAGGACTGTCCATCTTATTAACTGGGATACTATGTGTAAGCCTAAGAATAATGGTGGTTTAGGGCTGAGATCAACTAGATCAGCCAACACTGCTTTCCTCATGAATGGTCTTTGGAACTTTTGTAGCAATCCAGAGTCTCTTTGGGGATCCATCCTTCGAAGCAAATATAAGTGTGGTTGGAGATCTTTCCCTAAAATTGATGTTAAAAGGAAAGGTTCAAACTATTGGAATGGCCTGGTGAATACTTGGGAAGATTTCAGAAGCAATCTTGTGTGGAATGTTGGGAATGGAGAAGATGTGAGGTTCTGGGAAGATAGCTGGATTCCTAATGTTGGTCCTCTAGCCTCTCACAGTATCACTATGGTTAACAATGAGGATGCAATCCTTCCTATTAGCCATTATATTAGTTATAATGGTGAATGGAATTGGCATTTATTTGAGAACCTGCTACCTATATATGGACATAATTCAGAAGATTGAAACCTATAACCCCTCATCTATTCTTAGCCATGATGATGAATTCAGATGGGGTGGTACCCCTGATGGCAGATTCACCACCAAATCTGCTTACTTAGTGCAAACTAGTCCTATCCCTCATCAGAACAATGCTATTTTCAAACAAGTTTGGAAGTGGAAAGGAAATGAGCGTATCCGTACCTTCCTGTGGAAGCTTGCCCACGAAGTCCTGCTTACTAATGTGGAGCGCTGTAGACGAAACATTGCAACATCTGGTTTGTGTCCAATTTGTGGAGTGGCTGACGAAACCCTTCTCCATAGATTCCGCCATTGCCAATCTAGTATTGCAATTTGGCAAGACCTCAGAAAACCAAATCAGAATAATTTCTTCAGCAACATGAATTGGCTAAATTGGCTATCCAATAACATCAATTACAAAGACTCAAGTACGACAGATTTTACCTGGAGAGTGACATTTGGTGTTGCTCTTGATGTTATTTGGCGAAATCGAAATGATCTGGTGTTTGCCCAGAAAGTTATCCCTACACAGGCTTCAATTATCAGTATTATGAATCATGTGGAATTAATTGAAAAGTGCATTTTGAGGAAAACAAATTTGCAATCACAGATTTTACCTGATTCTGAATCTCTGCATATTAATTGGGAACCTCCTTCTTCTGGTTGCTTCAAATTGAATTGCGATGGATCTGTAAAAGGTAATGGTCATGAAGCAGGGTGTGGTGGCGTTCTCAGAGGTTCTCACGGTGAGTTCATGTTTGCTTTCTCCCAGAAACTCCACGCGTGTGATGCTCTTGAAGCGGAACTTCAAGCTATCTACTATGGTCTGTCGTTAGCGTGGAATAGGGGCTTCAAGAATTTGATTGTTGAGATGGATTCGATGGAGGCTCATGCGCTCCTCACTGATGGTTGCGGTTTGTCTCACCGATTGCACCATGTGGTTACAGAGATCTTGGAGATTGGTGAAGATGACATTCAAGTCAATTGGAATGTTGTTGGAAGAATAAAGAACTCTGTTGCATATAGGCTAGCAAAGGAAAGTCACATTATTGGTGGCAGTTGTGTAATATTTGAAAACATTCCTGGCTTTTTAGCGAATTTGTTTGCTACTGATGGATATGGGCCTGTTGGCCTTATTCCTTTGAATTAATCTCAGTTGGCCTTTGGGCCTCATTTTTCACCAAAAAAAAATCACCGTAAGATATAACAATTCTAATCGAACGGTCAAGATCATTGCTATGACTCGTAATAACTCGTATAAATAGTACTTTTTAATTCACATTTTTTGGTCTAGACTAGGGTATCCACCGCCGAACGCAGTGACTAATCCCCTCGCTAGATTGGAGGCACCTCGAAGGCCAACTGGCCCAGAGATTTAAAGCTGTTCATGCCCAATGCGAGGATCGAACCCTCGACACTTGGTTAAGGGAGGATGAACCCCACCTGCTCAACCACACCCCTGAGTTTTTTAATTCACATTTTAATCCCTCACATTTTAACTCGCTTAAATATTTATTTTTTCACCAAAATTGAAAATTGAAAACGAGGTCGTTTTTCTCTGCGGTAACTATTACGCCGACCGAATGCAACTGCCACCAGTATTTCCTCCTCAACCGCCACCACCATTCCTCTTCTTCCGTCAACGACCACCAATCGGCGCCTTGAACATTCCCGCTCCTACCGGAGACAATGACAAAGGCATGGAGGACGCACCGGGAAGTCGACGAAGAAGAGGAAATGATGGTTCTCGAAGGGTTTAGTGCCAAAAAGGTTTCCTTCGTTTACGACGACTTCCATTGAAATTTCTCCGATTAGGATTTCGTTTTCGATTGTTGGTTGCATTTAATTAGCTTGAATTTAGGGCACAACTACTTTTATAGTGAACATTTTAAAATTAGGATTAAATGTGACAATTTTATCCTTCACATCCTTTAAAAATATAAGAGACTTAAATTTTTAATAATGAAAGTTGAAAACTTGATGCAACCCTTAATTCCGGGTGGTTCATGGTGAATATCCTTCACACAATTTTGTGTTCTAAACAGTTGTTGTCCATTACGTTACATCAATTTGAATCATTTCTCTCTCTCTCTACTTTATTGGCTTACAAAAACTGTAAATGTCGTACAAAAATAATAATTGAAATCAATCTTCGTAGTGAATATTCACCACACACTTTTTCTTGCTTCTCATCTCTTTTTCATTCAATTTGGTTTTTGTTTGCACTTTTGCAAGTTTCCTTGAATAATTCACTAAAAATCTCTCTGGATTTATTCGATTTGGGATATTTGGGTCTTGTAAGTGTCTGGATTTATTGACCCTTTCTTGGGTATCAAGTTTTGATTTTTGTTTTTTTTCCTCTCTCGCTGGATTCCAGGGTTACTCCAAAGTTTGAATCTTTTCTCCATCTTGAGAAATGGGTCTGTTTTTGTTTTTGATTTGAAATTTATAAAAGAAATAAAAAAGGAAAAGATTTGATTGCTGAAAATGACGATTGAAAGACTTGGACATAAGGCAGAAGAGAGAAAAACAAGGAAGAATATAGCAGTTGTTGATGAGAATGTGCCTTTGATACCCAAGACTCAGGAAGAGACTGATGATAGGTTAGATGATTTTAATGGAGCTTCATTTTCTGGGGCTGTGTTCAACTTGTCCACCACAATCATTGGTGCTGGGATAATGGGTTTGCCTGCATGTGTGAAAAAGTTAGGGATGATACCTGGTCTTCTTGCTATAGTCTTAACAGCTTTCTTGACAGAGAAGTCAATTGAGTTCATGATAAGGTTTTCCAGGGCAGGGAATCTTACTTCTTATGGAAGTCTCATGGGTGATGCCTTTGGGAAATATGGAAAAGCTCTTGTAGAGATATGTGTTGTAATCAATAACATTGGTGTTCTGATTGTTTACATGATTATTATTGGTAAAGAAAAGACCATATGTTTATACCTATTCACTTCAAAATTTATTTGGCTAGGCTTAAATTGTTATCATCAGATCAGCAGCTTTAGTTGATTAGCTATTAATCTGTTCTAGGAAGAACTTTTGTTTAACTCAGTTTTGTTTTGTTCATGTTGTAGGCGATGTGATTTCTGGAACATCTTCAAATGGAATTCACCATCCTGGTGTCCTTGAAGGATGGTTTGGTGTTCATTGGTGGACTGGGCGTACATTTGTTCTTGTTCTTTTATCACATGTTGTGCTTGCACCTTTAGTCAGCTTTAAGCGAATTGGTGAGTTTTATTTTCTTGAGTTGATTGATGTAAAAAATAGAAACATATCATTAGTTGTATCACTTAACCAACGTTGGCCTAGTGGTATAAGCTACTCTGGGACATGGAGGTCGACCTGGTGCTCCCAGGTTCAACTCTCGCAGTGACTAGCTCGGTGTTAGTCTCCTAAGCACGAGCGGAGATTAGTCTTTTGTTGAAAGCATTGGGACACTTCGTGGTAGCCAGCAATGGTCCAAACAAGTTGAGTCGCTTATTAAATTACAAATTACCAGCCATAAGTTAGAGAACAATTTTAGAAAGATGATTCAAACACTTGCTTAAACATTTAGGAGTGCCGTGCATAAGTCCTAATTTTTTGTCCACCCTAAGAGGTTCCTAAGACAATTGTTTTCATCTCAAATTACCTATATCTGTCAAAAAAAATCTTAAATTACCTAAAAATATTTGTTTGAGTGTTTCCAGTCGAGTTAAATTAGTATTAATTAGGTTATACACTTGTACTTTTTTTGACAGAGTTTATACAGTTATACTTGGATATCTATTGATGAGTCGAGTGAAATAGAACAGAATTAATTACCATATTGTTTTTCAGATATCTTTTATGATAGTATGGTTGAAAGTTTTCATTTCATTGTTTGGAAATGGGACAGAATGATTGCAAGATCAATAAACAAGTTGAGTCCACCATCCCAAACTAAGTGAAGAAAAAAAGAGTTATTATTAGATGGGAAAGATTTTATTACATTGCATCCTATTTTTAAAAACAAGACAATTACAGCCCCTGTGTGTGCCATCCAACTTTTTCCATCAATCTAATCTTAGTGTGTGTTAGTTGCTAATAGACAAATTAGAAAAATAGTGCGTTGTTTTGTTTCCATATATACTATATTGTGACTTGTGAGTATAAGTATAACCGTGTATGTTTTAGGCACCTAGCCTAACGATAATTATCAAAAGAGGAATTTAACGCAACAAGAATCGGAATAAGAACAAAAATGGGAATCTTTATAGATGATTATGGATACAAATGAGAGAGTAGACTCTCCGCCCCCAGCATAACCCAATATTTTGGCCTAACCCGGTCTCTACTACAACTCAAAGCATGATCCAAGATGATTTCAAAGGGGATGGAAGCCATTATTTATAGGCTTCCCATATAAGGGGATAAAAGGGAATGAGATCTAAAACCCACCAAACTAACAATTAACTACCTAACAGAATATATCTAACTCCCCTAATAACCTAACAAACTAACAACCCTCAACCAACTAATAACAAACTAGTTAATCCCTAACAACAGTGACAACCTATCAGTATGACATATTATACATGTATGTAAGTTTAGGATCACTTAAATGCTTTGATACTTTATAAATCTTGCATTTTGATACAACAAATTAGAATATTAGGTCCTTTATGCAGTATTTTGTGTTCAGGTTGTGACAGGATCATTTGGGAGATCTTAAAATGATGCATTTAGGCTCACATTTTAAAACCTATAATGCATGGGTGGGTACTCCGAAGTAGTTGTCGTAACTCATATACCTATAATTGTACCTATAATTGTTATATATTTGGTATCCATAGTTATTGGGTACACAATTGTCCTTCAAGTACAAACTGGTATTTTTATAAAACCGAGTTGTCTTGCTTTGTTGTTTGGTTTGATATCAAATGAAACAAACTGCTACACCTCCCTTTCAAAATTTGTGTCTAAGTATTTTTTCTTACCTGAGTAAGAACATTCTGAAAATTGTATCTATATTATGATTATGATTTCAATACATACTGTTAATGTTGTTTTTCTATAATACTTGATGTTTATGTTTTTCTATAATTTATCATGCTCACATACCTATACCTTAGTTTTAGATGTTTAGTGGTATGCTGGACATTACCTACATCAATACTGGTATACTAATAACTATGCATATGTAGCGCGCTTTATATCAAATTTACCCGCCTTCTCCGTGATCCTTGCAGATTCATTGAGCTTCACATCTGCATTGTCAGTTGGATTAGCAGTTGTTTTTCTTGTCATTGCTGTGGGAATCTCAATTATCAAGATTATAAGTGGAGGCATTGGGATGCCCAGACTCTTCCCAATCATTACTGATGTAGCCTCAGTTTTAGATCTATTCACAGTAGTTCCTGTGCTGGTGACCGCCTACATTTGTCACTATAATGGTATGTAAATTTTTCAGACAATTGCTGGGAACTCGTTTCCCTTCTTTTAATGTTTTTATGCAGCATAGACTTATCTATTTCTAAGTTGGCTATTGATTTGCATAAAAAAGATTGAGGTATATAGTGTAGTGATTGCAGTATGTGCACTCTTTATTTGCAGTTCACAGCATAGATAATGAACTGGAAGACTCTTCATGGATGCATGGGCTTGTGCGTACTTCCCTTGCTCTATGTTCTTCAGTGTACTTACTGACAAGCTTCTTTGGGTTCCTCCTATTTGGCGAAGGAACTCTTGATGACGTGCTTGCAAATTTTGATACTAATCTTGGAATTCCTTTTAGTTCTGTTCTCAATGACGCTGTTCGGTTTAGCTATGCTGCACATCTTGTGCTTGTATTCCCAGTAGTCTTCTATGCAATGCGGGTCAACATAGATGGTCTATTATTTTCTTCATCAAGACCTTTGGTTCAAGACCACTTCAGATTTGCATCAATTACTATTTTCCTTCTTGCCATTATCTTACTGGCAGCAAATTACATACCCAGCATTTGGGATATTTTCCAGTTCACTGGAGCAACAGCTGCTGTCTGTGTAGGATTCATATTTCCAGCTGCCATCACTCTTAGGTGAGTTTGTCACTGAATTCATTTAGTTCTGTAATGGATTTGGTTTTCTAGCATAGTCTACAAGCATTAGCATACCACTGTAGTCAATATAGTCTATAAAAAGAAATTATGTGGAAGTGTTACAAGTTTTACTAAACAGGATTAAGTAATGGCTTAAGAATTCTCAGATACTTATCATTCCCTTATGTAGCTTATATAACATGCTTTTGCTGATAATTAATTAATTAATTAACTTAACAATTAACATTACATATTTTCTTTTCCTACAGGGATCGATACAACATTGCGACTAAAACAGACAAGATTCTATCTATCCTTATGATAATCCTGGCAGTCTTGTCAAATGCTGTGGCCATATTCAGTAATGCCTATGCCTTGATCAACAATAATAAAACTTAAATGATTTCTTGAAGCTTTCTTTAGTAGTCTACAGTACATGTATCCCTTTTCTTTCAGATGAAAGGAACATAATTTGCTGGATTATTAGCCAACCATATTAAATCAGATATTTTTTTTAGAGGGTCTGATGGGTTGGTTATTAAATAAATAAACAAAGCTTCCATGTGTACAAATATTCTTCAAAAAATGTTTGAAGGCCAACATGTTCAACCTTGTTTGTAATATGCTTTTTGATGATGTAATTGTGGAGGTTGTTGTAGAATGTGCCTCCATTTTCTGGGATTCATTTCCCTCATGAATGCAAAAGAGGTATTTGCTGGCACTATGGATTATGAAAGAATGGTTTGGCTCAAGTATTATCTGCAGGACAAGAAGAAATTGAATTATGGATTTGAAAATGTGTGGCTTGTTAATATTTTTGTTTTTTCAAAATTTTCTTAGGAATAGAATTTTTGGTGCACCTCATAAAAACTTTCAAATCAAATGTATTCATAATATAAATAAATTGTTTAATTTTGTTTTTGTCTGGATATAAATTGTTTCATAGAACACGTAAAACTGTTTTTATGACGTGCTATATTCAACAACTTTGGTTAGGTTTTGAGATTAATCAAATTTTCTAAATGGAATCTATTGAAATATGATACTAAAAAACCTGTTTGAATATTGGTTGTTTGAAATCTCAGTCAGCAAGGATTGAATTGTGTGAAAATTTCAATGGACACAATCCATTCACATATGAAACTCCATTTAAAAATTACAATAGTAAACTGGTTTTGTGAATTTTGATGTATTAATTTTACTTTAGGGAAGTTTGTCCACTCTGCATCAGCTGGTATAATTTACCATTTTGTGCTAAAGAGTCTGCATTTTGGTTTTCTTCCCCAATGTATATGGGTGATGATGATGACAGTCAAGTTGCAAAATTTTGCACAGATTGTTGTGCCCTTATATTTGTGCAGGTTGCTTTGGCATCCCCCCCATCCCCAAGTTATCTTCAGACCATGTTTTATAGCGTCGTCACACACAATAAGGAGGTCCTATAAATGAATAACAAATTGTAAGTGATCCACATATTATTAATTTTGAGGGTAAATATATAAATAGTAATGTTACACTGGAAATATTATAAAATAACACTTATTTTGAGATTTTTTTCCCTTACAGAGTCACAGAGGGAGAGTATGATTGAGGGGGGCTATTTCCCCTAGTTTTTCTGAAAATAATAATTTATTGCTTATGTTTTTTTTAACCAAAAAAATATAGACAATTAATACACTCTTCATAACATAATTTATTAATTTAATATATAGTAAAATCAGGATGCTTACTTTTCTTTGTATTCCAAAGATGCAAGCTTAGATGCTTACTAGTCTTTGTATTCAACAACTTCATGTAAATCACCATTGATTATTATAAGTTTTGTTCCATGGCGACTTGCTAATACATTGTGAATGAGGTAGCACGGCCTATCCCTGATTACAGTTTAAAAGCAGGCATCTGTGGCTTCTTAATAGAACATTGAACCTTGAAGTTCTGTAAATTAAATACGACAACTATAGAAAGTTAGTATACCACTTAACAAAACATATTATTTGAAAGACAAACAGATCGGAATTACCTTCTCATCAAGCAACAACATATCAATACTGGTTATCACATTTGGATTGTTGAATTCGGGAACCCTCCATGTATGCAGAACAGGGACGCTAAGTTTCCAGTCGGTCTTGCCAGGTTGTAGGTCAGAAATTAGGGTATACATTGAAGCCATATATGTGAACACATGAAGGTATAGTATAAACAACAAACACTCGTTTCACCAGTTGAAGGGGTTGAATCGAAAGTAGGTTTTGCCTCACAGGAGCTATTTATAAGGAGGTTTATGCGCTTTGCCACCACATTTGTTGCTTTTTCAATTCCATCTATAATGATAAACTCGATTTTAATTTGACAAATAAACGCCGTTATTTTTTAATTTGATTTCCGCTCTGCAACTTCATGCCTCTTAACATTTTTCATACTCATTCAATTTTCAAGAATTCCATTTGTAGGACAGCTCTTAATTCGAATGGATGGAGATCATTGATATTCTCCATAAAATTCAATCTGTGTTAATGCTACACGCATGCCATGCACAATTTGAATATAAAATGCTAATGACTCTTTATATTCCCCATTCTGAAAACCTACATCCATTGCAGCATAAAGTTGAATGCTAATGTCTCTTTATATTTCCCATGTTAATGCTCCATGTACTCATTCATTACTCCATAAAGTTGAATGCATCTTTATATTCCCCATGTGCCTGGTACATTCGAATTCAACACAAATTTTTTTTGACAAAATTCGACACATAATCAATCCTAATGAATCCTATGATTAATTCCCCATGTGCCTAATGAACCATTCGATTTAATCCTAATGAATTTTGCATTTCGGATTTATCTTCTAGAAATAATTCAGTAATGAATTTTATAAAAAAAACATTACGAATTTATCTCTAAAGATAAATTCATAATGCAAAATTCAATTCTAGATTTATCTTTAGAAGAATATATCTTTAGAAGATAAATCAATGAAAAACGGACTTACTTTGGTGGTTTCAGAATTATGTGATGAATGAAAATGGTTTTGGGTATTTGATGGTTTTGAGGAGGAAAATGGGTAGTTTACTTAATTGTGGAGGTATATGGTCCAACTGTGAGGGTATAAAAATTAGTACCCTTTTTTTTTATCACAGAGTAGCATTTGTCTATCACTATCTAGGGGGGAATTCGGACCCATCTTCCACGCTCTACAGTAGATACTTATATGTAATAGTGGTTTATTGTGAGTTCCGGATTGAGTCCACTCAGTCCAAATGGGATTCGCTTCCAAAGGAATATGGATTTTGTGCGTCAGTTTTTTGTGTAGCAGTCACAAAATAAATGACATCTACACTTCCCTAAATGTACAAAGTTAATAAACATAATATTGCAAGACATTTAATGAACAAACTCTAAATAATGATAGAATTTCATACTCTAAGAAAAAAATGAACAAAATTTTAAATAATTATATCTTTTATGAAATGTGCTTTCCATAGCGTTTTCTTCATGGAGTATTTATTTCAACAATTCCAACATGAGTCTGGTATGTGCCAAATTTAGTGTGCAATAATATCAACAATTCATGTATTAAGATACTACCTTTTTTTTTGTCTTTTAGCAATGAATAATTGATAGTATACGCAGAGAACATTCGGAAAGCGAAAAGTAATGATGCAACAACAATTTTGCAAGGAAGACACGTTATTTGTGAATAATTTGCTGTCCAATAACAACCCCACCCCCAAAAAAGGGGAAATTAAGAACAATGACAAATCCAATGTTTTTTTATTGAAGCATAATAAGCATTCCTGTGAAGACCATATATCAGTAATATGTTTTTGAAAAGGTACTGGTATTAACACAATAAATGGAACAAATGAAAGGAATACTAACCAAATCAAAACAATAGTAGCCCATTAATGGACAGTGATAACATCATCATGAATTTGTCTCACCCTGTCGCAAAATCTCATAGGCAAGTTCATAATTTTGAATACCAATATATTACTCATACTATTTTGTCATCTTTGACAGTACAATTAACTTGACATCTGGTTTTGACATTTTTTCTTCAGAAGAAAACAAAATAACACCAGTATTTGTCATATGAATGCCATAAATACAATAAGAAAAATCCTTTGAATTAGTATTGCGGCTTAAACTTTGAAGCCTTTTTTTCACAAATATGTTGTCTCTGCGCATACTCCCAATCTGCGAGAGAGCACCAACTGTGAGTGAATACATTATTAATTAAAAATATCATGATAAGTTTGGCCATATATATTTCCTAAAAGAAAAGGTGAAGACTGGGAGTGAAGGGTAAACGTACCCCGCAAAGTTAGGCATCTCAACCATTAGTAAAACCCCATACATGCAACTATCAATAGCAAGAGAAAAAGAAACATTAGAGAATCATATAAAAAAACAAAATAGATGAGAAAAATCAAAAGATGTTGAAGTGTCAGACCAAAAAGTAGCCCAACATATCATATAAAAAGAAACTACACTATAGACAAATGCTACTCTGTGATAAAAAAAAGGGTACGAATTTTTATACCCTCACAGTTGGAACATATACCTCCACAATTAAGTAAACTACCCATTTTCCTCCTCAAAACCATCAAATACCCAAAACAATTTTCATTCATCACATAATTCTGAAACCACCAAAGTAAGACCGTTTTTCATTGATTTATCTTCTAAAGATATATTCTTCTAAAGATATATTCTTCTGGGGCATGAGGGGTGCTCAATCCCAAAAATACAACGCAAGCAAATATTGTTGATACAAAGGAGGGCGTTAATCCATGTTAGAGAGTATAATCCATACACAATTACAGAGAAGGAAATCCTCTAACTGAATTCAGTTAGAGCTCAATGAATTGATTTGTTCAATTATGATTTTCAATTACATTATTACAAGTGAGTTTCAGCATTTATACTTTGCTAATAGATTGACCTGCTATAGCAGGTTTGTACATCTGATTACCTATGATTACAGGTTAATGGTATTTGAGATATACAAATATGTATTTACATGTGTATCCTTTAACACGCCCCCACAAACTCAGTAGGATGTGTCAACAACTGTGAGTTTGCTCCTAAGATCTTCAAACCTCTGATTGGGAAGAGCTTTGGTCAATGCATCAGCTCGTTGAGAATGGCCAGGGACATGCTTCACAGTGAGTTGTTTCTGCAGAACTTTTTCTCTGAGAAATAACAAGTCTAGCTCCATGTGCTTGGTGCGAGCATGAAGAACTGGATTGTGAGCTAAGGGAACAGTGCTCAGATTATCACACAACACTATGGGAGTGTTGAAGGGAATGCCAAGTTCGGTGAGAAGAGACTGAATCCACAAAACTTCAGTTGTGGCTAATGCTAAACTTCTATATTCTGCCTCTGTGCTAGACCTGGAGACAATTGGTTGCTTCTTAGCCCACCAAGAGACCAAGTTGTCACCAAGAAATATACAAGCACCTAAGGTGGATCTGCGATCATCAGAATCTGATCCCCAGTCAGCATCACAGAATGCCACTAGAGAAACTGGTGTAGACAGATTTGGTTTAAGAGCAATTCCCTATGAAGAAGTGCCTTTGAGATATCTTAAGATTCGTTTAACAGCTGCCCAGTGAGCTTCTAAAGGATTTGCCATGAATTGACAAACTTTGTTCACAGCAAAGGTTATGTCAAGTCTGGTTATGGTGGCGTATTGCAAGGCACCCACAACAGACCTGTAAAGAGAAGGATCTCAGATCCTGTTTTGCTAAGTCTGCAACTGGGAACCATAGGAGTAGGTAAAGGTTTAACTGCAAGCATATTGGTCTTAGACAGTAAGTCTCTAATATATTTACCTTGAGTGAGATAGAGAGAACCATTTGGTTGAGGCTTAACTTCTATACCAAGAAAGTAGTCAAGTGATCCAAGATCTTTTAAAGAGAATACAGAATTGAGATTTTTGACCAAGGAATTGATGACTTGAGAGTTGTTGCCTGTCACTATGATATCATCTACATATACAAGCATGTAGACAAGGGCTGACTTCTTGTTATAGATGAATAATGAAGGATCACACTTGCTGGAGATGAAGCCAAAACTGATCAGTGTGTCTTTGAGTCTGTTGAACCAAGCCCTTGGGGCCTATTTGAGGCCATAGATGGCCTTCTTGAGCTTGCATACTTGATTAGGATTGGATGACACAAATCCTGGGGGTTTAACCATGTACACTTCTTCTTCAAGGATGCCATTTAGAAAGGCATTATTAACATCAAGTTGTTGAAGTTGCCAGTTTTGTGAGAGAGCAAGAGATAAGACTGTACAGATGGTGACTGGCTTGATGACAGGTTCAAAAGTCTCAGTATAATCAGCACCAAACTGTTGATGAAACCCTTTGGCCACAATGCGAGCCTTGTACTTATTCACTGAGCCATCAGGGTTCTCCTTGACCATAAACACCCATTTACATCCAATGGGAGTTTTGTTAGGTGGTAGATCAACCAAATGCCAAGTCTGATTGGTGAGGAGAGCATTATACTCATCTTGCATAGCAGTAAGCCATTTTGGACTAGACAGAGCTTGTTTGGTGGTGCTAGGTTCAGCATGTGTGAGTAGTAAGGTTGGATGTATTTTTGGGCATACAATGCCTGATTTGGACCTAGTTTGCATAGGGTGAGTATTTTGGTTGATAGCAGGGTCAGGAGAGGGTAAAGGTAATGTAGAGGAGTTGTTCTGACTAGATAAAACTGGTACAGGACTAGGTACAGTGGCTGTAGGAGGTGGATAGGGTACTGTCACTGAAGGTGGAGTTTGAACAGGGGGTGGAGAAGTTGTAGGTGAGAGTGCTGGTGTGCCAGTAGGGTTAGATGTTGGTAGAACAGACGTGTTTTGGGCTATTAGAGGTATTGTAGCAGGAATAGAAGTGTCTGATGTGGTCACTCTAGGTTTAGATGATGACCAATCTGAGTAGGGGAACCGAATTTCATTGAACACAACATCCTTGCAAATGTAAAGTCTGCCATCAGGTGAGAGGCATTTATAGCCTTTGTGAGCAGGAGAATATCCTAGGAATACACACTCTTGTGATCTGAATTGTAATTTATGCTTGTTGTATGGCCGTAAAAGAGGAAAACAAGCACACCCAAATACCCTTAATGAGGTGTAGTCAGGCTTGAGCTTGAACAATTTGACAAATGGAATGTCAAAATTGAGAGATGCTGTGGGAAGTCTGTTGATGAGATATACACTTGTAATGAATGCATGATCCCAAAACTTGAGTGGTAACTTGGCTTGAGCCATCAATGTGAGTCCCAACTCAACTATATGCCTGTGCTTTCTTTCAATAACACCATTCTGGTGGTGAGTGTGTGGGCAGATGAGCCTGTATTCAATACCTGCTTGTTGAAGTAATTGAGAAAATGGGCGAAATTCACCACCCCAGTCAGATTGTACAGCTTCTATTTTATAAGGAAACTGATTTTCTACCAAGGTTTTAAAATGCTGGAATGTAATTAAAGCATCAGATTTCCTTTTGAGCAGGTATATCCAAGTGAAACGTGTGTGGCCCCATAAATCTGTGAAGATTAGTGCAATGGGTGTAGTGTACTCTGTGGTGGATGTGTGTGAAGGCAATCTGTGAGCCTTACCAAGACAACATGATGCACATAAATCAACTGAATCTTTATTAGCACAAGGTATATTGCAATATTTGAGTAAAACTTTTTGGATAGCCAAGCTTGGATGACCAAGTCGGTTATGCCATGTAGAAAATGAGTTATTATGAGCAGATACCAAATTAACAGTAGGTGTAATACAGTGCTCAATAGGAGAGGGTTTAGAAACAGACTGTAGTTGAAGCCCAGCAAATTCATAAAGGCCATCAGGCCCTGTAACCCCCTCTAGCAAGACTTCTTCAGTGTCCTGTGATTTTACCAAACAATAGTCAGGCCAGAATTCAAAGAAGGCATTGTTGTCTCTGCCAAACCTACTCACACTTATCAGATTCTTTGTGATAGAAGGCACATGCAGTAGATTTTTCAGAACCAGTTCCTTATTAGGATTAACAGGTGATTTAAAAGTAGAATTACCTATAGAAGAGACAGACACACCTTGACCATTCCCAATGAAGATCTGGTCAGGACCTTCAAAAGGAGAGAGTTGCTGGATTTGTTGGCCTTGATTGGTTACATGATGTGAGGCTGCAGTGTCTCCATAGTAGTTAGGTGTAGCTGGTGTAGCAGCAGTAAGATAAGCTTGAGGACGCCCTTGAGGAGTTTGAGGTGTGGCAGGGGCTGGAGGAGCATAAGCAATTGGTGTTGGTGAATAAGGTATGAACTGCTGAGGCATTGGTGCTGGCCTAGGATTAAGCATTTGTTGCCAAACCTGTTCATGCCATGCAACAGAGGGATAAGTAGGCCAAATCTGAGGAGCATAGCTTGAATTTGCCAATTGTTGTGGATAGGCAGGAACAGTAGGTGTAGGTGTAGGTGCAGCAGAAGCACCATAGAAACCAGAACCAGAATAACCAGCAGCACTAGAAGGAACATAATCCATACACAACTATAGAGAAGGAAATCCTCTTACTGAATTCAGTTAGAGCTCAATGAATTGATTTGTTCAATTATGATTTTCAATTACATATTACAAGTGAGTTTCAGCATTTATACTTTGCTAATAGATTGACCTGCTATAGCAGGTTTGTACATCTGATTACCTATGATTACAGGTTAATGGTATTTGAGATATACAAATATGTATTTACATGTGTATCCTTTAACAATCCACCAAGAAGAAGCAGAATAACTAGAATTTTTACCTACCTCGTAAACAAACCAACTCCAAGATATACATTTAATATGAGCTACAATTGAGTCCATGTTAACCAAGATATACATTTAATATGAACTACAATTGAGTTATACCGTGCATCATACAGGTTACTTATTCTAGTTATCTTTAACATTGTTTGGACTCATCATCTCACTCTATTTCTCACTCTATTTACTTAATTAATCATCATCCACTATTTAATGTTTATTGGGACTCCTCACAAGAGAGATGATGAAATGATAAAGGGTATTTTGGTAACAAAATAGTTATTACAACAATTTATTTTTATAAAAATCATATTATAAAATTGGATGAGTAAATTTGTCAAAAAGTTCTTTATTATATCCTAAGGAAAGAGTATCGGAGTTTTAAAACTATTGAGGCAAAAGTTTTGCTTGGGCTAATGTTTGCTTAGACTTATAAATTCACTCTGTGCAAGTTAGCTTATCTACTCTCATCCTTCTTAATCTTGGTTTTTTTGATTTGATATACACAAATTCAAATACAACTAATTTCTATCAGTAAAGTACTAAAATACTCTATTTATAGTTGTCTTGGGATAACTTAAATCAAAATAAAATAGTTACTAGTTGTCTTGAGTCTCTAAAAGACTCGATAAATATAAAAAGTATATTTAGAAAAGTTTGGTAAATTGTACATTAAATTTTTAAAAGTACTCCCTCTGGTCCCTATTATAAGAAAATTTTAGGTACATTTTTTTGTCCTAATTATAAGAAAAAGTTACACTTTTCAAAACACATTAATTGCTAAAAAAATTCTTTTATACCCCTATTTAATGTGAGATATAGATTTACTAAAAAGTCACGGGTGTAAAAATTTAATACTAAGAATTAACATCATAAATGTTGACAATTATTCAAATCATCAATGCAAAAATTAACATCAGAAATGTTGACATTTCTGTTGGAATAATATTTCAGTACTAAAATTATGTGTATTTGTCTTTCTCACACAAAAAATAGTTTATATTATAATCTTCATTGTTACTCGTCACCACCCCACCCACTTTTTCTTGCTTCTAATTTTTTCTTTCTTTCCTTCTTCATTTTGTTTCCTGGTAGCACTTATTGCAAGCTTTCTTAAACTCATCCAAAATCTCTCTGAATTTTTTTGGATTCACTGCTTATTTTGCCAAATATATTTGTTTCCTAAATTCTAATCCATATATTGTTTGTGTTTATTGAACTTTTATTAAGTATCAAATTTTGTATTTTCTTTCACTTTCCAAAATTGTTCCAAAGTTTGAATCTTTTCTTCAACTTGAGAAATGGGTGTGTTTGGTTTTTGATAGAGTTGTTAAGTTGATTCAAAATTTTCAAATATAAAAAATAAAAAGCAAAACTTGAAAGCTGAAAATGACTATTGAAAGTCTTTCACCCAAGTCAGAGAAGAAAAAATCTAGGAAGAACAAAGCAATTGTTAGTGAGAATTCACCTTTGATACCAAAGACACAAGAAACTGATGTTGTGTTTGATGATTTTAATGGAGCTTCATTTTCTGGTGCTGTTTTTAACCTATCAACAACAATAATTGGTGCTGGAATTATGGGGTTACCTGCATGTGTAAAAAAGTTAGGGATGGTTCCTGGTCTTATTGCTATAATCTCAACAGCACTATTGACTGAGAAGTCAATTGAGTTCATAATTAGGTTTTCAAAGGCAGGGAAGATTGCTTCTTATGGAAGTCTCATGAAGGATGCCTTTGGGAAATCTGGAAAAGCTCTTTCAGAGATATGTATTGTAATCAATAACATTGGTGTTTTGATTATTTACATGATTATTGTTGGTATAGAGATTATATTCTTATGCCTAGTACTTTTTAATTCATGTTGGTGGACTTTTATTGTTATCATAGGTTTTTGGGTGGCTTCTAAAGTAGGAGATCAACTAAGTTCCTCCTCACTGGTGTACCATCAGTTAAATTTGTAGGATATAGTATAAAATATTATGAATGGTTGAGATTTTATGTTGGTTGATACAATCTCAATCACTCTTAATATTTTATGTTATATCCGAAGGTCAATTTGAGTGGTACACCAGGTGAGGTACTTAGTTAATCTCTTACTCTGCACCTGGTGTTTGATCAAGTACTTAAGGTTTTTATTCAGTTTTGTTTTGTTCATATTTTTTGTAGGTGATGTGATTTCTGGAACATCTTCAAGTGGAATTCATCATTCTGGTATACTTGAAGGATGGTTTGGTGTTCATTGGTGGACTGGCCGTACATTTGTTCTTGTTTTTACTACACTTTTTGTATTTGCACCTTTGGTCAGCTTTAAGAGAATTGGTGAGTGGTCTTTTCTTTCATTAGTTGAAGTAAATACTTTAAAAATGCAAAACATATTGTTCCAAATAGCTTAACCAGCATAAGCTCTTATAACAGGATTCTTAGTTGTTTCACTTATTTATTTGCACACTACTTAAAATACAGGCTTGTAAGTTGTGAATTTATAGCAATTTATGAGTGTATGACACCTCAATGACATGACATAGTAGGCATGTATCACAGCTTTAGGATCGTCCTATTGCTTTGATACTTTATACAATGATAATTTTGTGCTATCTAATTAATCCTTTGAAAAATATTTTGTGTTCAAGTTATGTTGCGGGATCGTAGGAAAGTTCTTATAATGATATATTTTGGCTCGTCTTTTGAAAATTTTACAAGTCTGTCCTGTTGTTGTTGTTGCAGATTCATTGAGATTTACATCCGCATTATCAGTTGGACTAGCCGTTGTGTTTCTCATCATTGCCGTGGGAATCTCCATTGTCAAGATTATGAGTGGAGGCATAGGGATGCCGAGACTCTTCCCAATCATTACCGATGCAGCCTCGGTTTTTGAACTCTTCACCGCAGTTCCCGTTCTTGTGACTGCCTATATCTGCCACAGCAATAGTAATAACAATTTTTCATGCCTTTGTTCTGAACTCATTTCCCATGTTTAAAGGATCTGGATCCTCTGCTGCATGCAACACGTGCTACGCCAGCGTGGACTGTCTGATCTAGAGAGAGAACACTTCTCTCTCTTAATCTGACGGTCCACACTGGTGCAGCACGGTTTCCGCGTCCTTCTTTAATGTTTTTATGCAGAACAGATTTATTTAACTCTAAGTTGGTTATTGATTTGCATGAAAAATGTTGAGGCCTTTTCTAACAACTCTTGCTTCATGAATATATTGTCTTATGGTGGTATAATATGCAATCTTTATTTGCAGTTCACAGCATAAATAATGAACTCAAGGACTCCTCACAAATGCATGGTGTTGTACACTCTTCCCTTGCTCTATGCTCTTCAGTGTACTTACTGACAAGCTTCTTTGGGTTCCTCCTATTTGGTGAAGGAACTCTTGATGACGTGCTTGCCAATTTCGATACTGATCTCGGAATACCTTTTGGTTCTGTGCTCAATGATGCTGTTCGTATTAGCTATGCTGCGCATCTTGTGTTTGTATTTCCAGTTGTCTTCTACGCGCTACGAGTCAACACAGATGGTCTCATATTTTCTTCATCGAGGCCATTGGTTTTAAATAACTTCAGATTTGCATCAGTTACTTTTGTCCTTGTTTGCATTATCTTCTTGGGGGCAAATTTCATACCTAGCATTTGGGACATTTTCCAATTCACTGGAGCAACAGCTGCTGTTTGTGTAGCATTCATATTTCCAGCTGCCATCACTCTTAGGTGAGTTTAGTCACTGAATTCTTTTAGTTCAGTGATGGATTTGGTTTTCTATAATGGGTTTTCAGTTTTCTTTAGATATGCATCCCTAGTGGGAGAGAAGAAAAAAATTAATAGAAAAATATATTTGATTGATTTAGTTGATTGTAGGATTTTAAACTTCAACTTACAGAGAGGAAATAACTAGCCAAAAAAGATGGCATTTGTTGGGAATTCAATAGTGAGTGGTTAGTCCCACATCGTCTAGGAATGAACTAAATAAAGGATATATAAGAGAAATGACCCATATACCCAATGCCTTAAGGTTCTGGGTGGAGATGTGGTGTCCAAGTCACTTGGTAGTCTTAGTCATTAGCTCGTTGTTGCTCCCCTCCCCCGAACTCCCCAACAAGTGCTATTAGAGCCATGGTTCGGCAGGAAGTGGATCCTTGTATGGATCAAATTCAAGGGTGAGTGGTTAGTCTCACATCGTCTAAGGATGAATGATATATAAGAGAAGACTTCCCAACAACATTAATGTACTCATTTTGCTGATAAATATTTTAGAATTTGGGCTTAGGCTCAAACTCAACTCCAGCCTTATACTCACTTGTATCTCTTATCAGTGTGGGGGTTTCAACTCACTCCAAAAGAATTTGGGCTTAGAGCGTAACTCAACCCTGTAAAATTGACTTAGTAGGTGATAACTTGCAAGTTTTATAAGAACTACATATATGCCATATCTTTAGTCAATGTAGGAGTCTCAACATATATCCCATTAAAATTTGAGTTTAGGGCTAACTCAACTCTAAAAAACTGACTTGTAAGGTGAGATTATCATATTTCTAACCAAACTCTCAACACACCATATCATGCTCAGGACTAGACATCTGAAATGCGGGCTAATGCGAGTCGAATAATAGGAATCCCAACAAACATTAAATTTGAATTGTCAGAATCCCTGAAATAAAAAACTGCACACAATGCTGGTATTTGCATTGTGCCTTTGTCTTCTACAAGCATGCCATAATCATCTACAAAATGCAATTATGTGAACATGCAAATGCTTTACTAAATAGGGGTTATCATTTCCTTATGTAGTTATATAAAAGGTTTTCTGTTTTATGCTTGTGCTGATAATTAATAAACCCAACAGTCATCATTAAGCATTTTCTTTTATTATTACAGGGATCGATACAACATAGCAACTAAATCAGACAAAATCCTATCTATCTTCATGATAGTCCTAGCAGTCTTGTCAAATGCTGTGGCTATATACAGTGATGCCTATGCCTTGATCAAGAAGAATAAAACTTCAATGATTTCTTGAAACTTTCTCTAATAGCCCACAGTATAGGTATGTCCATAATTTCAGATGAAAGGAACAGAGTTTGCAGGGTTACTTCCAACTGAATAAAATCAATTTCTTTAATCTGATAGCTTGTTTATTATAATGTAAACAAAGCTAGCTAGTTAGTTTATACCAGTATTCTTCAAATGTATATAAGGGCTTGTATTTGTATATGCTCTTTGCTTATGTAATTATAGAGGCTTTTGTTAAATGTGTCTCATGAATGTAAGATAAGACTTTGTTGGCCATTGTATGTGTGTGATTACTGGCTAAAGGATTGAAGGGACACCCCATGAATTATGAAAGAATGGTTCTGTTCAAGCATTGAGAACCAGGCAAAAACTTAGAGACTTTTTTGTTTCTAAGTAGTGTTGGAAATTCAAGTGTGAGTACCTAGTCTCATATCGACTAAGAATGAGCTTAATGAAGGATATATAAGAGAGGTTACCCATTTACCCAAAACCTTAATTTAGAGATTGGCAATGGTGCTGATTTGGAGATATATTGTTTGTTAGTAATTTTTCCCTTCTTTTGATCTTCCTAGAAATAAAACATTTTGGGCACTTAATGGAGTATGAGCTGGCAAGACGGATTACTCGGGCTGTATCGGGTTTGGGATTTTTGAATTGAGCCAAAAAAAACCCAAAAGAATAAGGGCAATGCGGGCTGCAAGCTTTTCAAGCCTGCCAAGTCGTTTGTAACTAAACATTTTCAGATATATGTTTTATAAAATAGTTGTGTTATTTGAACACTAGTAGGAACACATATGTTGACAACTTTTTAACTCTTTTAAGGCACTTCACACAAATGGTTAATAAAGTTTTGGGTTTGATTAATCACAACTCATTAACCATCTATTGAGTTTCATTGATCACGAATTTAAACCTAATTAACCACAATTCCAATATGTTTAAGGTTTAAATATGTATTTAGTCCCTGCAAATGTCTCTGTTTTTCGATTTAGTCCCTGCAAAATAATTTTTTTTAAATACGTACCTACAAAATAAACTTTTTAAATACGTCCCTGCAAAATAGCTTTTTTTTTAAATACGTCCCTATAAAATAACCTTTTTTTTTAAATACGTCCCTGCAAAATATCACAATTTTTTTTTTTGTTGGGACGTATTTCAAAAAAAATGTTATTTTGCAGGGACGTATTTAAAAAAAAAGTTATTTTGCAGGGACGTATTTAAAATTCCAACTTTCGGAAGGGCATATTCAAAAAAAGGTTATTTTGCAGGGACGTATTTAAAAAAAAATTGCAGGGACTAAATCGAAAAACAGGGACATTTGCAGGGACTAAATACATATTTAAACCTATGTTTAAATATGTATGTAGTTGAACACAGTGATAGAATATTTCTTATTTCTCTTTTAAGTTAGGTCTTGCCAAATTTCAAGGTGTTTAAATATGTACGTAGTTGAACACCGTGATAGAATATTCCTAATTTCAAGGTGTTTAAATATGTATGTAGTTGACCACTGCTGCATTTTTACTTTTTTATTTTTGTAATGAAATCAGTTTGCTTCTAGAAGTTGTTGTGGATAGAATTTAGTCCTAGGATTCGCATATTTCAAATGATTGTACAATCATTAGCTGTCAATACTATTTCTAGCTGTGTTTTGCTATATATAGCAGCAGCTCAATTGAATGAAGCAATCAATATTCAAACAATACAATTTCTCTTACCTCATTAAACCCTAGATCTTCCCTTAGCTCTCTTCCATCGTGCAGCATTCTCTTCATTGCAGCACCTGGTTTGAGCTTGAGAGTTAATGGTTCTTCAGTGAACCCTATCCCTCTTGATTTCCTTGCAACAGTTGGTATTTAGAGCTTCTTTCCTGCTCCCCACCGTGGTAACTCGTTCTCAATCCATTGCTGATTTGGAAAGGAAGATAAAAGAATAACAGCAAGAAGTAAATGGCAGAATTGACAGATTAAACACTCAAATAAATGAAAGTATGCAAGAGCTCAGAACTCTTATAAGGGGTCAGACGCCTCCATTAGTGACACAAGCAAATCCACCTCCTGCCAGAAATCACAATCATTATTCTACTAGAATATCTAGGGTAGAATTTCCTAAATTCGATGGCAAGAATGTTAAAAACTAGTTATATAAATGCACTCAATTTTTTTCCCTTGATGAAACTCCTCCTTAAAATAGAGTTCGTTTAGCATCTATTCATTTTGAGGGCTTGACTTTACAATGGCATTTAAATTATATGCGTCAAAAGTTTGATATTTATCCTACTTGGAATCAATATGTGGTGAATGTCACTACTAGGTTTGGTGATCCTTATGAAGATCCTTTAATTGATCTTGTGCAAATCAAGCAAGGCCCTAAGTTACAAGACTATATAGACCAATTTGAGCTTGCTTTGACCCAAGTAAACCTTATCCCAGAACACTCCCTCGACATTTTCCTTGCTGGTTTAGAACAATCAACCCAAATGCATGTGAGAATGTTCGATCCCACCGCCATAGCCCAAACCTCACACTTAGTCCATTTGTTTGAAGCCTCTAAACCTCCTAAACCCCAAACACGTTTCACTAAACCATTTCACTAAACCATTTATTCCCACAAAAAAAACCTCACAACACATTGGCTCTTCTTCCAGTACACTTAACCTATCTCAAAACACATCCCTCCCACCAATAATGCCCAAAACACCTAGACTTTACTCAGTTGCAGAGCAAGCAAATAGAAGAGCCAAGGGCCTCTGTATGTTTTGTGATGAACCCTTGACACCTAGCTAGTCATCAACTAAAACACAAACGCTCTCAAATGTTTCTGTTTAACTTAGTAATGAGGAGGAGGATCCACCCACAGAAATACCTACTGAAACACCTACTGACCAACCAGAAACACCCACCCCTGACCCAAAAACCCCACAACTATCCTTATTTGATAGTGGAAGTGCCTCCTATGAATATCACCGGTAGAGGAGGCCATCAACTCATCGCTCCTTACATTTTGTAGGAACTTCAAATGGTCTCAGCAAACTAATTTTACTTCTGATGTCTTAGTGCTTCCTTTAGGATCTTATGATCTAATTTTGGGGATACAATGGCTTCGTTCTTTGGGCCCTATTCTTTGGGATTTTGATAAGCTACAAATGGAGTTTTCTATGCATGGGAGGAAATATGTACTTCGAGGAGCACAAACTCCACAAGTGAAGCTGGTTAATAACAAATCTTTTGCTAAAGTAGTACAACAAGGAGCTGAGATGTGTTTTATGAGCCTAGATCAGTTAGAGCCTAACTTCTTCATGCTTACTTGCAAAATGTTACATGTCAGTGAGGTAACTCCACAAATCCCTGATGCTATTTCTTCTTTGTTGGCTCAATATAATGATATTTTTGAGGAACCATCAACTCTACCTCCATCTAGGGTTGGTTTTGATTATAAAATTCCATTGAAAGGTAGCTCTACCCCTTTTAATATGCGCCCCTACAGATATTCTATAATACAAAAGGATATGGTTGATAAATTGGTTCATGATTGCTCGATCAAAGGGTCATACAGCATAGTAACAACCCTTATGCTTCACCTACTGTTTTGGTTAGAAAGAAAAATGGTTCTTGGAGACTTTGTGTGAATTATAGAAGGCTCAATGCTAATACCATTAAAGATAGGTTTCCTATCCCACTTATTGAAGATTTGATGGATGAATTAGGGGGTGCGTCAATCTTTTCTAAGCTTGACTTAAGGCCAGGCTACCATCAGGTGAGAATGGCTAGTGGGGAAGAGTACAAAACAACATAGTAACAGCCCTTGTAATGCCTTTTGGGCTTACAAATGCCCCTGATACTTTCCAATCCTTGATGAATCATGTATTTGAACCTTTTCTTAAGGAAATTTGTTATTGTGTTTTTTGATGATATACTAATCCATAGCAAATCCCTCATTGATCACATCACTCACCTCACATTGACTTTCCAAACACTTCTTAACAATGCCCTGTACCTGAACAAACCTAAGTGCACTTTTGCTACTAATAAGGTGGAGTACTTAGGTCACTTCATTACTATTGATGGTGTTTCAACAGATCCTGCCAAAATTCAAGCCATTACTTCTTGGCAGATTCCTAGCACTATTAAACAATTGAGGGGATTTCTTGGTCTTGCTAGGCACTATAGAAGGTTTATTAGAGATTTTGGGAAGTTTGCTAGACCCTTAACCGACTTATTGAAGAAAGACTATTTTATAAGGACAAATTCTGCCACTGCTGCTTTCTATGCTTTACAGAATGCACTCAGTTCTGCCCCTGTTCTTCAACTACTAGATTTTTCTAAACCCTTTGTTGTTGAGACAGATGCCTCTGGTATAGGTATAGGTGATGTCCTTATACAAAATAAACATAATATTGCTTACATTAGCAATTCTTTGGGGACCTAAACAACAAGCAATGTCTATATATGAGAGAGAGCTATTGGCTATAGTCTATGCTATACAAAAATGGGGCGCTTACCTCTCTCATGCTCCTTTTGTGATCAAAACTGACCAGAAGAGTATCAAACATATCTTAGAGCAAAGATTAAACACTCCTTTTCAACATGTGTGGGTCTCTGAACTTATGGGATTTGATTTTGAAATCCATTACAAGGAGGGTATTTCAAACAAGCTCTGCTAATGCACTTTCTAGAAAAGATGGAGCTGAGTTACTGACATTAACTATCAACTCTACTTCTGGTGGTCTTTTGGATGCTATTAAGCAATCTTGGCACAATGATTCTCAAGTAGAGAAGCTCATTGATGACCTCACTGCATCACCTTTATCTCATCCTAAATTTACATGGTTCAATGAGGAGTTAAGAAGAAAGGGTAAGCTGGTATTGGGTTCTGATCCTAATATAAAAAAAAAATCTGTTTTGCACTGGCTACATGACTTTGCCCTTGGTGGTCACTCAGGCAGAGATGCCACTCTTGCTAGAATTAAGTCTCTTTTTTTATCGGAAAGGTATGCACAAAGACGTGCATAGCTATATTCGCAACTGCCAAGTCTTCCAGCAGTACAAATATGACTCTGCAGCATCCCTTGGCTTGTTACAGCCACTGCCAATACCAAATAAAATATGGGAGGATATAAGCATGGACTTTGTTGAAGGTTTTCCAAATTCTTTTGGTAAACAAGTTATTTGGGTTATAGTTGATAGATTGAACAAGTATGCTCACTTTATCCTACTGTCCCACCCTTACACAGCTCTAGAGTTGGCCCAAATGTTCCTTGATCATATGTTCAAACTTCATGGCATTCCATCTTCAATTACCACAGATAGAGACTACATTTTTATCAGTGAATTTTGTAATGAGCTCTTCAAGCTACAAGGTGTACTTTTACAGAAATCTACAACTTACCATCCACAAACAGATGGACAAACTGAGATTGTTAACAAGTGCCTAGAAACTTATTTGAGGTGTATGTGTTCTGAGAAACCTTCTAATTGGTCCAAATGGCTCTCTTTGGCAGAATGGTGGTATAATACTAACTACCACAATGCTTCTAAATTTTGTTTATGAACAACCCCCTCCTATTCATTTACCATACCTACCAGGGGAATCTACTTCTGTCACTATGGATGGATCTCTAACAACAAGGGAGGTGTTAAAGCTCTTAAAATTCTATCTGTTAAGAGCTCAGAACAAAATGCAGCAGCAGGCTAATAAGCATAGGTCTGATAGGGTGTTCTCCATTGGTGATTTTGTGTGTCTGAAGCTTCAACTCTATAGGAAGAACAGTCTCAAGCACCATCGCTATCACAAGCTTCTTCCTAAGTATTTTGGTCCTTACAAAATACTAGATCGTATTGGAACTACTGCTTATAACTTGGACTTGCCTAATACTGTTGAACTTCACCCTGTTTTTCATGTACTCAATTGAAGTTCTGTCCTAATCCATCTGAGATTATTGTGGTTCCTATTTCTGCTGCTCACTCGCAGAACTCTGCTACTTTGGTGCCTGAAGCTATACTAGACAAAAAGATGGTTAAGAGAGATCGTATTGCTGCTACAAAAGTGCTGATTCAATGGAAGGATTGCCCACCAGATCAGGCCACTTGGGAATTCTACCATGATTTCATCAAGAGGTTTCCAAATTTCCACCCTTGAGGACAAGGGTTTGCTTGGAGGGGGTATTGTGACAGATATTCCTTATTCCTCTTTTAAGTTAGGGTAAATTGATTGCATTTTTACTTTTTACTTTGTAATGAAATCAGCTTGCTTCTAGAAGCTGCCGTGGATAGAATTGTACAATCATTAGCTGTCAGTACTATTTCTAGTTGTGTTTTGCTATATATAGCAGCAGCTCAATTGAATGAAGTAATCAATATTCAAACAATACAATTCCTCTTACCTCATTAAACCCTAGATCTTTCCTTAGCTCTCTTCCATCGTGCAACATTCTTTTCATTGCAGCACCTGGTTTGAGCTTGAGAGTTAACGGTTCTTCAATGAACCCTAGCCCTCTTGATTTCCCTGCAACAAACGCCTGAAAATCATGGTCTAATACCATTTAAATTTGTGATTATGAAGTTCATTTAATAGGTAATGAGTTGCAACATAACTACATTAACCACTTTAAAAGTTAAAAATTGTCGATTTTAAGTGCCCATAACTAGTGTAAGAATAATATTTTTGTTATATAATATATTAATAACTTGTCAATTTATTCAGATAAATTGTACAATACAATATTTTCCCAAATCTACATCTCCTATGCTGCTTGCCGCTGGAGGCGGGAAATGAGATTTTTTTTCCGGCAGCCTTCCCAAAAAACTTCGTTTCGTATTCGCGTTGTGCAAGTGTTTGTGGTTGACGTGTCGCTGTCTTCCAATTTTTGCCTATTTGCTTGGCTATTTCTTTTTCCTAATTTTTGCCTTTCATGAGTTCATCTCTTTATCTCTCCTTCTATACAACCACCGTTTCCCCTTCTCCTAACACCTCCTTTCTCCACAACGCCGTATCACTCTTCAACACCGCCATAACCTCCCATTGCATTATCGTCGTCTCCATTTCCTTCTGTTTCCTGTCGACATCCTCAATGGCATCCTCTTCATCTATATGCTTATTCAATTCTTGAGAGATAGAGGGATAGCAACATTCAGAGGCGACATGAGAGAAGGAGAGGGATTTGTGAGACGTTGGTAGGAACACGGAGGAGGGAGACTAATGAATGGAAGCTTTGGGTTTCAAACCATGTTTCCCCATAGTTCCAACATGATCGTACTGCTGCTGGGATCCTGGATTCCGTGTTGTTCACCTACGTCAACGACGGTTCTGGTGGCGGTGAACGAATGTATGGGTGGTGATTGTTGCTGGTTCACAGTGGAGATTGAAGGTGGTGGTGAGTTAGTCATCCCTTTCTCTCCTCATTTTATATCTTCATTTCTACTTTGATCTTTTGATTCTCTTGCTTTTCAATCTCTTTTGGGGTTTAGTTTCTACTTTCTTCTATTGTTTGATTTTTTTATTTTTTTTTCTGGTGTTTACTCTTTCTGTTGATTTCAACCTCTTTTGCATGCTAGGTATGAACATCGCTTCCAGTTTTTCGTTGTTTTAGGAACTCGGTTTATACCACATCGGCCCTGTGGATGGTCATAACATCGAAGATTTGGTCTCCATTTTTGAAAAAGTGGAAGGAATGCCAGCCCAGGTCCAGGTTTAATTCATATTGTGACTGAAAAAGGAATGAGATCATATCCCCCAGCTGAAAAAATGCATGGTGAGCAAGTGATTTTTCTCAATCTTAACAAAATCATGATGATCAATTCATAAGGGTACTTATAATTTCTCACACTTTCAGGTGTTGTCAAGTTTGATGCAAAAACAGGGCACCAATTCAAACCAAAACCCTCTATTCTAAATGAAGGCAAAGAATTGAACCGCTTCCAACAAGGTTTTGTTCTTCCCTCTTCAGAAAAATTATTTCCACACCTGGTAGATAACAAAGCACCTAGAGCTAGAACTACGAAATTATTCAGAAGCAGAAGTTGGAAAGCAAGTCTCATGAAGGACCCATCTTCAAGTTGGTTTGACCAGGAAGAATTAATTGGGTTCGAAAAAGACTACAATGTAAGAGCTGAGGCATTTCAAAGGAAGACGTATACACTAAATTATAATGCCAATGCGTCAGGTTATCATGGACTGGTTATGGGAAATTTGAGAGAAGTTCTTGTGTTGAGGTGCTCAACATGAAATCCTCCATGGATTTGGATATTGATGGAGACTGTGACATATCTCCAGTAAGAAAGGAAAAGAAAGATCTAGGAAGTTCAAATTTACTGGCGAACCGTGAGGTATGCTTCTATTGTTCACTTTCCTTCATTTGTTTCTTTGATACTTATTGGTATTATTCCTGCGTTGATGGCCAAATATCTACTTTATCCTATTGATAATGTTTTTAATCGTCTATATAGATGATTAGTTTTGGTGTTTTTGCTTAACCACGTTACTGATGCAAGTAGAATGTATATATTAATACTATTACCAAAATCGTTGTTGTATTGAAAATTCAGGCAGTGATTCTTTATGTTGTTTTGCATGGCAGGTTTCTGCAAAGAAGTACAAAGATGTTGGCCTGAACACAACGCAATCTGATGAAGAAAAACAATTGGAATGGTCATAAGAATTTAAGATGCTGCAAAGAGAGATTATTGAACTCTTGCATGCTTGTAATGTTTCGTTGGTCCACAGAATTTACTTTTTCCTTCTATTCAAAGGCGATCCAGTAGATTCTATCTATATGGAAGTAGAGCTTAGAAGGTTGTCCTATCTCAAGCAAACTTTTTCCCAAGGGAATCAAACTGTGGAAGATGGACGAACCCTTACCCCAGAATCAAGGTAAGATTTTGTTAAAAGTTTTTATGAATTTCAATTTAACTATAAGTTCACATTGTGTGTAACAATAAAACTTATAATGCATTTCCTTTACAAACAACAAGAGATATCTTCGAAAAGAGAGACAGATGTTGAGCAAGCAAATGCAGAAGAAGTTGTTAAGCAACCAAATTAATTTTCTATTTCCTTTTGTTTTATTATGCAGATAGGTAAAGGGAGAATTCTAAGAGAAGGCAACAGAGTTGCTATTTTGGGATATGGTTGAATGGTTCAATAATAATGCCAACAAGCTGCATAAATGTTTAAAACATAAGGAATTTATGTGACAGTTGCTGATGCAAGGTTTTGCAAACCTTTGGATACTGGTCTCATTAAACTACTACTTAAAGAGCATGAAATTCTTATCTGTTGACTTTTCAATATCTTATTTTTTTCTTTCCCTTACGAGTCCCAAACCTATTCATATTGAAGTCTGTTATTGATGGCAGGAAGGAAGGACATATGGTGCCAGCAGTGGTAAAAGAATCCAAAGACAAGTAAGCGCATTCTTTTATGTTGTGCCCTTTTTATTGATGCTACAGGTTCAAGCGACATATTAAGGTAATAGACAAAACAAGTTCTACCACCTCTGTATTGTTTAATTGTTGGGGGTCCTCTTTGGGGAATATTTTCAAAGGATTTATTTGGTGTAATCGATCAATTTTTTACTTACATCAATTTGTGGTCGCAAAAATAACATGACACTTTTTTTTTGATAAGAAAAAGATCATGTCTATTGGTAAAAAAGATGGGAGGAGTATTAGATGTACTCCAACCCAATACAAGAGAGTCAACTATAGATCATTACAACCAATAATACAAGAAAAAGGAGAAATCCACCACTCTGAAATAGATGCATCTCTAATGAGACAACCCCAAGAAATATGCTTGATCTTATTTATATCCATTTTGTGCATCATAACCTACTACTTTCTCCATATGCAAAGCAGGTTGATTGATGAGCCTCTTAAAAGTGTTTTTTGTTTTTGTTTTTTTGTTGTTGTGAATCTTTACTGAACATTTTCTGCATTAAAAAGCGTTTTTTAGTAGACAAAAAAAAATTTTCAAGCGTTTGTCACAATATATAAAGGTGGTATGTGACTTCCTTAGCATATGTTAATGGCTATGTTAAAGGGTAGTGAAGGTATGCTATTATATTGCTTTTGTATTAATTATTATTGAACCAATTAAAGTCCTTTTTTATCCTGTGAATGTGCTGAAAACTTAGGTATGCATCTATTTGTTTTTTATTTTTTTATGATTGGCTTCTCATTTTTATTGTGTCTTTATCATCTTCTAATGTTAATTGTTTCCTTGGTATTCCAGATTTCAATTTACTGAGATGACTACAAATAATGTCTCTATGCTACTTAGCTTTGGAGGACCAATAGGCATAAGCATGAGGTCTCCAGAAAAGTTGTGTACTCTTGATATAATTGTATACAGGAAACCATTAAAATTATTGATTTTTCTGTTCAGAAGTTGTATATTGATTTTTTTTGTTCAGAAATTGTATATTGATTTAAATGATGTATTGATTTCTAAGTGTAATTTGTTACTTTATTATACTGTCATGTTGATGCTACTGCCACTCCTTCCCGTTGTGAAAGGGGGGAGATCTTACACGCAATTTTGTTATTTAGTAACATCAATAGTGTATCTTTGGCACACAGTTGGATTTTGAGATGGTAGTCAAGACACTGTCTGATACCACAACTTTTCCCTACCCCACTTTCCTCTAATCAGACGGCCAGATGGTCACTATTACAGAAGTATGTAATACATAGCACCACCCTACTTTCACCAAAAGGCAAGTTCTCACTATTACAGATACTTAAAGTTCAAACATAAACAAAATCATTATGGTTATTAGGATTGTGAAATTAGCCAATGTGATATTTTCTAATTTTTCAAACATAAAGTGATATTGAGAACGATCTTCACATTGTGTACATTTTTTCTAATTTTTTTAGGATTTACGGTTTATAAGAGTAACTTCTCTCTTTCGTGTTTGGTAACATTCATCATTACTAAGAGTTGTTTCTTTGTCTTGCAATATATAATATGCGATAGATACTTACTCCTACGGGAATTTAAATTACATTTACAATAGAACCCCATTATATTTTTTCAACTTTGAAATATGTGCTTCTATTTTATTGGTGGTTTTCATCCAACATTGCATGATACCCACATGTTTCGCTTTCTATTCCCGTTGTCTTCTTTATTTTCGTAATTTCGCACAAACGAGTATTAGAAGCATACTAAAATTGGTGCATATATTTTTATCTTTAGTTTAGCATTTATTTCTGCGGAAACTTCAGCCACATTTGCCGTAGAACCTACATCATCTTCTTTCAAATTTGTATAGATGTTTCTATCTTATTTGTTATTTTCATCAAACTCTGCATGAATATGAATTATGATATTAAAATTCTTTACACTTTTTATTATTATCTATGGAAGTTTAATTTAAATGTGTTTGTTGATATTCTTTTTTAATTTTATGATCATCTTATTTAATTTATAGTATAATTTAATTTTTATTCATGGGAACTTCAGCCACATTTACAATAGAACCTCTCATTATATTCTTTCAACTTTGTATAGGGACTTCTATTTTATTGGTGATTATCATCCAAGCCTGCATGATACTCACGTGTTTCACTTTATATTTTTGTTGTCTTCTTTGTTTTGGTCATTTCGCACCAACGAGTATTTGAAGCATACTTAAATTGATTTTTATATTTTTATATTTCTTTAGCATTTACTCCCGTGGGAACTTTACCCACATTTATAATAAAAACCGCATCTTCTTCTTTTCAACTTTGTAAATTTGCTTCTATTTTATTGATGATTTTCATTCAACCCTGCATGAATATGGATTATGTTAATAAATTTCAGTAGACTTTTTATTTTCATTATCTATGGATTATTTAGCATCATCTTCTTTCAATTATACTAAAGTTCATGTAGGAGTAAATGTTGCAACGCGGTACTCGAATATAAAAGAAAGATAAAAATATAATTATCAATTTGTGTTAAATTTCTATTTGTAATGCTTTTTATTTTATTGATGGTTTTAATCAAATCTTGCATGAGTGTTCAATTTCAATGTTTTTGTTAATGTTTTTTTATTTATAATCTTCTTATTTAAATTATAGTTATAATTTAATTTTTGTATGTTCACAATGATTAGATTGTATATTTTACAAACCAACACCGTTGGCTCAATGACATAAACTATTCTGGGAGACGGGAGTCGACATGATGCTCCAAGATTCGATTCCTGCAGTTGACAAATTCGGTGTTGGTCAGTACAAAATTTGCTCATCTGCATGAGTAGATATTAGTCTAAAACTATATTTTAGACAAACCAAATTTAGTCGACCTCATGCAAAACGGGAACTTCAGCTACATTTTCACAATAGAACTCCTTATCGTATTCTTTTAACTTTGTATACGAGTTTCTATTTTATTGGTAGTTTTCATCCAACCATGCATGATACCCACATGTTTCACTATCTATTTGTGTTTTCTTCTTTGTTTTGATAATTTCGCACTAATTGGTACTAGAAGCATACTTAAATTGGTGTTTAGTTTTAAATAAAACTCTGCATGATATACGTGTTTCACTTTCTAATTGTGTTGTCTCCTTTTCTCTTTAATTATGAGTTAAGATTTTATATATAAATCTGATGAATGAAGATAGTGCTATAAAAGTTTTTAGACTTTTTCTTCTAATTATTTATGGATGTTCAATTTCACGTCTTTGATAATGTTCATTTTTAATTTTACAATCATCTTATCTAATTTATAGTTATAATTTAATTTTTTCACGGGAACTTCATCCACATTTACAATAGAACTCCCCATAATATTCTTTCACTTTGTGTAGCTTCTTCTATTTTATTGGTGGTTTTCATCCAACCTTCCATGATACTGAGGTATTTCACTTTCTATTTGCGCTTTCTTCTTTATTTTGATAATTTCGCACCAACGAGTATTAGATGCATACTTAAATTGGTGTTTTTTTAAAAAAAATTCCTTTATATTCGAAAACCGCGTTGTAGCATTTAGTATCACGGGAACGTGCAACGTTTACTCCCGCGGGAACTTCAACCACATTTACAATTGAACACCCCATAATATTCTTTTAACTTTATATAGTTGCATCTATTTTATTGGTGGTTTTCATTTAACCCTGCATGATACTCACGTGTTTCACTTGCTCATTGTGTTGTCTTCTTTTCACTTTATATAGCCACGTTTGGAAGATGTTCAATTTAAATGTTTTTGTTAATGTTCCTTTTCAAATTTATAATCTTCTTATTTAATTTATAGTTATAATATAATTTTAACTCACCGTTATTAGATTTTATATTTTGCAAACTAACAACATTGGCCCAATGGCATAGGCTACCATTGGACACAGGGGTCGACTCGATGCTCCCGAGCTCGATTCCCACAGTGGACAAGCTTGGTATTGGCCAAACCGAAATTTGCTCCAAAACACGATGATATATTAATCTTTCGTTAAAAGTGTCGGGACAGTCTCGAATAGCCAACGATAGTCCAAACTAAAGAAAACTATATTTTACACAAAACAGATTTAGCCGTCCCCGTGCATCGCACGGGTATTAGGGCTAGTATGTATATACGGGACTCACAAACAATATTAATAAATAAGTGGTAAGTAAAACATTTGGCCAAAATATTAATCAACTTACATCAAAACACTCTTATTTAGTACTCACTCCCATCCTAATTATAAGAGAATTTTGATTAAATTCTTTTCTCTTGTTTATAAGAAAAAGTTACAACTTCAAGTTACAACTTCCAATATGTATTTTGTCTTAAAAAAACTTTCAATGCATATTTATTGTTTTAATTTTTTTTGTCTTTTTAATATTAATAACTAGGTATATTTAATGTCTCTATTTTTTTTTAAACCAAGGTATTTCCTGCGTGCACAACTGCATAGACTAGTCCCGATCCCGAGGTACTGAGATCCTTCTCATCATGTATTTTTCTATACGTATCTGCTAGGGATCGAACTCTTAACCAATTGGTTAAGGGGCGAGGTATAATGTCTCAAATTTTTTCATAAAAGTATATATGGAAAAACTTTCAAAAAGTCAAAATAATAAATAAAATTATTGATTTTATAAAATTCTTTATGACGACCATATATACCAATAACATCCATAAAAACCGCTTAAAGAGGTAAAGGCAAAATTCTCCCATATGGTTCCACTTTCGGTCCTAGTTCATCATTCATTCAATTCAAACGGTTCCACCTTTTTCCTCTTTCAGCTTTCATAAAAACAAAAACAAAAAAAATGGTCCTACAAAATTGCATCTTTTGATTGCATGCACTCACTGCCACTCTTTTCTCATCCACAAACTTTAGAGATAGAAAGAGAAAGAGAACCACTTGCCTTTGTTTGTGAGAATCCAACATCATCTTCGCCATAGTCATAGGTGGTTTGTTATTATTATTATTATTATTATTATTATTATTATGACTCTTCAAACTCTTATGTTGTGTTGTGTTATGTTCCCCACATTCTTCGCTTTCTTTCTCTTCACAAAACAAACTTTTTCTCTCTCCAAACACCATTTCAATGTCTCTTACCATCAAACTACAACTAGCTTCTCACATTAACATCAACCATGCAAACAAGTTAACCTTAAACAACAACAAAAATTGTTGTTCATATTACAATACAACAAAGATTTTTCTTAAACCTAGTTACAAAACAAACCTATTAACCATCAACAAGTGTAAAGTAGTGAAGAGAAGAATGCAAGGGAATTTCATGATCAAAAGCTCTTTGATTGAGCCTGATGGAGGGGAATTAGTGGATCTTGTTGTGCCAGAGAATTTAAGAGATTCTAAGTTACATGAAGTTGAGTCATTTCCTAAGGTAAATTTAACAAAGATTGATTTTGAATGGGTGCATGTGATAGGAGAAGGTTGGGCTAGTCCTTTAAAAGGGTTTATGAGGGAAAATGAATATCTTCAAAGTTTGCATTTTAATTCACTTAGGTTGAAAGATGGTTCTTTTGTGAATATGTCACTTCCTATTGTTTTGGCTATTGATGATGAAACTAAGGAAAGAATTGGTTCTTCTTCTAATGTTGGATTGGTTGGCCCTGATGGTGATTATGTTGGTATTCTTAGAAGGTTAGTTGTGTAAATTGTCTTCCTTTGCCATTAATTTTTTTGGTTATTTGATGTTTCCTAGTTGATTTATTATTCAATTGTTACAAGGTTTTAATCGCGTCGCAATCTTTAGGGTATGTTTGGGAGGAGTTTTTGCGAGGGGAAGAGAGAGGAGGCCTTGAAAAGATTAGTTTATATTTTAATATGTATTTGATGTTTTAAAAAGTTAAAGGCAAAATTACACCAGATGACCTTTAAGTTATTTATTTGTAACAAGTTGGCCCTTTAAGTTTTTTTTGTAACAAATAGGCCCTTTTAGTGATTACTCTAGCTTATGTATTTTGATGTAATGCTATTTTATATATTGTGATTACTCTAGCTTATGTATTTTGATGCAACCTAGCATATTTTGGTGTATTTTGATGTAATCAACGATATGACATTTTACTAAAAGGGCCAACGGTGTCAACGTTAGGTAACTTAAAGGGCTTATTTGTTACAAAAAAAAACTTAAAGGGCCAACTTGTTACAAATAAATAACTTAAAGGTCCCTTGGTGTAATTTTGCCAAAGTTAAAAGAACAAGTTGATATATATATATATATATATATATATATATATATATATATATATTGGTGAGCAAACAACTTGATATATATCAATATAACATTTGTAATCACACTTAATTTATGCTTGGAGACATTTCATAGCTTCCTCAATTCTAAATTGAAAAATATGCCCTCCCATCCCAAAACCCCCCTCCCAAACATACCCTTAATAATATAAAGAATCGCGGTTAAATGTGGCTGATACAGCCTCAACATGGCCATGACGACTATCAAAAACCTTGATGCCGGTCGCGGTCGTGGACTTTTTTAAAAATGTTGACTGCAAGTGTAAAAAGGACCACTTTTTGTTATTAGGAGTGTCTACATTTGAATCCCAAATGAGAATTTAGTAATTGTACCATCTGCTAGAAATCCCATTTTGTAATTGACCAAATTTTACATTAATTCTTTTACATGTTAATTAATAAGCCTCTTAAGTAAGTGAGTGGCATTGTGTTGCAGAGTTATTTCCCAAGCTTGAACTTGTTCATGAACAAAATTAATATCATTTGAGGATGTTTGGTTTTGTGAAGCTCCAAAAGTAGATATTAGTCTCCAATTACTACCAAATTATCTCACACACAACGTACACGTAGGTAGTTAACTTATGAAATGATTTCAAATGGTCATGAGATAAGTTGGTAGGTTTCATATTAGAATGAAAACCAGTATCTAGTGTCCATTCTCTAGAGACATGTATCTGAATTTTGAAGGGTCTTACCGGATAGGGCAACAATGCTTTCGGAATTTCCACAACTTGAGCAAGAGTGGAGCTGGTTATACAGCTCCTTATCCAATTTTGTATAAGAGAAACCTAACATAGTTTGGATAATATTATTATTGGCTATGGCAGGAATTTAAACATTTTTGGATGCTATACTATTTTCTGGTTTAGAGGGTATTAGATTATGAGAGACCTCTGTGTTGACAAGCTATGAAGCACCGACACGGACACGACATAGACACGCAAACAACAGTTTTAATTCAAAAAGTACAAGTAGTTGAAGTGTTTGTATCAGTGTCCCACATGATATGTGTTAGACACCAGACACGTCTTCATCCGGAAGTGTCGGTACTACAGAGCTGACGAGGGAAAAGTAAAGAGGATGGGGTGGAATTTGTAACAATCTTGTCAACATAGCAGGTTGGTTAGAATGGGAATACGAGAGGTTATATGTTTGGGGAGGGCAGATAGAAAGGTAGGCAACTATTGAGTTAGGTTTTGGGGCCATTAAGGTCTTTTTCTTTCTCTTCTTTCAGTTGTTTTTCAGCTTAATCTCTATTTTAAGGAGCTAGACTCCATTGCATGTTTTTGTTCTGTGACTTTATACAGCTAAAAAACTTCAAATGAAGGCTGAGTGAAAGATAAAGTAAACAATCCTATGAACTATTGACCAATCATATAAATTGCAAGTTTTGGTTCACACATCTTGTAAATTTTTCGCGCGTGCCTTCAATTTTCAGTCCTCTATTTTGCTTCAATTAGAAGACATGAAATCATTTTGATATGTTATTTTGAAAACATTATTGAATTGCACTAGCTATCTAAATCAATTGCTGTCACAATGTCTCTTAACTTTCATTAACCATTAAACTCCTTGACAGTATTGAAATCTACAAGCATAACAAAGAAGAAAGAATAGCTAGAACATGGGGAACAACTGCACCAGGATTACCATATGTTGAGGAAGTCATTACCCCATCTGGAAATTGGCTTATTGGAGGAGATTTAGAAGTGCTAAAACCTATCAAATATAATGATGGTCTTGATAACTACAGGCTCTCTCCCAAACAACTTCGCGAAGAATTCGATAGGCGTAAGGCCGATGCGGTTTTCGCCTTTCAGTTAAGAAATCCTGTTCATAATGGTCATGCCTTGTTAATGAATGATACTCGTCAGCGCCTTTTGGACATGGGTTACAAAAATCCAATTTTACTTCTTCACCCTCTTGGAGGTTTCACAAAGGTTGATGATGTTCCCTTAGATGTCAGGATGGAGCAACATAGCAAGGTAATTTTCATTGTTCTTCTCGAATTTGAATCATGTGTAGTCACCAATTCGGTGCAGTTGCGTAGTCAGTAAATCTGGACTGTTAAATATTGATCGGACGAACTAGATTTTTAAGTTTAAAAAATAAGACACAAATATTTGCTGATTGCATGATTTAGATCGTCCGATCAAGATTAGATGGTTCAGATTTGCTGACTGCATGACTATACCAATAGTCGACTGCACTAAATCTAGATCCAATCTTCTCGCGTGGCATCGAGTAATAATAATGTGCATGTTCGTAAAGCAAAATATGTTCCGAAACGACCTTAGAAGTTAGGAGTGATTTTGAACTATCATTCAATTTCAGCTCTCTATTCATTTGTACTTGTCCTATTCATTGAGTTTTATTTCTAAATGTAAGAATTCTTCTTTTTCCTAGGTTCTAGAAGATGGAGTTCTTGATCCTGAGACTACCATAGTTGCGATATTTCCGTCACCAATGCATTATGCAGGTCCAACTGAAGTACAATGGCATGCCAAGGCACGGATAAATGCAGGTGCTAACTTCTATATTGTTGGTCGCGATCCTGCTGGAATGGCTCACCCAACTGAGAAAAGGGATTTGTATGATCCCGATCACGGGAAAAAGGTGCTCAGCATGGCTCCTGGTCTTGAGAAACTAAACATTTTGCCATTCAGGGTAAGTAGTAGTAGTTTTACTCTCACACATGGCTATAGTATAGGCTCTTACTCCTTAATGAAATATGTTGTTTCAATCTACGAAGCATGGACACTGACACGAACACTGGAAGTGTCGGTACTACAAAGGTTTCAATAATATCTTTTCGACAATGCTCTCGTCCGTATTTTGTACAATGTATAAACCAGATCAACTTTTTGATGATGCATACCGTGTCTGGTATTGTTTGAGATGAGAAATGACATAATCTCCTTGTTCATTAGTACACAAAATTACTTTGTTATCCTAAACTTATGCTGATAAATAATGTTTCATTTTGTGATTATTTATAGCACTCTTATGCTAGATGATAAGAGTTACCTTGTTTGCATTTTAAACTACAGGTTGCAGCTTATGACAATAAGGAAAATAAGATGGCATTCTTTGATCCTAGTCGTTCTAAAGATTTCCTCTTTATATCTGGTACCAAGGTATTTGATTCCTTATCATTAAGTAATGTGTTTCAGATTCCATTCACCTAAAATTTGGACTTTGTCATGAATAACAAATTTATTATCACATAACTATATAGTTCATGTTAGGCTACAATGGCATATCATGTTCTTGCTTCTTGCTTGAAGTTGGCTATAACTTAAAACAAAAGTTATCATGTTTGTGAGTTGGAACATGGAACTACTAAAGTAAAGTGTGTATTCGGGTCCTGTACAGTTGCCATTTGGCGCAGTCGTGCATTCAGCAGATCTGGACCGTCCAATCTTAATCGGACGGTCACGGTCTAGGTTTTTAACTTTAAAAAACAGATATAAAACATATAGATAAAATCTAGAGTGTTCGATTAAGAATAGACGGTCCAGATTTGCTGTATGCACAACCGCGCTGAATGGCAACTGCAGAGGATCCGGATCCAAATTTTCTAAATTTATCTACATGATTAAAGTATGTAAAATGAAAAATATTGAAAATATGTTAGTTCCTTTTGATCATGTTTGTTTGGTGATTTATCTTTCCAGATGCGAGCTTATGCGAAAAGTGGAGAGAATCCACCAGATGGATTTATGTGCCCAAGTGGATGGAAAGTTCTTGTCAAGTATTATGAAAGTTTACAAGTTGAAGAGGCATCACAACAACCTGTGCTATCTACTTAGACATAAACTAGAACTAGAAGTTTTACATTAATTGATTCGAAAAACAAGGGTGTTACAGTTTCAGGGAGTGCCAATTTTTTCGCATGGTCTTCCAGCTTCATTATCAAGAATTCAGTAATGCGCAAGCAAGCATATTTGTTTGAATTTTTTTGTAACATATTGAAATTGAAATATGTTTCTTTTCCTTATCACAAGTTACTATGATTAAAGAATTTGTTGTGTTGGATCAGCAGATGAAATCCTCTAGCTAGTATGAGTTTTTCTGAGATATGGATTTGGTGCAGTTAGTTATCTCTTTATCTTTCTAATTGTAGTTTCTCTCTATTTTTTTTCTTAACAAAATGAATGAATGAATGGTTGAGAATTGAGAGTGTGAAAGATATAAATATTGTGAATAAGGAAATAAGGAAGTTGTAAATAGTAGATTTATTATTATATGTATTCGGCCCAGACCCGTTAGGTTTTCACATAGGATAGTCTATTTAAACTCATTAGTGTTTGTACTCGAGAAAAAGGGATATAATAATAAGACGAATTACAGCTGCTCTGTAGTCGCAGACGTAGGCAAAGATTGGCCGAACTGCGTGATCAATATCACGTCTCATATTTCTGACAAATATAATGATGGTAGAATGGGTGAAGTGACTGCAGTGAATTCAGGTCTGCCTGACTATTGAAGTGTGTATCATTCTTGTCTGCTTCTGTGCTCGCAAAGCATCTACTCAGATATTTGACATATCTCGTGATTCTTTTAAAGATGATATTTTGGATTTATATTTTTCAAGTAGAGCAATAAGAATCTTTTGCACTATTCTTTCATCGAAAAAATTCTTACCAAGAATTCGTACCTATTTTAGCAATGTCTAATGGTATGTCGCTATAGCCTTTAATAGTTTATGAATTCTTCATACTTTGTATTTCAAATTCTCTAATCAAGTTAAGCGCTTGCACTTGATATTTTGATTTGAGATAGTCTCAAATGTCTTTACCATACTTCAATTTATTGATTCTTGTGAGTATTAGTTTAGAAACTGCAGAAAAATGACAAGTTTTAGCTTTTGCCTATCTTGTCTTCCTTTCTTTGTGATTTTCTTCAACTAACTCATAGTAGGATTTTTGGGTGAATTAAAGAACTTAATAGTGTTCTTTCACGACCTCTCAAAGATTCAGTTTTTCAAGATGAACTATCGTCCTTACAAAGCATGTTTCATACTCTTCACCATAGAAAATAGGTGGTGCAATTGGTTAGAACAATTTATCTCCTATTATGATTTTCTCTCAACGTACTCACATGTCTTTTCAGGATAAAAGCTCTATGATATTTTTGACCGTAAGAGAATAAATATATGATATTTTGAATATGATATTATTACGATATTATCGATTATGATCGGATACCAAAAGTAATAGATTTATCGGTGTGCTCTCCTCAAGAGATTTACATTGCATGTCCAAGTCTAGATTCGAACCCAAGACTTTGATTAAGTTGGAAGAGTTTCCTACTATCTCATCAAGTGCTCTTGGTATGCTTCGAATATTTTGCCATCATTGGCGATCAAAGAGACTTGGGTCGTTCTGATTGGCCATGTTGTGTGAGATGGAAAAATAAAAAGAATGACGCTGTGAAGCTTATAGATTTTCGGGGGATGCTGGATACCTTACGACCCAAGGACGTCATATTAAACCTTGGGATGACCCCAGGCAGTACATAAAGTTTCAGTCCATTGCACATTTCAGAGGGCATCTTCTATGGGATGACATGCTGGACATGTGCTTATACCTTACCTGACATCCCTATTGAGCCCTTTGGTGGGTCACGTCTAGCTGCCAGGACCATTGTGGAGAATGGTTGTACTACATCTGCCTGGTTCAGACTTTGCTCAACAGTGCTATTAGGCCAGTCAGTTGGGAGAGCTACCTCCCATGGTACTTAGAGGTGTCGATTCCCGCCTCACCTCTAAGTACCATGCGATAAATGAGGTAATACCCAATTTAGTCCCTGACTTTTCAAAAATGTTCAGTTTGGTCCCTGACTTTTCAATATGTCAATTTAGTCCTCAACATTTGCAAATGTGTGTCAATTTGGTCCTTCTGTCAACCATGGTTAGTTACAAAGTTGATGTAGCAAATGTCAGGGACCAAATTGACACTACCAAAAAATAAAAAATCTTTGTCAACATGCCACGTCACACAAATTTTGGGGACTAATTTGATACTTTTTAAATAAAAAAAATAGTTTGTTATGATGACCAAATTGATACTAAGTTATATAAGTCAGGGACCAAATTGATACTAAGTTACATAAGTCAGGGACCTAATTGATACTAAATTACATATATCAGAGACCTAATTGATATCTAGTAAAAAAATCAATGACCAAAGTGCTACTATTTATTTTAAGTCATATATGGTATTGTTTCAACATTCAACCTTGTTTTTGATTTTATTTCTACATTCAACCATGCATAATTACATTAAAACGGAAACTTCAAATTGAGCAAAATAACGTGCATTACATAAACTTTCCAAATAAATAACACAAAGTGCAATTACATAAACTTTCCAAATAAACAACACAAAGTGCAATTATATATTTTAAGTCATATATGGTAATTGCACTTTGTGTTGTTTATTTGGAAAGTTTATGTAATGCATGTTATTTTGCTAAATTTGAAGTTTTCGTTTTAATGTAATATATGTATGGTTGAATGTAGAAATTGAATCATAAACAGGGTTGAATGTTGAAACAATAACATATATGACTTAAAAAAAGTAGTAGCACTTTGGTCATTGATTTTTTTTACAAGATATCAATTAGATCCCTGACTTATGTAACTTAGTATCAATTTGGTCATCGTAACAAACTATATTTTTTAAAAAGTATCAATTTAGTCCCCAACATTTGTGTGACGTGGCATGCTGACATGGATTTTTTATTTTTTTGGTAGTGTCAATTAGGTCCCTGACATTTGCCACATCTGCTTTGTAACTAACCATAGTTGACGGAAGGACCAAATTGACACACATTTGTAAATGTTGAAGACTAAATTGACATATGTGAAAAGTCAGGGACCAAATTGGACATTTTTGAAAAGTCAGGGACTAAATTGGGTATTACCTCTGCGATAAATGTATCATATCAGCATAGTGAGGCAGGGAATTGACACCTCTAAGTACCATATTTTGACATTATCCCATAGACTCTAGAGGATAGACTCCAATCTGCTGCTGCACGTATCGGGGAGGCCATGACATCCAACGACATTCCACCTCATGTATATCAGCTTCTTTCGAGAGCTTTATCGGATTTGGAGCTTGGCCATTGATGTATTTTATTATCGGATTTTGTACTCGTTATTTTGGTATATTATAGTATTTTTCGTATTTTGTACTCGTTTATTTTTCATATTATGTACTCGTTTATATGTTATCGTTACCCGCTCATATTCTGTACTCAAATATAAAATAAATTAAATAAATAAATAAGTTAAAAAATAAAACAAATTTTTTTTTCCGGAATTATCTAAAAAAGTATTTTCGGAAAACATTTAAAAATAGCTTCCGGAATTATCTTTGTTTACGAATTTCGGAACTCATTTTGTGCTTCCGGATTTATGTATATTAGGTAATTCTGGAAAAATGAAAAAATTGTGTTCCGAAAATACCTTTTGAATGATAATTCTAGAAATTTTAAAATTTCAATATCCAGTTAAATTTTGGCGAAATTTAGAGGAGTACTTTGGGGTTATTTCGAAAAATGGGGGTATAGAGTCCAATGGGGGTAATAAAAAAAATCCTTATGATTTTCTCTCAACTCACATGTCTTTTTTAGGATAAAAGCTCTATGATATTTTTGATTGTAAAAGAATAAACATATGATAATTTGAATATGATATTATGGAATATGATCCGATACCAAAAGTAATAATTTTTTTGGTATGCTCTCCTTCAATAGATTTCACACTGCATGCCCAAAGTTGGATTCGATGATTAAGCTAGAAGAGATATGTAGCATCTGATCAAGTGCTATTGGTACCAAAAATACTACATACTAATAGATATGAAATTCCTTATCCCACTTAAATAGAAAAACTAGGAAACAAACCTATAAATAAGGAAATCAATCCTAGAAAATAGTCTAAAATAGCAAACTAAGCCTATGAGATAATGTCAAGATATGTAGATTTTTTTGAAGATTCTAATAATTCTCCTAAGAGATAGTTTAGGAAAATAAAATTGGAAACAAAAAGTAGTTATATTAGGATACTTTTTTTAAATTTGGTAATATATATTACTTTTTTTACGGGATAAATATATTACATTTGTTCATGAGTTCGATCCATAGTCGGTGCGTATGGATAAACATTTGTTAGGAGAGTTCAACCCCTTAAATGGACCTCCGATACCTTGGGGGATTAGTCTCCACAGTGTGGCATACATTGGTTTACCAAATAAATAAATATATTACATTAAATACTATATGATCTGTACCTTGAAGTCGCCTGTAGAGGTGGTCAAGGGACAGGTCGTCTGATGCTGTAGAACAAGGATGACCTGAACACGCACGCGCGCGCGCGCGCGCGGGGGGGGGGGGGGGGGGGGTGTGTACCAGAAAGGACACTCCGACGCCCAAGTCAGCTATGTCGAGCTATAATGGTATCTAGTGAATATTCGAATGAATTGCGTACCTGACACCTGGTGACTGATCTTATTTATAGTGGTTAGTCTGGATCGTTGATACTGGATAGCCCAGTTGCGCTGAGGGCCCAATAGACAGTTGGGCTAATCATTCTGCTGTTGGGCTGGATGACCACCTATGGATTGGGCCTGACGACTGGCCCAGTCCAGAACAGTTGCCCCCCAAGCCAAGGTCGATCACTGAGCGGGCGTAGGCTTGATTAGCAGTTCTGATGGTCGTGCCCCCAGTTTACTATTTGTGAATATTTTTCAGTGATTGGGATCGTAACGGATCATTTGATAACTGAGGGGTGGTCGTCAGAAACTTCATTTCTTCTTCAAAAACTTTTTCTCTGGGGCGATCACTCAGCCCACTGGGGCGACCACTCACTCGCGGACGGACACCCTCTAGGGCGACCACCTCCATACGGTGAGCAATTCTTTTGGGCAACCAACCTGCATGGTGAGCGACCTCTTAGGAGAGTACCTCCTTTCGATGGGGAACTCCTTTGGAAGGAGAGAGACGGACGACCACGTGACTCGGACGCGATCATCTTCCTCCGGCGACGATCTTCCTTGAGGTGAGCGACCCAAAGCCATCCACGCGAGATCCAGATTTCTAGCGTTCTCACTTGGGCGATCTTATTCACAACTTTTGATCTACTCACGCACACCCACAGGCGATCATTCCATCTAAGGGGCGATCTACGCTTGTTTCACGGAGTGTACGATTCGACCATCACGTTCTCGCGATTTTGTGCGATTTGCTCTTGCGAGCGAGCTTAACTTCCGGTGGATTCTTCTCGGGCGCTCACTCTTTTCTCCAGCGACCAATCTTACGGGCGAACACTCTCCAGATCCGACCACAACCTTTGCGCAATTTGTCTCGTTCGTGGGCGACCAGATCGTTTCGCCGATTGGTGACCTCCTCCTTGGTGTGAGACGTGCTTTTGGTATTTTTCTTTCCTCTTGTTCTTGTATTATTCTTTTGCTTGCGTGGTGAGCCTGGTAGGATCTGAATAACTTAGTGATTTGGTTTTTGATTTTCAAGGTTTCATCGTGACCTTCTCTCTTTGTGATCTGGTGGTTTGATCTAGCTCTCAAGGTATGCTACCTTGATTTTGTTGTTATTAACTTGTCAAGATTTAGCCCGTGTGCTCTTAATTGTAACTCTTCATTCTGTTGTCCTCCTGTGAGCCTGATTATGGTCTTCGCGGATGCTGGATAGTACAGCGGTAATAGGGGCCCAATAATCAGTTGGACAGATCATCCCCCTGTTGGGATGGACGACCACTAATGGATTGGGCCTGGACTGGCCCAGTCCAGAATAGTTTCCCCCCAAGCCAAGGTCGATCGTTGATACCCAAGAGACGCATTTAACGTGCTATGAGCCATTACGTCGTTACGGCTTCGGTGTACGTTCCGAAAATTTTCAATATTATTTGTGTCATTACTTCTCAAAAATTCCCCCTGGAGCGATCATGTTTCCCTCTTGGGCGATCGATCACTTCCTTTCTTTCTATAGACGATCACTTCATGTCTGGGACGACCACTACTGGGGCCTCATCTTGGGTGACCATCCTTCTTTGGACGAGCTACCCTTCTTGGGCGACCACCCTCTTTGGATGACCACCCCTCTTGGGCGACCACTCCTCTCGGACGAGGGCTCTTCTTGGGCGACCTCTCATCTGGCGGCTGTTGCACCCCAATTTTGTCCGACATTTTATTTCTTTTAATTCCTTTTTAAATGAAAGAGCTAGAATCATATCACAATCTCTAGGCGACAAAAATCACATGGAGTTATCACTTTGAAAGTCTTGTACATACATTTTAAGGGGGATGAGTTACCAACAAATGTAGAAGAGTCCAATGCAATAGAAAAGACATGCTAGTGATGGTTTGTTTGTAATCATCATCCATGAAGTTCAAGATGTTGAAGGAAAACACCACACTAATCTATACGCACACCTCATATTTAAAGGAGAGAAAAACTAAGCATGTAAAGGAAAATAGAAATCCAAGATGGGGTTAAAGGTTTCAATTCATTTTGGAAGAACCCTCACTAGTGATAGGCTTCATTTTGAAGTTCAAAGTGCCTCCTCAAAGTTTACAAATTGAGAACAATAAAATAAAAATACCCAAAATTCCAGCTACTTTACGTGGGCAATATCTCTCTCTCCTCAGACTTTGTTTCGACGATCCGTACGGTGAAAGTGAAGATATATGTCTCACAAACTTTCTATCTAAAAATGAAGGCGATCCAACGGTTAACGAATTCGAAATCGCACTTTTAAAGGGACAGATTTGAGAAAAATACCCAAAACTGCAGCTGCTTGCGAAGGCAATATCTCTCTCCTCAGACCTCGTTTCGACGATCCGAACGGTGAAATTGAAGATATATGTCTCACGAACTTGCTATCCAAAAATGAAGGCGATCCAACGGTTAACGAATCCGAGTTCACACTTTTACGGTGGCCTGTTTGAGAAAAATGGGAATTGCTTTCTGTAAATGGGATTTGTGTTCTCTATCTTGTTTTTGCCCCAAATTGCTTGGGAGAAGCAAGAGTCATCTAACATTTGGCTATAAAAGAGGTTGAGATGCAAAGACTAGAGGAGGGGATTTGGTGAACTAAGTGATCTTTTGGACTAAGCCTTTGCTGTTCATTTCACTATGAGTCTGTCTTTGATTATATTGCACGCTTTGAGTGAGTCGGCTTTTCGGTTCTCAAAGCGGTTTTTTTGCAAAATACGGCTTTAGAGGGTCAAAATAAACCAGTCGGGAGCCCGGTTCGCAGTTGACCTGGACAGACTTCTCGGTCCACTTCGACATTCGTTGTGTTAAGGTTAGTTTTGTATTTATTTTTTTAATGTACATATTTATTTATTTATTTTATTTATTGTTTATTTATTTATTATTTATTTATTTATTTACATGTGTATATATCTATTTATTTATGTATGTATGTATATAGTTGGTTATTTAATTTTTAGTCTACTCTTTATTAATTTTTAGTTTTGTCATTTTAATGTACGAATTATTTTCTTTGTCAAATTTCCAAAAAACCGAATAGGGGATTAAGTCGACTGTACGGTCGGGTTAGTCAACTTTTTAGGACCATAAATGAACCGTTACGGATCAGGTCTTGAAATCCCTATTTGAAAGAAACAAACTAAAAAAATACAAACACATCCCTCTCTTTCAAATAAATAAAACCATTTTTCAGAATAGGGGATTAAGTCGACTGTACAGTCGGGTTAGTCAACTTTTTGGGGCCACAAATGAACCGTTACGGATCAGATCCCGAAATCCCTATTTAAAAACAAACAATCCCTAAATAAAAAATATCAAACAAACAAATATTTTCTACCAAGAACTACGTGTGATTTGATTCTCCTACCAGGAGATACATAGGAGTAGAGGGCGGCCGACCTCTGTCAATTGCACTAATAAAAAAAACCTTTTTTGTCTTTTTTCTAAATAAATAATAATCCAAAAATACCAAGTCTATCTCTCTAAATTTCTTTATCAAAATAAAAGGGGTAAAATAAACATTTTGAAAATTAACATTTTTTTCCTACAACTAATTAGCAGGTAACCTTCCTTAAGAAGGATGCCGTGGGGTGCTAATACCTTCCCCATGCATAACCGACTCCCGAACCCTAATCTGGTCTCAAGGACCCTTATCCAAATCAAATGGATTTTCCAATGTTTGCCCTTAAACTAAACTTTGGTGGCGGCTTCATCTTTTGAACCTTCGAGGAATCCTCTCCCGGATTTTTCGGTCGCTACAACTGGCGACTTCACTGGGGACAATTTAGAGAGTCGGGCCTAACCTAATTAGTTGTAGGATTTGTTTAATTTTTACCCTTCCTTTTTGTCTTTTATTTCTTATTACATGTGATATATTTTATATGATGTAAACCCTAGGGTAGAAGACAATATTTTTGTATTTGTGTTTGTTTGCTTTGCAGCTTGGTGTATATCTACATTTTGCTCATACACACACTCCACTTTCACACAGCACACACGTGAGAAATAGTCCTATGTACCCGGACTGGAGCATAACCTAAGTTAGAACGAGACCGCGTAGTAATGGCCTTCTGGATGTACGTCCAGCTCGGTGGTTACGAAGGTCTCACCTAGGGTTTGGTCCCTTTTGAGGGTGCTATCACTTCTAATAGCTTGCCTATTGTTGCGATTAGCATCCTTGACTGGGGTCGTTGGCTCTAGGAACCTTATTTAGGACTTTGTAGAGCTACCCTTGAAAGGTTCACTCAGTAGAAAAACCTTAGACTCATTCCTAAAGGAACCCTTCTAGGACACAGAGGAGCTTAATAATGTTGCATGCAAAAAACACTAATACATTTCTCCCATTTTATTGAAAAAATCCAAAAAATAATATTTTATTTTTGCAAGCATATCTCATGCATTCTTATTTTTCTTTTTCTTTGCATATCATAAAACAAAAAAACATTTCATTTTGCATGCATTTCAATGACTGCCGGGGAATTATAAAACATTTTTATAAGAAAGGTGGATACTAGTATATAAACATGCATTTGAAAGTCAACCACCAGAATCATACTTTACTCTTCAAATAAAAGTTTACAATTCCCCGACGCGTTAATAGAACCATAATTCGCATTTCATACACATTCATCCATTCAAGTACACATGCATCTGGTTTCCCTTTTCCAAAAAAACAAACAAAAAATATTAAAAATTATGTCAAACATCATGCATTCTTTTCTTTCCATGCATTAAAAAAAATCAATGTGAGTGTCATGCATTTTATTTCCTCGCATAAAAAAAAAGCATTTTTAGTATAAGCATCCCATCTATCATGCACCACCATTCGTCCATCCATACATCGTGTCCCTCATGTTATCATCCCAATTAAAAAAAACAAAAAAAACAATGTTGTTTCATCTTTCATCTACATCATTTTATTTATACATCATTTCTGCATGCATGCATCATTTTCAAATAAATTAAAAATGGAGATAAATGGTGTCATCATTCTTGCATCATCCATCATCTAAAAAGTACTTTAGCTAGCATTTTGCATCATTTATGTGTTGCATTGCCTACAAAAAAAATCATTTAGGGTAGCTGGTATTTTCAACTGATTATTCCTTCATTTCATGCATTTGCATTTTCATCACGCATGTCCATCATCATGTGTTAGTTCATTCATTTCATTTTATTTGTTAAAAAAAAAACATAAGCAAACCTTTTTAAAAAATAAAAAAAAACTATTTGATGAGAGATGAGAGATGAGAGATGAGGCGTTCTTGCAAAAACTCTTTGATTGTTCTTCCTTGGAAATGTTAAACCCACTAAATTGCAAGTAAGGTGGAACTTAGTTGCAAACTCAAGTTGTTCTCAGACACTCGTTTTTTTTAATAAAAAAAAAAAGAAAAAAGGTTATTCACTATTTGCAGCTCGTTCATAATTTTTATCAGGAAAACAATGCATCTCATCCATCCCATGGCAAAAAAAATCAAAATGGTCCACTTTGTTAACTTAAGTATTATCAAAAACTCGTTCTATCATGTTTTAACTAATGTTAAATCTCTATGAAGCATTCGTATAGTGAACTTGTGTGATATGTGTCTTTACTTTTGTTTGAGTCAGTTAGTGACCCCATCTTTGCATCATATCATCATCCACCATACATCTCTAATCCCATCCCGACCGCCCATAAAGTACATACTCCCCACACCAATCCCTGGTTAACTATTTGGATTTCATCTAACGACACTTTAGGTCCCCACGCTGGGGCAAATTCGTGATCACTAGACATCTTGTCAATATCGTTTTCTCTTGGTGCAAGTCCTTTACCAAAAAAAAAAGCCTGTTAGGTTGAAAACTCGCAAGAGCAACCTAAGCAAAAATTAGGGCATATAAAAAGAAATAAAGAAAAAGAACAAACATATGAAAATAAATAAATTATTGTCCTAAATTTAATTTTTGAGAAAATAAGCAATCAAGATTTGAAATGAAGTTTGGCCATCTTTTCATACCCTCAAAAAATAAAAATAAAAATAAAAATAAAAATCCCTTTCCTACCCCCCCCCCCCCCCCCCCCCCCCCCAAGCCAAAAAATAAAAAAAAATTCAATCACCCTAGACAATGATCAATTCCACATCAAAAACGGTGTACGACTTTTATCAGTTCACTCAGCTCAAAAAAGAGAGAAAGAAAAATCACACAAAAAAAGAAAAAATTCAAAAAAAGAAGATCGAAAAATCTTGAAAAAAAAGGAAAAAACCAAAAGAAGTAGAAATTGTGAGCTGATACATTTTACCATAAGAGATCATTGTCTCGATAAACCCTCAATCACCTCCTTCGACCGACCCAATTATCCTTCCTTACAAAAACCATCAAACACTTCATTGGGCCCAATTATCCCTCCTTACATAAACCCTCAAACACACATTTGCACCTAATTATCCTGTCTTTCATAAACCTCCAACCCTTCGCCACATTATAACCTCTGTCCTTTATAAACCCTAACCATTGGCCGCATTACAACCCTAAAAAGTCCATTCCGATCATTGACCGATTGCTTTCATTTTCTCAAAGTTTTAATTTTAGGACAAATAAGTTTATCTATTTACAATATGTTTGCTCAAAAAAAAAAACAAATCAAAAAAAGAAGAAGAAAGCTCAAAAAAAAATCAAAAGGCTTGCACTCCAAGATTCATTCAAGTTGCGCTGATATTAAGACAAGGTTTAGTGATCACCAAGTGTAGTTTTCATCATGTCAAGATTGTCACAGTCTTTGGGATTCACTTAAAAGAGAACCAAAAGTCTGTACTAGGACCATCGCCTAGATCCAAAGTGGGGACATTCCCTTTACCGCTCTTTCCACTTAAGCTTTGGAAAAGGTGCCCATTGTCCATCCCATTCATATACCACACCTAGCCATTACCCCAACTCGGTCACCTTTCACAACCTCACTTAGAGCAACCATTTGAAATATTATCCAAAGTGGGGCAATCTCGTTACCCTTCACTCCACCTAAAGTGAGGAAATTCGCCCAACACCCATCTCATTCCCTTACTATATTCACATCCATAAAACCATACCAGGGCAATTTCTCAACCCATCATCCTAAACAAACCCTTTCCCAATACTACTTCAGTCGGGGCAACTTTGTCCTTGTCATAATAAGGGCAACACCTAACTCCATGGGTCGAGAACAAAACCTCTTACCTTCCACCTTTCATTCCAAAGTCATTGAATTCACAATTCATCATTTCCTCTACACCCCTGGCTGTTGTCACCACTAGACAGGGGCAAGTTATTCATTCACTGTCATCAGAAGTCTAAATTGGGGCAAACCCACCTTTCATGACTTTGGCAAAAGACCGTCATTCATCCCTTCATACCCTATACCTAGAATCAAGTTAACTGACTCATTCATCTATATTTGCACTACTATACATCTTTCCTAAACAATGCTTCAAAGAGAGAGAACACAAGTTAATAATGTGATACTGAAAATCCACTTAATTAACTTTGTGGCCCTAAACTTCGGTCATCATGGGTAATGGAAGAGAAAAATAAGCGAGCCTGCAAATTTAGTCAAGGACTTTTTCACATCAGTGTCTGTAAATAACAACCTTGAGGTTGCCAAAGTTTGAATCATATCTAATTTTTCCAAGGAATGATTAATAGTCACCTCTGCTTCCCGCACCCAAAGTCTTGCATCCCATCATTACCAAGAAAATGTTTCTACCTCCCAATCATCCATATCATATCATCGAACCATGCATTTATGCACTCCATTTTATTCACCATAGCATTCGCATCCAAATATTACATTTGCGTCATATTCACATTTTCATTTCATGCATTCATCATATACCGAGAAAAGAAGTAAAAAAAAGAGAGCGGAAAGCAAAGCCATCAAAAAGAACAAAGCAAAAAATAAGAAAAATTGCTTCCACATTTCATTCATCATCCCACCAGATACTGCACATGCTTGCATTACTTACCTGCATACACATACCATTCATTGCTCCAATAGACGTCCCGAATGTCAGTCATCTTGCTTTTTCTTTGATCAACGCGCCAAGCGATGATTCAACATCACATTCCTGATCATTCCTGTTGATCTTTCAGACCTATTACTGGTCCATAAATTAGACCAACGGTCATTGGTCCATAAATCATACTTATGTCGGCATGCGAGTCAAACCGATGTTTGTCCATAAAGTTGATCATTCCTGTTGATCCTTTAGAGCCCCAGTGCTCCTTCAGACCCCAAGAGGTCCTTCGGAGCCCCAGTGCTCCTTATTTATTGCTTTTTCAATCGACTTCAAGTGTCGATCCCAATGTTTTGTTCTCTTTAAGTCAACGAGACGAGCGCTGAATCCTATATCACACACCAGATCGCAGTGTTAGCACAGAGTCTAGCATAGATCCTTCAGACCAAATCGGTCCTTTAGTTCAGTTCGATTTAACACACCAAAAGGACGGCTTCGAACGCTACCTTCAGATCATAACGTCGCCACTGAGCGCGGCGGATCCTTCAGATCCCAAGTGGTCCTTCAGATTAGTTGTGTCTGCCTAAGACATGGCGTAAATCCTTCGTGATCAACATATCAGTTCCGGATCTGATCTTGACACCCACGACCGCAACGACGTAGGTCACCCTCAGACTGTTTTACTAGTACCGTGTCTAGTAGCAGTCCATCAGACCATTTTTGGTCCATCAGGCCCAGGCAGCCCTTCAGACTAAATAGTCCTTCAGAGCCCTAGCGCTCCTTCAGATCCCTAGTGGTCCTTCAGAGCCCTAGCGCTCCTTCAGATCCCGAGTGGTCCTTCAGAGCGCCAGTGCTCCTTCTTTATTTTTCTGTCAACACGCCAAGTGTAAATCATTCTCCCCTCTAACCGGACAAAATCGGTATTTGTTTTATCTTTATTTCTATTCCTACTATGAAATTTTGGAAGTCTTTCATCTTTTCTATGGAATATAAATAAAGAGGGGCAGCTGTTGCACCCCAATTTTGTCCGACATTTTATTTATTTTAATTCCTTTTTAAATAAAAGAGCTAGAATCATATCACAATCTCTAGGCGACAAAAATCACATGGAGTTATCACTTTGAAAGTCTTGTACATACATTTTAAGGGGGATGAGTTACCAACAAATGTAGAAGAGTCCAATGCAATAGAAAAGACATGCTAGTGATGGTTTGTTTGTAATCATCATCCATGAAGTTCAAGATGTTGAAGGAAAACACCACACTAATCCATACGCACACCTCATATTTAAAGGAGAGAAAAACTAAGCATGTAAAGGAAAATAGAAATCCAAGATGGGGTTAAAGGTTTCAATTCATGTTGGAAGAACCCCCACTAGTGATAGGCTTCATGTTGAAATTCAAAGTGCCTCCTCAAAGTTTACAAATTGAGAACAAGAAAATAAAAATACCCAAAATTCCTGCTACTTTACGTGGGCAATATCTCTCTCTCCTCAGACTTTGTTTCGACAATCCGACAGTGAACGTGAAGATATATGTCTCACGAACTTGCTATCCAAAAATGAAGGCGATCCAACGGTTAACGAATCCGAAATCGCACTTTTAAAGGACAGATTTGAGAAAAATACCCAAAACTGCAGCTACTTCCGAAGGCAATATCTCTCTCCTCAGACCTCGTTTCGACGATCCGAACGGTGAAAGTGAAGATATATGTCTCCCGAACTTGCTATCCAAAAATAAAGGCGATCCAACGGTTAACGAATCCGAATTCACACTTTTACGGTGGCCTGTTTGAGAAAAACGGGAATTGCTTTCTCTAGATGGGATTTGTGTTCTCTATCTTGTTTTTGCCCCACATTGCTTGGGAGAAGCAAGAGTCATCTAACATTTGGCTATAAAAGAGGATGAGATGCAAAGACAAGAGGAGGGGATTTGGTGAACTAAGTGATCTTTTGGACTAAGCCTTTGCTGTCCATTTCACTAAGAGCCTGTCTTTGATTATATTGCACGCTTTGAGTGAGTCGGCTTTTCGGTTCTCAAAGCGATTTTTTTGCAAAAGACGGCTTTAGAGGGTCAAAATAAACCAGTCGGGAGCTCGGTTCGCAGTTGACCTGGACAGGCTTCTCGGTCCACTTCGACATTCGTCGTGTTAAGGTTAGTTTTGTATTTTTTTTTAATGTACATATTTATTTATTTATAATTTATTTATTATTTATTTATTTATTAATTTACATGTGTATATATCTATTTATTTATTTATTTATGTATGTATGTATATCGTTGGTTATTTAATTTTTAGTCTACTCTTTATTAATTTTTAGTTTTGTCATTTTAATGTACGAATTATTTTCTTTGTCAAATTTCCAAAAAATCGAATAGGGGATTTGATAACTCTATTTTATATAGAGTTATTTATATGTTCTATGACTTAAATCAATGTGAGTTTCTAAGTAATATTGTTGCAAAAGTAGTTAATATGTAGTTGTTTACAGTAAAAGAGGGTTAGGAACTGATTTGTAATCATTTGGCACTTTTGGTGCCCCATGTTGTATTTTATGTGTTTGTTCAATTGTTGCAGCAATAATTGCACCTGCAATAGGTGAAGCAACCATTGCACCTGCAATACAGGAAACAGAAGTCTTGAAGAAATCAGATACATTGCACCTGCAATGCTGCAACAACTATTACACATGCATTCTGCCAGAAGACAATGCACCTACAATAAGCAGATTCACTGAAGACAGAAGCATTGCACCTATAATATGCCCAGATGACAGTGCACCAGCAATTTACTGAAAACAGAAGCATTGCACCAGCAATATGCTGATGTCATGGATGACATCATAATCAAGTTGCTATGCAAGTGGCCCAAGTTGAAACTGCTCCACCTTCCCATTTACCTTTTTAGCTTATAACTTTTACTTTATAGGGACACTTGTCCATACACCATTGGACCTCTTCCCTTTAATAAAGTAAACATCAAACCAAATCTTTTTGGGATACAAGTGACCAACTTCAGCTCCAAGCAAACCCTTCCATGAAGGAAAGCTCATCCAAGAGGCCTATAAATACCTCTCATTCTCCTCATTTGAAGATACACCAAAATATACCAAGAGAAATACCAAGTTAGAGAGTTAGTATCATTTTACACTTCATAAGTGTGAAGGAGGGAGAGAAAGTGACAACTTCTCTCTCTACTTCTACACAAATTCGTATTGCTGTTTGGTTGCGGGTGCATCAAGCAGTTTTGAGGCATTGCAGGTGCATTGCTATGCAGATTTTGCAAAGGAACTTCAACCGTGTAATTCTTTCTTTATTTTCTTCCCTTTGTATTATCAAACATATGAACATGGTTATCTCTGTTTGTATGTGCTTAGTAATGTCTAGCATGAGCTAACTTCTCTAGTTGGGATGCTTTAACTTTGTAATGATCTTTTGATTAAATTATTATGTTATATATTGATGTTTGCATTTTAGTTCTTGCATGATAACTCTTTCATATTCATCTTTAGAATTGGCCAACTAAAAGTGAATGTAAATTATAAATTCAGATATGGTTTATAATTGGAACTCAAGAACTAATATGGATAAGTGTTTTAATAATAGGAAACTTTGTTAAAACCATGTTAGACTTAGTCATAAGCTAGCATAGTCCATAGGGTGATTCTGTAAGGTTTAAAAAGACAAGGGTGAACTTATTTAGGGCTTAGACATAAGACTTGTAATGAAACCCTGAAGATAGTTGCAGACATGCATAATTCATTTTATTACAGCACCCATTGCAGGTGCAATCATTGCAGCTGCATCCATTGCAGATGCAATAATTGCAAGTGCATCCATTGCAGGTGCAATGGTTGCATGAACATCATATGTAACATAATGCTATCAAAAGTGATTTACTTAGTGAAGAGCATTCCAACTATCCTTCTCACTTGGTTATACACTATCTTTACTTAGCTTATTTTATTTTATGTTTCTCACACACACTCCAATTTTATTTGTTATTTTATTACTTGTTTCTCACTAGTTTAACTACCATTTTAAGCTTTAGAAATTAATCCAATCCCTGTGGGTTCGACACTCTACTTCTACTTTATTACTTGTTGCGACTGTGTATACTTGCACATCCCTTTCTGCACAACAGGATTAAGTCGACTGTACGGTCGGGTTAGTCAACTTTTTAGGACCACAAATGAACCGTTACGGATCAGGTCTTGAAATCCCTATTTAAAACAAACAAAATAAAAAAATACAAACACATCCATCTCTTTCAAATAAATAAAACCATTTTTCAGAATAGGGGATTAAGTCGACTGTACAGTCGGGTTAGTCAACTTTTTGGGGCCACAAATGAACCGTTACGGATCAGGTCCCGAAATCCCTATTTAAAAACAAACAATCCCTAAATAAAAAAGGCTTAAATATATGTTTTGCCCCTGCAAATATCACCATAATCCAGTTATACCCCTGTAAAAATAAAAACTTTAAAATTACCCTTGCAAATATAAATCGCTTACGGTTATGCCCCTCGGTCAGTTTCTCATCCAAAAAAATAATTTAAATAAGGTTTAAATATATGTTTTACCCCTGCAAATATCACCATAATCCAGTTATGCCCCTGCAAATATCACTATAATCCAGTTATGCCCCTGTCAAAATCTTTAATTTTTCTATTATGCTGATATTTGCAGGGGCATAACTGGATTATGGTGATATTTGCAGGGATAGAACATATATTTAAACCTTATTTAAATTATTTTTTTGGATGGGAAGCTGACCGAGGGGCATAACCGTAAGCGATTTATATTTGCAAGGGTAATTTTAAAGTTTTTATTTTTACAGGGGTATAACTGGATTATGGTGATATTTGCAGGGGGCAGAATACATATTTAAGCCAATAAAAAATATCAAACAAACAAATATTTTCTACCAAGAACTATGTGTGATTTGATTCTCCTACCAGGAGATACGTAGGAGCAGAGGGCGGCCGACCTCTGTCAATTGCACTAATAAAAAAAACCTTTTTAGTCTTTTTTCTAAATAAATAATAATCCAAAAATACCAAGTCTATCTCTCTAAATTTCTTTATCAAAATAAAAGGGGTAAAATAAACATTTTGAAAATTAACATTTTTTTCCTACAACTAATTAGCAGGTAACCTTCCTTAAGAAGGATGCCGTGGGGTGCTAATACCTTCCCCATGCATAACCGACTCCTGAACCCTAATCTGGTCTCAAGGACCCTTATCCAAATCAAAGGGATTTTCCAATGTTTGCCATTAAACTAAACTTTGGTGGCGGCTTCATCTTTTGAACCTTCGAGGAATCCTCTCCCGGATTTTTCGGTTGCTACAGCGGCGACCAAAGAGCTTCTCACGTGCGAGGTAGGAGCGACCACCGGTGACGACCGAGGTCCTCTTCAGTCACGGGCGAGCTATGAGTGATCACGAGCCATCTTTGATTTTGGCGAGCGAGGAGACTTTGACGGGGCGATCTTTGAAGGTGGACGATCTAGAGTAGGACGATCTAGATTTGGACGATCTAGATATGGACGATCTAGAGTTGGACGATCTAGATTTGGACGATCTAGATCTGGCTAGATCTCCTGATGAGTTGGTTGAGGCTTTAGGTTTGTTGTCTTCTTTATCTTATGACTTGGTTCTTGTATCGTTGCCCACAATCTTTGGGTCGCCTCGCGAGCATGGTCGCCCGTACTCTTTGGGTTGCCCATGATCTTTATTTTGCTTAACATCTTTTCTTTGTGACTAATGTTTTTCTCTTCTTCTTTTGCAGATAAGATGGTGGGTAAAGGTTCGTCCTTCGCTCAAATGCTTTCACGGGCTGGGAAAGGACCTGCGGAGGGTTCGACCTTTGCTCCTCCTTCTACCCCACGGAATCCAAACGACAGCTCCCACACTACTCCGAAGGATCCAAATTTGCATTTGGTCTGACTTTTGTAGTAATCCAGACTTTGATAGTTTGTGCTTTTGATACTTTGTTGCACGCTTGATTTTCTTTTGCTTTAAGTACATTTGCTCTTTCATCTTTGCACGATCGATGCTCAGTATCTTTGGGTTGCCCATGCCTCCAAGGTTGTCAGACTAGACAACCCTCCATGGTGTCGATTGCCCATTTTCGTGCTGTGGGCGCCCCAATCTTGGACGACCAGCAGGGGTTGAAGACGTCTGAATTAAATTTTGAGCTCAACTTAAGAATTGTAGCTCTGCTTCTAAGCTTTCCAACACATGCTCACACGCCCTCATCGGATAAACATGGACGAAGTTATGGTCTCTATACTCGGCCTCAAGGTGAGTGTGTGGACTGCCAGGGTTCTTTTTTGCGCGAGGCGCACTTTCTTCACGTGTTGTGGGTGCCCCACCTTGTGCGACCCATTAGGGTTTGGCACGCCGTGGGCGCCCCACCTTGGGCGGCCCAGTGTTGTCTGCTGCGTCGAGGGCACCCCACCTTGGGCGACCTATTGTTGCTTGGAGCGCGCGTTGTTCTTCACGCGTTGTGGGCGACCCACTAGGACTTGGAGCGTGCTTTTTCCTCTTTTTCTTTCTGCACCATCCTATTTGATGTAGTGGTGACTTAGAATATTTTTTTGAAGTTCTGGTTTTCTAGGTGGTGCTCTTTGTCTTTCTGAGGCTTTGGTGGTTTAGTAATTTGTCATGATTGTCGACAGAGAGACATTGAGTCTATTGGAGAAGTTGGTCTCTCATCCTTCTTCTAAAGACAGGAGGTTTTCATGTAACCGATCGTTCTGCTCGATCTCATGATGAGCTAGTTGATGTTTTAGGTTTGTCGTCTTATTTACCTTATAATTTCTCTTGTATGGTTGCCCACATTCTTTGAGTTGTCCATGCTTCCTAGGTCGCCCCATACGGCAGGCGCCCATTGTTGGATTTGTCCATACGAGGTGTTCAACTTTGTTCAGTCTGAAACTTCTTGATCACAGATTCCTGATATTGGGAAAATCGTGCATTTCACAGGTCTGGCTGCCCCCCTGTGTTTCATCATTAAGTCGAAGTGTTTTAGGTGGGCGACGAAATCTTTCGCGCCATTGTACATCTTCAGGTCAGAGGGGGGGTTTTCTAACGAGCGCAGGATTTGGAATTCATCTATCTCCCTGGTGAACGGCCCCAGGCTCATGTCACGCCTATCATAACGATGTGGTCGGTCTTCGGGATGTCGCCCTCGATTGCCACATCGTTCTACAGTAGAATAGTTCCTCGAATAGTTGCGCGGGCACCTCTCGTGCGATCGGCTACGAGATCAAGCAGGCGAGGCAGACAAATCGTAAGAGGATTCCTGGTGTGAAGACTCATCTGGCAAGTAGGTATAGTCAGATGTGGGTGTCGTCCTAGGTGGGGTGTGTCCCCCTCCTCGTCCCCTTCGACGGGGTGGAGATCTGTGGATGAGCTGCCTGCGGGGAGGTGAACGATGCCTCTTGGATGGGGCGACCCATTGTTGCGACGGCATGGCTCGGGCGCTGTGTTTGCTCGTTTGGAAGCCATGAGCTCCTTCATTTGGGTAAGGCGGTCATCTTGGCGAGCGATCTGCTGATCTCGATCACGGAGCTCCTGAGCCAGGTTTGCTGGAAGGGTGACGTCAACCTGCTGGGTCGTGCCTGACTGGGCACAAGGGGCAACGACCTCAACGTTGGTTGTTGTTCCTTCCAGTGCTGGGGGTGGCCGGACTGGTATCTCAGCCACTCTTTGCAGGCGGGTTGACCGCGGTCTGCCTCGAGCTGCCTTTGGAGGCATTGGGAACGTTGGTGGGATAGTCTGCTCCCACTGTGGTTGCCAATGATCTGTACCTTGAAGTCGCCTGTAGAGGTGGTCAAGGGACAGGTCGTCTGATGCTGTTGAACAAGGATGACCTGAACGCGCGGGGGGTGTACCTGCAAGGACACTTCGACGCCCAAGTCAGCTATGTCGAGCTATAATAGTATCTAGTGAATATTTGAATGAATTGCGTACCTGACACCTGGTGACTGATCTTATTTATAGTGGTTAGTCTGGATCGTTGATACTGGATAGCCCAGTTGCGCTGAGGGCCCAATAGACAGTTGGGCTGATCATTCTGCTGTTGGGCTATATGACCACCTATGGATTGGGCCTGACGATTGGCCAAATCCAGCACACTATATTAATGTTAAGATCACAATATAATTGTCAAAAAGTTTTTTTTTTGATGACAAGATAATATTAAGATTAGAACATCAAAATCAAAATAAAATTTCAATGCACCCTCTGATTTTACCATTTTGCACCTCCCATCGCTCTCTATAAAAGAAGAAACCCTACAATTCAAGCACAGTCTCACCTTACGGCTCTGCTAGGCTTAGACGATTAGGTGAGCTTTCAATTTCTCCATTCTCTGTTTCTTCATTTTAATCTTTGAAGTTTGTTATTCTAAGGTTTAAGAAATTGATGATACTCATTCATTCATTCATATTGTTCCTTATCGATATTTTTTTCTTCAGTTCTCATTATTGAAAACATTATGAGTTATAGTTTTTTTTTTTTCTTTCATTGAGTTCTTTGAGAAACTTACTGTATCTTTTGTTAAAACAATTTTGGATGATGACTTATTCAAATTAGGGCTTGCAATTGTGTGAAATCTGAGTGATTGATTGAGTATTTACAATTCCGTTTCCTCATATTCTGTGGATGAATTCACTTTGTGGCTAGAAAATTTGAATTTTGTTTTTGTTTTTGGTTTCAGGTTACTCTTCAGTTTTGACAGATTGAAGGGTCTGCATTTTTGTAATATACGTTTGGCTCAGAATGCAGCTATCTGAATCAGCTTTAGCAGAACTATGATATGAGATATATACACACAATGCTTTTGACTTACCGTTATGAGTTTTGCTTGGAATGTGGCTATCCGAGTTAGTGTTGTGTCTATATTTCATATCTTGATTCTGCACCTCATGGAGTTTGGCTTAGAATGTGGCTATCCGAATCAGCGTTGACAGAACTGACATATGAAATATACACACAACGTTGTTGACTTACCATTCAGAGTTTGGCTCGGAATGTGGCTATTCGAATCAGCGTTGTGTCTATATATCATATCTTGATTCTGTCAAGTATTTTACGCCCTTCGGAGTTTGGCTCAGAATGTGGCTATTGGAATCAGCATTGACAAAACCGACATATGATATGTACACACAACGCTGTGGACTTACCATTTAGAGTTTGGATCAGAATGTGGCTATTTAGAATCAGCGTTGTGTCTATATATCATATCTTGATTCTGTTGTGTCTACATCTTGATCTTTATTTTTTCTTTCTGTGTTGTACCCTTGATTTTGTTTGTTTATATATATTTGAAGTGTGAATTGCCTCTTCTTTCAGTTGCAAGTGAGATCTGTGGATCATTTTCTTGACGACTTTGTTCTGGAGGCATACATATATTTCCTGACCAAAATCTATGGGGGACTCATAATTTTCCAGATTTAAGTTTTCCATTACTTCTGGATCCCCTGTTTTGGTTATATTTAGATTCCATTTAGTTACTCAAAAGAAAATATAATCATATTTAACCTAATATTTGTTAGATTTAGTGTTGTTCATTGTTACTTTATTCTAAAAGACTGCATTTGTATTTTCAAGGCTGGATTTAAGTGTTGCATGTTTATCATCCCATGGAATATACCTTGGACTAAAATTTCTCTTCTATCTAATCATTTATCTTTGTATTTTATTTAGAAGAAGTAACCACAATTCTTTTGGTTTCAGGTTATTCTTCAGTTTTGACAGATTGAAGGAGTATGTGTGCATTTCTGTAATGTACAACTAGGTATTTTACTCGGAATGTGGCTATCCGATTCAGCACCGTGTCTATATTTTATATCTTGATTCTGTTGAGTATTTTAGGCTCGATGGAGTTTGGCTCAGAATGTGGCTATCGGAATCAGCATTGACAGAACCGACATATGATATGTACACACAATGCTGTTGACTTAACAGTTGGAATTTGGCTCAGAATGTGGCTATTTGAATCAGTGTTGTGTGCATATTTCATATCTTGACTCTGTCAAATATATTATGCCTCTCAGGGAGTTTGGCGTGTGGCTATCCGAATCAGCATTAACAGAACTGACATATGATATGTACACACAACACTGTTGACTTGCCATTTGGAGTTTGGCTTGAATTGTGGCTATCTGAATCAGCGTTGTGTCTATATATCATATCTTGATTATGTCAGGTATATTACGCCTCAGGGAGTTTGGCTCAGAATGTGTTTATCAGAATCAACATCTACAGAGCTGACATACGAGATATATACATAACGCTGTTGTCTTACCATTCAGAGTTTGGATTGGAATGGGGCTATTTGAATCAGCTTTGTGTCTATATTTCATATCTCGATTCTATCAAGTATTTTATGCCCCAGCGAGTTTGGATCAGAATGTGGCTACCGGAATCAGCGTTGACAGAACCGACATTATCTTGATGGCCTTATTTCATCATCCAATGAGGATGTAATGGGAGATCTGGGTGTTACAAACAACACAATGCTTGCAAGGCTGGATTTGAGTTTGGCATGTTCATCATCCCATGGAATATACCTTGGACTAAAATTTCTCTTATATATCTAATCATTTATCTCTGTATTTTATTTAGAAGAAGTGACCACAGGTCTTTTGGTTTCAGGTTACTCTTCAGTTTTGACAGATTGAAGGAGCATGTTTCTGCATTTTTGTAATGTGCGTTTGGCTCAGAATGCAGCTATCTGAATCAGCTTTGGCAGAACCAAGATATGAGATATATATACACAATGCTGTTGACTTACTGTTCGGAGTTTTGCTTGGAATGTGGCTATCCTAATGAGCGCCGTGTCTATATTTTATATCTTGATTCTGTTGAGTATTTTACGCCCCATGGAGTTTGGCTCAGTATGTGGCTATCGGAATCAGCGTTAACAGAACTGACATATGAAATGTACACACAACGCTGTTGACTTACCATTTGATGTTTGGCTCAGAATGTGGCTATCTGAATCAGCGTTGTGTCTATATATCATATCTTGATTTTGTCGAGTATTTTACGCCCTAGGGAGTTTGGCTCAGAATGTGGCTATCCAAATCAGCGTTGACAAAATTGACATATGAGATATATACATATTGCTGTTGTCTTACCATTCAGAGTTTGGTTCGGAATGTGGCTATTCGAATCAGCGTTGTGTCTATATTTCATATCTTGATTCTGTCAAATATTTTATGCCTTGGGGAGTTTCGCTCAGAATGTGGCTATTGGAATCTGCATTGACAGAGCCGACATATGAGATATATACACAACGTCGATGTCTGACTATTTGGAGTTTGGCTGAGAATGTGGCTATCAGAATCAGTGTTGTGAGAACCAGCATTGCCAGAACTGACATATGATATGTACACACAACGCTGTTCTCCGACTATTTGGAGTTTTGGCTCAGAATGTGGTTATCCGAATCAGCGTTGTGTCTATATATCATATCTTGATTCTGTCAAGTATTTTGTGCCCCAAGGATGGTTCTTTTGTGATCATGTCACCTCCTACTGTGTTGGCTATTGATGATGAGACTATTTTTTTTTCTTTTCTCAATTTCGATGTTTGATTGGGTCATATCTGAAGGGTGCTGTTTTTTCGTTTTTTTCCTGGTTATAGTAGTGATTTTGAAGTACTCTTAGAAATTCCTCTCCTTTCCCTTTTAAAAAAGATTATTTGCTCTATTCTATGTTTGTTACTTTTCTGGTTTTTGAACCTACTAATTGTTGTTTAGACTTGAATCAAACAATCTGCAAGTGTTTAGAGAACGCACCTCTATCTTTTAATTTTCATTTCCTTGTGATATCTACTGGCATCTCATAATTATTTGTGATATCTACTGGCATCTCTTGATTGCATATAGTTGTTAGAAATAGGAAGGTTTTTGAACTTTAAATTTAATAATTGTAAATAGCCTAGGTGCTTTAAAGAAAGAATGGTGCTGTTAATAAAACCAGATGGGGTAAGCTTTGAAGTCAGCAAATTCTTTATCATAGTATCTGATACCCAAGAATTTGGAGTTTTAGATATATTTCAGAATTTCAGACAATCCTTCAATAATCACTAGTGTTCATCTTTAGGATCATGTAGTTCACTTCACAGTGCATACACAAGAAATCTGCTACCTGAGTCTTATATGCTGTTGTTTATCTATGCGCATTCTTCTTTGAGTGGTTGTTTTAATGAAGTTCCTTAATTTATGTGTTAATTCTTGTATTCTTTTAAGAATATTTTTGTGTAAATTCTGTTCTTTCGCCATGTCATATTCTCCTCTACCATTTCCAACTATTTTGGTTCCTACTCAACTCCTTTCAAGAACTCAACTTTGACTCTGTTTTCCATAAACTCTCAGGTCGTTTCATCTTTTTTCCTTCTCACACTTTATATGTGTTGAAGCTTTAAAAATTAAAATTCTTGTGTTTACTGTTGCTGTTTTTCGACTCAGGTATATTTCTTCCTTTTTGATGTTTGGATTTTCATGAAAAATGATTTCAAGTTAATTTATTTTTGTGCTGGTGTGTAAGTATTAAATTGACAATACTTGTTTGGATGTGTATCTGTCTTTCTTCTTCCATACTTGTTTCTTTCCTTAAGATATGGGGATGGGGGAAGGATTCTGCTGCTTCTTCGTTGAATAAGCTTGAGCTTTAGCAATGGAAATAATAGTTGCTAGTATGTGTTGCAGATTTACCAATTGAAATAAGCTTGCAGCTTTTGTGACCCAGTTCCCTCTAAGAATGAGTATAATGTGGATAATGTTATAAATACAGGTACAGGGTCCTCATGGTGCGATTAGAAAACAACACCAACCACCGTTAAGTTTTGTCCTTTATTGTATTGGTGATAACCGATAACAATCAGTGTCTATTCTCGATTAAAAGATGAAACCAAAAAATATAATGTACTCATATTGAGTTTGTGTTTTTAAGGTTAAATAAGTTTTTAATCTCTATGAAATTCATGAAATTTGTTTTGTAGTCTCTTCGAAAATTTTCACCTCGTTTCCATTTAAGTTTAGTCCTTGTTATTAACGTCTAACAAAACTTAACTGCTGTCAAAAAAACAAATTATGACTTGACAGAGTTAAGTCCATAAAGTTGGGTTTAATATTCTTTTAATATAATCAAATATAATAATTTTTTATATAAATATAAAGAGTTTTTATATATTTAAACTTTAAATTAATGTTCTAATGGACTCAAGATCGTCACGTTATAAAGAAAAAGTTATGTAGCGCACATATCCCACTAATTGCTATCATAATAGTAAAAAACACATGCCTAAAATGTGGAAACAAATGAGACTAAAGGATTTTATTACCTAAGAATAGATATACGGTTAATCAAATAACATGTTATAAGACCGGGCGACACTTAGATTTCAAACCTAGATTTCAAAGGTGCCTTAACATTGATCAATAGAGCGAAAACAAAAAAATCACACTGTGGCGGCGCGTGGGCCCTGTGCGCTCGTAAGGTCATCAGAGAGTGGTGGTGCGTAAGGTGGTTTTCGATGGAGACAAAGAACACACGCGACTCATGTAGGACCATAAAGTCAAACTCAGATTCCAAATCATAAATGTTCTCTCCATTAAAAATGACATCTCTAGAGACAAAGTACTTACGACTAGAAGGATGATAGCATTTATATCCTCTCTTGTTAGGAGGATAACTCAGAAAAATGCATCTAACTGCACAGGGTCCAACTTTCTTCTGTGTTGTTTATGAACATAGACAAAGGCGATAGAGCCAAACACTTGAGACTCTGCAAAATAGGAATAGAAAGAAACCGTAAGGTCACAAACTGAATAAGACTAAGACTCTATTTGGTAAAAAAGAGCGGATAGAGGATAAACTAGTAGATAGTGGATAAGCTTAATCAAATAACATGATATAAGACTAGGCGACCCCTAGATTTCAAAGGTGCCTTAGCATTGATCAATAGAACGAAATCAAAAAAATCACACTGTGGCGACGCGTGGGCCTCGTGCGCTCATAAGGTCATCAGAGAGTGGTGGCGCGTAAGGTGGTTTCCGATGGAGACAAAGAACACAAGCGACTCTTGTAGGACCATAAAGTCAAACTCAGATTCCAAATCATGAATGTTCTCTCCATTAAAAATGACATCTCTAGAGACAAAGAACTTACGACTAGAAGGATGATAGCATTTATATCCTCTCTTGTTAGGAGGATAACTCAGAAAAATGCATCTGACTGCACGGGGTCCAACTTTCTTCTGTGCTGTTTATGAACATAGACAAAGGCGGTAGAGCCAAACACTTGAGACTCTGCAAAATAGGAATAGAAAGAAACTGTGAAGTCACAAGCTGAATAAGACTAAGGCTCTGTTTGGTAAACTTATAGCGGATAAACTAGCGGGTAGCTTACGGATAAGTTAGTGGATTGAATTTTAAGTGTTTGGTAAAATTAGCGGTTGAACTAGCTTATAAATATAAATTGACATAAAATGGACGTTTGTAATTAATGCTTGAATATGAGAGAGAAGAATCATTTAATGGTGGATAAATGAGGAATTTAATTGAAATAATAAGGGTAAAAGTGGTAGAAAAAAATGAAAAACTATAAGCTATAAGCTCAAACGCTACTTCAAGTAGCGTTTCAAAAAACACTATAAGCTAGTGAAAAAACGCTATAAGCTTGTCTTGCCAAACAACTACCACGTACTTATCCGCTATAAGCTAGTGATTTGGCTTTGCCAAACAGAGCCTAACATTACCTAACATGCGAGATGAGGCCCGACTAATCATGTAGACAGGCGTCAATACTACTTCTCCCCCTGTATGAGTTGGGAACAACCATTTGGAAGAGAATTGCTCGAGCAACTTCGAGTAAATGACAATTCTTTCTTTTTGTAACCCCATTTTGTTGTGGGGTGTTGAGACATGTAACTTCATGAAGTATTCCTTGTTGAGTGGTAAAATTTGAAAGGCTGTGATTAACATATTCCTTGCCATTGTCAAAGTGAATTCTTTTAATGTTTTTGTCAAATTGTGTTTGCACCATGTGATGAAATCTGATATAGTTCTGGTACTTCTGATTTATCCCTCGTTAAGAAAATCCAAGTTGCTCAAGTACAATCATCAATAAATGACACAAACCATTTTGCACCCAAAATATTAGAAATAGGTGAAGGTCCCTAAACATCTAAATGTATAAGATCAAAAAGTTCAACTCTTTTATTGAAATTAGGAATAAAAAAGACATGATGATGCTTAGCTACCTCACAGACTTCACATTTAAAAGACTCAACTGAATGGTGTAAAAACAAGGAAGGGAACATAGACTTAACCAAAGTGAATAGAGGATGACTACAACGCTTGTTCTAAAGCAAAATTTGTATGGCAGAATAAGAGGACTCAGAAGACCTTGTCCGGAAGCAGAAGCCAACACCTTTGAACTATCTTGTTCATCAGACAAGTAGTATAACCCTTCCTTTTTCTTAGCAACTCCAATTGTCTTCCCCATGCTACGTGATGGGGAATCAACACATAAATGTAATACAGAGCAATATGCAGCGGAAATAAATTCCCCAAACTTGCAAGAACCTATGAGGAGCAATCACAGAATACATGGCGGCAAATATAACGAGAATAAAGATGCACAATGAACACCGATATTTTTAAATTGGAAAACCCCTCAAAGAAAGGGTAAAAACCACGGGTCGTCCAGAATGCGCATTTCAGCCATTCACGGCGGAGATACATGCAGTAGATATTCCCCCCAGATTCAGGGAACCGGCGATCGGAACATATAACGGCTCCGGGGACCCCCAAAGCCACGTAGATGCGTTTCAAACACAAATGTTCATCAGCGGCGGGAACGACGCGATCAGCTGCAAAATGTTCTCTGGTACCCTAGCATAGGTGGCGCTGAAATGGTTTAAGGGGCTCCCAGCCAGGTCGGTAACAGGATTTGAAGACCTGGCCAGCAGGTTCGTACAACAATTCTCAGCCAACAAGAACAAAGAAGTTGGCCTAGGAGACATGTTCAACGTTCGGCAGGGGGAAAAATGAGCCACTCAAGAGCTACCTTGACCGGTTCAATAAGACCACCATCCTTGTGGAAGAACCGGACGAGAAGTTCTTTGTGACGGCTTTCATCAAAGGGTTGCGAAGTGGAACTTTCAGCGAGGCCCTCATTGTCTGGAAGCCTAGAACAATGGACGAAGTCCGAGTAAGGGCTGAAAAGAACATAGAAGTGGAGGAGTCCAACGCAGGGAAGAAGGAAAAAGAAGCAGGAAGACTATCATCCACCGTTGAACGGGTCGAGCCTCAACAGCCCCGACAACAAAGCAGAGACAAAAGAGATAGAGGAAGCAAGAGCAAGAACCGCTCAGCAAGACCAGCGACAAACGAAAGATACACCCCGCTGAATGCTAGGCCCTCAGATATATTGGACAAATCCCTACAGGACGGGTCCATCCGAAGGCGGACCCCATTCGTAGGGACGATGGGGAGGAATTTGGATTCTTATTGCAGGTACCACAGGACGGACGGTCATACAACAGATGACTGTTGGACCCTTAAGCAACAGATAGAGCAACTAATCCAGAAAGGAGCGTTCAAGAAGTACACAAAAGAAGGAGAAACGAGTGATGGCAAGCGGAGGAAGGGAAGTACGAGTCGAAGGCAAGAAACAACCAGAGAGAAGGAACGAGAAGGAACTCAAGGAACAACTGAGCACGAAACAGCTGACAAAGGAGGAATCAACTTCATAGCCGGAGGGTTCTCAAGCGGAGGAGCCACACCTTCGGCCAGAAAGAGGTACGTAAAGTCAATAATGACGGTCGGTAACAGTGAGGATAGTGTTGTACAAGAATACCCCAAGCATCACCTTTGAACTCCAAGACTTCAATGGCGTCCGACCACACTCAGATGGCCCCATCGTGATCTCGGTTACAACCATTGGGTTCAGAATAGCCAGGGTCCTGATAGATGGAGGCAGCTCGGCCAATGTCATCTACGGAGAATGCTTCGACGAGCTAAAGCTTCCGCCGGGTGTATTCAAAGATTACCCAGGTACCTTAGTGGGGTTCTCAGGAGAACAGGTGGCGGTCCGGGAATACCTAACCCTCCGCACAACATTCGGAGAAAAAGAAGATGCAAAGACAGTGGCACTGCAATACATGGTTGTCAAAGCTCAGTCCTCCTACAACATGATCATAGGAAGGCCGGCCCTGAACGCTCTCCTGGCGGCAGTCTCCTACCCACACTTATGCGTGAAGTATCCCCTCCCAAACGGCAAGATAGGATCGGTGAAGGGAATCCAGGCAATGGCAAGGAAGTGTTATGCAGAAAGTGTGAAGGTCAAGACGGTCCAAAAGGGGAGAGAAGACTCAGGAGGGACGACTAAAGGAAAGGGAAATCAGAAGAAGCAAGTCGCAAGGCTTACCCCAAAGGCGCCCGACTAGCAGCCAGATTGAACCAGCTAGCACCAACACCGGGCCCCCAAAAAGAAGAAGAAGAAACAATAAAAAGGACCGGATTACCACATCCCTGTCTTTTAAATTCTAGAATGAACCACAATAACTCCAGGCGTAAAGTCCCAACAGGTAAGTACCGAGCAACGCCTCGACGTTACCCTTGGGCAAAAAAATCAAGTCCCGACAGGCAATAGGCGGGGCTGACGAGTCCTTGCCCCACCCTTGGGCAAACCTTATGGGAAAAGCAAGTCTGTCAAGCTCGCCGCTCCATAAGGAATCTCTCTAGAAAATCGGCACGACTAAATGCCGCAGTACATCCGAATGGTTATACTGATCTATTGAGGCGTTTACAAAGTCCCGACAGGTGAACACTGGCGAAAGCCGACATGCACCCTTGGGCAATAACGTGGAGCGATTACGCTCCCATAAAGACTTTAAGTCCCGACAGGTGAAGACTTGGCGAGAGCCGACATACACCCTTGGGCAACCAGTCATTCTACGAACTAACTATGAAAAGCGACATGAAGTGCCAAGTCTTCAATCCCGTGTGGCGAAGACCTCAAAGAAAGAAGCGAAGTAATAAAATATGCAAATCAACAACAAAATGAACAAAGGAAACATATTTACAAACCAGCAAACAAAGAGCCTTTCGGTAGTTCAAGCAAAATAAAGCCTTTCGACAGTTCATCAAAAGATGAAAGTGGCACGCAGGCTAAAGGTCCACAATTGGCACGCATGCCGACCAACACTAAAAGAAAAACTAAAGGGTAGCTTCAAAAACAAGGGAGTCCATCACCACATTCTGACGAACGGCCTCATCTTTCAACACACCCAGATCCTGCTCCGGAACCGAACTGGTCAGATCTTCACCCACAACCGGAGGGTCCTGAGGTCTAGTAATCATGCCGAAGGAAACATCCTCAACATGTTGCTCCACTTCCTTTTGAAGCTCCTCTCCCTCATCAGGTGCATCAACCAAATGGCCGTCCACGACAATCTTGTCCAAATCCATGCCGGAAGTGTCTATCCCCGGATGCAAGGCCTTGATCTGAGCAACAACAGTATGGAAACCACTGTCAAAGCTAGTAACACTTTCCAACTTGCATTCCTCAAAGGCAGTCCTCAGAGTTTCGTATCGCTCAGATTTAGGGACCACAGTAGCTTCCGCTTTCTTCAACCTAGCTTCAGCAACCTCCAACTGCTCTTGGACCGAAGGAAGATCACTCTCCAAGCTTCTTACCCTCGCCGAAGACTCCTTAGCCTCTCTCGACAGCCTTGATAGCTTCCCCTCTAGCATACTCTTGTTCTCTTAATACTTATTAACATCAGCTTGCAGGTTCGCTACCTTGGCTTTGGCCCTCTGGAGATTCTCCTGCAACCGGCCAGCTTCCTCCACCAACTTCCTAAACGAACCCTCCACAAGGTGGGCCATGATAGAAGTCCACATACCATAGGTTTTGATCGCTACCATTGTAGGACCAAAACCCATGGTGGTGGCCTTCTCTTGATCACCAGGAGGAATCACCCCATTGAGCACACAGTTTAAGGGATACCTGGAATCCCACGCAGTCTTGCCCAGACCTTCAGCAGTGGTAACAACCTTCAAGTGCTTATGCCAAGAAGGATCGATAGGGGGATCGGTCGCGCCAGCATTCACCAAAGCCTCCAAAACAACACTCTCCGACTCCCTCTTCTTGCTGGGAGCTTTAACAGGAGAAGCCTCCTTTGACGCAGAGTCGTCCGGAATCTGAACAACGGGAGGAGAGGAAGCAGGACTTGGAGAAGTAGTGACCGAAGGAGGGGCATCAGAATAACCCAACCTCCATTTTTGCTCGGCACGGAGACGCTTCCGCTCGGCAGCGCTAATTGAAGCCATTCCACAAGAATCTGCCAAAAGAAACAACAACCGATCAGTAAAAACAAACAAAGCAAAGAAAGCACGGCAATCACAAAGGTAAAACGCCCATTACTTAAATATGAAGTTAATGTTGTTTCCAAATCCACAGTGCCCAGGATGAGAGTAGACTTGACCGGCGCACCCTCCCGAAGGCGATCTATATCCGACCGATCAGATGAGGAAAGATCACGTTCATCTATCAGGCGTCCCTTGCGAGGCCGACGTGTCCAAGACAAGGGAAACCGCTCATCCCTGTGCTCGTCAACTAATAGGGTGGGACAAGAAGGACCTGCTTCCTACTTAAAGAAACTATCTTTGAAATGCTTGTAGCTGCTTTTGTAAACGACCATGAAAGGATGCCGAGGAATACCACATAGAGAAACCCACGTTCGTGGCCTCTTGGACTGGACCCTAAAGAAACTCAAGAACTTCTCGGGGTCGATTCTATGGACGTACATTCACACAGGATTTCAAATGCCCGTGCAGATGCCCAAGCATTATAGTGAAGCTGAGTGGGGGCGACATTGACAAGGCAAAGCAAGGTGCAGTAATAATGGGAAAGTGAAACCCTAACCCCCAAGTCCTTAAACAAAGTTTTATAGATGTACGTAGCAGGGGGAGAAACGATCGGCGAAGGGAGGTGGCAAACACGCTTAGCAAAGGTAACCGGTCGGGCAATAGCCGCTCCCACATCCACCGGGTGACACAGGAGGCGCTGAACTTCCTCCACTACTTCATCAGTACCCAGATCAGAGGAGGAGTCCTTCACCCAACCATAGGGAGCCGCTGGGTCAAAAACCTCCTCTTGCTCCGAACCAGAATCGTCAGACATCCCTAAAGGGGAAGGGTCACTATCAGAAGAACAAAGTTGGTCCAATTCAGAAATCAAACGCTTCCCCTTACCCACAATACAAGCAACACACCTACCATTACAACCCTCCTTCCCACAGAATTTATCAACAGAGGTAACTTCTCCCTCACTATCACTACTAATCACTACTATTGACATTTTTAAGACAGGAACAGTTCAAGAACAAAAACAAGCAAAAACAAAGAGCATGCGAAGAGAACCAACAACAAGAGCATGAGAAGAGAACCAACAACAAACAAACGCAAGAATCGAATCAAAAAGCATACCTTGATTCGAAGGAAACGATGAAGGAGAACTTAAAGCTTGGCACCACACGACAATGGCGCAGCAAAAACCCACGCGAGAAGAGCAAGGTTCCACACGATGAAGACAATGTGAGAAGACAATGGCGCACAAAGAAAAATTCAAAATGGGAGAAGACAATGTGAGAAATGCCAAAAGTGGTAACCGTGGGTAAGGAGAGGTATTTATAAGTAGCTGAGAAGGCGCGATGAAGGGTTGTGATGATCAAGAGGCACCTCATCCAACGGTGTGATGAGGGGGCACGAAATGGATGGTGCAGATCGGCACACCTCTTCCCATCCCACTGTTAGATGAAGACACGGCCAAATCGTGAATGGAGGTATCATGAAGTGACCTCCCTTGGGAACATGCGTAATGACTACACGTCATAACTCGCATCACGTCAGTCAAATCAAACGTCATTTAAACACAAGCCGAGCGACACGCTCCTCAAACCAGGCGGTTACGAACGTAAAAAAGCAAGAAGTACGAAAATAACAAAGGTACGAAGTCATTTTATTTATGAATAAACATAAGTACAATTTGCACCACATACAACTTACTTAAAAATAAAATTACATGTACAAAGCATATTCCAATACTATAGCCGACCGGCATAACACCGAGCCATGGTCGAGTCTTTTTCATGTCTTTGCAGAAACCCTTCCTAAGCTCCAAAGCGGGCGGTAGAAGAGCATCCCCTTTAGGGCGATCCTTCACCCAAAGAAGATCCTCCCAAGTCGAATGCAGCTGTAGATCCTCCACCCGAAGAAGACTCTCCCATGTCAAGTGTGCTTGTAGATCCTCCACCCGAAGAAAACTCCGGCTCGAGGACACCCCGAGGCAAACCGACCAGACGGAACTCCTGGGTGAAGCCGTGTAACTCCATCACCGCTTCGCGTGGCGCCCCCGGAATGACCCGGAGTCAGAAGCTTGAAAGGCGCCACCACCGCTTTGGCTGGCGCAAGAGACTCCTCTTCCTGGGCCTCCGGCAAAAAACCGCGGTGGAGCGGAGATGGACGACACGGTGTTCTACCCCTACGAGGGGAAGCGCGATGGGTTCTCTGAGCGCTCCTGCAGGAAGAAAACGAAGCAACCAAACGAGGAAGACCCATAACTCTCTAAGATCAAAGACTCCCACCTCGAGTCCCTTGACGCTCCTGTCGGACCTCACAATGCCGGCGAGAGCGATCAGGGAACCCGAAGAAGGAAATTTGATCCCACGTACCAGCAGCACCAGCATGGAGAAAAAGAAACAAGCTACTACTAGAAACTCCCTTCATGCACCTGCATATACATATATATAGGCTAGGAAATGGGGAGTTAAGTGCCGAGCATTCAATGAAGAACTCGGAAAACGACAGTCAAAAGTGAAGAAACCGAAGACGGTCAAGTCAAAAGTCAAAGAGTCAACACATCAAATCAACATCAAGTCTCATCAATGACTTCAGAAATCAACAAAAATCGAGAAACGTCACTCACCGGCCAAGAAACACAAAACGCACGGAACTACAAACCGAAGGGCTAAGTGCCAAAAGATTGAGTCCAAACGAACTGAAGGGCTAATATCAAAGCCGAGCTCCACTTGTTTTGAACGACTTCGCACTACGCGCTCGCTGCTCGAAGGGCTCTGTTCTGGCCAGAATTGCCCGGCTTCAACATCCACTCGGCTTTTGAAGGGCTTCGCCCGAAGAGGGACTGATCGGCCCCAAAAGTCAAGATCTGCTCTCCCCAGAAAAGGAATGAGGCGCAATCAGAGGGGAAATATCTCTGATTTCCCTCCCCTGTCTGTAACGGTCAACTCGGCCATTATGATGTAATAATTAGCATTTATGTACCCTATAATATAAATAACGCCCTTAGAGGCCAATGAAAGGATCCAGAATTCATTCTCTTTATTCAAACTCTCTTAACACACAGACACACGTTCAGTCCTTTCTCGACAAGAGAAACCAACCGTAACAACCACCCTTAGCCGTTTCCAAAGAAACAATACCATTAGGAGCAGAACTCGTTATAGAAACCCGAAAAGTCTCCCAAGAATCTGGTAAAGATAATAATATGTTCAAAATCTCATTCTTCGGTAGATGTCGAATCGGGTTTTTCATACCAAAAATAGGAAGATGCATTTTTTTCACAAACAACAAATCTTTCATCTTGCCCTTCCACAAATGATAATTAGTACCATTCAAAGAAACCATCTTTATATTCATATTTGCCTCCATCATTCAAGCAAGTAAAATAGCCCCTAACCAAGAGCTCTGATGCCACTCTGATGGGGAATCAACACATAAACGTAATAACAGAGCAATATGTAGCGGAAATAAATTCCCCAAACTTGCAAGAACTTATGAGGAGCAACACAGAATACGTGGCGGCAAATATAACCAGAATAAAAATGCACAATGAACACTGATATTTTTAACGTGGAAAACCCCTCAAAGAAAGGGTAAAAACCACGGGTCGTCCAGACCAAAGAAATAGATCCACTATGATCAAATAAGGTTACAAGAGAGTCTCAATATTAAGCACAAACCGTGCCAACAAGCAACCAAAATAACAAAGCACAAAAGCTTACAAGTTTAGAACAAGAAAATGAAAATACCCAAAACTGCAGCTTCAGTACGAAGCCAATATCTCGCTCTGCAGACTACGTTTTGAAGATCCGAATGGTGAAAGTGTAGAACTATATCTCATGAACCTGTTGTCCAAAAATAAAGACGATCCAATGGTTAACGAATCTGGAATCGCAATTTTACGGTGACAGGTTTGAGAAAAACGGGAGTTGTTTTCTTTCTTCTTTTCTCTCTCTTTGGTGGCTCCTCTAACCCGAAAATCTCTCTTCTTCAACCCTAATTTAACCCTCTCCACTTATAACAAGTGAGAAACATAATGGGCTAAATTATTTGGGTATTTATCCACATAGGAAGGGAGCCTAATACCCAACGCTACGATCCTGAAAAATAAATACAATGAGAAGTGAAAAAAGTTATGTTACAATTCTGATCACGAGTGAGTTTACGTGCAAATATTATATTGTGAGAGAGTGTGAGAACATGTAGCACATCCTATAATTGAAGTGAATGTTGCAAGTTAACACTCCCAGAGCCATCTATTTGGGCATAAGAACCATTAGCAATGGTAACATAACAATTCATCTCATATGTGGTATAGGAGGAAAATAAGTTGGAATTGAATGTCATGTGGTCAGTGGCATCAGAGTCCAAAATCCAAGCATTCTTAGGGATTTTACCACAAACACTAAAGAATTGAGAGCATACACTCATACCAGTCATTGGTAGAGAACAAGTTTCAAAAGGCTTGCTGACAGAGTCAAGTAGGGCCTTTAAACAATTTACATCATCCTCAGTGAACCATAAAGAGTAATCAATAGCTATATTTTTAGCCATCGGCAAACAAAACTGTCTGGATCTGAAAATGAACAACCGAAAACAATTTAAAAATTGAAGAAAAACCCTCAAAAGTTGGACCACAAGTTGAAACTGGTCACAAATAAGATGGTAGGCCCCACGCGCCCGTAATGTCACTAGAGAGTGGTGGCGGGTGGCGGCACGAAAGCAGGTTTCTAATGGAAATTTTTTAGGGTTTGGACGGTTCTAGAATTCCAATTTAGATAGTTGAGGTGGTGAGATGAGATGGGTTGTTTATGGTGGAGATATAGGTCAAGCAGTGGGTTACGCAAAAAAAACAAGGTTTTACTGTTCAAAAATTGCTGCAATGAAGTAGGGACAGATCTATTCAAGAGGGAGTGTGGGCAAATGCCCCCAGTAGAATTTGAATAATTTGTGTAATAGTACTCATACACATTAGTTTTAATAGAAAGAAGTTGATTGATTTGTTTTGCTCTAAGAAGTTGGTTGATTGTGTAATAGTACTCATACACATTAGTTTTAATAGAAAGAATCCCCTTCTTTTATAAAGCTATACATAAAATTAACACTAAAAAACCACTGTTCCTATACGCCTCATGCTTTGTCATCTATAAAGAATACAATTAAGAATATCCTATTTAAACCAACTTGAACATGTCATTCTCCTATTGGTCCACGTAGCAAAATTTATCCCACATCAACATAAAAATTCTGATGTCTCACTCACCAATTGGGTCAAAAAAAATGGCCGGTCCCACTGATAGTTCCATTCGGTAAAATCTCAAAAAAAATCAACCTTTTATTAGCTACCTAATTGGTAGCAATACAAGCTGTAACTACATTTCCATTGGTCAATTCGTAATAAAGAGTTATAAATTGCTACAAACAAATACCAACTTGATCTGATTCATTAAATATTGAATTTCTGAATATAATCATTATAAAATATAAAATTATAAAATTAAGTTAATTACAAAGATTCTACAATACACTAATGTTTGCGTCAGTAACATTAGTCCTAATACTACTCAACATAACCATATCCGATCTTCCTGTAATGAGAGTTTGAGTAATGTCCAAATTGCCTGCTATAGCAAAAACTTCAATTAAAATAATATTCAAGAAATACAATAAAAAGTTATTTACTCAACATAACCATATAAATATTTATTTTGAATTTTGAAACTGATATACCGTACATCACTATCAATTTCGAAATTCAAATTTGAAATACTGCAAATGAATACATAATCCCATAAAATTCGGATCTACATAAATAAATTTCGAAACTTATATAGTATGTTTTTATTGCAATGAACAAACTTCCATTTTCTCCACAGTGTGTACAGCACATTAATGCATGTAATTATACCAATTCCCTCAATCAACTACCATATTTTCTGAAAACTAATCACATATTGCAAGCCAATTATTTCATGATCCATTTTTGGAAGTATGTAATGCGCAGCCACCTACCAACAAATAGGGTTTGTTAACCCTAATTGGCTTGAGCCCATTCTGCATAAACCTTATAAATACCCTGGTCAACAGCAACATCAATCATACACTGAAAAACTGCATTACGTTAAAAAACCTATCTTGTCCTAACCTAAATATGTCTGCCGTCAAAATGATTGCTGCCAATCCTGCCAATTCCAAATTTGATTTACTATCTGCTGTCAACAACAGCAGAGAAAACTGGAAACTGCTTGTGCGTGTTGTCAGGTTTTGGCACCTTTATGATGTTGATTCCAACAAACCACCATTTGCTATTGAATTGGTGTTACTTGATTCACAGGTTGTAAAATCAATATTTGCATATTTTATTTATATAACTAATTATCTCTCTACTGTTTACTAACCCCTAATAGTTTAGACAACTTATACTGAAATGTTCTCATCTGTTGTATACTATTTCTACTCCTTAATAACTAATTTAAACATGCGCCCAGGTACAAAGATCACCGCTACCTTGAAGAAATCTTTGTTCTATAAGGTATCGTTATAATATCACTCTCTTTGGTGATTTGGTGAGCGAGCTAACATCCTTTCTTATTGCGGGCCCTGCGCGCAATGCTGTCATTGTCGTCACATTTGCAAAACTCAGATTTTCAAGGTATAATCTACAAAAAATGGTGTTTTCTATAGAATCTTTGTCTCATAATAATAAAGATTTACCTTAAGGTTGTCCCTTGACAGGTCGTGACACTTCAAAGCTCTGTGTATGCTTCAAAACTGCTGATCAATCCTGATATCCCTGAGGCTGTTAGTCTGAGAAACAGGTACAAAGCTGATTAGTCACTCGCAATATTATGTTTGTTTTGTTTAAAGGAATAAACTGCTGAGACTGAGGTCAAATTATATGATATTTTTCCAGGTAAATTTAATTTCTTTAAAGATCAAAAACCATAAGCATACAAAAATAGAACATTGTATCACGATTGAGAATATTTGCATATATCTTCTGTTAAATGCATTTGTGCACAGGATAGGTTTTTCTTATCATGCAAATATCCTCTAAATATATTATAACATTGCACGTTATTAATTGTAGTATGCCAGAGACACTTGACTCTCCATCCATGTTGCTCACACCGATGCAAGATGCTAAACCAACCACCATTGAAAAGGATTTTCTCAAACAGAATAAGCCGACTAATATACAGCAGTTAAAATCAGAAACCGAAACAAAACACACAGGTTAATGTAACTAAATAAATATCAGTTCCGCACAATGGATTCAATATGCAACAAGTGTTCTAATATTTCACTGTTTGATCATGACAATCAAATATTGGGTAGAATCACACAAAATTAGTTGTGAGGAATTCACTCTTAGGAATATTATTTGTTCCCAAACCTTCTGTTTATAGAATTCAAAAAATTAGGGATTTTACCTGGTTGTGAATAGACGTAATAGCTCATGTACCACAAGCAGATACCTTGCAAGATTACTCCTTGAGCTCGCGAATGAGACGAATTCCACCTATTTCTTCAAACTTGCGAAGGAGCCTTTGTGATAGCCTCCGTGCGTTGCCTCAATTTGGGGAAAGTGAAGTTCACATTGATAGTGAGAAGAAGAACCTTTAGTTAAAAGCTTAAAGCTTCTATCTTTTTTTTATTTGTGTCAAGCGGTGCTCTCTAGATATGTTATCATTTATTTATTATTTATTAGAAGCTCTCTATATATTACGTATTAATAATTAAAATTGTCTATTCTTTTGAATCAGATGGAGTAGTAGATTTTAATCAAAATGGATCAAAATGTCATGTGTAAATCCAATAGTTAAAAATATCTATTCACCAGAAAATGTGATATTCAATATTCATTCATAAGTTATTATATAATTTTATACTTAATAGAAATTTTGATAAAATTTACGATTGCCACAGCTTTGAAATTGAGACCAAATAATTTAATGGAATCCGCATGAATTTTAATCAATGATAGAGTATCTGTATATAATCGAAACAGATTATCTTCCTCTGTAGTTATGTAATCACTAATTCATACAATAAAGTTATACACCATGTGATGAGAGGTAGATTTATTCTCTGACGTATTGACAACATTTAAAATACTCTGTTTTAATTGCTCATTTAACATTACCAAAATACAATGTATACATGTGCGGATGAATAACAAGAACTAGTGATATTACCAAAATACAATGTTTCGTTTGATCATTTTCCATTCTTTCTCTGTAACCTATCTAATCCATTGAGGGATATTGATATTTTGTTAGGATGTCCTGGATCTCTAATTTTGTCCTTGCCGTTGACAGGCATTGAAAGAGAACGAGCTATCTTTCGCTGGGTCTCTCTTTTCTGCAAAAGAAACCAATAGTTCAAAATGACGGTAACAGTTTGTCTATAATGTAAGATTCAGCAACAATGAAATTTGAAAACTAAAGATAACACTAGAAAAAGGGAAGTTGAAAGCATTGATTCATTCAGAGAACCACCGACACTTCCACCATGAGTTGATTCTGTGTTTGAATGTCCAACTTCATCTACTGGTCAATGATGATGTTCTCTTAGTAATACGAGTAAAGATCTTACTAAGGGACAATGATCTTGGGATTGAAGGCTTTTCTCGAAGGCCTGAAGAGGAAACTTCAGGAGTTACTGTAGTAGCCTTTTAGTTATCTGCCGATGTCTGACACCTGAAGCTTAATCTTGGTAGGATGCTTCTTACGGATAATTTTCCTTTTGATCTTGAAGATCCAGGAGAGTTGTTTGTTGGAGCATCGACAAAGTGAGAAGTGACAAGAAAATTCACTCTCTTCGGAGTGGGAATGGGACTTGGGGCTGGAGGCATTTTGATTGCAACAAAATCTTGGGAATATTCTTCTGGTGTTCTGGAGGGTATTTCTAAGAGAAGGTTTTGTCTCTTCCGCGGAGGAATATGTGTTGTTTCTTCAGTTATCCTAGTTTGAATAATTTGTGTAATAGTACTCATACACATTAGTTTTAATAGAAAGAAGTTGATTGATTTGTTTATGGAGTTAGATATACAACTTGAAAATTAGTTTTGTCTCTTCTGGAGTGGGCCGAAGCCCACTATCCAGTGCTGGGCGATAGATCGGCCCAAACATGGGGCAGAAAGCTAAGAACCGCATCAACGGCCCTGATCCGTCCGTACGTCCATCCAACGGCCGAGCACGACCCACGCTCACTATTTAAGCATTCATTGCGTCAGTTGTCAGGTACACACTGTTCATCAATACCTATATTTTTGCTCGTCCCTCCCTGACTTGGGCGTCGGAGTGTTATCGCAGGTACACCCGCCCGCTGGAGCAGGGCTAGCTGAACGACCAAGGCATACAGAGATCTAAGACCTGGAAAACAGTAAGCAAAGACATCTAAGGAACAGATCAATTGGCGACCACAGTGGGAGCCCGCGCGCTTTCCACCATTCATACGGATGCCACCAAAGGCAGCTCGGGGCCGACCAAGGGCCACCGCTCGTCTACAAAGTGTGGCTGAAATCCCCGTTCGACCACCTCCGGCAGGTGTTGAAGGCATCAGCGCCACCCCCGCACAACAGGTTACCGTGGAACTCCCCGCCGACCTTGTCCAAGAACTCCGAGAACTACTGCGCGACCGTAATCAGGCTCTGAATCGCAATGATGACCGCCTCACATACCTAGAAGATCAGATCGCCTCAAGGAGAGCGCACACTGCACCAGAGCAGCGACCTCACCATGAGGGAGCTTCAACCATACGGGCACGCCCTTCACGGGCCCATCGATCGCCTCCGCGAAGGCAGCTGGTCCATCGATCTCCACCCCAGAGGAGGGGACGAGGAGGAGCGACCACCCCACCAAGAAAGACCCCGTCCACGACTGATTATACTTACTGGCCCGAAGAATCGTCGCACGAAGGTTCCTCCCACGATTCGACCGTTTCTCCCGCCCGATCTCGAAGCCGATCTATCGAACGATGCTCGTATCGATCGAAAGCCTACGCCAAACACTACGGTCAAGATAGACGGGACGCCGGACTTGGACCGTATACTAGAGAGATAGACGAGTTCCGCATCCCGCGCTCTTTGCAGAAGCCTCCAACCGACCTTAAGATGTACAACGGCATGAAAGATCCGGACGCTCATTTAAAGCACTTTGATATTATGATGAAGTATCGTGGAGCGCCCGGGCCGGTCAAATGCAAGATCTTTCCCCTTACTTTAGAGGGGTCAGCGTTGGATTGGTTCACCGAGCTTAAACCCAATACCATTTCATCCTGGGAACAGATGGCAAGGGTGTTCACCGCTCGGTTTACAACTTCTAGAGTCAAACCAAAGTCCCAAGATGTTCTGATCGCCATCAGACAGGGTCCGGAGGAGTCTTTGAGGAGTTATGTGGAAAGGTTCAACCGAGAAGCCGACCAAGTCAGGAACTTAGACGACAACCAGAGGTTGTTCTTCCTAAGGACAGGACTCTTAAGAGGAACTCGTTTTGAAGTAGAAGTGGGACTCCACGTTCCCAGAGACCTGGAGACGTTCCTCCGGCGGTCTCAAAGGTTCATGAATTACGAAGAAAGAACGACCGCCATAGAAGCCGCCGAAGCGGGCATGAGTCAGCGCCCGCGACCAGAAAAAGATCAAAGGATTAGGGAAGAATATAACGGCAGTCGCCCGAGCAAGGAAAATAAGGCCAAAAGGTTCGCTGAGCGCACCAAGTTGAACACTTCGTACGCGAACATATTGGCGGAATGTGCGAACACTGAATTCAGGGATATTAAACCACCAGAACCTCTCGTGCTCAAAGACGGGCAGCGCCCATCAAAAAAATACTGTAGATACCACAAGAGCAACGGGCATGACACCAACAATTGCATGGCCCTTAAAGACGATGTGGAGGCCCTAATCAGAAGAGGAAAATTGACTCAATATGTGAAAAGAGATAACGGTGAAACGCGAGAAAGACAAGGGGCACGTTCACCTAGGCGAGGGAAAGCTGAGGCAAATGAAACGATCAAAGTCGTAGAAGAAGGCGACGATGATGAAGACCCAGTAGACACGAGAAAGTCAAGAGGAAGGCCAGTCGCCATGGTAATCTCGGGAGGAGTCCCCACCAACGCCTCGACCAACAGATCGATCAAAAGGAGATGGGACGAAATCATGAGCGTTGCCTCGACCTCGGCTCCACGACCACTTAGTGGGCGACCACCCATCTCCTTTGGAGACGAGGATCTCGTTGATGGAACCCCCAACCACGAGGTTCCCTTAGTCATAGTAGCAGTAATGGCAAACACGGAGGTTAGGAGAATATTGGTGGACCAAGGGAGTTCGGCAGACATAATATTTGAAGACCTTTTGGACGTCCTAAAAATTTCAAAGGATGACCTGAGGCCGTATAGAGGAACGGTCTTGACCGGGTTTAATGGAGCCTCGACAACTCCTATAGGACGGATAGAACTGATGGTAACTTTTGGGGATGACACGATAGAGAATCCCCTCTGTAGGACCGTCAGGACGGATTTCATTGTGTTACCCTGTAAGTCCGTGTATCAATGTATCATTGGTAGACCAACTCTTGCCCGTTTGGAAGCAGTGCCCTCCACCGTCCACTTGAAAATGAAATTCTACACCAAAGCTGGGGAAGTTACCACCATCCAGGCAGACTTATTGTCCGCCAAGCGAGCTTTCCTTTTGGGGCTTAAAGAAAAAGGGAAAAACGTAGCGATAGAAATAGAGAAAGAAATGAAAAACGGCGGGCAAGTTAACCTGGCCGACCTAGATGCCCGCTATGACCCTGATAGCGAAGAAGAGGAAGGGGACGATCTTCTGACTAAAGAGCTAAAGAAACGAATCAAGCGACCTGAACCAGACGGGGAATTCTATCGCATCATGCTAGGTGACGACCCGGAGAAAACGATCAAAATAGGAAAAAACCTTCCCCCTGAGGTTCGGGATGAGCTCGTTCAATGTCTGAAGGATCATGCAGACTTGTTCGCTTGGAGTACGGCCGACATGCCCGGTATCCCACCCCAAGTAGCCTGCCACCACTTAGCTGTGGATCCGGGAGTAAAATGGGTGGCTCAAAAAAGAAGAGTTCAGAAGGAAGAAAAAGCTCGAGCAGCATGCAAAGCCGTTGAAGACCTGCTCGAAGCAGGGTTCATTAAAGAAATAAAATACACCACGTGGTTATCCAATGTCGTCTTGGTCAAGAAGGCGAATGGAAAGTGGAGGATGTGCGTGGACTACACCGATCTCAACCGAGCATGCCCGAAGGATGCTTTTCCCGTCCCAAGTGTCGATCGTCTTGTCGATAATGCAAGTGGATACAAGATCCTGTCTTTCTTGGACGCCTATTCCGGGTACAATCAGATTGCCATGCACCCACCAGATCAAGAGAAGACCGCATTTATGACGGACAAGGGGAATTTCTGTTACACGGTCATGCCATTTGGATTGAAGAACGCTGGAGCGACCTACCAGCGCATGATGAACCATGTCTTTCAGGATCAAATAGGGGAAACGGTGGAAGTGTATTTGGACGATATGATTGTCAAAACCAAGCAGGACCAAACCCATGTAAACGACTTGAAAGAAGTATTCAAAGAAGCCAGAAAGAATTCGTTAAGGTTCAATCCAGAAAAATGCACTTTTGGGGTTAGAGCGGGCAAATTCCTTGGTTTCCATCTCACAGAAAGGGGAATTGAAGCCAACCCAGACAAATGTAGAGCGGTGACTGAAATGAGACCACCAACGACCAAAAAAGAAATACAGAAACTCAATGGTATGGTGGCCGCTCTCTCTCGTTTCATCTCAAAGGCAGCAAACAAATCTTTGCCCTTGTTTAAATTGTTGAAAAAAGAAACCACATTTGAGTGGACGCCCGAGTGCGACCAGGCCCTCGAACAATTGAAGACATCTCTGGCTGAACCTCCAATTTTGACGACTCCCGAGCCTGGGGAAACTCTTTATTTGTACTTGTCCATCACGGACGAGGCTTTGGCTGCCGTTTTGGTGCGAGAAGAAGGGACGAAACAGAATCCAATCTACTTTGTCAGCAAAGTTATGCAAGGACCCGAACTAAGATATCAGAGGATTGAGAAGTTGGCTCTGGCATTGATTGTCTCAGCCCGAAGGTTGAGACCATACTTTGTGGCCCACCAGATCACCTTGCGCACCGACCAACCCATTAGGCAAATCTTGCATAGCCCAGATCTAGCGGGCAGAATGATCAAATGGGCTGTAGAATTATCAGAATTCGGAATAAAATATGAGCCTAGATCATCTGCAAAAGCACAAGTCTTAGCCGATTTTATTGCAGAATTAACCCCAGGGTCAGAAAACCCAGTTCAGAACTCATGGACTTTGCACGTTGACGGATCGTCCAATGGTAAAGGCAGCGGAGCGGGCTTGATTCTTGAAAACGAGGAAGGGACGACCATCGAAGTCTCCTTAGCCTTCTCGTTCCCAACTTCTAACAATCAGGCCGAATACGAGGCCTGCATCGCTGGGCTGTTGCTCGCTTTAGAGATGCAAGTTAAAAGGGTGGAGCTTCGATCAGACTCACTTCTAGCAGTCTCCCAGATCAAAAACGTCTTTTTAGCCAAAGACGAGATACTCCAGAAATATTTGACGAAGGTCAAAGAGTTGATGAAGAAATTCGAGCATGCTGAAGTCAAGCACGTCCCAAGGTCGGAAAACGCTAGGGCGGACATCTTGTCCAAACTAGCAAGCACCAAGAAAAATGGTAACCATAGAAGCGTAATACAAAAAGTCCTATCTCAACCAAGTGTGAGGATAGATACGGCCTTAGGAGCAGAGATATGTACGATCGAATCAATGCCGTCCTGGATCGACCCCATCTTTAACTACATAAAGAACGGGGAGGAGTCCAGCGACCCAAAAGAAGCTGCTCTCGTTCGCAGGCGAGCATCGTCGTACTCAATAATTAACGAGCAACTCTACAGAAGAGGATTCACCATGCCCCTGCTCAAGTGCCTCCTCCCAGCAGAAGCGGCCTATGTGTTAAAGGAGATTCATGAAGGAATCTGCGGGAACCACTTGGGTTCACGAGCTTTGGCAAAGAAGGCTTTAAGAGCGGGCTACTTCTGGCCCACAATGGAGGCAGATGCGAAAGACCTGGTCAAGAAATGTGACAAGTGCCAGAGGCACGCAGATACCCACGTTGCACCTCCAACCGAGCTCAACTGTTTGACTTCTCCATGGCCGTTTTCATGGTGGGGAATCGACCTGTTAGGACCCTTTTCCCTCGCCCCTGGTCAGTTTAAATTTCTGATCGTCGCAGTGGACTACTTCACAAAATGGATCGAGGCCGAGCCCTTAGCCAAAATCACTTCGAAGAATTGCCTAAAGTTCGTCAAAAGAAACATCTTGGTACGGTTTGGGATTCCCGAAGTGATCGTCTCAGACAACGGCACACAATTCACGGACCGACATTTCCAAAAAACTCTAGTCGAACTAGGCGTAAAACAACGTTTTACGTCGGTCGAACACCCGCAAACAAACGGGCAGGCGGAGGCGGCCAACAGAGTCATCCTAAGGGGGCTAAAGAGAAGACTGGATGAAGCCAAGGGAAGGTGGGCAGAAGAGCTTCCCTCTGTGCTATGGGCGTATAGAACCACGCCACACTCAACCACGGGAGAGCCCCCCTTCAGGATGGTCTATGGGACGGACGCACTGATCCCTGTGGAAATGGGAGAGTTGACTTGGAGAACGGCTAATCCTCTACAGCCGTCCGAAAACGAGCAGGCAACGAGAGAAGAGCTTGACCTAGTGGAAGAACTGCGGCACAAAGCAGCGCTCAAAGAGGCGTTGGTCAAACAGAACATGGCCACAAGACACAACGCCAAGGTCGTTCCTAGGTCGTTTGAAGTGGGACAGCTCGTCCTAAGAAAGGCAGATATCGGTCAGAAGAATGCTGGCCAGGGCAAGCTAGCCCCAACTTGGGAAGGACCCTACAGAGTAGCTGCCAAGACGGGCAAAGGAGCATATATCTTAAAGACCATGAGTGGAGGGATGATTGCAAACACTTGGAATGCAACAAACCTTAGAAGATATTTCACTTGATGCCATGTAATATATGAAAGAATGTCATGTTTCCAGTTGAATGATGAATAAAAATCAAAACGGGCGGGACACTCTTTTTCCCTACGGGGTTTTTTATTGAGGACCGCTCGTCCGTCGATAGAACGACGAGAAATTTCTTAAATTCTTGATTGTGGTAATTGATCCATCCAATAACGAACAAACCCGATGGCGAGTTAAGTTCAAACCGAGTTTGATAAACTGCCAAGGGTCGAACTTAAGCGACCTTAAGTCTGAATTCGCTTGCAAACGAGCTAAATCTAAAGTAGAAACTTGGTAAGCTGTTTGCAGGTAGCTTCGCGAACTTAGACCGACCCATACGAACGTGAAGAATTCAATAGATAGATAAAGCAGAAATCTAAATAAACGATTATGACAGAAGTTTGAATATTAAAAATGCCCGGAGAAAACCGGGCTATTAGGTGATTACAAGTAAAGGACGGCCACGAGACCCCCAAAGCAAAAAACGATACATTCTTGAAAAGGAAGACAGATAATCAAAGTACAAACGGACGAGTACAAAGGGAGTAGCTCATTCAGGGCGACGGTAGACGATCGTCTCCTCTTGGATAACGTTCCCATCATCGTCTTTCTCCGCGAGGCGAACGATTTGCCCGTTTTTCAGGAAGTGGTCGTTGTTTACTATCTCTGTATTAATCTCCAGCGATGGGTAACAATACCGAATCTGAGCTACGGCCTCTTCGAAGCGCCCGCTAGCAATAGAGATGGTCATGTCTTCCAGGGCCTCCAAGTCGCCCCTCGCCTGATCACGCTCGCCTTCGACGGCCTTCAGACTCTCCTCAAGACCGACCACCCGCTCCTCCAGCTGTATAACCTTGGTAGACTGCTCGGCCAAACCAGCAGTAGCGGTGGCAAGTTTTACCTCAGCATCTACCTTGGCTGTCATGACCGCATCACGCTCGGCAGTAACTACGCCAAGTGCGTCCTTCGTGGGTTGGAGGGCGACCTCAGCATCCTCTAGTCTCTTTTTGGTGCTCTCGAGCTCTGCTCGCAAATCTGTAATATGTCCAAGAGCGGACTTATACTTGTCAGTTTTATCCAAAAGATCACCCTCCAACCACAAGTTTCTGTGAAGTAAGCGCATACCTGCTTGGCGGCCAGCCTCCTCAGATTTGTAACGAGCAAGCTTTTGAGAAGCTGCTTGGGCAATTTCGGCTACGAAGAGGAGGGGATCGGCCTTCAAACGTTCAAAATCCACATCCTTGAGATCGTCCAAATCTAAAGACGACCTCCTTGATGCCTCTCTTCTTTTTTGAGGATGATCAAGGTCGATCGGAATAGCGTCCAGAGGACCTTGAGCCCGATCTCTCTTTTTGGAAGATAAGATTGTTCCTTGATCGCCCCCAGTAGGTCTATGATCGCCTTCAGCGCGAGATGGCTGGGACGAAGAGGCAAAGGACACCTTCTTCTGCTTCCTTGACTTTGTCTTCGCCAAAAGAGCTTCAAAACCGATGCCCGTCATTTCAGCTGAAAAAGCAAAAAGATGAATTAGGAGGCAGGGCAAATAAAGCACAATTAAAGTAAAAACGAAAATAAAGGCACACCAAGTTTGTTTTCGGCTTGCTCGGATGTCCGGAGACAAGCGAATTTATTGCAGGGGATGACTCCTTCTGGCAGCCAAGTAACCAAGGTCTCTAACATCTGAATACTCTCAAGATCATAGTCGCTCAGCCTCCTTTGATGCCGATAATGGATTGTGTCGCGATCGTAGTGTGAGTGCGACCAACCTAGAGGAAACTTCATTGAGGAAACGCGACCTTCGTCATCCACGGTTCCCACCATTGCCTTAGCACGATCATTAACAGGAACGACCCAGAGGAAAGCGTGCCTCCAAGTTTTTACCGATTCGCAGAATGGCTTGAAGAGCCTGATCGTGTTCTTCCGTCCCTTCAAGGAAACTTGCTCCCATCGCCTGGGTTCGCTCCTCATCTCCACTGTGCGACTAACGTCAAACAATGAGAAGAAAAGACGGCAATTTACCTCCCGATCAAGAGCGGCCATTATTACCTCGAACGACTTAACCAGCGCCCAAGCATTAAAGTGAAGTTGAGAAGGGGCAACACCAAGAGTCCTTAAGACACGCCTCTGGAAAAATGTAAAAGGAGGTCGCACCCTCAAATCGCGGAGGACGTTGGAATACATGATAAATTTTAAAGAATTCGGGATTACGGCAGCATGCTCGTCAGGTCTTACGCCCTCCGCTCGCCATTCCTGATCACCGTAACCTATTAACTTGGTGAAGAGAGGCAGCACCTCATCACCAGGTGGGAAGACAGAACGTTCGTTTATTATAGCGGAGGATATCCAGGAGCGGTCGACATCAACCCTACCCCTCCAATCGTGCTCTTCGGGTAGTACCTCGTTGACTGGAACCGGAGGGGGCGAAGGATTCACTCGGGGAGACTGGACGGTATCAACCGTGTTTGACGAGCGTCCGGAAGACGATGAAGAAGAAAAATCGGTAGAAGAAAATGTCTCAGATGGGAACCCGCTCGAGCCGACATCTCCGGAGTGAGCATGCTCAGCCATGCTCGCAGTTTGACGACCGGAAATTCTCGCAGTTTTCTTTGTTCGCGCCACTGCGTTGACCTGTGAGGAGAAGGAAAGTCAGGCTCACCCTAACGATGAGTTGCCGAAGGGGGCGACAAGGTCGACCCCGAGCCTGACGCCCCCTCCTCGCCCTATGCAAGCAAAGCTAGCCAAAAATAAACAAGACGAAAAGGGCATACCTGGCGTGGGAGAGAAGTTCGGTCTAGGGGTAGTATACTCCTTGATGAATAGAATCAATCGACCAGAAGAATAAGACCGCCTGAGCTGAAGCTCATGCACGGGTAGGCACCTGGCCAGAATAAAGAAGCAAGCTTTTTGATCGGTCTAAGAGTTTGTGACCGTTTTTTGAGCTCCGACAATGAAAGTGGAAATTGAGAAGGAGTGGGGGCAGCATATTTATAAGGATGGGAGAGCAAGCAAGCCAAACGACACGACCCCTCATTTGCACACGCCTTGAAAACCAGACCGCCATCATGACAAAGCGCCACCTTTTTCAGAATTCGAGGCACCATTAATGAACCCTAGGGAAAATCGAAACGTCATTTCCTGGCAGAAGCCACGTATCATGCGAGCGTAAGCGAAGCCCACCGCGAATCAGAAACGATCATAAAACAAGCCTACGCCCGCCACACGAGCGACCTTGGCTTGGGGGGCAACTGTTCTGGAGTGGGCCGAAGCCCACTATCCAGTGCTGGGCGATAGATCGGCCCAAACATGGGGCAGAAAGCTAAGAACCGCATCAACGGCCCTGATCCGTCCGTACGTCCATCCAACGGCCGAGCACGACCCACGCTCACTATTTAAGCATTCATTGCGTCAGTTGTCAGGTACACACTGTTCATCAATACCTATATTTTTGCTCGTCCCTCCCTGACTTGGGCGTCGGAGTGTTATCGCAGGTACACCCGCCCGCTGGAGCAGGGCTAGCTGAACGACCAAGGCATACAGAGATCTAAGACCTGGAAAACAGTAAGCAAAGACATCTAAGGAACAGATCAGGATTGAAGGCTTTTCTCGAAGGCCTGAAGAGGAAACTTCAGGAGTTACTGTAGTAGCCTTTTAGTTATCTGCCGATGTCTGACACCTGAAGCTTAATCTTGGTAGGATGCTTCTTACGGATAATTTTCCTTTTGATCTTGAAGATCCAGGAGAGTTGTTTGTTGGAGCATCGACAAAGTGAGAAGTGACAAGAAAATTCACTCTCTTCGGAGTGGGAATGGGACTTGGGGCTGGAGGCATTTTGATTGCAACAAAATCTTGGGAATATTCTTCTGGTGTTCTGGAGGGTATTTCTAAGAGAAGGTTTTGTCTCTTCCGCGGAGGAATATGTGTTGTTTCTTCAGTTATCCTAGTTTGAATAATTTGTGTAATAGTACTCATACACATTAGTTTTAATAGAAAGAAGTTGATTGATTTGTTTATGGAGTTAGATATACAACTTGAAAATTATTTCACATATGTATGCTCAAATAATATATTCTTAGAATTAGTAATATTTCTATAAAGCTTGTGGAGACTATAAAACACAGTGTATATGCATCCGTCTATTTGCTTATAGAGTTATCTTTAATACAACCAGTAGCAATTGCAGAACGTGCATTCTCTACTATTGATGGTTGAGTGTTGTTTAGTTACTTCTTCTTGTTACCGTGTTATCGACACGTAGTATATCGACTTTGCTAGTGCACTAATATATGCCAGGGAACTTAGCTGACACGTGTTTACTTAGTTTTGCTGGTCAATGTAGTTCTCCTCTCCCTATAGAGTTTTTGCCACACTCAAGATTTGAACTTGAGACCTTTAAATGAAATTCAAACTCCGTTACCGCTCAATCAACCCTTATTAATAGCGTTGTTTAGTTACTAGTAAAGAGAGGAATATTTTTTGGAATAAAAAATCATTCAATGTTTTCAAAATATAAAGAGTCCTCAGAAATTTTTTTGTAATGTATACAAAGGGCAAGGCTTAAATTTTCTAGATACGTCACTGCAATGAAGACAGCACAGAGGGCAAGGGACTATTTGGGGTTTTAGGTTCTAATTTTTTTGCCATGAAGGCAGAGAAGGGTCACAATGAAAGTGACAAAGGTTTACCACGATAAAGGCAACTAGGGTTTATGCGGAAGCAAGTCTCTCAAGTTCATGAGCTCGAGATACCATGTGGAAAATGATTCTGGATATTATTAGAATTAGTATTGTTGTGTATTGAGTACAAACACTAATGCATTTAAATAGACTATTCTAAATGTAAACCTAACAGACCTGATTAATGGCGGGATACATATTTACAAATAAATCTACTATTTACAACATTCCCAATAAAAAAAAAAAGAATCTCTTTATTTAAGAGATTTGATAATGTAATTGAAGTTGATTCCTAATCTACAAATAATCAAATATATATACTATAAAAGAGGGAAACCCCATAACACGAGTTTAACAATTTCTTTTCTTTTTTTGGTTAAGGAACTTCAACAAAATGTTGTGTACTTCCTTAAAGCACAACTTATGAACTATTTGATAAGTTGTACAACATGTTCTTATGCACAAAGACCCTGTAGCTTCTTCAGCTCCCTGCAAAATTTGCATAGACATAAAGGAATAAATATTCACGCACAGGATGGCCAACTAAAGAAAAAGACGACATTATACTGTGAAATGAGAAAGTAACACACCTGCAACGCGGTGTGCAACATTTAGAGTCTTCACAACTCCTCGAGTGCGCAATTAGTCCCCGCCATACCTTTTTACATAGCTGGCAGCCCCCAGAAGCTTTAATAGCGCACCCGCTGGCATGAGAGAACAGCTTTTTAACTTGAAGACAGTATGGATAAGAGCATGGTTTATCTCTAGTTGGGTGACATTGAGATACATGTTGTATAACTTGCAGGTATTCTCGCATCTGCATGAAAAGAAAAGGGGGAAAATAAATTTTATGGCCATTTACTTTCCGAAAACATTTTAATTTCTATTTGACATTTACATATTATTTTAATTTGCTAACAATAAGGTGTAAGACTCATGTTGTAACGATTTTTTGTTTCTCTTTTGTAGAAGACTAGCTTTAAACAGTTTTGTATAAACTATGCCAATGAGAGGCTTCAACAGCATTTCAATCAGCCATCAATTTAAACTTGAGCAAACAGGTAACCAAATGTTTCGTTTAAGTGAAACTGAAATCAAAAAACAGGAAAGGGAAGTAATCACACATAACTATGAACAACAATCAAAAAGAACCATGCAATGAAAATAATAAAGCCTGACAGCTAATTTCATACCATAGGTGATGTCTGCTTTGACTCCTGATTCCCAGAGAGACATAGTGTTATAGGATTCTTTAGATGATCAAGGATCATCATTGAAGAATACTTAGCACGGCGGAGTGAGTCAAATTGAAACCGATTCTTCTGGCAGAAGTTCAGAAAGTTTATTCTATCTTCAAATAATGTATTGTGAAGGATGATATCATTCTCTTTAGTATTTGAAGGGATATCCACGGGGACCTAAAAACAGCATGCAATTCAAAGATGTATGTTATTTGTTATGAAACAATTGATGGTTAGATAATCATATGAACTTAGCTTCAGGTTTAGGCAGCTACCTGACAAAGTGTATGCACCTCGCCACTTTCTGAAGTGTGGACGTCAGCAGTATGACATCTGAAATATTGAAATGAAAGTCAATGAAAAAAGCCCTTTTATTTCTCATCCGAACAATAAATCGTACTTAGTGTTTAGAAGAAATAATAATATTGTGCAGGATAACATATATGAAAGGAAACAAAAGATATTGTTTGCATTGGTTGTGATTGAAATGAAGGATATAAAGCAAAATCATTAAGAGAATCATGACTATTAACCTCATAATTGAGGTATTCTATACCTAAGTTTCTTGGATACCAAATAAGAATCATGGGGCTGATCATTTCAAATTACTAGACCATCACTTTGGGAAACAATTAAAACCTTACTCCTCTTGTACTCCATTTCAAATGACTATTAACTAATTTTCAATGTCATGAAAGTGGATTTTTAAAGTTTCATTCCATGTTCCTTCGAGAAAAAATGATACCATATATACTAAGAGTTTCGAATTAATGTTATGCTAGCAGATTGAAGCGTAGAAGCAAATGGACATTGATAAGTAATTGAAACTTAGAAGATATAAATGGCAACGGCCATTTTAGTTTGGAAGTGTTTAGTGAAGAAAGCCAGAAAGTTATAACTTCACTTGCTTAGTAGTTCAATGAGAGAAAATGCTAGATTAATGAAGAACTTTATACCTACTTACAGCAACAAAGGAGTTAGACAAAAATTATGCAAAGTGAAAATAGAAGAGAGAGAAGAAAATTGTGTCAAACTATAGAAGGTTCTATTTAAACTAAGCAAAACCAGTCCATACATAACCAAAAAACAAGTAAAAGGGAACGAGCAAAAATAGTTCAAATATGTAATTTTAAGTTGTCGGTAGTTACCTTTCACACTCTTGAAATTTCTTGCATTCAGTGCAAAACCATCTCTTCCCAGACACTATTACTTCACGACAATGCATGCATGGATGCTGCAAGTGAGCTATGATGAAGTCTTCTTTCAAAGGTAATATGATTTGGCCCAGCTGATCGATATTTGGTGAAAAATGAAGAAAAGGAAGGAAGATCAGATTACACAAAACACATTATGTAAATAACTTCAACTCATAAGAACAATAAACTGCAAGCCAGACTATTTATACACATGGATTATATCGAGTTACAGATGCCCTAATACTCATACAGAACTAATAGTGCTCCATTTACTTTAGTATAAAGGAGAGTACATTCCTTCTGGTGACTTGGAAAAACGCATATTGACTCGATTCCTGTAGGCTTCATTTAAAATAAGCTAACTGAATAAGTTTCTATTAGGTATGGAATAGTAATACTTTTGTTTTGATAAAGACATGGTTAAACCATACACCCAATACGGGTTTCCCATTTTGATGAACAAAGGTATAAATTGATAATGGGGATAACTAGAAGGTAAAATAAACACTTAGCAGCTTTATGAATTTTTCCCTTAAAAAATTATATCCTGAACTTGAATAACATGTTGGAGATAACTAATTAGACATACTTTTTGCATAACCAGAATGTCTTTGGCATTGCTTTTTGAAGGATTTGTATGTCCCATGGCCTTTAAAGCTCTCTTTGTCACTAGTTTCTTCAATATCTTATCATAATCTCCTCCACTCTCTTTTTCAATGTCCCTGGCCAGATCCATAGCACGACTAGACCAATAGTCTCCATCGAAGTATGGCAAACGAGAAGCTGACACCTTGGAGTCCCGTTTTCCAGTAGTAACAAAAAAATAATCATATATGTTGGTTAAACCAACAACGATATTTTCCTTAGCAGCCTTCCTTAGCATTGAAAGATACCTGCAAAAACAAACCATGTAATCATTAAAATACCTGCATTGAAAGATTCCTACATAAAAGTGCTAATATTTCAAAGAATATGTGATACGGAAAAAAGAAAGAAGCAATAAAATCTCTATAACATGAAAATTATGAAAATTTAGCACAGGGATACACACACAAACAAGAAAAGAAAGACTAACCAGTGCCGTAGTTGATCATTCTTTGGAATCTTCTGAGCCTTGGGATGGCAATATAGTATATAATCATCCCCCTTTGGAGGACAGGCCCATATGTAGCAAGTCGTAAAACCTCGCTTCTTACAAAAATCAAGGTATCCAATCTAGTAGAAAAAATTAAAATAAAAAAACATTAATTAATAGAATGAAAGGAAGGATTAAGTGTTCAATTTGTTAGCTTAACTAGACTTAATGAACAAAAGGTTAAAAATGGGATCTAATAAAGTAAGGTTGAAACTTGAAAGCAATTAACAACATAATTTAAATGAAAAATACCAATATCTGATGATAAACAAAGGTGCGAAGAGCTTCTCCATTGCTAGACTCTCTTTGGGGCCTAAAATACTTGACAGAATCAAGATAAGACACATATACATAACGCTGGCTCGGATAGCCACATTTCGAGCCAAACTCCTGGACGTACATTCCAAAAATGCACACATCTGCTCCTTCGATCTTTTGAAACAAAAGAATAACCTATAACCAAAGGAACTGTGGTTACTTCTTTTGAATAAAATACAGAGATAATTGATTAGACATCAAGAGAAACTTTAGTCCAAGGATTATTTATTCAGAGATTAGCTTCTGAACTTACTCGTGATCTATAAGGGAATTCAGCAGGGTAAATCTCCTCCTCCGGAAGGATGTCCAGAAACTGCTTACTCACATTCAATTTTTTGTCCACAGATAACACTTCTCTAACAGACAGACTTTCTGTTAGACTTTCTGTTGCTAAAACCTAGCAATTTGGAGTCACGCATGACAAGTCAAAAATTATAGAACTCTCAAACTAATGTACATTATTTCTTTTAAAAAAGGTCATTGTTAAAATGGATTGGAAAAGATCAATGATATTAACAACATGAAGAGAATAATATCGTATGTGTGGAACTACCTAAATTACAGCTGTTTGTAAGGTTGCAATTTAGGTAGTTTCACATATAAGACATACAACCAATTAAATTTAATAGTATTCTTCATCTCTTACCTCATCAAGAGCCTCATTCCTTTCCACTTTTGCTGCTCTCTCTTGCACGAGTTGCTCAATAAGTCTTTTCTCAATGTGGTCACTAAGTGTGGTTCTTGGCAAGTCTTTAGCTCCAAACACAGCAGTCTTAGGTAGTGGAACGTGCATTTCATTATCAATTTCGTCTATGCGGCATAGAGGACATATATACTCCGCACTGTTGACCAGATCTCTTTTATTGTTATAGAGTGCACATATTTGATGCTGCCAACTTTTGCATTTATCACATTCAACCCACTGGAAGAAACAACAGTCATAAACAATGTGTTTATATCACGCTTCTCTACTATAAAGCTGAGTTTTAGTTTGCATTGAATGTGATGTTAAAATAAAAAAACTTACATGTTCTTCATCTACTTCATTGTTTTTCTTTTTTTCAAAGAGTATCGTGCGAACAGATCTCCCATAGACTGTGATGGACCCATCTTTAGATTTCTTAAAGCACGCGGAGCAAACGTAACTTTGTGCATCAAGTTCTTCGTCATTTCTATAGAAGTAATTTGCATTTTTCTTGATGCGTTTGTAACATAATAAGCAATTAATAGGTGTCGGCGTCATGAAAAGCTTTTCTTTTGTACACAGTCGGCATGTGTTAGCAGCAATTCCTATTTCTTCCTTGGTTGTACTCTGTAAGAAGAAGCATTAACTTACTTATTTTGATTACAAAAATTCAAAAGCAAATGTATAATCCATAGGCATTTCCATGTTAAACATATAAACGCATGGTGTACTTCTAGCTTAAGTTTGGGATAGTTGGTTCCTAGCAATAGTAACCAAACAGATTGAACTATCAGAAAAAACGCCGGAAAGCGGTGTAGAGTACTAACCTGAACATCCTGCTTTCTCAGACTCATAATATGTTCGTTAAGTTGATCACGTGTGAATGTATCAGGCAAGGAAACAGCATCCTTCACATTGTTCTTTTTCAATTGTACCATATTGCACTCTTTAACTTCAGAACAAGTAGATACTATCGGTTGCTGCATTTCTGAATGTATTTCAGAAGGAAAAGATTGATCACTCAAGTACTTCTGTTGACTAAAACTTTCACCGATAGCCAAAGAGACACCGACTCCAGCTTCCTTTTTCCGTCTTTTGACAGGGTGTAGCACGACTTTAGTACTATCAGAAGGGAATGTATTGTGCAAGGAAACAACATCATTTACATTTTTCTTTTCCAATTGAACCATATTGCACTCTTTAGTTTCTGAATAAATAGATACAATCGGTTGCTGCATTTCCGAAGGTCTTTCAGAAGTAAAAGATTGATCCTTCAAGCACTTCGATTGACTAAAACTTTCATCATTAACTAAAGAGACACGGAATCCAGTTTCCTTTTTCCGTCTTTTGGCAGGGTGTAGCACGACTTCAGTACTAACAGAAGGGACATCATTAGCACGGCTTACCGGAAGTTGTGATGGATTCATTGTTTTCTTCTCTATTGTCTGACAATAATGTACACCCTCATCTCCAAAGCTTGAACCAGAATGGGGCAAAGAAGCTTTCACAACAAGCTCATTTGGCGGCATAGCTTCCAGAATTCCCGCTGAGACAAATTAAGGCATCATAAAATCTAGAAATTCAGGTTGGAGGACAAATAAGGATTGAAACTTAAAAAAGAAATCCCAAGAGGTACCGAAACTTACAATCAGCTGCATGTAGCTGAGGGAAATACGAGTTTCCGCCATCAGACTGGAGAAAAGAAGCCTCAACGCCAAGCTCATTTGGCTGCTTAAAATGCACGGAAGCATCTGAAGTTTCTGATGAGACAAGTGGAGGCATCATAAAATCTGGATTTTCAGGTTTCAAGAATAGTTTGATTGGACCATGAAAGCCCATAGACTTGCTATTCTGGATATGCACTGAACAATCTTTGCGTTTTATCATATCTGTCACCACTGCCAAAGTAATCAAACAAATTGATAAAACAATATATAATAGAAAAGGAAAACAAATCTAGCAAAGAAGGAAACAAAATCAAACACATAGCTGAAAAGGAAAAATCAAAAACGTAATTGAAACATACAATCATTTGCATGTTGCTGAGTAAAATAAGAGCTTCCACAACCAGAACCAAAGTTACAAGGCACGTCCATATTGATTAGAGCTTCCACACGCTGTTTCAATGTCTCCCTGTTCATATACTCTTCCTGTCAATGAAAAAATATGGCTAATCAACAACATCGCATTTGATCTTCCTATTGTCTTACTTAGGAAAGATGGATATATGAGGCATTTTTGCTTGTGATCTTTTTTTTAAGGCTAGGTCTTATACAAAGCATTTTTGCTTCATAAAAACCTTTTTTAGTGGAAGCAAGGGGCTACGCCCCAAGAACAAAAGCACTAAAAACCTGTGAGGAACCAAGTCCTACAACAGTCAGCCTTGACGGCATCAACAGCAAAAGGAGGAACAGAATAAAACAATCTACTGCAAGCTTTATAAAAACTAACAACAAAATATAAAGCCTAAATCTAGGGTTTGCTAACATGAAAGCATGTGTTACAAAAAAATTGAGCAAAAAAAAAACCTTTGACGTAGCATTCCTGAATAAGAACGATTCCAGTAAATCTGAAATATCAGATGGCAGCGGCGGTAATCGTAGTAGCTCGTTAGGGATTCCGTGAGTGAAAAGTTTCGAACTGAAGTAAAATTAAATTGAGTTAATCTCAATCAATCAATCAATCAATCAATTAACAGCTTAGGTTTCAAAATTCAGTAATCAGTAACACTTACATTGTATTTCTATGTTCTTGACGGCGATGTACAACTTCAGGACTTTGACGCCATTCTACGTCTGTATCTGTGAACGAGCGCTTTAATCGATTTCGCATTTGAACTTCTCTGTTGTAGTCGTCCTCGTTTGCATGCATCATCGTGTTTCTATATAGATTACGTACGTCGATAGTGACGCGACGGCGGAATCGCGCAGCGGAATAGCGTCAGTTGACGGCGGCTACACCGCTGCGGAGCGGAGAGAGAAACGAAAGACGGAAGAGATGAAAGTGAAAAGCGCCGAAGGAGAGGGTACCGCGTGTTTTTGAATGAAAAAAAGGACGTTACTTTCTTTCAACTGAAGTGGAAGTCTGAGAGGGTACCGCGTATTTTTTTTTTGGTGCCCTAATAACCAAAAAAGGCCACGTTATTAAATTAGAATAGCTTTTTTTTTGACACAACAGTTTTTTTTGACGGAAAAAAACTGTATAAATGTTATTCATAAAAAAAAAAGTTGTATAAATGTTTACCATAATTAGTTTTTATTTTTCTTTTGACCAAATAATTAGTGTTTATTATTTATACAATTTTGGAAAAAAATTATTATAGAAAATAAATAATGAAGTCGTTGTGGTCTACATTGCAATAAATATGTAAATTAGTAACAAAAATTAATTTTTTTTCATTAATTTTTTTTCATATAAAAAAAAGTAATAATATTGGGGGGGGGTATGAGAAAAGAGTAAATCATAGCTATAGAGTAAATCGTTAGTGTTTGAGGTTAAAACAAAAAATAATGGGACTTTTTTAGATGATTATTTGATCACAAGTTACCTTTTAATCACAGCTCCATGTATAGTTGTACGGTCCTAATTTACTCCTTACACCCTCTCATTATAAAAATCTTCTTACTTTGATAAACTCATTATATATATATATAGACACATATAACTAGAATTTAAATAATGAAATTCAAAACTTTGTTAAAATAATCAACTTTAGTTTGTTAAAGCTAAGAGTAACTAACTTTGATGAGTTAGTAAAGCGTCTAGTCTTTTAGAGTTGTTTCAATTATGGTCCTATCCAACGTGTCTCATAAGATTTGCCTCACTAACAGAATTTTACAAGCTTACTTGAGGTGTTTTGCTTGTGATACCCTCGGTTGTGGCTGCATCATCTTCACTTAGCTGAGTTTTCGTACAACTCCATGTACCAATCTACCATTGGCTCCACCACCCCTTTGACGTTTTGTATGGCAAACCTCCTCTGAATATGTTTTCACCTCCACCTGGTTCCACCATGGTTGCCTCCTTGGACGACGAGTCCATCTCTCAATGCAGACAAGCTTTATTTCTAGTTCGTTATAATTTAGCTAAAGCTCAAATTTGCATGTGTTCTTTGGCTAATGCTCGTCGTGTAGATCGCTGCTTCTTGGTTGGTAACTGGGTGTCAGTGGCGGAGCCAGACTGAAAAAGTCGGGTGGGCCATTAAAATAAAATTAATATGTAAATTAAATGCGCAACTAGTTCCGCCACTAACCATACTCAAGTTGCAGCTAGGTTGTCAAAAAAAATTGAAAAAAGGGGGTGTGTCTCAATAAAATACCCGTTCAGTTGTGCCTAACCGAAAATATCCGGTTGCCCATAATCGAATCGGCGAAAAATACGCATTTCATTAATGGTCTTTTGGTCATTTCGCAGGGTTTGGGGTGTGGGGTGAGAAGGGAGGGATGTGGGATAAGTATGGGCCGAAGATTATACTAGTATGTGGCCCTATATGAATTTTTTTATTGGGTGGGCCATGGCCCTGCTGGGCCATGGCTGGCTCCGCCACTGCTGGGTGTGACTTCGACTTCTCGGTTGGGAACAGGAAGAACAAGCCGACCCACGTGACGCGAAAGGCAACCTTGAGGACAAGGTTTGTTTTGAAACTAGCAATAATGTTACGAGTAAGATTGGAACCCTAAGTGTGAATAATAATAAGTGGGTTGGAGCAGTGAAGTACTAACAAGATAGGCCCAAAAGAGAAATAAAAAATCCCATGAGACTAATTGAAGAAACATTTCAGCTTGGTGTTTAACTTTATGTTTAGTATATTGAAGTTTTTCCATAACTATGTGATTTCTAAAGAAGTTTCTAAAAATGTTTTGGTTTTGAAAAATAAAGTTCATCTTGAAAATCAAAAGAAAATGGCTAGTGAAAACCTTAAATTCATAGTAACAAAATGTCGGTCAAATCTGATACATTGCATAATCAAAAAGTGGATTTTAACCATGAATAACAGGAAATTGGTCGAAATCAAAACCTACATAATTTGTGTAAATGAGTGAAATACACACACTAATTATAAATCTTCATTTTCAATAGAAATTGATTTTGTTTGAGTCTTAGGTTATTTTATAGGTCAAGGATACATGGAAAGGATCACAACAGTTCAATTCTGAAAAACCCACTAATTAATTAGCCAAAAATCCTACTTATTAATAACATCATTTGTTTACACAACTTTGATCCTTAAAAGAAATTTATCTTGAAATTTAACCATTAAACCTTTGAATTCAAAAAGAAATCTCCTTACCTTATGTTTTAGGATAAGAGATAAAAGATCAACTTCTTAAGTATTGGTTTATGATAAGTTGGGGGGAGAGTTTGGTGAGACAAAAAGGGCTCTAGGGCATAATTTTTTGTATATTTAAGAAAACAATCTTCTTGTTCAATCTTTAGTAATTAAAAAAAATGAAATGAAAAAGAACGAAAAGAGTAATGTGTTGTTTGTACATTTTAATATATATATATATATATATATATATATATAAAAAGATATATGAGTGATTGTAATTAATATGTAAATAGTAAATAGTGAATAAAATTATTGGTTGCTCTTTTAATCTTAAAGTGTACTTTGTTATCCAACAAAATTGAAATTTATTGTAGCCCAACATCAGTACAACTCCTGAAAAGAACCCTAGTGATATGTGACTGAACTAACTGGTACATTGACTTGTGAGACATGTAATGAAACTGATTTAAATGATTTGGTAAATGATATGAGAGAAACACTCCTTCTACTTGGTTAGTTGAGAGAACCATACACTTTTGTGAGAAACGTGTTGATCCTGATTGAAAGACGACGAATTGTGCAACAGGTTAACTTACATGTTGCAATTCCCAATATTTAGCAAAGGCTTTAGAACACTAAAGAGTTAGGCACAAAGTAGCTTCACCCTACCATCCTCAGGCCAATGGTCAGACTGAGGTATCAAATAGGGAGATTAAAAAGATTCTGGAGAAAACAGTTTCAATTTCTGGAAAAGATTGGAATGTTAAGTTGGATGAAGCATTGTGGCCATAATATAGGACATCATTTAACTAAGAGTGTCGAAAAAAAAGAATGAAATTAATGGAAGTATAAGTAGAGAATCCTCTTGCTCATGTTACAATTAATTGCAACACTCATGACTTATCTATAGATCTTAACCATGAAGCAAGGGAAAAAGAAGAACCAAAAGATGATAATGCAACTTCTGAAACAGTTTCTAATTTGGAAGATATTGCATTAGATTGTGTAAAGCATGTAGCACACTTGATAGTACCTTGTAAGAATAGAGGAAGAAAAGAAAAGCTTCTATTCTAGATCAGTTAAAAGCATTAGAAGTAAAGATAATTTCTTTGGAAGAAAATGAGGAATTTCTTGATTGAGAGTACATCAATACATGGTGACACAAGCTTGAATGAGAAGTGCAATTTTAGCAGTCCAGAGGAATATTCTAATGGATTTTTAGATGTTGAACACTTTCCAAGAAGAACAACAGATTCATTAGCAAAAAGGTTACCTCCATATTTAGATGTTGCTTATAATGAGAGTGAGAATGAAGAAGCTTATGCATTTGATAGACAATGAAAAGTGAATCATTTGATACATATAACTCAGTCCTCATAAGTGAAATAGATAATAGTATGAAAGTGAGCATTGAAGAGGAAGTTGATATTGTTTAGGCTACAAACTTTTGAAATAGATAGAGAGTTTCTGCATCGTTGCATGGGCTCCATACAGAATGGTGGAGGTAAAGGAACTGAACTTCAAGAAATCTTGCAACATCTTTTGTGATCTAAGGTTGTTGAACTTCGCATGAAGAACTTCAGTAATAATCCCTTATAGTGGAGTTGCATTCACCAACCAGAAACATATAGCCATAAGGCTACTTTGTTAAAGGTGATCATACTCATGATGGATATGCACTTGTAAAATCCATTTATCCGATATGGTTCAAGTAAAAGTTTGATTAACCAAATTTTGTTTAAAAAAAAAATCAGAAAATGTCTTTAATGGGAGGAATGAAGAGAGACGTACTTGAACTTGGATCTAAATGTTTGATAAGCAACAAGCGAAATATGAACATCAGAAGTTTGTTGGTTTACTTCAAAGGATTGAGATACTAGAGTGGAAACGGGAAAGAATCACTATGCGTTTTGTGACAGGGTTACCTAGAACCTCAAGAGGTTACCAAGATCAGCTTGGGTAATTGTGGATCGGCTAACGAAGTCTGCATACTTTTTACCTATGAAAATTACATATTCGACGGCTCAATATCACTAGTGGAAAAAACGCTTTTTGAATCGGTTATTTGGCACATTTGGAATCGGTTATTGGCCGATTCAAGTGCAGCCGATTCTAAATGTTGAGGGACATTATGAATCGGTTAAAAACCCGATTCATAATATGATGTTTTGACTCGGTTATTTAAATACCCGATTCATATTGCTTTCCCAGACCCACAATACAAACTTGGCAACGAGACTTTATAAATCGGTTATATAAACAACCGATTCATATAAGTCTACTTTAGAAATCGGTTATATAAACAACCGATTCAAATTGGTCTACTTAAAAATCGGTTTTTCATAACCGATTCATAATGTCCAATTTTTTTTTTGTAATTTTTTTTTCATTGACACCTATTAACCAATTTAATTCCAGCAACCCACAAATTTACACACAACTGATAATAATTCATAAACTTCTGTTAAAGTTAAAAGTACTACAAGCACAAAATTACACCAATTCTTAAACTTAAAAGTTACACAAAATTCACCAATTCATAAACTTGAAAGTAGCACAAAATTACACCAATTCATAAACTTGAAAGTATGTGCATGTTTCTTTCAATTCATAACAAAATACTTCTATCAAACTTGTTAGCGAATCAGACATTTCCCACTGGACGAATCTTCATATAGAATTCCGCCCAAAGCTTGCGGATCTCTAAAATTTCCTCAAAAGTGTATGCCTTTGGGTTATCAAATACCTACAAATGTTCATACAAAAAACTCAGCACAATGAGAACCAAAAGACACTAATATGTCTGTCAAAACAGAGAACCAAAAGACACCATACAACTACAACCTAAAAGGTCAAAACAGAGTATACTAATATAATCAGTGGCAAGCAATTTAAAATGAGAACCAAAAGACACTCTACAAAGCTGCCTGCTTCTAAATGATCAGTGGCAAGCATCCTAAAGAGAAGATCAAAAGTGGTACTGGTACTGGGCACCTTTCATCTAATTGTGGACACAACAAAACCGTTGATTCCCAATTTTCCACAATCAAAGGAAGAGTCTTTCTGGAATGTATTGTTGTTTTAAAGCAACAGTGTATATATACACAAAAATATGTGTTTAATTTCATTTATAAAAAATTTATATATTTATAAACAAATAAACACCCCACTGGGATCTCATATGGGCACCTTTCATCTTCTCTCTTCATAGCTAACCCAATTATAAACATGGTACTGGTACATGTAACTGATATAACAGATTTAACAGAAAATGTAACTGATATAACAGATTTAACAGAAACAAGTCCTAATTTTCTTCAACAGAAAGAAGTCCTAATTTAACAGATTTAACAGAAAAAAGTCCTAATTTTCTTCAATTCATAGAAAATCAAATTTAACAGAAAATGTAATTTAAACTTATATATACCTCCTCCCAGTTATCTATGATACTGGCATTCACAATCGTCACCATATACTTCATCACAAAATACCCACAATGATACCCATTTTGTTGTTGTGCCACCTACACAAAAATAAAGTTAGCTTCACTTATACAAATGTAGCAAAGAGTAATGAATGTGGTAAATTATAGTTAATTACCTTAGGGAGCAACCATATGGTGTCCACCGGAGAATCCATTGCTCTAAAACCATCAAGTTAGTTATAGTTAATTATCTAAACTTACTTGTTAATCCATTGCTCTAAAATATTACAATGTAAACAATAAAAACTTACTTGTTAATCATCTCTTTGACTTTTCTGACTGGTTTTTTACCATTTGAACACATCCAGACCACAGTATTTTGCTCGGGGACCAACACAATCAGTTGCCAATGGTTGCTGCAGTATTGGTAAAGATAATAAGATGTAAGAAAGAAACAAACAAAGGAAAAATGTATTATCAATTTGTTCAAATATACAATTACGTACTCATTGCAAAACGGAGCCAAATATACTTTCTTATTAGTGTTGGCCATCTTGTTTTGAATATATTCTGAAACCTTGCTCGTGGAAGAGTACTTCAAGGTAATCTTATATGGACACATAAATCCATATAAGTCACCAACACTCCTTTCAGCACATAGGCGATGTAAATATCTAATAGCATGTAAAAATAAATTTATCAAATTAATATATATAGAAATGTGAGAAATTTAATTACGAAATAAATTATACTACTTACGTGCACCATATAGCCAAGTGGAATAAGTCAAGCCACCTGTCACCGCCAGCCATGTCGCTGAGTTCTCCGAAAGAGATATAGGAATGTCCATCTTCATGCTCCAAGTTTATTTGGATGTGCCTCTCATCATACCCCTTAATGACTATCTCTCTCAGCCAATCGGTTTCAACCGGCTCCTCCACATGAGATGGTGAGCAGCTACCCTTAGATCCAAGAGTGCTTAAGTGAGAGGGAACCTGGACAGCTGCATTTTGACCGCAATTTCCCGCAGCAGCCATTTGCTGTACATTAGTTCCAAAATCAAATCAGTGTCTGTATCAGCTGTATTTAGAACATAATAATAATATTAATAATAATAATAAATAATAATATAACAAATACCTTTGCCACCTCCACCCTAACTCGTTCTTCCAATTTCTTCTCGAACAATTCCATCATCTTCGATGGTGATTGTGAACGACTCGATTCCGCACGAGCAACACCTCCAAAGAATTTTTTTATCCCAACGCCTCTTCCAGCTGTTCGAACACGACCAGGATGGTCAGGTTTTCCGATGGCAGCGGTCAAAATATCATTTTTTCCTCTTGCAAGAAAGGATCCTTGGCTGCTCAAATCCACAATTTCATCCTACAACAAAAGCAAGCAATTAAACTAACAATTACATAAAGAAATAAATCCAGAAACTTTTGTTACAATTACTTATGAATTTATCATCTAAAAGTTTCCAGAAACGTTTAATTTTATTCATTGCTTTATGTTGTTTTGTAATGACTGATTCATTGCTCATGTTTGTGTTTAAAGACAACTAAAATGTGATTAATTGAGATTTTTACTTACAATCTTAGATGCAACTGATTCTGACTCCTCGGTTACATAGGATCCCGACTTTTTTTTATGGGCAGCCTTCCACAGCTCATGTCGCTCTGGAGATGTAGGCATCACCTCCAAATTAGGATCACCGGACTCCTCTCGCACTTTCTGTACTTGCTCTTCCTTCATATCTTGCTTCAACTTTTTATAACCGCCCCGCCCTATTGTGTGGTAGTATTTATTATGACCTTGATTTTTCTGAGCAGATTCTCTCTTCCCCTGTTACAAAGAACACCCACCATCACATATAATAGTTGTGGTGAAAACAATATATACCACAAATTCAATTAATATTATACTAATGGTGATTCTATACTAATGGTGATTCTATCACTACAGAAGTTTCAAAATAATACCACAAATTCCGGAGTAAGGCGACTTTTAACAAATGCAGTCCATGTCTCAGAAGATATATTGCTATACTTGTGACATGGGGTTGTTTCGCCGGACTCATCCCCCTTGCCAAAGACATATTTGTTCGTGAGTGTTGTCTTGAACTGTTTCCAACAAATACCTATATAAGCCATCCAAGAACGCTTGAATTCCTCATCATTGGGAACATCAAATATTTCCTTAACACAAAAATAAGGCGGTGTTAGCACAAGAATTTAGGAAAGATGAATTAAGACAAAAGTTCTTTCATTAGTTTATATACATACCAAAACACTATCCCAAACAACCTTCTTTGTATCCCCATCCACTCCATCCCAAGCCATGGGCAATATGCTCACTTTTGTCCGCGCAACCACCCCTAAATAGCTCTTGAATTTGTCAGCATATGGACCAATAGGGTCGCCGTCACTATCAAACTCCACTCTATACCTATGACCAACTGGACGCCTAGCGAGAAACCACTTTAATGATGTCGGACGCCTAGTCTTCTTTTTTGGAAGGTCATTGTTCAAGTCACCCATGATATCTGTTGAACATAGGTAAAAACACAAATATAAATAACCAATATAAACATGTATAAATATGAATTAGATAAACAAATATAAACATGAATCATATAACCATGTATAAATATGAATTAGATAACCAATGAATCAGATAACCAAGTATAAATATGAATTAGATAACCAATGAATCAGATAACCAAAAAGATGTACACATACTCGTTCATGGGTTAATCAAAACTTCTTCGCATAAAATCCCTTCATTATGATCATTGCGAGTGGCATGTACATCATCAACTTCGTTATCATCCATTAAAGCAGGCACTCGTGTTAAGAAAGAAGGTGTCTCATTAATTGCAAGAGTTGAATCTTCATTTTCATCACTACCTATTTTTCCTTGTAGGACCACCGACCAGTTTTTGTTAGAAGGATCCTTGATATAGAAAACTTGTTTTGCATGGTCAGCCATGATGAAAGGCTCATTCTTATGACCTACCTTGTCAAAGTCCACTAGTGTATATCCCATTTCGTCAGTATGTACACCACCGTTGGTGTTTACCCATTTACATTTAAAAATGGGCACTTTAAATTTAGTGTAATCAAGCTCCCAAATCTCTTCGATAACACCAAAGTAAGCAACAGATGCGAGTACAGGATTTTTATCTTTTGAACTAGAGAAGTGCATTGAAGAAGCCATGACCATAACACCACTATTTTGCACAATACTCTTGTCATCTTTCGACTTTGTGTAAAAGGAAAAATTATTTATGTCATACCCGTTCCAACATAAGACATCAAAGTTAGGGTCATGTGCTAGACATCTCAAAGTATCAGAGGCGCTTGCATCTTTCTTAATCTCTGATTTAAACCACTCAATGAATGTCTTGTTATGCTCGCTCAATAACCAATATTCATCCCGTCGAGGGTTTTTTGACTTTACTAGCTTTTGATGAGAAGACAAGTAAGGTAATACTTCATCTGTGTTATTCAAAATAAACAAATGTGCTTGAAGCACCTCCTCTCGACCCATGCTCTTAATGTTTAGACCTTTACCCTTACCCTGACATCTCCATGCATATCGAGACTTTGGTAGCCCAACAGGTTTTGCATCTAACAAGTAGTCTGAACAAAACTCAATAGCTTCTTCTGTGACGTATCTTTCGACAATGGATGCTTCGGGACGATATTGATTCTTAACATATCCTTTCAAGATCTTCATGTATCGCTCGACTGGGTACATCCACCTTAAATAAACAGGACCACATAATCTAATCTCCCTCACCAGATGAACAATTAGATGAACCATGATATCAAAGAATGAGGGAGGAAAAAACATCTCCAACTGACACAAGATAATAGCAGCCTCGGTTTCCAACTCATCCAATTTTTGAGGGTCGATAACTTTACCACAAATAGTATTGAAGAATAAGCACAACCTAGTTGTGGTACGTCGGACATCTTTCGGCAAGATGCCACGTATAGCCACGGGTAGTAGTTGTTGCATCAACACGTGGCAATCATGAGACTTCAAGCCAACTAATTTGAGATCTTTCATTGAGACTAGACTCTTTACATTCGAAGAGTAACCTTGTGGCACTTTGATTCCCCTTAGGCACTCGCAAAAGCTTATTTTCTCTTTTTTTGACAAGGTATGACATGCTGGAGGCAAATATGTACCTTTACCTCTTGCCATTGGATGTAACTGTTCTCTTATGCCCATCTCAAGCAAATCCAAGCGAGATTTTATACAATCCTTTGTCTTGCCTTTAATGTTAAGAAGCGTCCCGATGACACTATCACAGACATTTTTCTCGACGTGCATGACATCAAGACAATGTCTTACATCAAGACTAGACCAATATGGAAGATCAAAGAATACTGACCTCTTCTTCCACTTGCAATTGCTATTCTCATTTGACTGCTTCTGCTTTTTGCCGAATGCAACATTGATGTCCTTAACCACTTGATAGGCTTCTTCTCCGGTCAAGGCATTAGGAGCAATGCCATTTTCCTGGCACCCATTAAAAGCTTTTTTCAACCTACGATATGGGTGATTACGTCTGAGAAATTTACGATGCCCAAGGTAGACAGTTTTCCTTCCATGTTTTAGTTGATGGTGGTACGTGCCTTCTGCACAAATAGGACAAGCTTTATGTCCCTTAACACTATACCCAGACAAGTTTCCGTATGCTGGGAAATCATTGATCGTACAAAAAAGCATCGCTCGCAGCTTAAAGGTTTCACTTGTATACCCGTCAAACACATCCACGCCTTCATCCCACATTTTCCTCAAGTCTTCAACCAACGGCCTAAGATAAACATCTATGTCATTACCTGGTTGTCTTGGGCCAGAAATCATCATGGATAACATAACATACTTGCGTTTCATGCACAACCAAGGAGAAAGATTGTAAATTATAAGGAGAACGGGCCACGAACTATGGTTTGTACTTAAGTTACCATATGGATTCATGCCATCCGAAGCAAGTGCGAGCCTAAGATTTCTTGGCTCTACGCCAAAATCCGGAAACAAACGATCAATTTTCTTCCACTGCAGAGAATCGGCCGGATGGCGAAGCTGTCCGTCGCATTTCCTCTCATCTGCATGCCATCTAATGTTCTTTGCATCTTTTGCATTAGCAAATAAGCGTTGAAACCTGGGTATTATTGGAAGGTACCATAAAACCTTAGCAGGAGAGCTTTTTGTGACATCATCATCATCACTATTAGATTCACCAGTCTTCACTTTGTAGCGCGAAAGATTACACGTGGGACACTTGTGCAACTTCTCAAAATCATTTCGATACAATATGCAATCATTGGGGCATGCATGTATTTTTTTATACCCCACACCCATTGGACACAATATCTTCTTCGCATCATACGTACGATTCGGCAATGTGTTACCTTCGGGAAGCATGTCTTTTAACAACTCAAGTAATTCGGTGAAGCCCTTATCGGTCCACCCATTTATTGCCTTCAAATTGACCAATCTTATCGTCGCAGACAACCGTGTGTATTTTTTGCATCCCAAATACAGAGGCTCTTCTTTGTCTTTGCATAGAGTATCATACAGATGCGCCCGCTTAAAAGATTCAGGACCGATGTCACGGATCATATCCTCCATTCGGTCATTCATATCTTCATCGACTTTCTCTCTTCTGGACACACTTGGGGTGTCTCTTGATTCACCATGCCATATCCATTTGGTATAACTCATGCAGATACCATGAACAAAGAGATGGTCCTTTAGTACTCTAAGTGTTTGTGGGGTCTGATTCACACAAATAACACAAGGACAAGAATAGTTCACAACAGTTTTGGGAAGCTTTGCTTTAGCAAAATTTAGAAACTCGGCAACTCCTTTCGCATACTCATCACTCATACGATCACTCTGCATCCAACTACAATCCATGGCTATGCTCCAAGTAAGTACTTCATGTCACACATATATAGAGTCAGTTACCAGGCTTGGGCATTAAGATAGAAATAATAGTTCCTTCTACATTTACTATGACTATAGGGACAATAACAACACCTATAAAAAGACATGCATCCCCTCTGCATTTTAAAATTCAGATTTGGATATGAATGCATACCAAAGTTTATTTTAAGATTTGGAGAGAGTAATTGAGAAGGAGTAACATGTTTATTATTTCAAGTTTATTTTACTATTACATATAAATATGAATGCATACCAAAGTTTTCACACACAGCACTATATGTGTAGGAAGAAAACTTACAGAACGTGCTACTTATTTCAACATAAACTATATATTTAACCTGAAACTAATTTAATTAAACACTGCCCTTAATAGCATTACTGTATCCATTGTCATGGAATCGGTCCCATATCATGACACCACCATATTTGGGAGAACTCTTAATAGAAGGAAGAACTTGAGAAATTAACACATCAGCAGCAATAAAACCACTGCCTGCAGCATAAGTAGAAGCTGGCACACCCAAAAACACTTGTTTAGCTTCAATATTATTCCACTGATTCCATGCATTAACAAGATTTCCACTAGCAAATTCACACTGACCATTGTTGTAAAACTGAACCCAAACATAATCAAATAAACCAGTTTTGATAGCTGAATCAAAACTAGCATCAGGGAATGGACATTGTGGTAGCAATGCCAGCAGCATTGGAAGACTTGAATAAGGAAACAAGCAATAGAGGGACTAAAAGGAATGAAATTAGTTTGAAGGATGGCATGTTTCTGTATAACTTAAATTTGTTTTGTAGCTTTGTTTGGTTGGTTTGGTTTAAAATGCAGAGGGGATGCATGTCTTTTTATAGGTGTTGGAGAGGGTATAGGTGTATGGGCAAAAATTGGGGGAAGAAAAGTATGAGAACCAAATATAGCTAACATATTCAATATGAGATGTAAAATTCAGATTTGGATACTCATAATTAGAACCAAATATAGATCTAAACTCAACACACAAACACAAGGATGTAAATCCTTGTCTTCAATGATGCACATTCAGAACAGAATTAAATGATGCAAATCCTTTATAGCTAACATATGAAGAAAAACTTTATAGCTAACACATAAAGAAAAACTTGTTAGAATTCATATCTCTCCAAACTCAACAAACAAACACAAGGATGCAAATCCAACACCCTGAACTAAAGGAACTGATACAGTAACATTGACTAATAAAACTAGGCAGATATAATACTCTCTGACAAAGGCTCAAAACTCATCGAAAAATGATCAAATTAAATAGGCAAGTCCCTAACATTCATATAAACAGATATGAACACCTACAATTAGGCTGTCTGGTCATGATTAAACCATGTGTTCTAACAGAATTAATAACTAAAGGAAACCTTAGAAATTAGAAAGACAGACATCAGCTACCTGTAAGAACCATGTGTTCAAAACACAGACATCTCAATTTACTTGACTTACAAGAACAAAATTAATAACTAAAGGAAACCTTAGAAATTAGATAGAATGACATGCATTGCATACAAAGAATGACATTGAGAACAAAATTAGTTATCCTTTTGCCTCAGATTCAAAGCCATATAATATTGATTCAAAAAAGAAAACAGATTGCAAACTAAAAGGAAAACCCTAGAAATTAGAAAAAGGGGTACCTGAAGAAATGTGAACCAGAGACGGTAGCGACAGGCGAGTTAGGAAGCACGACGGTGACGGTGGCGGTGACGGTGATGGCGACTTAAGACAAGCGACGGTGACACACCATTCACGAAATAGACGACACAGAGTGAGTGCGAGAGGGAGAGGAAACTGCGACGGAGAGGAAACGGCGACGGAGAGGAAACGTGAGTGAGAGACCGTGAGTGAGTGAGAGACCGTGAGTGAGTGACAGAGTGAGAGTTTTAGGGTAGTGAAAGAGGGAGCGCGAATGAGAGGGAGGGAGTGTGAAAATTTTAGAATTTTCGTGTAAAAGGGACTATAAGAATCGGGTATCTACAAAACAGATTCCTAATATACCCAATATGAATCGGTTGTTCAAACAACCGATTCCTAATGTATAAATTTTTTCCAAAACATCGTTATAATTGCAAAAATGCCACCGCCTCTCGCTTTAGAATCGGTTATCCACAAAACCGATTCCTAATAGTGCTTTTTAAAGAAGATTTTGCACTAGTGTATATTAAACTTTACTTAGAGAGGATAGTGTTCTTGCACGGCGTACCAATGTTTATAATATCTGAGTCAGGATCTCAATTCACATCTCATTTTTGGAAATCATTTCCGACTACTTTAGGAACTAGATTAGATTCAAGCAGTGCTTTCGACCCTCAAATAGATGGACAGCCTGTAAGAATAATACAAATCTTAGAATATATAATGTGAGTGTGTGTGCTAAATCTTGGAAGGAGTTAGGATCAGTATTTACCCCTGATGGAATTTGCTTATAATAATAGTTGCCAATCTAATATTCAAATGGAACCATTTAAGGCATTGTATGAAAGACATTGTAGGTGTCTGATTGGTTGGTTTGAAATTGGAGAGTCTAAACTTGAAGGTCCAGATTTGATTCAGGAAGCCATTTGAGAAAGTCAAGGTAATTCAAGATCGTTTGGTGACAACTCAAAGTAGACAAAAGTCACATGCAGATCAAAGGTGACGACCTCTGTTGGAGAACACGTGTTCTTATTTGTGTCTTCGCTAAAGGGAATTTTGAGGTTTGGAAGGAAAGGTAAGCTAAGTCCGAGATTTATTGAACCTTTTGAAATTTTAGAGAAAGTGGGACAAGTGGCCTACCGTTTAGCCCTTCCACCTGATCTCTCAAGTGTTCACCCAGTATGCTTCGGAAGTATGCTTATGATTCCTCTCATATTATTCAACACGAGTCCGTACAAGATGATGAAAATCTCAACAATATTGAGCAACCACTAGATATAGTGGATAGATGCATCAGGTGCCTGCGGTCGAAGGATATTGCTTTTGAAAATAAAAGTCGTGTAAATAAAAGTGGTGTCATTAATTAAGAGAATAAATCATCATTTAACAATTTTTTTTTTTAAAAGAAGTTAAACTTTTGCCTTATATAAGAAAATAGTTAATTTCAATGTTATTCTTTGATCTATTTGATGTAGTACATCATATCTTTAAATAATACACCATTTGTTTAACTATATTTAACTCTATTACTTAAGTTAATTGGATTTTTATTATATATAACAATAAATACTATTTTACTTAAATGACTTTTGCAATAAATAAAGGCTTAAATATTTGATCCCCCTGCAAATATCCCAATTTTCCATTTACCCTGTAAAAAAAAGTTTTAAAATCAACCTTGCAAATAATAAGTGTTTCTAGTTACCCCCTCCGTAAACTTTTTATATTTTGCAGGGGGTAACCGTACATGGTTTATACCAATTATACACTACATATTTCTTTATATTCTAACAACACTTTTGGTCATAAATTATGAAAATCCGACAGTGAAAAATGCACTTTTTATTCTCCCACAAAACCCAATCTCTCTCTCTCTCTCTCTCTCTCTCTCTCTCTCTCTATATATATATATATATATATCTTCTCCCACAAAATCCGATAGTGAAGGTAGCAAATCTTTACTTTTTAGTTATATAAAAACGAAAAAAAGAAACCATTGCTGGCTATCCACAAATTTTCTCAACGCTTTCAATGAAAGACTAATATTTACTTGTGCTTAGGAGCAAATTTTGCACTGCCCAACACCGAGTTTGTCCACTGCAGGAATCAAACTCAAAAGCACCGAGTCGACCCCTGTGTCTCGGGAAGCTTATGCCACTAGGCCAATAGTGTTGGTTTGCAAAATATATATTCTAACTGTGGATAAAAACTAAATTATAACTATAAATTAAATAAGAAGATTATAAAATTAAGGCTTAAAGGTACGTTTGGTTCCTGCAAATATCCAAAAAATTCAGTTTCGTCCCTCCAATTTAACAAGTTTTAAAAAAGCCCTTGCAATACCAAACGCTTTTAATTTGGTCCCTGCAGTTAGTTTTTGGCTAACACCGTTAATGGATGCTGACGTGGCTGCCAATAGGGATTTTTTGGTCATTTCGCACCAATAGGTAGTTGGGTCATACTTAAATTTGTTTATATATTTACATTTTGATGAATATGGATTATGCTAATAAAATACTTTAGACCTTTTCTTCTTAGTATCTATGGATGTTCAATTTCAATATCTTTGGTAATGTTCATTTTTAATTTTATAATCTTCTTATTTAGTACCCCAAAACACACCGCTTAGCATCACACTTTATTATTTTGTCACGAAATTATTTTTTCGCCAAAACACAATGTTTAGCGTTCCACTTTTCGTATTTTGTTGCAAAATTATTTTTTTCTTCTTCATCATACCGGTAATTTTTTTAAGGAACAAACTTTACGTACTTGAACAATTTTTAAGATGAATGGAAACTTTAACCATTTAGAATTTCTATATACTTATATTTTAAAACAAAAAACGTTTTTTTACATTTTTCCGGATTTATACATAAATTCAGAATGTTAAATTTAAAAATTTCCGAATTTATGTGGTAAATTCGGAAAAAATGAAAAAATGTATTCCGAATTTAGGGTGAATTCGGGGTAAATTTCGGAATTTTCCGGAAAAATCAGAAATTTACCCTAAATTCGGAATTAAAAAATTAAATTCTGAATTTACTCCATAAATCCGAAAAATTCTGAATTTACCCCATAAATCCGGAAAATTTCGAAATTTACCCTGAATTTACCCTAAATTCGGATTACATTTTTTCCGAATTTACACGTATTTTCGGAATACAATTTAAAAAAATGTATTCTAAATTTAAACGATTTATGGAGTATGGGTGATAAGGAGGGGGTACAAAAAAAGCCCTTATATTTTTTATAAACTTATTAGATGAAAATATTATATGAAAATATTGCTAAAAAATACATATTTAATTATTAACAGCAATAACTCTATGAATTTAATGAAGTGTAATAAGAAACTACCTCTGTTCACAATATACGAAATGAATGGTATTTGGTGGTCCAAAATATAAATAATGAGCACTATTTTTGATATATATTAAATGATCAATCTCAATTTTACCCTTATTTAGTTGGTTAAAATAAAAGTGGTGTCATTCATTAAGAGAATAAATCATCATTTAATAAAAAATAATTTTTTAAAAGAAGTTAAACTTTTGCCTTATATATGAAAATAGCTAATTTCAATGTCACTCTTTGATCTGTTTGATGTAGTACTTCATATCTTTAAATAATACACCATTTGTTTAACTCTTTTTTTTGGTCGAGACCAGTGTATTCACCGCCGAACGTAGTGACTAATCCCCTCACTGGATTGAAGGCACCTCGAAGGGTGGGACAGCTGGCCAACTATATTTAACTCTATTACTTAAGTTAATTGGATTTTTATTATATAAGACAATAAATACTATTACTTAAATGACTTTTGCAATAAATTTATGGTGATTACTCCCATACCCATCTAGAGTTGGGTGGGTATGATACCTTCTATGCAAAATTAGTCAAAATTGGTTCAATATTTATTTTTATTTTAAAATATTTAAATAGAAAAAAAGAGGTGTCATGAGTATTTTGCCTAGAAGGTATCATACCCACAAACTCTGGGTGGGCATGGTAGAATTTACCTAAATTTATATTGTAATAATTATAGATACCTTTTTTGACACACAATAATTTTAGATATTCTAAAAATCATTATAATATATATTTAGCATTTGTAATAATATAATTTTCTGGTATATTAATACTATAATATTAACGAAGGATTTAGTTTAATATAATTTCCTAATATATTATGTAATATTATTTACTTTACTTAATAAGTATTTTTTGAAGATCTTTTTTGAATCGATAGTTGGTAATATTATTTAATCCTAATAAACTCAATTTATCTCTTTCTTTTATATTAATAAAAGTCTCTTTTTGTTTGCTCCCACAAAAAGTATGAAGCTAAATAATACAATATATAGTATTTAACTAGTTTAATAGGAATAATTTTGATAACATATTTCTTTATATTCTAACAACACTTTTGGTAATAAATTAGGAAAATCCGATAGTGAAAAACATACCATTCTTTATCCCACAAAACCCAGTCTCTCTCTCTCTCTCTCTCTCTCTCTCTCTCTCTCTCTATATATATATATATATATATATATATATATGTATATCTTCTTCTTCATCGCCATCCATGTGTCTCCCCATCGTCATTTTTTCTTTGTCTTCTTTGTAATCGTAATCATCGTATTCTATAAAAATGGAAGCCGGTGGATTCTCCATAAGGCATATTTCTATCTCTCTATGATTATTTTTTTCTTTTCAACTTTTTACACTACTATGAATATTGTGAGTGTAACTATTTTTCCTTTGCCGCTTTAATTTGGTGTTGCAGGGGCTACACTTTCAGTATGAGGAAAGTTGATGTCTTCAAATGTTGGCCCTTTCCCGCTGACGACCTTACTCGTGAAGAAATTGAGTCACGACTACCACCGATGGAGGTTCGCATGCCGAGTTCTAACGGTGGTCGAGAAGAGGAAACAACCTTCAGCCTAAGGATGAGGATGTTTGTCCAAGTGACGACGAGCCACCATCACAACCACCACCATCGCCGGTGCTTACACTAATGGGGGCTCAGCCCTCGATTAATGAAGATGATGTTGACCATTCAGGAATGGTTACGAATATCCAATTACTCAACATGCGCCTCCAGGCACTAAGATTCACTGTTGATTCAGAGAAATCTGATGAAGTGAATTTGAACTTGGTCAAGGAGGAGGAGGAGGAGGAATTTGAGAAGGTATGTTCCATCTGTAAGGTTTTCAAAGCAACGGTGATAACAGTGATGGACATGCACATCAACGAGTGTCTTGAGAAGAAGAAGAGGGAAGAGGAGCGACAAACACGTCTAAGTTCGAATCGCAATCCTAAAACGAGAAGGAGGCGCACACTTACAAAGATTTTCAATCTGCCATCCTAAATCGAAGTTGTTGACAATAAATATGTATCAACAAAAATAAACATGAGAAATGTAATACCCAAAGTAATGAAACATTACTTCGACTATTACATTAGTTGATGTTTCCAAATTATTGATATATTGGATATTAGATTGAATTTGATTTCTTTTACTGAATGAAATTGATTTGTTATTTGAGGCATTAAATTTGTGTTAGTTTAGAGTTGGTCTTCATTGTTAGCAAATAGGAAGTACACACATAATGTAAAAAGGCAGCTAACCATGATTGGGGTGGGGTTGGGTGGGTGGTGGGAATTTGGGTTAAGTTGGAGTGATAAGGGTATTTAAGGGTTTTCATGAAAATAAATGAATTTGAGTGTGTGAGCGGGGAAAAGTGGGGCGTAAGGCAACATCCAAAAAATATGGCTCATTCTTTTTCGACTTTCTTTAACCAAATGAATTATTAAAAAATTCCTAAAATTGAAAAACTCTCTTCTTCATCTTTCTCCATACTCTCCACAACCTTATTAAAATTGTAGGGTGTTTTTTGCATTTTTGTCACCAAAAACTTTTGATTATGAAAAATGATGGCAAAAAGCAATAGGGGTCCTTTAAATTATATAATTGTAACAAATTGGTACATCAAGCTTAATAATAGTAAGACCACACACAGGAGTTGGGCATTGAAGGTTCGAATTCAAACCCCATTTTGTAGGTTCAATTGTTAACAAAAAGTGTTAATTTAAGCCACAACTATTAACACATCAAGAGTATCAAATGACAGGGATCACAATATTTAACCTGAATCATAGTTATCTGTCAAAAAGAACTTCAATTGTAATTATTACTACCAAGAATTGATGTGCTACATCATAGAGAGCACAAGACCTTTAAGATTATATAAAACCTTTAAGATCATTAGAATTGTCTAAATGGTCGCTAAAAGTAAGAACTTTTTTGGCAATAGTAGTGGCAATTTTTGTAGCCACTAAAGGTGATTTTTTGACACTAGTCACACTCCCTTCATTTAACGACTATTGTGTATTGCCGGTAAAAGTTTTATAAACAGATAATAACTAATACTCATGTTCCAAATAAGTATTAATTCGAAACAACAAAATATATTTCATTAAATTAACAAATACATCTATTTGTCCAATTCATCCAATCTACCATGTAATTTACAACAAATACCATAATCTGAACAAGGAGTCCTGGATAAAACGTGTTCTTTCGATCCTTATGGCTTCTAACAACCATCCTATAACAATTCACAAAATGTAAATTTAGAACTTAGAAATAAATGGTAGAAATCCATGCCTACACATTTCTATTCTTTTTCCTTGTTTTCTTGCCTATATTTTATTCACTATTGAGGGAAATCTTCTTTCACAATTGGCCTTACATTGGAGGAGGAAACATGTTTAGCAAACTATTCTGCCATTGCTGTAGTAGTTTCTCATGCTTCTAATTACTAGCTATGAATAGTAAAGCCTCAAATAAAACACATAAAATAAGACAAATTTGGATACTAAATTTCACAGAAGGGTACCTCTTCTTTCAGTTTCAAGGCTTCCATTGGGATTCTCATCCTTGAGAAAAAGGCAAGATAATAGTAAAGAAAGAGATAAAGGATAGAAAAATGAACACCAAGATTGGTAACCCAGTTCGGAGACACTTCTCCTACTCTGGGGGACAGGATCCGAGCCAAATCTTCACTATTCTTGATCAAGAGTTACACCACATGGTACATCCAAAGCATAGACCTATCTATGAACCCAACCAACCAACCAACCAAAGTGTTTCCCACTCTCCAATATCTCTTCTTTCTCTCACAAGTGTCTCCCTTTTCAAGTCTAAATTGTGATAATGAAATTGTTGCATTAAGAGCCACCTAAAAAGCAATAGTCATTTGAAAAGAATGTATATATGATGTTGCTGCACCATAATCTAACATGTAGTGTACTTTCTTAAGCACAACTTATGAACTAAATATTTGATAATTGTACAATATCTTCTTATGGACAAAGATTCATTGATGAGTTAGTGCTTTGTCGCTCCCTCAACTCCGTGCAAATTTTGCTCCCGTCGTGCCTTAAGACATCTGCAGCGTGGTATGCAACATTCCAAGTCTTCACAACATTTCGAGTGAGCAACTAATCCCCGCCATACCTTTTCGCATAGCTTGCAGCCTCCGGATTCTCGAATAGTGCACCACTTGGTATGACCGAACAGCTTTCTAACTTGAAGGCAATATGGATAAGAGCAGGGTTTATCTCTAGTTGGGTGACATTGAGATGCATGTTGTATAACTTGCAGGTACTCCAGCATCTGCATGAAAAGGAAAGAAGGAAAACAAAATTTATGGCCATTTACTTTCCAAAAACATTTTAATTTCTATATTTTTTAAAATTTACATTTATTTTAAATTTAAATTGCTAATAATAAGGTGTAAGACTCATGTAGTTAACAACTGTGACAGTGAGAATATTAAAGACTAACTAGGGAGAATGCATATTTGAAAACAATGAAACAGTTTTTTTACAGTCTAATAGTAACAAGCAATGACAATAGTAAAGCCTGACAATGAACTTCATACCCAAGGTGAGAAACATAGTGAAGTATTCTTTAGATGATCGAGGATCATCATTGAAGAATACTTGGCACGGCGGAGTGCGTCAAATTGAAGTTGATTCTTCTGGCAGAAGCTCAGAAAGGTATTTCTATCTTCAAATAATTTATTGTTAAGGGTGAAATCATTCTCTTCAGTATTTGATGGGATATCCACAGGGACCTAAAAAAGTATACCATTCAAACATGTATGTTATTTGGCAAGAAACAATTGATGATTCGAAAATCATATGAAATTAGCTTTAGGCAGCTACCTGACAAAGTGTATGCACCTCCCCACTTTCTGAAATGTGGAAGTCAGCAGTATGACATCTGAAATATTGAAATGAAAGTCAATGACCAAAGCCCTTTTATTTCTCATCCTAACAATAAATCTTACTTTAGCATTTACTAGAAATAATAATATTGCGCAGCAGAACGTATATGAAATGAAACAAAAGATATTCTTTGCATTGATTGTGATTGTAAAGAAGGATACTAAACCAAATCATTAAGAGAATCATGAACATCAACCAAAATACAAGTAAAAGGAAAAGAGTAAACACAGTTTAAATATGTATTTTTTAGTTGTCATTACCTTTCACACTCTTGAAATTTCTTGCATTCAGTGCAACACCATCTCTTCCCAGACAAGATTACTTCACGACAGTGCATGCATGAATGCCGCAAGTGAGCTACGATGAAGTCTTCTTTGTTAGGTAATATACTTTCACCCAGCTGATCGATATTTGGTGAAAAAAATAAATAGAAGAAAGAAAGATCAGATTACACAAAAAACATGTTATGTAAATACTCTTACAGAACTTGAATAACATGTTGGAGATAACTAATTAGACATACTTTTTGCATCACCAGAATGTCTTTGGCATTGCTTTTCGAAGGATTTGTATGTCCCATGGCCTTTAAACCTCTCTTTGTCACTAGTTTCTTCAATATCTTTTCATAATCTCCTCCGCTCTCTTTTTCAAAGTTCCCGGCTAGTTCCATAGCACGACCAGACCAATAGTCTCCATCAAAATATGGCAAACGAGAAGCCGTCACCTTCGAGTCCCGACTTCCAGTAGTAACAAAAAAATAATCATACATGTTGGTTAAACCAACAACGATATTTTCCTTAGCAGCCTTTTCAAGCATTGAAAGATACCTGCATAAACAAACCCTGTAATTACTCAATGGCTACATATAAGTGCTAATATTTCAAAGAACATCTGATAAGGAAAAAATAAGAAAGAAGCAATTAACTCTTTATAACATGAAACTTATAAAAATTCAGCACAGAGACACACACAAACAAAGACTAACCAGTGCCGCAATTGATCATTCTTTGGAATCTTCTGAGCCTTGGGATGGCAATATAGTATATAATCATCTCCCTTTGGAGGACAGGACCATATGTAGCAAGTTGTAAAACCTTGCTTCTTACAAAAATCAAGGTATCCAATCTGGTAGAAAAAATTAAAATACATTAATTAATAGAATGAAAGGAAGGATTAAGTGTTCATTTTGTTAGCTCAGTTGACTTAATGAATGAAAGGTTAAAAATGGGGTCTAATAAAAAAAAGGTAGAAAGCAATTAACAACATAATTTAAAAGAAAAATACCAGTATCTCATGATAAACAAAGGTGCGAAGAGCTTCTCCACCAATAAACTTTCTTTGGGGCCTAAAATACTTGACAGAATCGAGATAGGAAATATACACACAATGTTGACTCGGAGAACCACATTTCGAGCCAAACTCTTGTACGTACATTACAAAAATGCACACATCTGCCCCTTCAATCTTCTGAAACAGAAGAATAACCTGAAACCAAAGGAACTGCGGTTACTTCTTTTCAACAAAATAAAAAGATAATTGATTCGACATCAAGAGAAATTTTAGTCCAAGGTATATTTATTCAGAGATTAACTTCTGAACTTACTCTTGATCTATAAGGGAATTCAGCAGGGTAAATCTCCTCCTCTGGAATGATGTCCAGAAACTGCTTACTCACATTCAATATTTTGTCCACAGATAACACTTCTCTAACAGAAAGACTTTCTGCTGCTAAAACCTAGCAATTTAAAGTCACACATGGCAAGTCAGAAAATATAGAACTCTCACATTAATGTACATTATTGCTATTAAAAAGGTCATATTTAAAATAGATTGGAATAGATCAATAATTTTAATAACATGAATAGAATAATATCTTATATGTGGAACTACCTAAATTACGGTTGTTTGTTTGTAAGGTTGCAATATAGGTAATTTCACACATAAGACACGCAACCTGTTTAATTTAATAATATTCTTCATCTCTTACCTCATCAAGATTCTCATTCCTTTCCACTTTTGCCCAATCTACTTTCCTGATACGATCACGAAGTCTTTTCTCTATGTGGTCACTAAGTGTGGTTGTAGGCAAGTCTTTAGCTCCAAAAACAGCAGTCTTAGGTAAGGGAACATGCATTCCATTATCAATTTCCTCTATGCGGCATAGAGGACATATATACTCAGCACTATTATCCAAATCTCTTTTATTGTTATAGAGTCCACATATTTGATGCTGCCAACTTTTGCATTTATCACATTCAACCCACTGGAAGAAACAACAGTCATAAACAATGTGTTTTTAGTTTGCATTGAATGTGATGTTAAAATAAAACTTACCGGTTCTTCAGTTTCTTCATCGTTTTTCTTTCTTTCAAAAAGGGTCGTGCGAACAGATCTCTCATTGACTGTGATGGATCCATCTTTAGATTTCTTAAAGCACGCGGAGCAAACGAAACTTTCTGCATGAAGTTCTTCGTCATTTCTATAGAAGTAGTTTGCATTTTGCTTGATGCGTTTGTAACATAATAAGCAATTAATTGGTGTCGGTGTCATGAAAAGTTTTTCTTGTGTACACAGTCGGCATGCGTTAGCAGCAATTCCCGTTTCTCCCTCAGGTGTACTCTGTTAAAAGAAGCATTAACTTGTTTATTTTGCTTAGAAAAATTGAAAAGCAAATGTATAATCCATATGCATTTCTATGTTAAACATATAAACACATATTGTAATTCTAGCTTAAAATTTTGGGATAGTTGGTTCCTATCAATAGTACCCAAACAGATCGAACTAAGAGAAAATAAAAACGCTAAAAAGCAGTGTAGGGTACTAACCTGAACAAATTGCTTTCTCAGACTCATAATATGTTCGTTTAGTTGATCACGTGTGAATGTATCAGGCAAGGAAACAGCATCCTTCTCATTGTTCTTTTTCAATTGTACCATATTGCATTCTTTAACTTCTGTAGATACTATTGGCTGCTGCATTTCAGAAGGAAAAGGTTGATCCTTCAAGCACTTCGGTTGACGAAATCTTTCATCGTTAACCCCTTCCTTTTTCCGTCTTTTGGCAGGGCGTAGCACGGTTCTACGAGTAGGGAATGTATCAGGCAAGGAAATAGTGTCCTTCACAGTGTTCTTTTTCATTTGTACCATGTTGCGCTCTTTAACTCTACAACAAGTAGATACTATCGGTTGCTGCATTTCTGAGCGTATTTTAGAAGGAAAAGATCGATCCTTCAAGCACTTCAGTTGACTAAAACTTTCATCGTTAGCCCAAGAGACACCGAATCCAGCTTCCTTTTTCTGTCTTTTGGCAGGGTGCAGCACAGCTTCTGTACTATCAGAAGGGACATCATTAGCACGGCGCTCATTCGGCTGCTTAAAATGTGTGGAAGCTTCCCGAATTTCCGCTGAGGCAAATTGAGGCATCATAAAATCAAGAAATTCAGGTTAGAGGACAAATAAGGATAGAAACTTTAAGAAGAAACCCCAAGAGTTATCAAAACTTACAATCATTTGCATGCAGCTGAGGTAAATAGGAGCTTCCACCACCAGACTGGAGAAAAGAAGCTTTAACACCAGGCTCCTTTGGCTGCATCAAATGTGTGGAAGCTTCCAAAGTTTCCAATGAGACAAGTGGGGGCATCACAAAATCTGGAATTTCAGCTGTGAAGAGGACTGGACCCTTAAAACCCATAGACTTTCTATTCTCAGTATTCTTGATAAGCACTGCCAAAGCTGTCAATTAAATTGGTAAAACAATATATTATAGAAAAGGAAAACAACTCTAGCAAAGAAGGAAACAAAATCAAAGTAATTAAAACATACTATCATATGCATGCTGCTGAGTAAAAGAGCTTCCACCACCAGAAAGAAAGAAGTTACAAGGCATGCCTATACAATTGAGTAGAGCTTCCACACGCTGTCTCAAAGTCTCCCTGTTCATATACTCTTCCTGCCAATCAAAACATATGTCTAATCAACAAGATTGCATTTAATCGTCTTATAATATATATATATATATATATAGACAAGTTGAGAAGAAACCAGTTCAAATTTCTCATGCATATGTTTGTTACATGCAGGACAATTGCTGTCAGTGGCGAACCTATGTGTAGTTGAGGGTATTCACTTGAACCCCCTAAAAAAATATTATATTTACCCCCTATATAATTTTTTTTAAACCCCTAAGTTTGCACCTAATTGTACCAAAGACTAAATTTTGAACCCCGTGATCCCGGGTCCGAAATCCACCACAGATTATGGTGAATAACATTTACGGTCACCCAACCATGCTTAGGATTAAATTTCGCACCGGCCAACACCGAGTTTGTCACCTGCGGGAATCGAACCTGGGAGCACCAGGTCGATCCCCGTGTTCCAGGGTAGATTAAGCCACTGGGCCAACCGTGTTGGTTAATAAATGCCTTATATATAAATTACTGAACTAACCTTTGAAGCAGCATTTTGAAACAAGTAGGATTCAACTAATTCAGGAATGAAAGGCGGTGGTGCCAGTGATCGTATTCGTACTATCGGTTTAGGGAGTCTGGGAGTAAAAAGTCTTGAACTGAAAAGAAAAATTAAATTTCGTTAGTCTTAATCAATCAATAAACAACTCAATTGCATGAAATAATAACACTTACATTCTATTTCTATAGTCTTCACGGCAATTTATGACTTCAGGACTTTCACGCCAGTCGTTGACGTTCTCATGAAATGATCTCGCTCTGATAGCGTTCGCGTATGCATGCATCATGTTGCTTTTACTGAAAGTACACATCTTTTACATAAGTATCTGTAGCGCAGTAAGACAAATAAAAAGACGAGCACGAAGTTTTCGTGTTTCGTGCTCGTCTTTTTGCACAAGTACGAGAATGCTTGTCTTTTTACATATGAGGTTTAAAGTTAGGGTTTTAATGATGTTACCTTTTAAGTTGGTGTTGGCTACACCGATGATGCTTCCTTCAAGAGAAAGAAAGCGATCGAGTGGTTGGTTTATGGAATATAAAGGTGCTTAGGTGAAAATGAGAGTAAAGGGGAGAGTGAGAAGTTTATAGGCTAAGGCGGGGTAATTTTAATTTGAGTTTTTGATTCTTGATTATTAGGCGCCGTCATTCCTAAATAGAAGGAGGTGATTCTTAATGCTAGTAATAATGTAGGTACCCATAAAAGAATACTAGTAATAATGAATAACTAAGTGACACATTTGAAATAGATAGATAGTGTTGGAGAGTAAACTTGATTTGGCCCATTGGACTAATCAAGTGTTAGGCCCATTTGGCTTTAGTGTTTTAGTTTATAGAAAATTCTAGAGAGTAGTAGAGAAATGTAGAAATGAAATATGTAATATTAAATAAGTAGTTGAGAGAAGTGTGTAGAACTCTCTCACTTGAAGTGTGTAGAATATTCTCTAGATTGATGTAGAACTCTCCCTTGGAGCCTATAAATAGGGGAGAGCTAGTCATTTGTAAACCAAGCCAAAAGCAAGTAAGCAAGTTAGCAAATAAACATCAAGTTCTAAAGAGCAAAGTATCCTCTCATTTTAAAGAAACCATAGTCTCCTCTTCCCTTCCTCCCAAAGTCTTCCTAAAACCATTCTACTTTTCAACAAAGTGGCATCAGAGCTAAGGTTCTGATTAGAAATCCTTCCAAAGTCATGGCGAGCAATGGTGTGTCATCATTCCAAGCTCCACTTCTAAAAGGGAGCACCTATGATAATTGGTGCATCAAAATGAAGGCTCTTCTTGGAGCACATGATGTTTGGGAGATTGTTGAAAAAGGTTATAAGGAATCACAAAATGAGGATTCCTTAACTCAAGCACAAAGGGATATTTTGAAGGATTCAAGAAAGAGAGACAAGAAAGCTCTCTTCCTCATCTACCAAGCATTGGATGAAAATGAGTTTGAGAAAATTTCAAATGCGACATCCGCTAAGGAGGCATGGGAGAAGCTGCAAACGTCTTGCAAAGGAGAAGACAAGGTAAAGAAGGTGCGTCTCCAAACTCTAAGAGGTGAGTTCGAATCATATGACTGAGTCGGAGTCTATTTCTGAATATTTTTCAAGAGTAATCGCCGTGTCAAATCAATTAAAAAGAAATGGTGAGAAGTTAGAAGACGTAAGGATTATGGAAAAGATATTACGCTCTTTGGATACCAAATTCGAGCATATCGTCACAACCATCGAGGAAACCAAAGACTTGGAGACCATGACGATTGAACAACTCCAAGGATCATTGCAAGCTTATGAGGAGAAACATAAGAAAAAGAAGGAGATCACCGAGCAACTCTTCAAGATGCAACTAAAGGAGAAGGAAGGAAGTCAAGGAAATGAGAGAGGCCTACAAGATCAAGGTCGAGGTCGAGGTCGAGGTAGAGGTCGAGGTTTTGGCCGAGGACAGTTTGGACGCCAAACTAATGGACGAGGTGCGAATTTCACAAACAACAATTACAAGAAGGGAGAAAGCTCAACAAGAGGGTGTGGACGAGGATCTCAAAACACAAGGTTTGATAAATCTCAAACTCGATGCTATAATTGTCAGAAGTTTGGCCATTATGCCTCAGAATGTAGATTTTCAAAGAATAGAGTAGAAGAGGAGACAAACTATGTGGAAGTGAAAGACCAGACGGTTGGAACAGTGCTTCTAGCACGTAGAAGTAACGAAGGAATCCAGGAAAACATATGGTACCTTGACACCGGTGCAAGCAACCATATGTGCGGAAAAAGAAGCATGTTCGTGGACCTTGATGAATCAGTGAGTGGCAATGTCTCATTTGGTGATGATTCTAAAGTTCAGGTGAAAGGCAAAGGTAAGATCTTAATCCGCCTAAAGGATGGAAGACATGATTTTATTTCAAATGTCTACTACGTCCCAAATATGAAAAACAATATTTTGAGTCTGGGACAACTCTTAGAAAAGGGCTATGACATTCACTTGAAAGATTCCAGTCTTTCCATCAGAGATCAGAGAAACAATCTCATCACCAAGGTACCAATGTCAAAAAATAGGATGTTCTTATTGAATATCCATAATGACGTGGCAAAGTGTCTCAAAGTTTGCTATAATGATGATGCATGGCTTTGGCATCTTCGATTTGGGCACTTAAATTTTGGAGGTTTAAGTTTGATGTCGAAGACGAATATGGTGAGAGGGTTGCCGTCTATCAACAAACCCGATCAACTCTGTGAATGATGTTTACTTGGAAAGCAATTTAGGACGAGTTTTCCAAAGGAGTCGAACTCAAGAGCCAAAAAGCCACTCGAGCTCATACATGCTGATGTCTGTGGACCAATCAAGCCAAGCTCACTAGGTAAAAATAACTACTTCCTCCTATTTATTGATGATTTTTCAAGAAAGACATGGGTATATTTCTTGAAGCAGAAGTCAGAAGTCTTTAATATTTTCAAGAAGTTTAAAGCTGCAGTGGAGAAAGAAAGTGGACGAGTGATTAAGGCTATGAGAACTGATCGAGGTGGAGAATTCACTTCTAAAGAGTTTCAGGAGTTTTGCGAAGAGAATGGAATTAGACGTCCCTTGACGGTTCCAAGATCCCCTCAACAGAATGGTGTGGCAGAGAGGAAAAATAGAACAATCCTCGACATGGCTCGAAACATGCTTAAAAGCAAGAAATTGCCAAAAGAATTTTGGGCTGAAGCAGTGGCGTGTGCAGTCTACCTGTCAAATCGATCTCCAACAAGAAGTGTATGGGGAAAGACACCACAAGAAGCATGGAGTGGAAGAAAGCCAGGTATCTCACACTTGAGAGTCTTTGGAAGTGTTGCCCATGTTCACATACCAGATGAGAGAAGAGCAAAACTCGACGATAAGAGTGAGAGATTCATCTTTGTCGGTTATGATCAAAACTCAAAGGGTTACAAGTTGTACAACCCGAACAGCAAGAAGACGGTGGTCAGTCTTCGATGAAGAAGGACAATGGGACTTTGGACCTCATGAAAAGGAGTACAGTTTCTTTCCCCAGTTTGATGAAGAGACATCTGGAGAAGTTCAAAAAGGGATCACATCACCAACTACGTCCACTTCAGAAGACACTGGGAGTGAAAGGAGAGTGAAACGTACACGAAGTCTCCAAGATGTGTATGATAATACAGAAGCTTTTTCACCGCGAAGGCTTGAAGATCTCTATGAGGAAGTCGAGACAACGAATAATCTCACATTGTTCTGCCTCTTTGCAGACTGTGAACCTATGGACTTTGAAGAAGCTGCGCAACATAAGAGATGGAGGGATGCAATGGACGAAGAAATTAAAGCCATCGACAAGAACAACACTTGGGAACTCGTGTCTCTTCCGAAAGGGCATAAAGCTATTGGTGTCAAGTGGGTGTACAAGGCAAAGAAGAACGTCAATGGAGAAATCGAAAGATACAAGGCAAGGCTAGTTGCAAAAGGCTATAGTCAAAAGGCCGGGATTGATTATGACGAGGTGTTCGCTCCAGTCGCTCGCTTGGAAACCATAAGACTAATAATCTCTCTAGCAGCCCAAAACAAGTGGAAAATTCATCAGATGGACGTGAAGTCTGCCTTTTTGAATGGAGTCCTAGAAGAAGAAGTGTACATCGAACAACCTATGGGCTACAAGGTGAAAGGTCATGAAGACAAAGTTCTCAAGCTTAAGAAAGCACTATATGGACTGAAACAGGCACCAAGAGCATGGTATAGTCGGATTGATAACTACTTCAAAGAAAACAATTTCACGAAGTGCCCACACGAGCATGCCCTATATGTCAAGGTCAAAAATGGAGATATCTTGATCGTGTGCATATATGTGGATGACTTGGTCTTCACAGGAAGCAATCCAAGTATGTTTGAAGAGTTCAAGAAGGAAATGGTAAAGGAGTTTGAGATGACAGATATTGGATTAATGTCATACTATCTTGGCATTGAGGTAAAGCAAAAGGAAGATGGAATATTCATTTCACAACAAAGATATGCGAAGGAGATGCTGAAAAAGTTCAAGATGGATAGTTGCAAGCCAATCAGCACACCAGTAGAGTGTAAAATGAAATTATCAAAGTACGACGAAGCAGTAAAGGTGAACCCTACAAATTTCAAGAGTATGGTTGGGAGTTTGCGGTATCTGACATGCACAAGACCTGACATTTTGTATGCTACTGGACTCATCAGTCGATACATGGAGAATCCCACCACAACTCATCTCAAGGCTGCAAAAAGAATTCTTCGCTATATCAAAGGAACATTGGATTTCGGCTTATGGTTTTCATCAAATAATAATTATAGGCTCGTTGGTTACAGTGACAGTGATTGGGGTGGAGATGGAGATGATCGGAAGAGTACTAGCGGTTTTGTGTTCTTCATGGGAAACACAGCTTTCACTTGGATGTCAAAGAAACAACCGATAGTCACACTTTCAACTTGCGAAGCAGAATATGTAGCAGCCACATCATGTGTTTGCCATGCAGTCTGGCTCAGAAATTTGTTAAAGGAGTTGGGGATGTCGCAAGAAGAGCCGACCAAGATCTTTGTGGATAATAAGTCAGCTATAGCTCTAGCAAAGAATCCAGTCTTCCATGATCGGAGCAAACATATTGATACTCGCTACCACTATATAAGGGAGTGCATAGCAAGAAAGGATGTGCAAGTCGAATATGTGAAGTCTCAAGACCAAGTTGCTGACATCTTCACAAAACCCCTCAAGCATGAAGACTTTATCAAGTTGCGAAGCCTACTTGGAATGACAAATCAAGTTTAAGAGGGGGTGTTGGAGAGTAAACTTGATTTGGCCCATTGGACTAATCAAGTGTTAGGCCCATTTGGCTTTAGTGTTTTAGTTTATAGAAAATTCTAGAGAGTAGTAGAGAAATGTAGAAATGAAATATGTAATATTAAATAAGTAGTTGAGAGAAGTGTGTAGAACTCTATCACTTGAAGTGTGTAGAATATTCTCTAGATTGATGTAGAACTCTCCCTTGGAGCCTATAAATAGGGGAGAGCTAGTCATTTGTAAACCAAGCCAAAAGCAAGTAAGCAAGTTAGCAAATAAACATCAAGTTCTAAAGAGCAAAGTATCCTCTCATTTTAAGAAACCATAGTCTCCTCTTCCCTTCCTCCCAAAGTCTTCCTAAAACCATTCTACTTTCCAACAGATAGATCGTGGTTCTGCCTTTCTTACTTGGAGAGAGGTGGTATTTAACCCATGAACACAGAAGAAAAACCTTAAACTAATGTATGAGTGACCTTCAATAAACCTCTTTATTATTGGGTAGGAATGGGCTATTAGGGTTGGGCTTTGCATTTGCAAGGTGAGTTATGATTTATATACCTTCACTTGGCTGACATACCCCTGTTTTATTTTATTCCCATTTTACCCTTAACCAAAACGCACTAACCTGAGGCCAATTTATTAATTTTTCAGAATTCCAGTGGGTAATTTTGGAAGCCAAATTTTTAAATATTCTCGGAATTATTTATAACACATAATTCCGGAAGTTGAAAAATGTGTTCCGGAAATATGTGTAAGATATACTTCCGGAAGTGTTTTCCCTTATTTTGGATTTATGTTTATGCATATTTCCGGAACTATTGTTTTGCTTCTGGATTTATCGTTTTTTTTTATAAATCCAGAAATATGCTATTTTTTATTACGACATTGATGCTGCCGACAATTTTTATCAACGGCCAATATCCCACCGACATTTTTGAATGTCTTGATGTTGCCGACACTTTTGATCAGCGGTCAATATCCGACTGGCACTTTTGACGAAAATTGCTATAAATACACCCAGTTACCCTTACTTCTTTCACACGAACACTTCTCCAAACCCTAAAAAAATTGAACACCCTTATGCAGGCTCAAGCACGACATCACCTTATCTGCTTTGAAAGTAAAGCGTAAGGTCCAATAGTAGGGTGCATGGCACCGAGAGCTTAGTAGTATTATTTTTCGCAAACCCGCTCGTGGAGATGATGGACGTGTTTACTAGTCCTCCATGAATGTTAAGACTGATGATGACGTACGAAACATGATGAACATCCATCGCGAGTATCAGAATCTTAGTCCTTTGGAGCTGTACGTCGAGACTCAACGGAGTGTCAATGAGATTATTTTTCTTTCGAGGCAAGGAGGATCGTCACAGTAGGGAATAATGTCTCTGGTGGGTCGTTTTCTAATAAATGTCTTTGCTTTTGTTATGTTTTAATTTTATGTTTGATTTTGTTGCTGATTCAATGTATTTCGCTTTACCGTCAGTTAAAATGAGAGTTCGTATAAATAGACGTGCAAAAAAAGTTCAATATCAAAAAATACAACTACGGTTCACGAGACAATATCTGAAGAATAAAATAAAGTTCAAAAAAAAAAACAATGCATAAAATACATCACAGGTCTCCAATACGGACAAAGCGCTCCAAAGAATCCTATAGGTGTGACTGTTAGGAGGAATGTCACTAGATGTTATGGCCTCCTGTATACGTGCAGAACCTTAGGAAACTCTCTCCTCAAGAGTCTGTGGTCCTTCATTGGTGCTGGAATGTCCTGATTTGGCTCCTGATGCGCAACATCCCCAAAGGCACGATGAGGCATGGAATTGAAACCTGAGAGGACCATGGGAGGTAACTCTCATGGCACTCACCCGGGACAGTGGCACTAGTAGCCCTCCTGACGACATGCTCAACCTGCTGGGTGTAGTACAACCACCTTGAAATCATGTCCCTAAGTCTTTCACGCTCCCACTGAGAAATCTTCCAGAAAGATTTATGATTAAGATGTTCGTACAAAAATGCCAAGAAAGCCAGACCCCATTCCCACTGGCCATATTCGTCATAGTCTTGAAACAACAACAACCACTTCACCGGTGCATAGGTAGCACTCGTATCTCTATAAAGATGGTAAAACCCAACAGAAGGAGTAGGTACACTCGTGCAACATAAAACTGGTTACCCATTTGCATGTGTGTTGTGTAGGCATTCTCTAAAAAACTAAACCTGAAATATGGCCCTCTAGTTTGGTTTGTCTCTACCACACAATGTAAGTGTGGTATCCCCAACAACTCAATCCCGGCGTGAATGGCTGTCTCAGCATTATAGGTACTTGGTGGGCTAAATTACAAAACTAGACATTTAAATTTTTGTCACCTCACCATTTTGAGGATAGATTTATACATTCGTATGTATCCTTCTCTTACTTTATCTCTTATACTTTACCTTCTAACCTCTTTGTCATTTTCGCTTACTTTTCATGCATTTTTATAATTCATTCTTATTTTATTTTAAAAAAAAAACATCTTCCCTCTTTCTCATCTTCTCCTTCTTTTAATTTTTAAGTTTTTCATAAATTACCATGCATCAATTATTTATAATCTATCTACTAACTATATAAGAAAAAACATAATTGCTTAAACTACAAATTAAACTAAATGACATGATTTGTTCCCAATATTTTTTATTATCTTTTGGCCCCATCATTGTGTCCTTTTGCAGTTTTAGTCCCCATCCCTCATTATGGAAAAATAGATGACCATAGTACAATTATAAACTAGAAGACCAAAGTACAATCATAAAATATCAATGATTACTTTGCTTTTGGGTCACGACGGTAAACATCATAAGTGATCCGTGTTATTTTGTTTCAATAAGTACATAGCAATTTTTTAAACCTCTTTAGTATTTATAAATATTTATTTTACTTTTGGGTCCCTACGAAGAAAAATTACATGCTTTTGATATAGTTTCATGGTCTTTGAAAATATATCAATTTTGCAAATTTCATTATTACATGTTTCGGTATATTTTGGGTCTTAACGAAGAAACAATATGCGTCGTGAATATAATTTCAAATATTGCACATTTTCAAATTGTTTTTAAGAGTCCCCACCGAAAAATATTTTATGCTGTCAGTATAATTATTTTTGTATTACCTATTTGCAGTATAATTAACTTTTCATTTTGCTTTCATGAGTGTATTTTGAATTTAAACCCATATTGATGCTGTGCATTTTGAATTTAAACTCATGATATTTCAAATGCTTCAAACTATTGGTCAATTTGGTGGATTTCCTCATGAGGATCCCCACTTGCATTTAAAACAGTTTTTAGAAGTATGTAGTAACTTTATCATCCCTGGAGATTGGTGCAAAGTAAACTACTAACAAATGGTGGATGGTAGTGTGTAAACAAAATGTAAACAAAGTTATAAAAGATGTATGAAATGAGTGGAGAATGATAGTTGGAATGTTTTTTACCAAATAAGTCACTTTTAAGAGTTTTGTGTTTACATGAGGTGCAGGTGCACTGAATGCAGCTGCATGAGAATTATGCTTTTCAGTCACTTTCTTTAGAGTTTCATTACAAGCTTCTTATGTCTAAGCATGCTAAATAAATTCACTCCTGTCTTTTTAGTACCCACTGTATCACCCTAAGGACTATGTTGTCCTATGTCTAGGACTTAACATGGATTTAACAAAGTTTGCTTTATTAAAATTAACAAAGTTTCTTTATTAAAACACTTACCCTTATTAGTTCTTGAGTTCTAGGTGTAAGCTATGTCTGCTTTTACAACTCTACTTATTCTAAGCGATCAACCTTAAAATAAGTGTTGAAAAAAGAAAGGTTAAAACATCCCAACTAAATGAGTTTAGCTCATGTTAAACATTGCAAGGTATATATAAACTGAATAGAACATATTTATATAAGTGAAATCACAACAAAAGAAGAAAACAAAGTATGAGTTACACGGGTTGAAGATCTTTTGCATGAATTCCCAAGCAATGCAGTTGCACTAACTTCACTGAACTTAGCTAGCACTATGTAGAAGTGAAGAAAGAAGTTGTCAATTCCTTCCTTACCTTTCTTACAACATAAAAACTATCTAAAACTAATTCTAAGAGTATCTTGTTGATATCTTGAGGTGTGTCTTCAAATGAGAAGTGAGGGTCCTTTTATAGCCTTCAAAAAGTGAGCTTTCCTTGGAGATTAAGTTAACTTGAGGAGTTAACTAGGGTTACTTTTCTGATCTTCAAAAAGCAAATTGAATCCCACACTCAAACACAAATGGAGGTCCAATAGTGAATGGCCAAGTGTCCCTAAGTGAGTGACTCTTCAAAGCTAATCTTTTATGGTGGGCGCCGAAATTTGCAAGTTGCATGTGACCATGTGATTAAGCCAAGGTAGAGGTAGAAGCACCTATTGAGATTAGAAATTGAAACTTTGGTAAAACACTTTTATGAGCATCACATGAGAGAAGCCAAGGTTCTCTTTTGATGATGTTGAGCAAATCTGAATCAGTGAAGCCGTGGTTTTTGAAAAAGTTGAGAACTGTATCTGGTTTTTTTGAGCTGCATATACGACCACATCCATAAACTCGTTTAGATGATACATCATATTATCATCAGCAACTTTGTGAAATTTGGCTGTCACACTAATAATTAACATTTTTGCTAGGGAGCCTTGTATATTGCTTGGAAAAATATAAGAATAGCTAGGTACTTAAGGACTTATTCAATTTCACATGCCTATATATTGTAGTAAATTTGTGGTTGTTTCAATAGTTAGTCTGAACAGATCGTGTTCAAAGCTTCTGTTGAATATAATTTTCGGTTATGTGTCTCAGATATGACCTTAAAGTTTTTCCAAATGGAGTGCATAATGTTTCTGAGATCTGAGAATGTTGCTTTTATTTATCCACTAAAAGTATGCAATGTTTTTTAAGATGCTACACTTGATCAGTTGAACTTGAGATATTCAAATGAAATTTTAATATGCAGACACTTCATTTTTTCCAGTGAACATAAATATTTTCTAACAAAGTATTTCTTTCTTATAGACAATGTGTATTTGGGCACTGATTGTGAAATTGTTCTAGCTGTTGAACTTCTGAGATTCAAATCTGATAGCCTCACAGGCCTCAAGAAAAGTTCCTCAGCTCTTATAGACAATATAGTGTTGATGATTCTGGTTTGTGGGATATATACGTGCACTAAAAATGAAACTGAAAATGCTAGCTTTTTTTAACAAGTGTCAGTTGTTTTCCATCAAACTCGGGATGCTATCTACTGATAAATTTTCTTTCTCACTTTGTTTATAGACTTGTGCAGGTGCTGTAGTGCTCACTCACTCTGTAGTCCGGTTCATTATTTATCCATCCTTGACAGCCAAAGATTACAATATGGACTTAGTAAGTATGATCAACATTGTCCCGTTCATTATTTATTGCAACTATGTGGTGCATTCAGTTTTTATTACTGTCATGTTGGGCACTTCTGGAATTTGCATGAAGCATAGAGCAACTTTTGTTTTTGAAGTTTGTGACTTCATTTGTATTGTGTATTGTTTGGCTATGTATTCTTGGTGGTTTTGTGCATGGTTGTGTCTGCATATAGAACTTAAGTCCTTAATATTTGGTGATTTTGGAATATGTAGTTTCTGCGGGACTTAGTTTTCTCTAGTTCCGTAATTTGTATATATGTTAGCAAATCAGTTACCCTTCCTTAACATATTATAACTTTTTGTAGTTTCTTATTTATTGTCAGATGCGAAACAATGCAAACATAAATGTGTGAGACTTTGCTTCGAGGTTGCCATATTAACTCTCATGATTTTCATGTAATTTTATTCCTTGGGTTAAGTTAACTTGATAGCATAGTTAACTGAGAGTTAAGTCTTATGTATTGTTAACCTTAGTAAGTCAGTTAGAGTAACTGAAATTAGTTAGAGGTTGAGAACTGTAATTAGGGGTTAAGTAGTTGTATCAACAAATTGTACAGTCACTTTTACTGATAATGAAAATACTCATTTCTTCAATTCTTTCTCAGTGTTGAAAGTCAATATGGTATCAGAAGATTAACACGGTGCTCGTTCCCACCGCCTCCGTCTTCCGACACCTCTGCTCTTCTTCTCCTCCGGTCTCCGTCGCACCGGACATCCATTTCTCATCTTCACGATGACATCCACGATCCAGAATCACGATGATGTCTTCTATCTTCATGCATCGGATAATCCTGGACTCGTGCTCGTTACTCAACCTCTCACGGAGAACAACTTCAGTTCGTGGCGTCGTGCAATGATGCTCGCACTCGACGGCAAGAACAAGGCCGGTTATGTCACCGGCAAGGTTCCCAAACCTCTTGAAACTGATAGCAACTATCGTGCGTGGAATCGCAACAATAGTACCATCTCCTCCTGGATTCTGAACTCTATTAGCAAGGAAATTGCTGCGAGCGTGATTTACTCCGGTGACGCTGCTGCAATCTGGCAAGATCTTCACAACCGATTTCAGCAACGCAATGGCCCGCGGATTTTTCAATTGAAGAAGGATCTCGTCAATTGCACTCAAGGATCCTCCCCAATCGGCACATACTACACCAAATTCAAAGGTATGTGGGAGGAATTAGGTGATTACCGTCCTGTTCACCCCTGCACGTGTGAAGGCGTCAAGCCTCTGGTTGATCATCTCAAAGATGAATGTGTAATGACCTTCTTGATGGGACTCAATGAGACGTTCGTCAACATTCGTGGCCAAATCTTGCTCATAGAGCCTCTTCCGTCCATTGACAAGGTGTTCGCTATGGTCTCTCAAGACGAGAAACATCGTCAGATTGGCGCTCCATCTACCACCGCAGAATCACCTATTGCGTGTGCCGTTGCTGCCGCTCCGCCCAAGTCTCAACGGCGTGAAAGGCCTCTCTGCTCGCATTGTGGATTGCTTGGTCACCTCAAGGAAAAATGCTACAAAATTCACGGTTATCCTCCATCTTACAATCGGAAACCTGTCAACAATAGCAAAGCTTCACCTGCAGTCAACAATGTTGCTGAGAATGACACCTTCAACACCGTTGCCGTGTCCAATCAGCAGTATCAATTGATGATGCAGTTTATTCAAGCGCAAATGGCCAAAGCCTCCACTCCGGAAAGTGATTCTGCTGATACTTCTTGCCTAGGTATGGTCCTTTCCCTCTTACATTCCAATGAACCATTACCATATATCTCATGGTTGTTTGATTCAGGTGCTGCAGCACATATCTGTTGCCTCCTTGAACTTTTTCATAATTTTCGTTCCATTTCCAACAAATATGTCACCCTGCCTAACCTAACTAGAGTTGCTGTTACTGGAATTGGTTCCGTCACACTTTCACCCACACTCACACTTCACAATGTTCTATACATTCCTTCTTTTGGTGTGAACTTGGTGTCAGTCAGTCAATTATTAGATAAGTCTGATATGTCTCTAACATTCTTTGCCAAACACTTTCTAATCTAGGGAATAAACCTGCTGAAAGAGATTGGTAAAGGACAGTTGGAAAATGGCTTATATACTATGCATTCTTTCACCAAATCTGGTACTTTGTCTTCTGTTTTTTCTCATGACTTACCTCAAGTTTGTAATGTTTCCACATTAAAACTCTGTAATTCTGTTTTAACTGAAGATGCCAACCTTTGGCACTCTAGGCTAGGTCATCTCTCTGACAATGTATTGAAATCTGTCAGTAATAATCTTTCTATTACTATCCCTAATAGCTTCACTACTAGTAGTTGTAAAACTTGTCCACTAGCAAAGTTTAAGCGTTTACCTTTTCCTTCTAATCCACACATGTACACTGAATCATTTGACCTAGTTCATTGTGATGTATGGGGTCCTTATGGACTTGACACCTATGATGGCATGAAATATTTTTTGACAATTGTGGATGATTACAGTAGATTTACTTGGACATATCTGCTTCCAAATAAATCTACTGCCACTGACAAAATAAAGCATTTTTTTGCTCTTGTTAAAACTCAATTTTCCAAAACCATAAAATGCATTCGTACTGATAATGCAAAGGAGCTGGCACTAGTTGCTTTCTTGCAGGAACAGGGTACTCTCCATCAACTATCTTGTCCCCATCGCCCTCAACAAAACTCTGTAGTTGAGCGTAAACATCAGCATCTCTTAAACGTGGCAAGAGCTATCATGTTTCAGTCTAGTTTACCCACACACTTCTGGGGTGATAGCATATGTACTGCTGTCCACCTTATTAACAGAACTCCTTCTCACAATCTCCATCACAAATCACCATATGACCTTCTCTATCAATCTCCACCCTCTTATTCTCATTTGAGAGTGTTTGGTTGCTTAGCATATGCTGCAACCATTCCCCAATTTCGCACAAAATTCTCACCTAGAGCCTCTCCTTGTATTTGTTTAGGTTATCCCATTGGATACAAGGGCTACAAACTATATAACCTCATCACCAAAAAATTCCTCATTTCTAGAGATGTAGTCTTCCATGAAACATCTTTCCCATTCAAAGAATTTCCAATCACAAACACACTACCTGACCCCTTTCCTGACTTGGTGCTTCCTGCTGTCTTACCCTCAGTCTCAGATACTGAACCCTCCTCTACACCTGAAGCACTTATACAACCCACCCAGCCCCTCACAACACCTACAGCTGCCCCTCACAGTGACTTGCCACCTACTGTGATACCTACTAGGAGGTCCACCAGGCCACATATGGCACCATCTTACCTCCAAGAGTACGACTGCAATGCTGCCCTCACTCATGCTACTTCAAACAGTGCATTTTCTTCAGCATTTCAGACCTTCATCATGCAAGTTTCCACTATCCCTGAACCTTTGTACTATCATCAAGCTAGCAAATCAGCTGATTGGTGCAAAGCAATGCAGGAAGAATTAAATGCTCTTGAAGCCAACAACACCTGGACTTTGCAACCTTTGCCGGAAGGTAAAAAAGCCATAGGATGTAGATGGCTATTCAAGGTTAAATATAAGGCTGATGGAAGCCTTGACAGGTACAAGGCGCGTCTCGTTGCACAGGGTTTTACTCAACAATTCGGGTTGGATTTTGTTGACACTTTTTCCCCAGTGGCAACCATCACCACTGTTCGCCTATTGTTAGCTATTGCTGCACAAAAACACTGGCACCTTGTACAACTTGATGTTAACAATGCCTTCCTCAATGGAGATCTCCATGAGGAAGTTTATATGAAATTACCCTTGGGTTATCCTAGCAAGGGGGAGCACATGGTTTGTAAGCTAAATAAGTCTCTTTATGGGCTCAAACAAGCATCAAGACAATGGTTCCAGAAGTTTTCCTCGACCATCCTTCAGCATGGATTCCTACAGTCCAGTGCGGATCCTTCTCTTTTCACCAAAGGCAGTGGCAATTCCTTCATCATTCTACTCCTATATGTTGATGACATCATACTAGGAGGTCCTGACTCCAACACAATTCAACAAACACAAACTCTTCTCCAGAGCTTATTCAAGCTGAAATTACTTGGTCCTCTCAAGTACTTCTTAGGTTTGGAAATTGCCTCCACGGACCATGGCATCTATCTATGCCAGAAGAAGTATGCTTTACAGCTCATTCATGACACTGGTTTTCAGAATTGGAAAGCTTTGCCAACCCCCATGGATCCAAATCTCAACTTGGCTGATGATACAAGTGAACCCTTGTTGGATGTCTCTCAATATAGAAGACTCATTGGTACACTCATGTACCTAACAATTTCAAGGCCTGACATAGCCTTTGCTGTGAACAAACTCAGCCAATTCATGGCTGCTCCTAGAGCTGCACATCTACATGCGGTACATCACATCTTGCAATACATCAACACTGCTCCTAGTCAAGGACTAATGTTCAGTTCTGATCCTTCTCTTGCTGTCTCAGCTTATGCTGATGCAGACTGGGGGAGCTGCACTGTCACAAGAAAATCCACTACAGGTTTTTGTATCTTCATTGGCAACTCCTTGATAACTTGAAAATCAAAAAAACAACCCACTGTGTCACGTTCTTCTGCAGAGGCAGAGTATAGGGCTTTAGCTCTCCTTACCACAGAGCTTCTATGGCTCAAGCAACTACTTGGCCCATTTCAGATCACTGTCTCCACTTGCAAAGTATTCTGCGACAGTAAATCAGCTATTCAACTAGCATCCAATCCATCTCTCAATGAGCGCTCCAAGCATATAGATATTGACTGCCACTTCATTCGTGAGCATGTCAACTCTAAGTTTCTCAACCTGATTCATGTGGTGTCCAAACATCAGCTGGCAGATCCATTCACTAAAGCTCTTCCCAGGATTCTTTTTCAAAGTCTCATATCCAAGTTGGGCATCATAGACCTGTATGCTCCAACTTGAGGGGGAGTATTAACTCTCATGATTTTCATGTAATTTTATTCCTTGGGTTAAGTTAACTTGATAGCATAGTTAACTGAGAGTTAAGTCTTATGTATTGTTAACCTTAGTAAGTTAGTTAGAGTAACTGAAATTAGTTAGAGGTTGAGAACTGTAATTAGGGGTTAAGTAGTTGTATCAACAAATTGTACATTCACTTTTACTGATAATGAAAATACTCATTTCTTCAATTCTTTCTCAGTGTTGAAAGTCAATATGCCAAGAACAATTTGTCAATGATTAAGAACTTTAGATGTGTGTACTATGTTTTTCATTCTTTTGTGGAGAATGATATAATAGAGAAAATGAAAATGATGCGGTGTTGGAAGATTTTTTAGATGAGATCCAAGATGGAGAACTTTGATGCTATCACACTCCCTAAATATCTCTTTTGTTTTTGTTTTTTTGTTAAGCTCTTGCTTTAGGATTGGTTTTGATTAGGATTTATAATTTGATTTGATTAAAACTATGATGTATTCTGTTTACGATTATGGATTCAGATTGGTGTTTGAACTCATTCGATTGTTAACAACTATTATAGATTTTGTATTTGGCACTTGATCCATTTATTTTAATTTAACAGAATGTTATCTTTGGTATGTTTAGCTAGTTATTAACTATACCCAAAAGAGTTTTGATTACATGTTAAAATTGTTCCTTTTACCTTATACAACGGTCTAAAAATGTTGCCAATAATAAAAGGAACCATTTATAAAATGTTGTGTGTTTATGTTTTAGGGAACAGTTACGACTTGTAGTTAAATGGAGCAACATTCTCTAAATGTTGTGTTAGCTTTGAGTGATAAATGTTGCCTATTCGTAGCCTATAGGCAACATTTTTCGTAAATGTTGCCAGAAAGTACCAAAAAATGTTGTCTTAGACAATATAGGTAACACTGGCTTTGTCTACACTTGAAAAATGTTGCCTATACCATTAGGCAACAATTTTTATAGTTCTGGCCACATTTTTTAATTGTTGCAAAAGACCAAAAATGTTGTAGTGTCCCAACTCGTGATAACCTTATTTCTAAGGGCATTATCAATGACCCTCATGGGGCAGGCTGCCCTTTTTGTTTTGAACATGATGAGTCGATTTCCCATCTTTTTTTCTTGTGCAGGTGTTCCAGGTCAGTTTGGTTTGATATTCAGAACTGGTCGGGGTTGGTGATTCCAGATTCTCTTGTAGGTGTCGAGCATTTTCGGGCTCATGGTTTGCAGTTGGACTCGAAGAAGGCGTGTAGATTGAAGTATTTGATTTGGATGGTTGTTTCTTGGTGTATCTGGATACATCAGAATCATATTTTGTTTAGAGGTCGAGTCTATAATCCGCAGGAGGTTGTTAACCATGTCAAGTCTATAACTTGGACTTGGTTCATAAGTATAGAGGGTCGTAATTCTAATCTTTCGATCTCTGATTGGTGGCGTAACCCTTTTTTGTGTATGAACTCGGTTTGATTGTATTCTAACCTCATTCTTCCTGGGGTACTCTTTTCTCCTTGGGTCTTTTTCCCATGGGTTTTGGCCCAGGGAGGTTTTAATGAGGCCCCTTGTATTTGTACCGGTTGGGGTGCCCGTTTGCACCCCCTTTAATATAATTCTTTGCTTATAAAAAAAAAACATAACACAGTTGCATAAATTAATTAACAATTTCATTCAATTAAAATTAATTAACCAATTCATTCCATTATTTCATATATATATATATATATATATATATATAACCAATTTGAAAATTTATTGATATGTAAATAAAAATATCTATAAATATATTTATTTTTGCATATAAAATTCACTTATTTGTTTATATCCAAGTAAAATGTAATCATGCACTAAGCCCAATGCTATATGATTGTTTGTCTACTTCCCATGTTCCTACTACTTAATTAAAGTGGTTAGGTTAATTTTGCTAACAATTTTCTTGCCCAATGTCCCAATTTTGACAAGATGAAATATGATATAAAAATGCATGTCTTAATGGGATGAAACTTTTCCTAATTTCTCTGTATCTTAAGCGCAATGATTGCCTAATAAGTTTACTAGAGAATCATTTTGAATGAAAAAACCAACTTTAGAACATAATATATATTTTGAAACTTTTTATATTCATCAACTTTAATATAAACAAAATTGCACATTAACCTTTTTTTTCTTAGTTATTAATATGAACTTTATTTTGAAGACCCTTGATCTACTTGCCGATGAATCCTCACTTTTAAGACTATATATACCTTGAATTACTATTTTCAATTTTTTTTTCTCCAAAATAAGTGCAACCCATAACACTAACATGGTGCCCCAAAAATATATACCATCAACATCATTATTTGAGTTGGAATACACTATTGAAATACAATCATAAATAGAAATGTTGGTGAGTACATTTCAATGATTTTCTATTCATTTTCGAGTTTGCGTCACTTTCATCTGAAATTATTTATATTTCTTTTTTATTAATTAATAGAGGGCTAAAACGCCCAAAAGAGAACAATTAGGGGTGAAAATTTCTACCTGTTAGTGGGAATGCATCGAGCATGTACTTGATCCCCAGAGTACATGGTTCGATTCCCACGGAAGGAAAAAACTCTACATGGGGGGTAGAGAAGGTCATGATGTGAAGTGCTGGATAGCTTACCAAGTAAGAAAAGGGCCCGGGCTGTTACACAATTGCTTGAAAAAAAGAGGAATCAAAGACTGTCCAAACCCCTGGCCGACACCACGGTTAGGAGTGAAAATTTCTACATGTTAGTGGGAATGCATCGAGCATGTACTTGATCCCCAGAGTACATGGTTCGATTCCCACGGAAGGCAAAAACTCTACATGGGGGGTAGAGAAGGTCATGATGTGCAGTGCTGGATAGCCTACTAAGTAAGAAAAGGGCCCGGACTGTTACACAATTGCTTGAAAAAAAGAGGAATCAAAGACTGTCCAAACCCCTGGCCGACACCACGGTTAGGACCTAAGAGTTTGACGACAACAAAACATTAGTAATAGTGTTCTTGGGGTTTATGTTGACAATCTAAGTACTCTTTTGGATATTTTGTATGTGACTAGTGACACATATGTTTGTCACACTAAATGTTGTTTTTTAATTCTCTTTTGTTTCATGTAATGATAATTATCAAACTCCTCTACTCATAATGTTTCCCGTGATCAATGATACTGTTAACAACATTTTTGAAGTTACCCTGGTTAGGCAGACTTGTGAGTATTTATGGAAAAGAATCCATTTGTCCAATATTGTCCACCATGTAGATGTCAAAGTGTTCTGGCTCAGTATAATTCACAGCCACTTGGAATGGATTTGTATCTACTTTTCATGGGAGCTTTTTTCTTCTCTTCGAAAACGAGATGTCCTTCTTCGATAGTCTTTTACATGAGATCCCTGAAACGAACACACATATTAGTGGTATTTTTGAAGAAATTTTGGTATTTACAATATAGTTTGCCCTTCATTTGCTCAGGAGAATGTACTTTATGATCATCGGTAAAAACCAATTGTTTGTATTTTAACAAAACCAATTGACATCAAAGTCATAGGCTATTTAAACAATCTTAGAACCCTCTTTCACCGTAAGGGGACCTGACTTTAGTTCTGCCATGTGAATATATACCACTAAACTGGTCATCTTCGGGATCGCTTTCGCCTTCTGAATCTCTCTCTACCAAGGCTACACACTTTCCCTTTTCATTTCAATTATATTCTCTTTTTCGAATAGTCATCATTTTTCTTGGAAAATATTTCTTTCTTGTAGCCTTTTTCACTTTTCTTAAGTTTATCATTTTCCGAATTTAACTTTTCAATTTGTCTGGCACTCTCTGTCAGTTGAGACATGTCCCTTAATTATAAATTGATCTGGAAATCACATATAGATAACGATTAAACTGTAATAAATATGTTTCTCATATCAAATATAAATTATATTTAGAAATATTAGCGAACCAATTTTGACATTCACTTAATAATTGATATTTAAAATTTATAAAGTGTCGTCAGCATTTATGAAAAGATTTAATAATTACTTTTAGTATTGTAATATTCATATATTATATTTAAATAATTCAAATGAAATATTTTTCTTTCGTAGGTAACTTGAATAAAATACTTTTTATGATATTTGAAATAGATTACTTATTTAATATATATATATATATATATATGTATATATATAATGAATGGAAATTTTAATCATGTAGAGTTTCTATATATTTATATTTTTTTATGAAAATATTGCTAAAAAATACATATTTAATTATTAATGTTAGCTATTGTAAATAATAGTTAGTGTAAATAGAAGGGTAGTTCATACTTAATTGTAAGTTAACCATAGTTTCTTTGGTGATCACCATAGACTCCAGTTGCTATTGTTTTCGTAGCTGTTCAACATGGATCTTCCTCATTGATTTTTTGATGACTTCCTTCAGCGATACCAATATGTCAACATAGATTTCTTACATGCTGCACTTCCTCCAGAGGTAATGTAAATAAATTCATCAATCTCCTTCACATACATCATGATCCATCTCCGCGTTTAATTATTCCTTTAACAGGAAGCACTGTATGTCGTGATGGCACATATCGTTCGTATCGTCTCAACTAACGTGTAATTTCTAAATCAAGCCATACTTTATCATACATTCAATTTTTATGACTCACTGACACAATGTTTAATATTCTTTAACACAGAATCCATTGTTTTTTTAGCGTAGGAATTGATATTGAAGTTGAAGACCACACTGGAACCACCTTATTCGCTCTCCACGGGGAATCTGTGTTTCACTTTTACGGCCAACACCTGCTGACCAACGACGATAGCGAACAAGTAATATCCTGTTTCAAAAAATATGTACTTTGTGATTTTGTTTGATTATTATCACATTTTTTAAAGTTTCTATTAAATTAATCAAACCATTGTATATTATCGTAGCCATAGCAGGTGTTCCAAGCCCAATAGACTTCGTTGCATACCCATTGTATATTTATTTAGCTGTTTGCAATTTGCTTTATCAAAGCAACGTATATTTATATTCCCAAGTTTTCCTGATTGGTTTGCTATGTTTTCCAGAATGGTTTGGCTGTAATAATTTGCTCGATTATATCAACTACCAGCTTTGTATATTGTCTTTAAAAGTCTTGCAACCTCAATGTTAGAAATGTGGAATTTAACAGATAGAAATATTTAGGAACACAAGAAACTTCAAAACGTGACCATTAAAGTTGTTACTTTGGAAATTGATTTACTAAGCCTGTTCAAAACTACATGCTCTCATTTGACTACATCATCTATGTGAGTATTTTTTTTTGGTGACATCTATGTGAGTATGTTCTTCTCTTATATTCTTGGTTTTAATATTCTCTTACACTATTTTTTTTTCCATTTTAGTGTTGTTTGCACTATTTATTATGTGATTCCCTAAATGAGTTTTTCTCTTTGCAGGTGAAGAGAGATATCAGAAAGTTGGGAATGAAGTTTAACCAACCAAAACTTATGAAGTTTATTGAGGAAGAAGATGGGGATGCAAGCCAAAGCACAATGTAGAAAGGCTTAAATTCTAGAAATGAGGTCTATATATATATATATATATATATATATATATATATATATAATGAAACACACAATAGAAACAATTTCATTATCTTTTACTAAATATACTTAATATGTGATTTAGTTTGTAGCAGCTTACGATCATATATAAACAAATTTATCATGCATTTTTGATATCAACGAAAATATGAATAAGTAAACATCAAATATGGTGATCACAAAGTAAACACTTAAGTCTGATTTTTTTTTTTGGTCAATTGTATTGCACACTTAAGTCTGATTAAGTCCAACCAAAATAATCAAAACTGTCAGGACAACCTTAATCACTGTGGTTCACACAAGAAACACACCAAAGGTGGTATTTTTTCATGTTTACCACGACAATCTTGCTATGTAAAGTAATCTTGCTTGAAGTATGGTCTCACACTAACACATAGTTTGGAAAAGCTGAATTAGAGAGAAAAACAAAGTATGGTGGAGGAAAAACATGTTTCCCAAAGCTTCTTTCCTTTTTTTGGTGAAGAAGAAAACGTATAAAGAAGAGAAAAGTAATCATTAAGGCCCACATGATTCCATAACCTCATTTTGTACAAAAAGTGAGGACATCGTGGGATAGTCCTTAACAGGGCTGGTATCCAATATGTTGCAGATTTGAGTCCCACTTATCTCCTTGAAGGGAGATTATAATTTTGATTAGCTATAAAAAATTATCGTGCAAAATAAATGGCATACAAAATTAGTTTTATATAAACAACATATACCATTAAACCATAATAGGTAAATAATAATTTAATTACTGTAACAAATTATTTTTCAAAGGATAGCTATACCCGTGCATCCCACCGGGTCAAGTACACTAGTAATGATTATATTGAATAGCTGTAATAATTATAGATACCATCTTTGACACACAATAATTTTAGATATCCTAAAAATCATTATAATATATATTTAGCATTTATAATAATATAATTTCCTGATATATTAATTCTATAATATTAACAAAGGATTTATTTTTATATAATTTCCTAATATATTATATAATATTATTTACTTTACTTAATAAGTATTTTTTGAAAATTTTTTGAAGTGGTAGTTGGAAATATTATTTAATCCTAATAAATTATATTTAATCTCTTTCTTTTTTATTAATAAAAGTTTCTTTTTGTTTACTCCCACAAAAAGTATGAAGATAAATAATACAATGTATAGTATTTAATTAGTTTAATAGGAATAATTTTGATAACATATTTCTTTATATTCCAATAATAATATAATTTCCTGATATATTAATTCTATAATATTAACAAAGGATTTATTTTAATATAATTTCCTAATATATTATATAATATTATTTACTTTACTTAATAAGTATTTTTTGAAGATTTTTTTGAAGCGGTATCTGGTAATATTATTTAATCCTAGTAAATTCTATTTAATCTCTTTCTTTTTTATTAATAAAAGTTTCTTTTTGTTTACTCCCACAAAAAGTATGAAGATAAATAATACAATATAGAGTATTTAACTAGTTTATTAGGAATAATTTTGATAACTTATTTCTTTATATTCCAACAACACTTATGGTCATAAATTATGGAAAATCGTTAGTGAAAAACACACATTTCATTCTCCCACAAAACCCAGTCTCTATATATATATCTTCTTCTTCATCACCATCCATGCTCTCCCTATCATCTTTTTTTCTTTGTCTTCTTTGTAATCGTAATCGTAATCGTCGTGTTCTGTAATAATGGAAGCCGGTGGATTTTCAATAAGGCATATTTCTAACTCTCTATGTTTCATTTCTTTTTTATTCTCAATTTGTTTATGCTACTATGAATTTTGTGAGTGTAACTAAGTTTTCCTTTGCTGCTTTAATTTCGTGTTGCAGGGGCTACACTTCCAGTATGAGGAAAGTCGACGTCTTCAAATGTTGGCCCTTTCCCCTTGACGACCTTACTCGTGAAGAAATTGAGTCACGACTACCACCGATGGAGGTTCGCAAGCCGAGATCTAACCGTGGTCGAGAAGAGGAAACAAACAATCAGCCTAAGGATGAAGATGTTTGTCCAAGTGAGGATGAGCCAACATCACCACCACCACCACCATCGCCAGTGCTTACACAATTGGGTGCTCAGCCCTCGATTAATGAAGATGATGTTGACAATTCAGGAATGGTTACCAACATCCAATTGCTCAACATGCGCCTCCAGGCACTGAGATTCACTGTTGATTCAGAGAAATCTGATGAAGTGAATTTGAACTTGGTCAAGGAGGAGGAGGAGAAACTTGAGATGGTATGTTCTATCTGTAAGGTTTTCAAAGCAACGGTGGTAACAGTGATGGACATGCACATCAATGAGTGTTTTGAGAAGAAGAAGAGGGAAGAGGAGCGACGAACACGTCTAAGTTCGAATCACAAGCCTAGAACGGGAAGAAGGCGCACACTTACAGAGATTTTCAATCTGCCATCCTAAATCGAAGTTGTTGACAACAAATACGTATTGATAAAAAATAAACATGAGAAATGTAATACCCAAAGGAATGAAACATTACTTCGACTATTACATTAGTTGATGTGTTTCCGAATTATTGATATATTTGATATTAGATTGAATTTGATTTCTTTTACTGAATGAAATTGATTTGTTATTTGAGGCATTAAATTGGTTTTAGTTTAGAGTTGGTCTTCATTGTTAGCAAATAGGAAGTACACACATAATATAAAAGGTAGGGGGTGGACAAAACACCCGCACCCGCCCGAAAACCGAGTAACCCGTAAAAAATAATTCATACTCGGGCGAGTTGCTTCGGATAAACGGGTATACGGGTGAAACAATCGGTTTTAGCTGGATAAAACTGGTTGGATCCGGATTTTATTAGAAGAAACAGATGGGTACACGAAACCGACCGGTACATAGCTTGTGTCTGCAACTCTGCGATTGCGTAAGGCAATTCTGGCCAACTCTGGCAGCTTTTTTGCTGACGGGACAAATTAGAAGGGATAAGACAAGCTGACAAACCCCAATACTTTATTGAAACCACCAATTTTTCTTTGAAACCACCTACTTTGGAAAACCAGCAACTTTTTAAAACCCACTTTTTCCATGTTAAAAATTCTCTCCCTTTCATACTCACTCATTCATCATACTACCGGTGGCTTTTATGGTCCACAAAGCCATCTTTATGGGTACCAAACACAAACAAGTCAGTACCCAATGTTTCCAGTTTCCTATAATTTTGAATTTAGCCTTTAATTTTTGAATATTGAAAAATAACCCAACCCCTAACTTATGTATTTATACTGAAGACCCCATTTTTCTTTGTTTTGGCTGTACTTGAACATGACTTTAATTCAAAATAAATTAAATAACTTTTTTTTTATAAGTGATATATTGCATTAACGGGAGTATAGGGGATACTCCAACCCGTACAATTAATTTGGGTCTCGTTAAAACCTCATTGAGTCAAAACCCCATGGGAAAAAGACCCAATGAGGAAAAAGAGTACCCCAAGGAGAACAAGGCGATAAAGCTAATTACACGGGTATCGAAATACAAACGAAACAGCGACAAACGAAACAACGAAAAACATCCTTCAAAATCCCAGCTGACAGCAACCAACACAAACAGCAGCAAACAGCAAACCACAATAAACCAAAGTTGAATCAAAACAACAAAGGGCCGCAGCAGCAAACAGAAAACAGCAACAGCAGCAAAACAGTAACCTCAGCAAAACAGAAACAGCAGCAAAACAGCAACAGCAACAGCGCAACCATAAACAGCAACAGCAGCAAAACAACCACAGCGGGAACAACAGCAACAGCAGCAAGACAGTAACAACAACAACAACCTCAAAAAAAAAAAATCTCTCACATGGGTTTTAAAAATATATATAAATAAATGACTCCAATATATATATATATATATATATATATATATATATATATATATATATATGGTTTAAATATTTGATCCCCCTTGCAAATATACTCATTTTCCATTTACCCCCTGTAAAAAAAAAGTTTACGGTTACCCCCCTACAAATATAAACAGTTTTCGGTCACCCCCCTCTATTAGATTATGTAGTGTACAATGGGTATAAACCATGTACGGTTACCCCCCTGCAAAATGTAAAAAGTTTACGGTTACCCGCTGCGGGGGGTGACTAGAAACACTTATTATTTGCAAGGTTGATTTTAAAACTTTTTTTTTACAGGAGGTAAATAGAAAATTGAGATATTTGCAGGGGATCAAATATTTAAGCCTATATATGTATATATTATGCAAAGAGTAAGAACCTTTATATGTTAAGGACATCCACATGGCAAGAATGAACTCCAGATGGTAGTGGATGACTCTAAATCTTCAACAGATTTTTTCATATGTTTCAAGTATATGACTCCAACAAACGCCATCCAGATCTCTAAGTCTAAGGTTTAAAAATGGCCATTCACATATTATGTAACAAGGTTTATATAGGTAAAGCCTAAACACTTGTAACAAATATTGTTGGATGTTTGGTGAGACATTAAATTATAATTTCGTGATGTGTATTAAATAAATTTAGGCCCCGTTCAGAGTGATTTTCTGTTTTCTGTTTTGAAATATCAAAAACCAAAACTAGTTTCTGTTTTGAGTTTTAAAATTTTCAAAAACCAAAACAAATTCAGTTTTCGGTTAAGACATTTTCAAAAATCAAAATCAAAGTGGTGGTTGATGGTGGTCAAAGTGGGGGTTGCCAGTGGCTGGAGTGGTGGTAGGTGGTGGTTGGAGTGGTGGTCGATGGTGGTCAAAGTGGTGGTTAACAACGATGGACAGTGGTTAGAGTGGTTGTTGATTGTTGTCAAAGTGGTGGTTGACGGTGGCTGGAATGGTGGTCGAAGTGCTAGTCGGCGGTGGTCAGAGTGGTGGTGGTCAAATGGTGGTCGACGGTGGTTGAAGTGGTGGTTGACGGTGGTCAGAGTGGTGGTGGTTGATGGTGGTCATAGCGGTGGTTGACAATGGTCACTGGTGGTCGAAGTGGTGGTGATGGTCATAGACTCAATTGGTCAGAGTGGTGGTTGAAGATAGTCAGAGTGGTGGTTGGCGGTGGTCAAAAGTGCTGTTTGTGGTTGGCGGTGGTCAAAAGTGGTGTTTGCGGTGGTCAAGCACTTTATCTCTAATGTTAACAAATATTAACTTTTTTAAATTACGAATTATGAATTTATTATGACATTTATATTTCCAGAATATAATTTTTTTGGTGGAACTTAAGGCTATGTTTGGCAATGCTCATCGCTAGCTTATAGCAGATAGCTTATAGCGGATCCGCTAGTTGTAAGTGTTTGGCACAACTAGCTTTTAGCATTTTTCCACTAGCTTATAGCGCTTTTTGAAACACTACTTGAAGTAGCGTTTGAGCTTATAGCTTATAGCATTTCATTTTTCTCCCAACTTTACCCTCGTTACTTTAATTAAATTCCTCACTTATCCTCCATTAAATGAAATTCTCTCTCATTTGTAAGCATTAATTACAAATGTCTATTTACGTAATTTTATTTTGATAAGCTACTTCAACTGCTAATTTTACCAAACACTTTAAATTGAATCCGCTACTTCATTCGCTATCCGCTACCTTATCCGCTATAAGCTAGCTTATCCGCTATTCGTTAGCTTATCCGCCATTCGCTACTTTTTGCCTAACAGATCCTAAATATATTTAGATACTTGAAAATAATCAACTACGTCAAATATTCCAGAATTGGTTTTAATGTGTACTTTTTTAATTTAGGTACTAATCTTTATTTTTTTATCAAAAGAAATGGATATAGAGTCTTGTTAAAATTTTCTAATGCAAAACTCTCCTTAGGGAAAAACATCAAGAAGGAAAAAGAGTACCTCCCCTAATTTTTATTGAAAAAAAAAGAAAATAAATAGAAAACATGGGGGCCTAGACTAATACCTATGAGCATAAAAAATATTATAGCAGAAAGAAAATTAAAACTATAGTTATGTGCAAAAGCATCACGATAATGACTGTTATCCCAATAAGGTTGGCGCCAAAGCCATTAACATTCATTTGCAGCACACAAAAAACTGGAGGGAAAAAGAAAACCCAATCTATCAAAAGAAAGCACACTAATCCAAAAAAAAATTAGCTTTACATACTAATCTTGAACTTTAATTTTATTTTAGTTAATATATTTTTTTAATCAAAATTTTGTTTTATTTAATATAAAATAAATAACTGTAAAAAAAACTATATCTAAATGTCTTTGTCAAATAAAATAAAATAAAGGGAGGAAGTTAAATACTTAATTTTCCATTGATAACTTGTAGTTATTTGTTTATTAAAGAGGTTGTTCTTTGCAATTTACTAATACAGTCCATAGTATGCACCTTACAAGTAGTCCTTAAAAGATCTAGACCACACAAATAAAATAATATAAATAAAGGGCATTGAACCCATTTGTGTTTCAGACATATAAACATGGCTTTATGGACCATAAAAGCCACTCATACTACCATCTGTTTTATTTTCTCGTCCAAAACTCTCTCCCCTTCTTACATCTTCAACACGCCCCCATTCTGTTTTCTTTTCCCACTTTTTCTTGTTCTTCTTCTTCATACTACAACATATTAAAACCTTCATTTCTTTCGCACTTAACATTCTCAATATTGTGGTTTCTTTGGGCTGTGAAACTGGAAGTGAAACCCGCAAAAAACCGACCGAATACCCTGCAATCCGATGAAATCCGACCCGAAAAAAACGAGGCCTAAAATGGTCGAGGTTGGGCCTGGTAAACAAAACCGCGGTTTTAGATGGGTCGGCCATTTTTTTGGCCCGAATCCGACCCGCCCGACCACATGTCCACCCCTAATAAAAGGGGGTGTTTTAGTAACTATTGTAAATACCTATATTTAAGGGACCATTTTGCAATTAAAGGAAATTGCAAAAACAGGCCCCTAACCCATTTATATAAGGGAAACCAAACTAGCTGAACACACACTCCTTTTATTTTAAAAGACAAAAGAAAGAGAGGAATGGAAAAGAAAGATGAGCGGAGAAAGAGAGGGAGCTGGCCGAGAGAGGGTGGGAGAAGAAATTTAGTTCAACCTCATCCCCATATTTATCTTGTCTTCAACACTTTAACTATTTTCTATTCCTCTCCATTTCACTTCCAAAAATCAGAATCCAAACCATCCTCCAAAACCCCAAAATAGAAAACATCACTTTGTTCTTGAGATGGTGAAAACATCACTTTGCCTCACTTTGCATGTGTGTTTTTGGTTATTTTATATGTTTTATTTGATGACACATGGAATGGGATGTACAATGGAACGAAAACGCATCAAAACAGCATATTCTGCATCTGATGAACCAACAAGGATCGTGTTGGCCTGACACTGCGCGTGTCGGCCTAAAACTGTCCATGTTGGCCCAACACTGCCAGTGTTTCCATGACACTACCAGTGCTGCCTACTGGTACATTCTATTTCTTTAGAGCTTTTCACTTATTTCCATGGTCTTCCTAACCTATTTCTTTCCTTTATATTGAAGCTTGATAAGTATGATATTGTAGGAAGGAGAAGAAAAGTGGTTCTCAATGAAGATTGCGACATTTTATATAAGAGGGTGGGGGGTGCTGCAAAGAGAAGGCGCCTTAAAAAAATAATAGTCGAGGAGAAGATTGATCTATGTATGATTCAAGAAACAAAGTGCAGTGATCTCTCTAGTCGATCGATTAGAAGTATTTGGTATGACGACAGTTTTGACTGGACAAGTAAAAATGCAATCGGCCAGTCAGGTGGCTTGCTAAGTGTATGGAAGGTAGAACTATTGGAGGTTATGTTTTCTTTCTCAGGCGACAATTTCATAGGGGTGTGTGCTAAAATAGAGGGAGATGTGTGCTATTTGGTGAATGTGTATTCTGCATGTAGTATGGCGGGTAAAAGAAGACTGTGGAATAATTTGAGATGCTTGAAGGAACAATTTGAGGAAGGGGATTGGTGCATTGCAGGAGATTTTAATGCTGTTGTGTCAAGACAAGAGAAGAGTATGTGCTCTTCTAGCTTCAACCAAGCTGAAGCGAGGGAATTTATGACATTTATAGAAGATATGGGAATTGTTGATGTTCTGGAGTGGGCCGAAGCCCACTATCCAGTGCTGGGCGATAGATCGGCCCAAACATGGGGCAGAAAGCTAAGAACCGCATCAACGGCCCTGATCCGTCCGTACGTCCATCCAACGGCCGAGCACGACCCACGCTCACTATTTAAGCATTCATTGCGTCAGTTGTCAGGTACACACTGTTCATCAATACCTATATTTTTGCTCGTCCCTCCCTGACTTGGGCGTCGGAGTGTTATCGCAGGTACACCCGCCCGCTGGAGCAGGGCTAGCTGAACGACCAAGGCATACAGAGATCTAAGACCTGGAAAACAGTAAGCAAAGACATCTAAGGAACAGATCAATTGGCGACCACAGTGGGAGCCCGCGCGCTTTCCACCATTCATACGGATTCCACCAAAGGCAGCTCGGGGCCGACCAAGGGCCACCGCTCGTCTACAAAGTGTGGCTGAAATCCCCGTTCGACCACCTCCGGCAGGTGTTGAAGGCATCAGCGCCACCCCCGCACAACAGGTTACCGTGGAACTCCCCGCCGACCTTGTCCAAGAACTCCGAGAACTACTGCGCGACCGTAATCAGGCTCTGAATCGCAATGATGACCGCCTCACATACCTAGAAGATCAGATCGCCTCAAGGAGAGCGCACACTGCACCAGAGCAGCGACCTCACCATGAGGGAGCTTCAACCATACGGGCACGCCCTTCACGGGCCCATCGATCGCCTCCGCGAAGGCAGCTGGTCCATCGATCTCCACCCCAGAGGAGGGGACGAGGAGGAGCGACCACCCCACCAAGAAAGACCCCGTCCACGACTGATTATACTTACTGGCCCGAAGAATCGTCGCACGAAGGTTCCTCCCACGATTCGACCGTTTCTCCCGCCCGATCTCGAAGCCGATCTATCGAACGATGCTCGTATCGATCGAAAGCCTACGCCAAACACTACGGTCAAGATAGACGGGACGCCGGACTTGGACCGTATACTAGAGAGATAGACGAGTTCCGCATCCCGCGCTCTTTGCAGAAGCCTCCAACCGACCTTAAGATGTACAACGGCATGAAAGATCCGGACGCTCATTTAAAGCACTTTGATATTATGATGAAGTATCGTGGAGCGCCCGGGCCGGTCAAATGCAAGATCTTTCCCCTTACTTTAGAGGGGTCAGCGTTGGATTGGTTCACCGAGCTTAAACCCAATACCATTTCATCCTGGGAACAGATGGCAAGGGTGTTCACCGCTCGGTTTACAACTTCTAGAGTCAAACCAAAGTCCCAAGATGTTCTGATCGCCATCAGACAGGGTCCGGAGGAGTCTTTGAGGAGTTATGTGGAAAGGTTCAACCGAGAAGCCGACCAAGTCAGGAACTTAGACGACAACCAGAGGTTGTTCTTCCTAAGGACAGGACTCTTAAGAGGAACTCGTTTTGAAGTAGAAGTGGGACTCCACGTTCCCAGAGACCTGGAGACGTTCCTCCGGCGGTCTCAAAGGTTCATGAATTACGAAGAAAGAACGACCGCCATAGAAGCCGCCGAAGCGGGCATGAGTCAGCGCCCGCGACCAGAAAAAGATCAAAGGATTAGGGAAGAATATAACGGCAGTCGCCCGAGCAAGGAAAATAAGGCCAAAAGGTTCGCTGAGCGCACCAAGTTGAACACTTCGTACGCGAACATATTGGCGGAATGTGCGAACACTGAATTCAGGGATATTAAACCACCAGAACCTCTCGTGCTCAAAGACGGGCAGCGCCCATCAAAAAAATACTGTAGATACCACAAGAGCAACGGGCATGACACCAACAATTGCATGGCCCTTAAAGACGATGTGGAGGCCCTAATCAGAAGAGGAAAATTGACTCAATATGTGAAAAGAGATAACGGTGAAACGCGAGAAAGACAAGGGGCACGTTCACCTAGGCGAGGGAAAGCTGAGGCAAATGAAACGATCAAAGTCGTAGAAGAAGGCGACGATGATGAAGACCCAGTAGACACGAGAAAGTCAAGAGGAAGGCCAGTCGCCATGGTAATCTCGGGAGGAGTCCCCACCAACGCCTCGACCAACAGATCGATCAAAAGGAGATGGGACGAAATCATGAGCGTTGCCTCGACCTCGGCTCCACGACCACTTAGTGGGCGACCACCCATCTCCTTTGGAGACGAGGATCTCGTTGATGGAACCCCCAACCACGAGGTTCCCTTAGTCATAGTAGCAGTAATGGCAAACACGGAGGTTAGGAGAATATTGGTGGACCAAGGGAGTTCGGCAGACATAATATTTGAAGACCTTTTGGACGTCCTAAAAATTTCAAAGGATGACCTGAGGCCGTATAGAGGAACGGTCTTGACCGGGTTTAATGGAGCCTCGACAACTCCTATAGGACGGATAGAACTGATGGTAACTTTTGGGGATGACACGATAGAGAATCCCCTCTGTAGGACCGTCAGGACGGATTTCATTGTGTTACCCTGTAAGTCCGTGTATCAATGTATCATTGGTAGACCAACTCTTGCCCGTTTGGAAGCAGTGCCCTCCACCGTCCACTTGAAAATGAAATTCTACACCAAAGCTGGGGAAGTTACCACCATCCAGGCAGACTTATTGTCCGCCAAGCGAGCTTTCCTTTTGGGGCTTAAAGAAAAAGGGAAAAACGTAGCGATAGAAATAGAGAAAGAAATGAAAAACGGCGGGCAAGTTAACCTGGCCGACCTAGATGCCCGCTATGACCCTGATAGCGAAGAAGAGGAAGGGGACGATCTTCTGACTAAAGAGCTAAAGAAACGAATCAAGCGACCTGAACCAGACGGGGAATTCTATCGCATCATGCTAGGTGACGACCCGGAGAAAACGATCAAAATAGGAAAAAACCTTCCCCCTGAGGTTCGGGATGAGCTCGTTCAATGTCTGAAGGATCATGCAGACTTGTTCGCTTGGAGTACGGCCGACATGCCCGGTATCCCACCCCAAGTAGCCTGCCACCACTTAGCTGTGGATCCGGGAGTAAAATGGGTGGCTCAAAAAAGAAGAGTTCAGAAGGAAGAAAAAGCTCGAGCAGCATGCAAAGCCGTTGAAGACCTGCTCGAAGCAGGGTTCATTAAAGAAATAAAATACACCACGTGGTTATCCAATGTCGTCTTGGTCAAGAAGGCGAATGGAAAGTGGAGGATGTGCGTGGACTACACCGATCTCAACCGAGCATGCCCGAAGGATGCTTTTCCCGTCCCAAGTGTCGATCGTCTTGTCGATAATGCAAGTGGATACAAGATCCTGTCTTTCTTGGACGCCTATTCCGGGTACAATCAGATTGCCATGCACCCACCAGATCAAGAGAAGACCGCATTTATGACGGACAAGGGGAATTTCTGTTACACGGTCATGCCATTTGGATTGAAGAACGCTGGAGCGACCTACCAGCGCATGATGAACCATGTCTTTCAGGATCAAATAGGGGAAACGGTGGAAGTGTATTTGGACGATATGATTGTCAAAACCAAGCAGGACCAAACCCATGTAAACGACTTGAAAGAAGTATTCAAAGAAGCCAGAAAGAATTCGTTAAGGTTCAATCCAGAAAAATGCACTTTTGGGGTTAGAGCGGGCAAATTCCTTGGTTTCCATCTCACAGAAAGGGGAATTGAAGCCAACCCAGACAAATGTAGAGCGGTGACTGAAATGAGACCACCAACGACCAAAAAAGAAATACAGAAACTCAATGGTATGGTGGCCGCTCTCTCTCGTTTCATCTCAAAGGCAGCAAACAAATCTTTGCCCTTGTTTAAATTGTTGAAAAAAGAAACCACATTTGAGTGGACGCCCGAGTGCGACCAGGCCCTCGAACAATTGAAGACATCTCTGGCTGAACCTCCAATTTTGACGACTCCCGAGCCTGGGGAAACTCTTTATTTGTACTTGTCCATCACGGACGAGGCTTTGGCTGCCGTTTTGGTGCGAGAAGAAGGGACGAAACAGAATCCAATCTACTTTGTCAGCAAAGTTATGCAAGGACCCGAACTAAGATATCAGAGGATTGAGAAGTTGGCTCTGGCATTGATTGTCTCAGCCCGAAGGTTGAGACCATACTTTGTGGCCCACCAGATCACCTTGCGCACCGACCAACCCATTAGGCAAATCTTGCATAGCCCAGATCTAGCGGGCAGAATGATCAAATGGGCTGTAGAATTATCAGAATTCGGAATAAAATATGAGCCTAGATCATCTGCAAAAGCACAAGTCTTAGCCGATTTTATTGCAGAATTAACCCCAGGGTCAGAAAACCCAGTTCAGAACTCATGGACTTTGCACGTTGACGGATCGTCCAATGGTAAAGGCAGCGGAGCGGGCTTGATTCTTGAAAACGAGGAAGGGACGACCATCGAAGTCTCCTTAGCCTTCTCGTTCCCAACTTCTAACAATCAGGCCGAATACGAGGCCTGCATCGCTGGGCTGTTGCTCGCTTTAGAGATGCAAGTTAAAAGGGTGGAGCTTCGATCAGACTCACTTCTAGCAGTCTCCCAGATCAAAAACGTCTTTTTAGCCAAAGACGAGATACTCCAGAAATATTTGACGAAGGTCAAAGAGTTGATGAAGAAATTCGAGCATGCTGAAGTCAAGCACGTCCCAAGGTCGGAAAACGCTAGGGCGGACATCTTGTCCAAACTAGCAAGCACCAAGAAAAATGGTAACCATAGAAGCGTAATACAAAAAGTCCTATCTCAACCAAGTGTGAGGATAGATACGGCCTTAGGAGCAGAGATATGTACGATCGAATCAATGCCGTCCTGGATCGACCCCATCTTTAACTACATAAAGAACGGGGAGGAGTCCAGCGACCCAAAAGAAGCTGCTCTCGTTCGCAGGCGAGCATCGTCGTACTCAATAATTAACGAGCAACTCTACAGAAGAGGATTCACCATGCCCCTGCTCAAGTGCCTCCTCCCAGCAGAAGCGGCCTATGTGTTAAAGGAGATTCATGAAGGAATCTGCGGGAACCACTTGGGTTCACGAGCTTTGGCAAAGAAGGCTTTAAGAGCGGGCTACTTCTGGCCCACAATGGAGGCAGATGCGAAAGACCTGGTCAAGAAATGTGACAAGTGCCAGAGGCACGCAGATACCCACGTTGCACCTCCAACCGAGCTCAACTGTTTGACTTCTCCATGGCCGTTTTCATGGTGGGGAATCGACCTGTTAGGACCCTTTTCCCTCGCCCCTGGTCAGTTTAAATTTCTGATCGTCGCAGTGGACTACTTCACAAAATGGATCGAGGCCGAGCCCTTAGCCAAAATCACTTCGAAGAATTGCCTAAAGTTCGTCAAAAGAAACATCTTGGTACGGTTTGGGATTCCCGAAGTGATCGTCTCAGACAACGGCACACAATTCACGGACCGACATTTCCAAAAAACTCTAGTCGAACTAGGCGTAAAACAACGTTTTACGTCGGTCGAACACCCGCAAACAAACGGGCAGGCGGAGGCGGCCAACAGAGTCATCCTAAGGGGGCTAAAGAGAAGACTGGATGAAGCCAAGGGAAGGTGGGCAGAAGAGCTTCCCTCTGTGCTATGGGCGTATAGAACCACGCCACACTCAACCACGGGAGAGCCCCCCTTCAGGATGGTCTATGGGACGGACGCACTGATCCCTGTGGAAATGGGAGAGTTGACTTGGAGAACGGCTAATCCTCTACAGCCGTCCGAAAACGAGCAGGCAACGAGAGAAGAGCTTGACCTAGTGGAAGAACTGCGGCACAAAGCAGCGCTCAAAGAGGCGTTGGTCAAACAGAACATGGCCACAAGACACAACGCCAAGGTCGTTCCTAGGTCGTTTGAAGTGGGACAGCTCGTCCTAAGAAAGGCAGATATCGGTCAGAAGAATGCTGGCCAGGGCAAGCTAGCCCCAACTTGGGAAGGACCCTACAGAGTAGCTGCCAAGACGGGCAAAGGAGCATATATCTTAAAGACCATGAGTGGAGGGATGATTGCAAACACTTGGAATGCAACAAACCTTAGAAGATATTTCACTTGATGCCATGTAATATATGAAAGAATGTCATGTTTCCAGTTGAATGATGAATAAAAATCAAAACGGGCGGGACACTCTTTTTCCCTACGGGGTTTTTTATTGAGGACCGCTCGTCCGTCGATAGAACGACGAGAAATTTCTTAAATTCTTGATTGTGGTAATTGATCCATCCAATAACGAACAAACCCGATGGCGAGTTAAGTTCAAACCGAGTTTGATAAACTGCCAAGGGTCGAACTTAAGCGACCTTAAGTCTGAATTCGCTTGCAAACGAGCTAAATCTAAAGTAGAAACTTGGTAAGCTGTTTGCAGGTAGCTTCGCGAACTTAGACCGACCCATACGAACGTGAAGAATTCAATAGATAGATAAAGCAGAAATCTAAATAAACGATTATGACAGAAGTTTGAATATTAAAAATGCCCGGAGAAAACCGGGCTATTAGGTGATTACAAGTAAAGGACGGCCACGAGACCCCCAAAGCAAAAAACGATACATTCTTGAAAAGGAAGACAGATAATCAAAGTACAAACGGACGAGTACAAAGGGAGTAGCTCATTCAGGGCGACGGTAGACGATCGTCTCCTCTAGGATAACGTTCCCATCATCGTCTTTCTCCGCGAGGCGAACGATTTGCCCGTTTTTCAGGAAGTGGTCGTTGTTTACTATCTCTGTATTAATCTCCAGCGATGGGTAACAATACCGAATCTGAGCTACGGCCTCTTCGAAGCGCCCGCTAGCAATAGAGATGGTCATGTCTTCCAGGGCCTCCAAGTCGCCCCTCGCCTGATCACGCTCGCCTTCGACGGCCTTCAGACTCTCCTCAAGACCGACCACCCGCTCCTCCAGCTGTATAACCTTGGTAGACTGCTCGGCCAAACCAGCAGTAGCGGTGGCAAGTTTTACCTCAGCATCTACCTTGGCTGTCATGACCGCATCACGCTCGGCAGTAACTACGCCAAGTGCGTCCTTCGTGGGTTGGAGGGCGACCTCAGCATCCTCTAGTCTCTTTTTGGTGCTCTCGAGCTCTGCTCGCAAATCTGTAATATGTCCAAGAGCGGACTCATACTTGTCAGTTTTATCCAAAAGATCACCCTCCAACCACAAGTTTCTGTGAAGTAAGCGCATACCTGCTTGGCGGCCAGCCTCCTCAGATTTGTAACGAGCAAGCTTTTGAGAAGCTGCTTGGGCAATTTCGGCTACGAAGAGGAGGGGATCGGCCTTCAAACGTTCAAAATCCACATCCTTGAGATCGTCCAAATCTAAAGACGACCTCCTTGATGCCTCTCTTCTTTTTTGAGGATGATCAAGGTCGATCGGAATAGCGTCCAGAGGACCTTGAGCCCGATCTCTCTTTTTGGAAGATAAGATTGTTCCTTGATCGCCCCCAGTAGGTCTATGATCGCCTTCAGCGCGAGATGGCTGGGACGAAGAGGCAAAGGACACCTTCTTCTGCTTCCTTGACTTTGTCTTCGCCAAAAGAGCTTCAAAACCGATGCCCGTCATTTCAGCTGAAAAAGCAAAAAGATGAATTAGGAGGCAGGGCAAATAAAGCACAATTAAAGTAAAAACGAAAATAAAGGCACACCAAGTTTGTTTTCGGCTTGCTCGGATGTCCGGAGACAAGCGAATTTATTGCAGGGGATGACTCCTTCTGGCAGCCAAGTAACCAAGGTCTCTAACATCTGAATACTCTCAAGATCATAGTCGCTCAGCCTCCTTTGATGCCGATAATGGATTGTGTCGCGATCGTAGTGTGAGTGCGACCAACCTAGAGGAAACTTCATTGAGGAAACGCGACCTTCGTCATCCACGGTTCCCACCATTGCCTTAGCACGATCATTAACAGGAACGACCCAGAGGAAAGCGTGCCTCCAAGTTTTTACCGATTCGCAGAATGGCTTGAAGAGCCTGATCGTGTTCTTCCGTCCCTTCAAGGAAACTTGCTCCCATCGCCTGGGTTCGCTCCTCATCTCCACTGTGCGACTAACGTCAAACAATGAGAAGAAAAGACGGCAATTTACCTCCCGATCAAGAGCGGCCATTATTACCTCGAACGACTTAACCAGCGCCCAAGCATTAAAGTGAAGTTGAGAAGGGGCAACACCAAGAGTCCTTAAGACACGCCTCTGGAAAAATGTAAAAGGAGGTCGCACCCTCAAATCGCGGAGGACGTTGGAATACATGATAAATTTTAAAGAATTCGGGATTACGGCAGCATGCTCGTCAGGTCTTACGCCCTCCGCTCGCCATTCCTGATCACCGTAACCTATTAACTTGGTGAAGAGAGGCAGCACCTCATCACCAGGTGGGAAGACAGAACGTTCGTTTATTATAGCGGAGGATATCCAGGAGCGGTCGACATCAACCCTACCCCTCCAATCGTGCTCTTCGGGTAGTACCTCGTTGACTGGAACCGGAGGGGGCGAAGGATTCACTCGGGGAGACTGGACGGTATCAACCGTGTTTGACGAGCGTCCGGAAGACGATGAAGAAGAAAAATCGGTAGAAGAAAATGTCTCAGATGGGAACCCGCTCGAGCCGACATCTCCGGAGTGAGCATGCTCAGCCATGCTCGCAGTTTGACGACCGGAAATTCTCGCAGTTTTCTTTGTTCGCGCCACTGCGTTGACCTGTGAGGAGAAGGAAAGTCAGGCTCACCCTAACGATGAGTTGCCGAAGGGGGCGACAAGGTCGACCCCGAGCCTGACGCCCCCTCCTCGCCCTATGCAAGCAAAGCTAGCCAAAAATAAACAAGACGAAAAGGGCATACCTGGCGTGGGAGAGAAGTTCGGTCTAGGGGTAGTATACTCCTTGATGAATAGAATCAATCGACCAGAAGAATAAGACCGCCTGAGCTGAAGCTCATGCACGGGTAGGCACCTGGCCAGAATAAAGAAGCAAGCTTTTTGATCGGTCTAAGAGTTTGTGACCGTTTTTTGAGCTCCGACAATGAAAGTGGAAATTGAGAAGGAGTGGGGGCAGCATATTTATAAGGATGGGAGAGCAAGCAAGCCAAACGACACGACCCCTCATTTGCACACGCCTTGAAAACCAGACCGCCATCATGACAAAGCGCCACCTTTTTCAGAATTCGAGGCACCATTAATGAACCCTAGGGAAAATCGAAACGTCATTTCCTGGCAGAAGCCACGTATCATGCGAGCGTAAGCGAAGCCCACCGCGAATCAGAAACGATCATAAAACAAGCCTACGCCCGCCACACGAGCGACCTTGGCTTGGGGGGCAACTGTTCTGGAGTGGGCCGAAGCCCACTATCCAGTGCTGGGCGATAGATCGGCCCAAACATGGGGCAGAAAGCTAAGAACCGCATCAACGGCCCTGATCCGTCCGTACGTCCATCCAACGGCCGAGCACGACCCACGCTCACTATTTAAGCATTCATTGCGTCAGTTGTCAGGTACACACTGTTCATCAATACCTATATTTTTGCTCGTCCCTCCCTGACTTGGGCGTCGGAGTGTTATCGCAGGTACACCCGCCCGCTGGAGCAGGGCTAGCTGAACGACCAAGGCATACAGAGATCTAAGACCTGGAAAACAGTAAGCAAAGACATCTAAGGAACAGATCAGTTGATGTGCCCGCATTAGGAAAAAAGTTTACTTGTTTTGGCTCGGATGGGAGGGCGAGAAGACTTGATAGAATTTTGTTGACTGAAGGATTGATTTCAAAGTGGCACGTTAGTGCACAGTGGATTGGGGATCGAGAAATCTCCGATCATTGCCCAGTATGGCTAGTTATTTCGGAATTGAATTGGGGGCCGAAACCGTTTCGATTCAACAATTGTTGGTTGGAACATAAGGAGTTTATGTCGTTTGTGAAAGAGTGTTGGTTGTCATTCCAAGTGCAAGGAAGGGATTCTTATGTGTTGAAAGAAAAATTAAGAGGATTAAAAGAAAAACTCAAGGTATGGAATCGAGAGGTATTCGGGTTTAAAGACTTAAAAATTGAAAATATTGTTCGAGAGCTGAATGTGTTAGAAGGGTTGTCTTCGGATGGTGGTGGCATAGATGAGGAACAAAGGAAATGGTTGAATGATGAATTTTGGGCAGAATTACATGCGAAGGAAAGCCTTCTTGCGCAAAAATCAAGAGTCAAATGGCTAGCGGAAGGTGATTCCAATAGCCGCTTTTTTCATGCTTGCATAAGAGGAAATAGAAGAAGGACTCAATTATTGAAGATTGTGGTGAATGGGGAGTGGGTGGAGGACGTGATAGGAGTCAAGAAAGCAATAAGAGATCATTTTGAAGAGAAATTTAAGGAAGAGGAGTACAATAGACCGACACTTGATGGTATCCAATTTAATCAAATTTCAAGTGGGGAAAATGAATTACTACTTGAACCATTTACGTTGGAGGAGATAAAGGAAGTTATATGGGAGTGTGATGGCAACAAGAGCCCGGGACTGGATGGGTTTAATTTTAACTTCATTAAGAGTTGTTGGGAGCTAATTTCACATGACATTCTAAAGTTTTTCAATGAGTTCCATAGGCATGCAAGACTTCCAAAAGCAATAAGTGCATCCTTCCTTGCACTTATTCCGAAGACAAAAAATCCACAAGGGTTAGGGGAGTATAGACCGATTTCCCTCATCGGTTGCTTGTACAAGATGCTTGCGAAGGTTCTTGCGGGGAGATTAAAAAAGGTGTTGAAGGGCGTGATTTCAAGTGGGCAAAGTGCTTTCCTAGCCGGGAGAAATATTCTCGATGGCGTTGTAGTGGTAAATGAGGTGATAGATATGGCAAAAAGAAAGAAGCAGAAATGTGTGGTTTTAAAGGCCGATTTTGAAAAAGCCTATGATTCGGTGAGTTGGTCGTACTTGGATTATATGTTGGCGAGGATGGGTTTCGGAGAAAAGTGGAGGGGCTGGATGCGGGCATGCTACTCCTCTAATTCTATTTCAATTTTGGTTAACGGTAGTCCAACTGGCGAGTTTGTGGCCCAGAAGGGCTTAAAACAGGGTGATCCCCTTGCACCATTTTTGTTCTTAATAGCAGCAGAAGGTTTAGCGGGCCTTGTGAGGAAGGGGGTGGAATCAAACAATTTATGCGGATTCAAATTAAGTGAGAATCTCTCGGTTGAACTTCTACAGTTTGCGGATGATACAATCTTCTTTTGTGATGGCGGAGAAAAAAGTGTATGGTGTTTGAAAGAAAGTAATGTTATCGGTTTGAATATGGAAGAAAGATTGATGGAAGGAATTTCACAATTTCTCTCGTGTAGGGTGGGCACAAGTACATTCAAATTCCTTGGTATTCCGATAGGAGCGAATCCGAGATTGGTAAGCACTTGGAAACCGATTATCGATTCTATCAAAGCAAGACTTAGTAGTTGGAGAAGTAGACAACTATCCATTGGGGGGCGTGTTACACTTATAAATTCGGTATTAGCATCTCTTCCGCTATACCTATTTTCTTTTTACAAAGCCCCCAAGAAGGTGATTGTGGAGATAGTAAAACTTTGAAGTTTTTATGGGGAGGAGATGGGGAGAATAAAAAGATGGCTTGGGTGAAGTGGGAAAAAATCTGTACGCCAAAAAAAGAAGGTGGTCTCGGCATTAAAAATCTAGAGGTATTTAACGTAGCCCTTCTAATGAAGTGGAGGTGGAGGATTTTGTCGGAGGAGGGTAATCCGTTGTGGAAGGAAATATTAACAGTGAGATATGGATTGAAAGGAAGGTGGCCTAGTGAAAACGAGTATAGGAGAGGATGGGGGAAAACTTCAATTTGGTGGAGGGATTTATGTCAATTGGGGGATGGTTTTAATCTAAGTAGTGGCTGGTTTGATGAACTTGTGAAAATTAAATTGGGGAGAGGTAATTTAGTACGGTTTTGGAAGGATACGTGGTTGGGGAGAGACAGTTTTGGTGTGCTTTTTCCGTCAATTTATAATTCTTGCAGCAATAAAGACGCGGTAGTGGAAGAAATGGGATTTTGGGAAGGAAACGTATGGAAATGGGACTGGAATTGGATGACAGAATTGCTGTCAAATGGTGACCAAAACATCCAGTATATGCAGGATATACTGCTCACGGTCTCACCAGCAATGCAGACAGCAGATTGCTGGTCCTGGTTACTTGATTCAGCGCATGGATTTTCGGTTAGGGGCTGTTACGCGTGGCTGATTGGGCGTTCTGCTGATGCTGGTGCCGTGAATAATGACAGCAGCTCTGTTGTTTGGCTGAAGCTGTGGAAGACGGACGCGCCATCAAAAGCGCTGATCTTTGCGTGGCGAGTTTTATTGGGCAGAATTGCAACAAGGGAGGCGCTGTTTCGGAAAGGAATTCTGCAGAATCAAGAAGATAAATGCTGTGTTTTCTGTTTGGACGAAGACGAGACTGCTTTGCATTTGTTTTTACAGTGTAACCGAGTAAAATTGGTATGGCAGCAGGTGTTTGCGTGGCTGGGAGTGGCGCACGCTGATGAGGATGATTTGACAGCTCAGTTCTCGGCATTCGGGAAGTTGATAAAAGGCAAGAAGCAACGGCGGGTGAAGTATTTAATATGGATAGCAGTTTTATGGAATATATGGTTGGCTCGAAATAGCATAATATTCAAAGCAGAGGTGGTATCAATTTCATCTATGGTCTCCGGCATCAAAGATTGTTCGTGGGGGTGGTTCAAGGCGAGGCAAGGAAGAAAGTGCTCGGTTGGTTGGTCGGATTGGTATAATTGCCCGTTGGGGTGCTTATCATCATTGTAATTTTATCGCTCTTATTATTGTAACAACTTTGTAGTCGGGGTACTCTTTTTCCCTCCCGGAGTCTTTTTCCCATTGGGTTTTGGCTCCCGGAGGTTTTAACGAGGCCCCCTAGGTGCAAGGGTTTGGTGCACCCCTTGTGCGCCCCTTAATACATTTGCTTATCTAAAAAAAAAGTATGATATTGTACACACATTCTTAAAGTTTGATGGGTTTATTTATAAAGCATGATGTTTATGCATTGATCATTATGGTTTGATCGTTATGATTATTACACATGAATTTTATGGAATGGAGTAGTTGGAGAGTACTACTTTTTGAGCAGCAACGGGTGAGTACTATTGTATACTATATTATAATACAAAATGATTAAAGAATTATTAGGACGTACTTAGATTGGGAAGTCATTAGTTCAAGTCTATGACCCGTTCAGACACCCTTCTAAATGTTCGGTGCTGCTTGTAATGCCGCGATTTTCGTGTATGTCATTTTTTTTGGATATGTGGTTACTTTATGCATTTTGTGATTTACAAATTTAACGATTTCAAGGCCTTTATGGGTATTTGATTTACTTTTTTTTTGATAAGTTGTATTAGATTTACTAAAAATATGTTAAATTTATATGGCTTAAATGCACTTTTGGTCCCCCTATTTTGATCTTTGTGCAATTTTGAAATAACTTCATCTAATAAAGTATTGACTTCTCATATGTTATAATGTACTGCACACTTAAATCTGATTAAGTCCAACCAAAATAATCAAAACTGTTAGGATGTCCGAATACCTGGGCCAACAACCTTAACCACTGTGGTTCACACAAGAAACACACCAAAGGTGGTATTTTTTCATGTTTACCACGACAATCTTGCTATGTAAAGTAATCTTGCTTGAAGTATGGTCTCACACTAACACATAGTTTGGAAAAGCTGAATTAGAGAGAAAAACAAAGTATGGTGGAGGAAAAACATGTTTCCCAAAGCTTCTTTCCTTTTTTTGGTGAAGAAGAAAACATATAAAGAAGAGAAAAAGCAATCATTAAGGCCCACATGATTCCATAACCTCATTTTGTACAAAAAGTGAGGACATCGTGGAATGGCTGGTATCCAATATATTGCGGATTTGAGTCCCACTTATCTCCTTGAAGGGAGATTATAATTTTGATTAGCTATAAAAAATTATCGTGCAAAATAAATGGTATACAAAATTAGTTTTATATAAACAACGTATACCATTAAACCATAATAATTTAATTACTGTAACAAATTATTTTTCAAAGGATAGCTATACCCGTGCATCGCACGGATCAAGTACACTAGTACTATTACTTATATGTAATGATTATATTGAATGTAATGATTATAGATACCATCTTTGACACACAATAATTTTAGATATCCTAAAAATCATTATAATATATATTTAGCATTTATAATAATGTAATTTCTTGATATATTAATTCTATAATATTAACAAAGGATTTATTTTTATATAATTTCCTAATATATTATATAATATTATTTACTTTACTTACAAAGTATTTTTTGAAGATTTTTTGAAGCGGTAGTTGGTAATATTGTTTAATCCTAATAAATTCTATTTAATCTCTTTCTTTTTACTAATAAAAGTTTCTTTTTGTTTACTCCCACAAAAAGTATGAAGATAAATAATACAATATATAGTATTTAACTAGTTTAATAGGAATAATTTTGATAACATATTTCTTTATATTCCAATAATAATATAATTTCCTGATATATTAATTCTAAAATATTAACAAAGGATTTATTTTAATATAATTTCCTAATATATTATATAATATTATTTACTTTACTTAATAAGTATTTTTTGAATATTTTTTTGAAGCGGTAGTTGGTAATATTATTTAATCCTAATAAATTCTATTTAATCTCTTTCTTTTTTATTAATAAAAGTTTCTTTTTGGTTACTCCCTCAAAAAGTATGAAGATAAATAATACAATATATAGTATTTAACTAGTTTAATAGGAATAATTTTGATAAAATATTTCTTTATATTCCAATAATAATATAATTTCCTGATATATTAATTCTATAATATTAACAAAGGATTTATTTTAATATAATTTCCTAATATATTATATAATATTATTTACTTTACTTAATAAGTATTTTTTGAAGATTTTTTGAAGCCGTAGTTGGTAATATTATTTAATCCTAATAAATTATATTTAGTCTCTTTCTTTTTTATTAATAAAAGTTTCTTTTTGTTTACTCCCACAAAAAGTATGAAGGTAAATAATACAATATATAGTATTTAACTAGTTTAATAGAAATAATTTTGATAACATATTTCTTTATATTCCAACAACACTTTTGGTCATAAATTATGGAAAATCGTTAGTGAAAAACACACATTTCATTCTCCCACAAAACCCAGTCTCTATATATATCGTCTTCTTCATCACCATCCATGTCTCTCCCTATCATCTTTTTTTCTTTGTGTTCTTTGTAATCCTAATCGTCGTGTTCTCTAATAATGGAAGCCGGTGGATTTTCCATAAGGCATATTTCTATCTCTCTATGTTTCATTTCTTTTTTATTCTCAATTTGTTTATACTACTATGAATTTTGTGAGTGTAACTAAGTTTTCCTTTGCTGCTTTAATTTGGTGTTGCAGGGGCTACACTTCCAGTATGAGGAAAGTCAACGTCTTCAAATGTTGGCCCTTTCCCCTTGACGACCTTACTCATGAAGAAATTGAGTCACGACTACCACCAATGGAGGTTCGCAAGCCGAGATCTAACCGTGGTCGAGAAGAGGAAACAAACAATCAGCCTAAGGATGAAGATGTTTGTCCTAGTGAGGATGAGCCACCATCACCACCACCACCACCATCGCCAGTGCTTACACAAATGTGTGCTCAGCCCTCGATTAATGAAGATGATGTTGACAATTCAGGAATGGTTACCAACATCCAATTGCTCAACATGCGCCTCCAGGCACTGAGATTCACTGTTGATTCAGAGAAATCTGATGAAGTGAATTTGAACTTGGTCAAGGAGGAGGACGAGGAAGAGAAACTTGAGATAGTATGTTCTATCTGTAAGGTTTTCAAAGCAACGGTGGTAACAGTGATGGACATGCACATCAATGAGTGTTTTGAGAAGAAGAAGAGGGAAGAGGAGCGACGAACACGTCTAAGTTCGAATCACAAGCCTAGAACGGGAAGAAGGCGCACACTTACAGAGATTTTCAATCTGCCATCCTAAATCGAAGTTGTTGACAACAAATACGTATTGATAAAAAATAAACATGAGAAATGTAATACCCAAAGGAATGAAACATTACTTCGACTATTACATTAGTTGATGTGTTTCCGAATTATTGATATATTTGATATTAGATTGAATTTGATTTCTTTTACTGAATGAAATTGATTTGTTATTTGAGGCATTAAATTGGTTTTAGTTTAGAGTTGGTCTTCATTGTTAGCAAATAGGAAGTACACACATAATATAAAAGGTAGGGGGTGGACAAAACACCCGCACCCGCCCGAAAACCGAGTAACCCGTAAAAAATAATTCATACTCGGGCGAGTTGCTTCGGATAAACGGGTATACGGGTGAAACAATCGGTTTTAGCTGGATAAAACTGGTCGGATCCATATTTTATTAGAAGAAACCGACGAGTACACGAAACCGACCGGTACATAGCTTGTGTCTGCAACTCTGCGATTGCGTAAGGCAATTCTGGCCAACTCTGGCAGCTTTTTTGCTGACGGGACAAATTAGAAGGGATAAGACAAGCTGACAAACTCCAATACTTTATTGAAACCACCAATTTTTCTTTGAAACCACCTACTTTTGAAAACCAGCAACTTTTAAAAACCCACTTTTTCCATGTTAAATATTCTCTACCTTTCATACTCACTCATTCATCATACTACCGGTGGCTTTTATGGTCCACAAAGCCATCTTTATGGGTACCAAACACAAACAGGTCAGTACCCAATGTTTCCAGTTTCTTAGAATTTCGAATTTAGCCTTTAATTTTTTAATATTGAAAAATAACCCCACCCCTAACTTATGTATTTATACTGGAGACCCCATTTTTCTTTGTTTTGGTTGTACTTGAACATCACTTTAATTCAAAATAAATTAAATAACTTTTTGTTTATAAGTGAAATATTGCATTAACGGGAGTATAGGGGATACTGCAACCCGTACAATTAATTTGGGTCTCGTTAAAACCTCCTTGACCGTGGACGTAGAAGGAGGGGAAGGGCGTTCAAGTTTAAGAACGCTTGGTTGGAGGAGGACCATCTTGATGCCGTAGTTACAAAGGGTTGGGGGCTTAGTGAAGGTTTGGATATTATAAATAGATTGAAGGTTTGCACTGAGGAGATGAATGTTTGGGGTCGTTCCTTGCGTATGAGGTATAGAGTGGATATTGAGAGATGTAGAAGGGAGATGGAACTTCTTCGAGAAGACAACTCTAATGAAGCTGCTGATCGGTATAATGAAGTTAGAAATAAATTGTCTCAGCTAGTTGCACAAGAAGAGTCTTTTTGGAAACAACGTTCAAAGGTCCTTTGGTTGAGGGAGGGTGACTCGAATTCTCGTTTCTTCCATGCTGCTGCCTCTGCTCGCAAACGGTGTAATGAAATTAAGTCTCTAACTCGAGATGACGGTTCCCAGGTGGTTACACACGATGAGATTGTTGGTACGGCCAGGGACTACTTTCATACATTATTCCTACATCAAGACACAAGTTTTGAACTGATTACTGCAGCTCTTGATCCCGTGGTCTCTGATGATGATAACGTCCAGTTGTTGAAGCCTTTCACTAGAGATGAGTTTTCTTTAGCCTTGAACGAAATGCATAAGGATAAAGCTCCGGGCCCCGACGGCTTAAATCCTGGTTTCTATAAGCGTTTTTGGCATCTTTGTGGTGATGAGGTCTTTAGTGCGAGTGTCAGCTGGCTTGAACAAGGGTATTTTCCTGCTCATCTTAATGATACTAATGTTGTCTAGATTCCAAAAAATGTTAATCCCTCATCTATGCGTGACTTGCGCCCCATATCTCTTTGCAATGTTGTTTATAAGATCTTGTCTAAGGTACTTGCTAATCGTTTAAAACCTTTGCTCTCTAAATGCATTTCTTCGGAGCAATCCGCTTTTGTGGAAAATAGATCTATTCTTGATAATGCTATGCTTGCTTTTGAAACTATTTACCATATGAACTGTAAAGTGGGGGGAAAGGAGTGTGAGGTAGCTTTCTAAATTGATATCAGCAAAGCTTATGATAGGGTCAGTTGGCAATACTTGTGGGCGGTGCTTATGAAGTTTGGTTTTCATGATACTTGGGTCCATTGGATGTTGATGTGTCTTGAAACTGTTGAATATCAAATTCTTGTTAATGATGATAGTGTTGGTCCTGTGAAGCCTGGTAGGGGTGTCCGGCAAGGGGATCCACTCTCTTCTTACTTATTCATTCTAGCTGCTGAGGGCCTCACAAAACTTATTAAAAGGATGGAAGGAAGAGGAGATTTACATGGTATCAAAGTGTGTAGAGGCGCTCCCGTCCTCATGCACTTGTTATTTGCTGACGATTGTTTCTTATATTTTTCAGGGCAAATGAAAGGGAGAGTCGCACAATGAAGGAAATTCTTACTACCTATGAATTAGCATCTGGCCAAGCTATTAATTTTCAAAAACCAGAGATTTTTTTTAGTAAGAATACTCCACCTGATATGCCAACTTATTTCTTCGATTCTAGGAGTCACTGAGTGTCTGGGAACAGGAAAGTATCTGGGCCTACTTTCTATGGTGGGCAAGAAGAAGAAGGCTATATTTAATTATCTGAAAGACAGAGTCTGGAGAAAAATACAGGGCTGGTCAGGTAAACATCTTTCTAAAGCAGGTAGAGAGGTCCTAGTAAAATCTGTGGCACAGGCTATTCCTTCGTACTGTATGAGCTCTTTTCTTATTCCCACCTCTCTTGGGGAAGAAGTGGAGCATATGATTAATTTTTTTTGGTGGGGTACGAATAGAGGTCAAGGAAGAGGCATAACCTGCTTGAATTGGGACAAGTTGTCTATGCGCAAAGAACATGGAGGTATGGGTTTCCGTCACTTTCATATCTTTAATTTGGCAATGCTAGGGAAGCAAGGTTGGAAAACTTTAACCAACCCAGATGCTACTATTTCTCGTGTCTTCAAAGCTAAATACTTCCCAAGAGGGGATTTCTTGGAGGCTTCCATAGGCCATAATCAAAGTTTTGTTTGGCGTAGCATTTGCGCTTCATGGGTAATTATCAAAGGGGGATTGCGGTGGCGTGTTGGTGATAGTTCTAAAATCAGAATTTGGGAAGACCCTTGGCTTCGTATTCTAGTCGTCCTTTAGGCTCCAATCTTACCTACGTGTCAGACCTCTTGGACACTACTACTAATGATTGGAACCGACCTCTTATTAATGCTACTTTCTCTCAAGTAGAAGCGCGGGAGATCTTGAAAATGCCCAGATGTATTGCTTCCAATGAAGACCATATGATATGGGATGCGAGTAGAGATGGGTATTCCGTCAAGTCAGCGTATTACTTAGCCATGGAGCATTTGGTAGATACCTTTCATTTACATGTTGATGGGAATTGGAAGGCTATTTGGTCGTTGCAGGTACCCAACAAAATAAAAATTCTGATTTGGAGGATTGCGCGTGGGTGTCTACCTACACGCGATAGACTTCTCCGTAAGGGAGTTCATTGCCCGGAGCAACTTTTAGAAACCCACTTTTTCCATGTTAAAAATTCTCTCCCTTTCATACTCACTCATTCATCATACTACCGGTGGCTTTTATGGTCCACAAAGCCATCTTTACGGGTACCAAACACAAACAAGTCAGTACCCAATGTTTCCAGTTTCCTATAATTTCGAATTTAGCCTTTAATTTTTGAATATTGAAAAACAACCCCACCCCTAACTTATGTATTTATACTGGAGACCCCATTTTTCTTTGTTTTGGCTGTACTTGAACATCACTTTAATTCAAAATAAATTAAATAACTTTTTTTTTTGATAAGTGAAATATTGCATTAACGGGAGTATAGGGGATACTCCAACCCGTACAATTAATTTGGGTCTCGTTAAAACCTCCTTGAGTCAAAACCCCATAGGAAAAAGACCCAAGGAGGAAAAAGAGTACCCCAAGGAGAACAAGGCAACAAAGCTAATTACACGGGTATCGAAATACAAACGAAACAGCGACAAACGAAGCAACGAAAAACATCCTTCAAAATCCCAGCTGACAGCAACCAACACAAACAGCAGCAAACAGCAAACCACAATAAACCAAAGTTGAATCAAAACAACGAAGAGCCGCAGCAGCAAACAGCAAACCGCAACAGCAGCAAAACAGTAACCTCAGCCAAACAGCAACAGCAGCAAAACAGCAACAGCAACAGCGCAACCATAAACAGCAACAGCAGCAAAACAACCACGGCGGGAGCAACAGCAACAGCAGCAAAACAGCAACAGCAACAACAACCTCAAAAAAAAAAAATCTCTCACATGGGTTTTAAAAAAATATATAAATAAATGACTCCAATATATATATATATATATATTATGCAAAGAGTAAGAACCTTTATATGTTAAGGACATCCACATGGCAAGAATGAACTCCAGATGGTAGTAGATGACTCTAAGTCTTCAACAGATATTTTCATATGTTTCCAGTATATGACTCCAACAAACGCCATCCAGATCTCTAAGTCTAAGGTTTAAAAATGGCCATTCACATATTATGTAACAAGGTTTATATAGGTAAAGCCTAAACACTTGTAACAAATATTGTTGGATGTTTGGTGAGACATTAAATTATAATTTCGTGATGTGTATTAAATAAATTTAGGCCCCGTTCGGAGTGGTTTTCTGTTTTCTGTTTTGAAATATCAAAAACAAAACTAGTTTCTGTTTTGAGTTTTAAAATTTTCAAAAACCAAAACCAAATTCAGTTTTCGGTTAAGACATTTTCAAAAATCAAAATCAAAGTGGTGGTTGATGGTGGTCAAAGTGGTGGTTGGCAGTGGCTGGCGTGCTGGTAGGTGGTGATTGGAGTGGTGGTCGATGGTGGTCAAAGTGGTGGTTAACAACGATGGACGGTGGTTAGAGTGGTTGTTGATTGTTGTCAAAGTGCTAATTGACGGTGGCTGGAATGGTGGTCGAAGTGGTGCTCGGCGGTGGTCAGAGTGGTGGTGGTCAAATGGTGGTTCAAGTGGTGGTTGATTGTGGTTGAAGTGGTGGTTGACGGTGGTCAGAGTGGTGGTTGATGGTGGTCATAGCGGTGGTTGACAATGGTCGCTGGTGGTCGAAGTGGTGGTGATGGTCATAGACTCATAGTGGTGATAAAGTGGAGGTTGACGGTGGTCAGAGTGGTGGCTGAAGATAGTCAGATGGTGGTTGGCGGTGGTCAAAAGTGGTGTTTGAGGTTGGCGGTGGTCAAAAGTGGTGTTTGCGGTGGTCAAGCACTCTATCTCTAATGTTAACAAATATTAACTTTTTTAAATTACGAATTATGAATTTATTATGTCATTTATATTTCCAGAATATAAATTTTTTGGTGGAACTTAAGGCTATGTTTGGCAATGCTCATCGCTAGCTTATAGCAGATAGCTTATAGCGGATCTGCTAGTTGTAAGTGTTTGGCACAACTAGCTTTTAGCATTTTTCCACTAGCTTATAGCGTTTTTTGAAACACTACTTGAAGTAGCGTTTGAGCTTATAGCTTATAGCGTTTCATTTTTCTCCCAACTTTACCCTCGTTACTTTAATTAAATTCCTCACTTATCCTCCATTAAATGAAATTCTCTCTCATTTGTAAGCATTAATTACAAATGTCTATTTACGTAATTTTATTTTGATAAGCTACTTCAACAGCTAATTTTACCAAACACTTTAAATTCAATCCGCTACTTCATCCGCTATCCGCTACCTTATCCGCTATAAGCTAGCTTATCCGCTATTCGCTAGCTTATCCGCCATTCGCTACTTTTTGCCTAACAGATCCTAAATATATTTAGATACTTGAAAATAATCAACTACGTCAAATATTCCAGAATTGGTTTTAATGTGTACTTTTTTAATTTAGGTACTAATCTTTATTTTTTTATCAAAAGAAATGGATATAGAGTCTTGTTAAAATTTTCTAATGCAAAACTCTCCTTAGGGAAAAACATCAAGAAGGAAAAAGAGTACCTCCCCTAATTTTTATTGAAAAAAAAAAGAAAATAAATAGAAAACATGGGGGACTAGACTAATACCTATGAGCATAAAAAATATTATAGCAGAAAGAAAATTAAAACTATAGTTATGTGCAAAAGCATCACGATAATGACTGTTATCCCAATCAGGTTGGCGCCAAAGCCATTAACATTCATTTGCAGCACACAAAAACCTGGAGCGAAAAAGAAAACCCAATCTATCAAAAGAAAGCACACTAATCCAAAAAAAATTAACTTTACATACTAATCTTGAACTTTAATTTTATTTTAGTTAATATATTTTTTTAATCAAAATTTTGTTTTATTTAATATAAAATAAATAACTGTAAAAAAAACTATATCTAAATGTCTTTGTCAAATAAAATAAAGGGAGGAAGTTAAATGCTAAATTTTCCATTGACAACTTGTAGTTATTTGTTTATTAAAGATGTTGTTCTTTGCAATTTACTAATACAGTCCATAGTATGCACCTTACAAGTAGTCCTTAAAAGATCTAGACCACACAAATAAAATAATATAAATAAAGGGTATTGAACCCATTTGTGTTTCAGACACATAAACATGGCTTTGTGGACCATAAAAGCCACCCATACTACCATCTGTTTTATTTTCTCGTTCAAAACTCTCTCCCCTTCTTACATCTTCAACACGCCCCCATTGTTTTCTTTTCCCACTTTTTCTTGTTCTTCTTCTTCATATTACAACATATTAAAACCTTCATTTCTTTCGCACTTAACATTCTCAATATTGTGGTTTCTTTGGGCTGTGAAGCTGGAAGTGAAACCCGCAAAAATCCGACCGAATACCCTGCAACCCGATGAAATCCGACCCGAAAAAAACCGAGCCTAAAACGGTCGAGGTTGGGCCTGGTAAACAAAACCGCGATTTTAGATGGGTTGGCCATTTTTTGGCCCGAATCCGACCCGCCCGACCACATGTCCACCCCTAATAAAAGGGGGTGTTTTAGTAACTATTGTAAATACCTATATTTAAGGGACCATTTTGCAATTAAAGGAAATTGCAAAAACAGGCCCCTAACCCATTTATTTAAGGGAAACCAAACTAGCTGAGCACACACTCTTTTTATTTTAAAAGACAAAAGAAAGAGACGAATGGAAAAGAAAGAGGAGCGGAGAAAGAGAGGGAGCTGGCCGAGAGAGGGAGGGAGAAGAAATTTAGTTCAACCTCATCCCCATATTTATCTTGTCTTCAACACTTTAACTATGGTTATGATTATGGTTTGATCGTTATGATTATTACATATTTATCTTGTCTTCAACCCTATCCCCATATTTATAAAGCATGATGTTTATGCATTGATCATTATGGTTTGATCGTTATGATTATTACAGATGAATTTTATGGAATGGAGTAGTTGGAGAGTACTACTTTTTGAGCAGCAACGGGTGAGTACTATTGTATACTATATTATTGATCTGTACCTTTGATTGCTTGACCGCTGTTTCACAGGTATCAGACCAATATGCTCTTCTGGTCGAGCTCCGAGCTCGGCTTCAGGGGCGGGTGTACCTGCGAAGACACTCCAACGCCCAAGTCAGGAGCGAACGAACAGAATACTGATTTGAATGAATAGTGTGTACCTGACAACTGACGCAATGAATGCTTATATAGGGAGCGCGAATCACGCCCGTCCGTTGGATGGTCGTACGGATTCATCTGAGCCGTTGATTTCGCGCTTCCACCCTTTAACCCATTCTTGCCTGGGCCGCTCTTTGCTATCCCTGGCTGGAGTGGGCTTCGGCCCACTCCAGAACAGTTGCCCCCCAAGCCAAGATCGTATTAGGGACGGGCGAAGGCTTTAATCGGGATCACTTTCTGCTGCCCCCGAGGGATTTTTCTCGGTCAATCGTACGTATTGACAATCTTGCACTTAAATCTTTATGACGCGTGGCCCCTTCCATGAAGCGACGTTTCACGTCCTTTCAAGGATCATTAATGGTGCCTCGAAGTTAAAAAAGGCGGCGCCTAGTTATGATGACGATTCAGCTTTCAAGACGCGTACAAGTGAAAGGTCACGACGTTTCGCTTGCTTGTTCCCTGAATGTTATAAATATGCTGCCCCCACTCTCCTCATTCTCCACTCCTTATTCTGAAGCTCTGAAAGCGGTCATACTTTTGCTCTCGAGGCGAACAACAGTTTACTGTCTCAACTGGCCAGGTGCTCACCCGTGAACGACTTCCAACTCAGGCGATTTCACTCGTCTGGTCGCTTGATCTTGCTCATCAAAGAGTGTTCTAGTCCGAAGTTTTCTCCTACTCCAGGTATGCATTTTCTGCTCGTTTTTCTTTAGTTTGCTCGATTATTCGTCGGGTAGAGCGAGGAGGGGGTATCAGGCTCGGGGTCGACCTTGTCGCCCCCTTCCGTAAATCATCGTTTAGGGTGAGCCTGACCTCCCTCTCCTTGCAGGGTAAGGCAGTGGCGCGAACAAAGAAGACTGCTAGGATCTCCGGCCGTCAATTCGTAAAGATGGCTGAGTGTGCTGCTCGATCTGGAGATACTAGCACGAGCGGGATTCAGTCCGAGACTTTTTCTTCCACCGATCTCTCTACTTCATCGTCGTCTGGTCGCTCGTCGAACACTGTCGACACCGTTCAATCTCTTCGAGTGAACCCTGCACCTCCTCCCGTTCCGACCAACGAGGTGCTGCCTGAAGAGCACGATTGGAGGGGTAGGCTTGATGATGACCGCTCTTGGATTTCTTCGGCTATAACCAACGAGCGCTCAGTCTTTCCACCAGGTGATGAGATGTTGCCGCTTTTCACTAAGTTAATTGGTTATGGCGACCAGGAATGGCTAGCCGAGGGTGTGCCGGTTTATGAGCATGCAGCCATGATCCCGACCTCTCTGAAGTTTATCATGTACACCAATGTTCTCCGAGATTTGAGAGTGCGACCTCCCTTTACTTTCTTTCAGAGACGCGTCCTGAGAACCCTTGGGGTCTCCCCCTCTCAACTTCACTTCAACGCTTGGGCGCTCGTTAAATCTTTCGAGATAATAATGGCCGCTCTCGACCGGGAAGTGAATTGCCGTCTTTTCTTCTCCCTATTTGATGTTAGTCGTACCGTGGAGATGAAGAGTGAACCCAGGGCGATGGGAACAAGTTTCTTTGAAGGGGCGAAAGGGCACGATCAGACTCTTCAAACCTTTCTGCGAATCGGCCAAACCTTGGAGGCATGCTTTTCTCTGGGTTGTTCCAGTCAATGATCGGGCTAAGGAGATGGTGGGAACCGTGGACGCTGAAGGTCGTGTCACTTCGATGAAATTCCCCCTGGGTTGGTCGCACTCACATTATGACCGCGACACCATTCACTACCGGCATCAGAGGAGGTTGAGCGATTACGATATTGAGAGCGTCTTGATGTTAGAGACCCTGGTTACTTGGCTGCCCGAAGGGGTTATTCCCTGCAACAAATTCGCTTGTCTTGGGACCTCTGAGCAAGCTGAAAATAAACTTGGTGTGCTTTTACTTCTTTTGTTTGTTAGCTTTGATCGTTTCTACTTCGTCTTGCTTCTAACCCTTTTTCTCTTTTCAGCTGAAATGTCGGGCATAGGCTTCGAAGCTCTTTTGGCCAAGACAAAGTCGAGGAAGCAGAAGAAGGTGACCTTTGCTTCCCCCTCTCAATCTCTCCAAGTTGGGGACGACCATAGACCTCCCGTTCGTGAACAAGGTACGAACTCCGCTTCTAAGAAGAGAGATCGGACTCAGAATTCTGTGGACGCCGTTGCGATCGACCTTGACCCTCCCCAAAAAAGAAGAGAAATACCGAGGAGATCGTCCTTAGATTTGGACGATCTTAAGGATGTTGATTTTGATCGCCTTCGGGCAGACCCTCTATTGTTCGTTGCAGAGATTGCCCAGGCAGCTTCTCAAAAGCTTGCTCGCTATAAATCTGAGGAAGCTAGCCGTCAAGAAGGTATGCGCTTACTCCATAGAAACTTATGGTTGGAGGGTGATCTCTTGGATAAAACTGATAAGTATAAGTCCGCTCTTGGTCATATTACAGATTTGCGGGCAGAACTCGAGAGTACCAAGAAAAAGCTTGAGGATGCTGAGGTCGCCCTCCAACCGACAAAGAACGCACTTGGCTCGGTCACTGCTGAACGTGATGCGGCCATAACAGCCAAGGTAGATGCTGAAGCCAAACTTGCCACCGCTACCGCCAGTTTGGCCGAACAATCTACCAAGGTGAATCAGCTGGAGGAGCAAGTGGTGGGTCTGACGGAAACCTTGAAAACCGTGGAAGACGAGTGGGATCAGGCCAAGGGCGAGTTAGAGGCCTTGGAGGACATGACGATTTCAATCGCCAAAGGGCGCTTTAACGAGGCTGTTGCTCAGATCCAGTATTGCTATCCCTCTCTGGAGATCAACCCTGAGATCGTGAGCAACGATCATTTTTTGAGGAACGGCCAAATCGTTCGCCTTGCGGAGAAAGACGAGCATGGGAACGTTATTCAAGAAGAAACGGTCATCTACAGCCGTCTAGAGTGAATTGTCCTTTCTTTTGTTTTTTCAACAAGTGTACTGTCTTCTTGTAATCTTTTTGGGGCCCGTGCGCCTTTATGATCGCCTTTTGTAATATTTAGCCCGGCTTTCTCCGGGTAGACTTTAATGTTAACTCTTTACCTTTTTTTTTTAAGTCGATTTACTTTGCTCGCGGCCTCCGGGCTTTATAATACTGTTTCCGCCTTCGTTTGAACCGATATTCATAGGGATCCCTGTAAACAGCTTACCAAGTTTCTACTTGAGACTTAGCTCGTTTACAGGGTGTGTTCGTGCTTAAGATCGCTTAAGTTTCCTCCTAAGCAGTTTATCAAACTCGGTTCGAATTTAACTCGCTTAAGAGGTAATTGGTTATTGTGTCGATCAACAACTTGAAAGAGAATCAAATTTAAAAAATGCCCCGCCATTCAAATGACGGGCGAGCGGGCCTCAATAAAAAACCCCGTAGGGAAAAAGAGTGTCCCGCTCGTTTGATTTTTATTCATTGTTCAAGTAATAACATGACATTTTGACAAACTATCAAGTGAAATATCTTCTAAGATTTGCTGCATTCCAAGTATTTGGAATGATGCCTCCATCTACGTTCTGCAAGATGTACGCCCCTTTGCCTGTCTTGGCCGCCACTTGGTAAGGACCTTCCTGTTGATCCAAGGTCAAACACTCTTTGTTTTGTATGATAACAAATTACACTCTGTTTACTAATGGTTATAGTTGAACCAAAGCACAGGGCAAGAACCAAAAGCGCAGGGCATGAACCAAAGCACAGAGCATGAACCAAAGCGCTTGACATGATATCTTAAAGTGTAGAAGCTCGAAGGAGAAGCTACTCAAGCGTCCAAGACTTATGTGTTATATTGCTTTGCATAGGACGCGTGTAAGATCCCGTCACTTCTGCTTTATAACTTTTGTAGTTGAGAGATGATCTTTTAAAATTGAACTGTCTTGGAAAAATATTTTATATAAAACCATGTTTAATTAGGTTAGGCACAAAGTGTTTTTAAAGAAATAGTTTGAGTCTTGAATTGTTGTTTTTTTTAAAGAAAATAGATTCATGAGTTAGTGTTTTAAAAAGAATTTGTTTTTGAAGTAAAGAATCGATTCTTGATATGGTACATAAAGCTAGAAATCGATTCCCACTTAGTTTTAAAGCAATGAATCGATTTATCTCTTTCCTTTTAAGCCAATAATCGATTTCTCTCTTCCTTTTAAAAGAACTTGTTTTGGAAAGAAAACAATCGATTGATGACTTTGTGTTTTTAAAGAGGAAAATCGATTTCCAACCTATTTCATTCAAGCTAGAAATCGATTTCTAGCCTATGCCATTCAAGCAAGAAATCGATTTGTGGCTTGTCTCTTGTAGCTTGCCTTCCTTATTTTTATAAAGCTAACAATCGATTGTCTACTTCCTTCATTAAGTGCTAAATCGATTTCTCTTCTCTTTCTTTTAAGCAATCAATCGATTTCTCACTTATCACAACTGTGTTAAAAAGTGCTTCAACGGTCATATTTTTACAATCCCTATAAATAGGATTGGGTTTTCACGATTGTTAGATACACAACACACAAATCAAAAAAAAAGAAAAGAACGCAAACACTCACCGTCACATTCTTTCTTCACGTTCTTCATCTAGGGTTTCAAAATCTCTCATCTCTCTCAACTACATCGTGTTATATTGTTTGAGTGATTGGATCCTAGCTTTCAGTTGTAATCATCTATAATTGGTTGTTGTGAAATCCTGGGAAGTTTTCTTGGGTAATTCAATCGGGGAGATTGAATTGTAACAAAATCCTTAGCGGGGAGCTTGGGTTCTCAATTTGGGGAAAATTGAGATTGGCGTGGTAGCTATAGCGAAGTTGCTTGCTTGTAAGACGTTGAAGAAGTATCTTCTCATATAGTGGTTATTATCAAGTCCGAAGGTTTCAAAGCCAGAGGCCGAGGACGTAGGGCTTTTATCCCGAACCTCGTAAAAATCACGGTGTACTCCTATCCCTTATCTTTACTTTGCGTTTTCGTTGATAATTGTTAACTGTCATCGTACTTGTTATTATCACGCGCAGATTTGATTATCGTTATAATTATAATTATAATTGTTTCTGTTATTGTTATTGTTTGCATAAGTTGTTGCATATAGTTTAAATCTCATTTTTCCGCATTCGATTTGAACTAGCATTGTTAATTTTTCGAAAATCCAAAAGAAGTCATATTTAGCATATAACCTTATTCACCCCCCCCCCCCCCCCCCCCCCCCCCCCCCCCCCCCTCCCCCTCTAAGGTTATCATATAGTCCAACAATTGGTATCAGAGCTAGAAATTGCATATAGAGCTTAACATCTCGCAATTTTTGATTATGGGTTCATTTATGAAAGAGGGGATGTCCTTCAATAGGCCACCCCTGTTTGATGGGACTAACTATGACTATTGGAGTAGTCGAATGAAATGTCATGTGCAGGCTATAGATTTCACTTTATGGAGGATCATTGTTGATGGACCACTCATTCCCATGAGAATCAAGATTACTAAACCTCGCGTTGCTGCTGACGGAGATACTACCAAATATCAAGCCACTGGTACAGCTGAGGAAGTACCTATTGAAGATATTTATGCCATTGACTTGAGTGAGCTGAGAAAGCCTGAGCTAGAAAAAATATCTCTCAATGCCAAAGCAATGAATATTCTTCACCTATCTCTATGTGAAGAAGAATATGGAAGGGTGAAAGGATGTCAGACAGCAAAGGAAATTTGGGACTGTCTGGAAGCGACACATGTTGGTACGAGTCAAGTTAAGGATACAAAGATTAGAGTTCTCACTTCTGAGTATGAAGCTTTCAAGATGAAGGAAGGTGAATCTGTTGCAGCTATGCACCAGAGATTGAACTTGATAGTGAATAACTTGAGAGCACTTGGGAAGAAGTATTCAACGAAGGATTTGAATGGGAAGATTCTTGCATCATTGACTAGTGAGTTCTTTCCCAAGACTTGTGCTATCACTGAAGCCAAAGATATTGGCACTTTACCTCAAGAAGACTTGATTGGGTCACTTCTTGCATTTGAGGTGGTGTTGGCCGCTAAGAAGACTCAAGAAAAAGAAGCGGTCAAAGAAAGGAAGTCTCTTGCTCTTGCGGCTGCCAAGACTCCTAAGATGGCAAGGAAAGAGGTTGACTCTGATGAAGAATCCGATGATGAAGACATGCCTATGTTGGCCAAGAAATTCAAAAAGTTCATGAGATTCAACAAGTTTGGGAAGGATGACTATTCAAAGAAATATGGGTACAACAAAGGAGATAGTTATGAGAAAAGAGATGATCAACCAAAATGTTTTGAATGCAACAAACCGGGTCATCTCAAGGTGAATTGTCCAAAGCTAAAGTCCAAGTACCCACAAAAGAAAGTCATGAAGGCTACATGGGACGATATTGACACTGAGGGTGAAACAGATGAAGAAGAGGAGGTTGCAAATGTTGTTTGTCTTATGGCAAATGACACCCCTAAGGTAATCCTTGGTAACCATAGTTTTTCTGATTCACTTGAACATGATGACTTATCTGATGATGCGTGTAGTAGTCAAGATTTGAGTGAGGCTTTTGAAGCTCTTTATAATGAACAGGAAACTCTTTTGATAAAATCTAAGGATTTGACAAAGAGGAACAAAAGCATGCTCACTCAAATCGAGACTCTTGAGAAGGAGGTAGCTAAGTTGAAGAATGAGCTACATAAAACTAAACCTTTCAACCTTGAGCTTCTTGAGCTTAAACAAAATTTTGAAAAAGTGAAGGTTGAAAATGAAAATTTGAAAGAATCCTTAAAAAAGTTTGAGGTTGGTGAAAAGACCTTAACCAAGTTACTTCACTCTCAACATGAATATGTTGATAGGAGAGGTATTGGGTATGAAGGTAATTCCACCTCCTCTGACTTGAAAAAGAAAATGATTTTTGTAGCTGCTACTTCAAGTAAGATACCTACTATTTTCTCTTGCACTTATTGTCAAAAAGGGAATCATAGTTCTCATAGATGCCCTATTCGTAGATTGTGTGAGCTTGGTACCCTTATACCTGCTTGTAAGAAACCAAGGTGGATTGTGAAAACAAACCCCCTGAAGACTAACCCCCAAGGACCCAATCAAATTTGGGTACCTCGTACTAGTTGTTAGTGTTCCTTTTGCAGGTTGGTCAGTCATCCAAGAAGAAAAATGTGTGGATGGTTGACAGTGGGTGCTCGAGGCATATGACTGGTGATGCCTCACTATTCTTGAAGCTGAGCAACAAAGCCAGTGGATCTGTGAAGTTTGCCAACAATGAATCTGCTCAAGTAATAGGTAAAGGTTGTGTGGGTAAGGAAAACACAATCAAAATTAAAAATGCTTTACTAGTTGATGGTGTAAAATTTAACTTGCTAAGTGTTAGTCAATTATGTGATAGTGATTTTGATGTGTATTTTTCTGTTGATAAATGTGTTATTGCTCATAGGACTTCTAAACTTTATATTACTGGCTTTCGAGAAAATAATGTGTATTATGTTGATTTTGACAATGTGAGTGATGATATTGTATGCATGCCTTCCTTGGTTGATGATGTGAATTTGTGGCATAGACGTTTAGGACATGCTAGTATAGAACTTTTATCTAAGTTGTGTAAGAATGAGCATGTTAGAGGTCTACCCAAGCTAAAGTATGAAAAGGGTCCATTATGTGATGCATGTCAGCTGGGTAAGTTGCATAAAACTTCCTTCAATTCAAAACCTGTTATTTCCACTAACAATGTGCTTGAATTGCTCCATCTTGATTTATTTGGTGAGATTGATGTTGTAAGTCTAGGAGGGGCCAAGTATGTCTTCGTGATTGTAGATGATTATTCTAGGTATACTTGGGTCATTCTACTTGCAAATAAAAGTGATGCTTTTAATGAGTTTGCTAAGTTGTGTAGAAAGTTACAAAATGAGAAAAGCTTAGCCATCAAGGAAATTAGAAGTGATCATGGAGGAGAGTACAAAAATTCATCATTCAAGACTTGGTGTGAAAAGTATGGTGTTCATCACAACTTTTCAGCTCCAAGGACTCCTCAACAAAACGGTGTGGTGGAAAGAAAGAACAGAACCATACAAGAGATGAGCAGAACAATGCTGAACGAGCACAACCTTCCCACGTATTTATGGGGACATGCAGTTGATACAGCATGCCATGTGCTCAACCGGGTATACCTGAGGCCATCTCTTAACAAGACGCCATACGAGTTGTGGAATGGTAGAGCTCCAAATATTTCATACTTCAAGGTTTTTGGAAGTAAGTGCTACATTCTCAACAGAAAGGACAAGTTGGGTAAGTTTGATGCAAAATCAACTGAAGGTATTTTTATGGGTTATTCAAGTCATAGTAGAGCATATATTGTTTACAATAAAGTTTATAAATGTATGCAATAATCAATACATGTTTCTTTTGATGAGACTAACCCGTTTGCTAAGAACCCCATCCAACACTCTAGAACTAAGCATATAGACGTAAGGCATCATTTCATTAGAGACCATGTTTCTAGGGGGAGCATAGCATTAAACTTTGTAGGCACCGATGACCAACTAGCGGACATCTTCACGAAACCACTAGCCGAAGCTCAATTTTGTAAGATCCGGAGAGAGCTAGGTATGCTTGATTATGTGATCTATTTTTGAGGTGCTATGTGCTTGTTATATTATATGCTATGTGTCTTGTGTGTATTCCCTCCTTTTTGATGAAAACAAAGGGGGAGAAAGTCTTGCTGCTTGTTTATTTAAATAAAGTATTGATGCTTGTTTATTTAACTCACTATGTTTGGTTCTCTTGCGTATTAGCTGTTTGTTTTCTTGATGCTTATGCTTAGGGGGAGCTTATGATGTTGTGTATTGTTTATCGCCTCCCTATGCATAAGGTAATTTGTTATCATCAAAAAGGGGGAGTTTGTTGATCCAAGGTCAAACACTCTTTGTTTTGTATGATAACAAATTACACTCTGTTTACTAATGGTTATAGTTGAACCAAAGCACAGGGCAAGAACCAAAAGCGCAGGGCATGAACCAAAGCACAGAGCATGAACCAAAGCGCTTGACATGATATCTTAAAGTGTAGAAGCTCGAAGGAGAAGCTACTCAAGCGTCCAAGACTTATGTGTTATATTGCTTTGCATAGGACGCGTGTAAGATCCCGTCACTTCTGCTTTATAACTTTTGTAGTTGAGAGATGATCTTTTAAAATTGAACTGTCTTGGAAAAATATTTTATATAAAACCATGTTTAATTAGGTTAGGCACAAAGTGTTTTTAAAGAAATAGTTTGAGTCTTGAATTGTTGTTTTTTTTAAAGAAAATAGATTCATGAGTTAGTGTTTTAAAAAGAATTTGTTTTTGAAGTAAAGAATCGATTCTTGATATGGTACATAAAGCTAGAAATCGATTCCCACTTAGTTTTAAAGCAATGAATCGATTTATCTCTTTCCTTTTAAGCCAATAATCGATTTCTCTCTTCCTTTTAAAAGAACTTGTTTTGGAAAGAAAACAATCGATTGATGACTTTGTGTTTTTAAAGAGGAAAATCGATTTCCAACCTATTTCATTCAAGCTAGAAATCGATTTCTAGCCTATGCCATTCAAGCAAGAAATCGATTTGTGGCTTGTCTCTTGTAGCTTGCCTTCCTTATTTTTATAAAGCTAACAATCGATTGTCTACTTCCTTCATTAAGTGCTAAATCGATTTCTCTTCTCTTTCTTTTAAGCAATCAATCGATTTCTCACTTATCACAACTGTGTTAAAAAGTGCTTCAACGGTCATATTTTTACAATCCCTATAAATAGGATTGGGTTTTCACGATTGTTAGATACACAACACACAAATCAAAAAAAAAGAAAAGAACGCAAACACTCACCGTCACATTCTTTCTTCACGTTCTTCATCTAGGGTTTCAAAATCTCTCATCTCTCTCAACTACATCGTGTTATATTGTTTGAGTGATTGGATCCTAGCTTTCAGTTGTAATCATCTATAATTGGTTGTTGTGAAATCCTGGGAAGTTTTCTTGGGTAATTCAATCGGGGAGATTGAATTGTAACAAAATCCTTAGCGGGGAGCTTGGGTTCTCAATTTGGGGAAAATTGAGATTGGCGTGGTAGCTATAGCGAAGTTGCTTGCTTGTAAGATGTTGAAGAAGTATCTTCTCATATAGTGGTTATTATCAAGTCCGAAGGTTTCAAAGCCAGAGGCCGAGGACGTAGGGCTTTTATCCCGAACCTCGTAAAAATCACGGTGTACTCCTATCCCTTATCTTTACTTTGTGTTTTCGTTGATAATTGTTAACTGTCATCGTACTTGTTATTATCACGCGCAGATTTGATTATCGTTATAATTATAATTATAATTATAATTGTTTCTGTTATTGTTATTGTTTGCATAAGTTGTTGCATATAGTTTAAATCTCATTTTTCCGCATTCGATTTGAACTAGCATTGTTAATTTTTCGAAAATCCAAAAGAAGTCATATTTAGCATATAACCTTATTCACCCCCCCCCCCCCCCCCCCCCCCCCCCCCCCCCCCCTCTAAGGTTATCATATAGTCCAACACTTCCCAATTTGGGGCAAGCATTCCTTGACCGGCATTTCTTCGGCCAATATCTGCCTTTCTCAGGACGAGCTGCCCTTTTTCGAAGGCTCTAGGAACGACCTTGGCGTTGTGTCTTGTGGCCATTGCTTGTTTTACTAACGCTTCCCTGAGGGCCGCCTTACTCCGTAGTTCTTCCACCAGATCGAGCTCTTCTCTGGTTGCCTGTTCGTTTTCTGACGGCTTCATTGGATTGCTCGTTCTCCAGCTTAGTTCTCCCATTTCGACGGGAATCAGCGCATCCGTTCCATAGACTAGTTTGAAGGGGGCTTCTCCGGTGGTCGAGTGCGGGGTTGTTCTGTATGCCTATAATACCGATGGGAGCTCTTCTGCCCACTTCCCTTTAGCTTCATCTAGTCTTCATTTGAGGCCTCTCAGGATGACTCTGTTGGCTGCTTCTGCCTGCCCGTTCGTTTGCGAGTGTTCGACTGACGTGAAACGCTGTTTCACGCCTAGTTCCGCTAAGGCTTCTTGAAAGTTTCGGTCGGTGAACTGTGTGCCGTTGTCCGAGACAACGACCTCGGGAATCCCAAACCGCACCAAGATGTTCTTTTTGACGAACTTGAGGCAATTCTTTGAAGTAATCGTGGCTAGTGGCTCGGCCTCTACCCACTTGGTGAAGTAGTCAATCGCAACGATCAGAAACTTCAGCTGACCAGGGGCGAGTGAGAACGGTCCTAACAAGTCGATACCCCACCATGAGAACGGCCATGGGGCGGTCAAACTGTTGAGCACGGTTGGAGGTGCAATGTGAACGTCGGCGTGCCTCTGGCACTTGTCACATTTCTTCACTAGGTCTCTTGCGTCTACATCCATGGTCGGCCAATAATAGCCCGCCCTTAATGCCTTTTTTGCCAGCGCTCGCGAACCCATATGATTCCCACAGATGCCTTCGTGGATCTCCTTTAGTACGTAGTTTGCTTCCGTTGGGAGTAGACACTTGAGCAAGGGCATAGTGAATCCCCTTCTATAGAGCTGCTCGTTTATGATCGAGTAGGAGGTTGCCCGTTTTCGAACGAGTGCCGCTTCTTTAGGGTCCACAGGTTCTTCCCCATCCTTTATGTAGTTAAAAATGGGGTCGATCCAGGTTCAGGCTGAGTTAATCTCACAGACATCCGCTCCCAGCGTGGCCTCCAATCTTACGCTTGGTTGAGATAGAACTTTTTGTATCACACTTCTGTGGTTGCCAGGGTTTTTCGTACTTGCGAGCTTGGATAAGATGTCCGCCCTAGCGTTCTCTGCTCTAGGGACGTGCCTGACTTTGGCGTATTCGAACTTCTGCATCAACTTCTTGACCTTTGCGAGGTATCTCTAGAGGATCTCGTCTTTGGCCGAAAAGGTGTCTTTGATCTGGGATACTGCTAACAGCGAGTCTAATCGGAGTTCTACCTTCTTCACATTGAATTCCAGAGCGAGTAGCAACCCGGCCAAACAGGCCTCGTACTCAGCCTGATTGTTGGTCGTTGGAAAAGAGAAAGCTAAGGAGACCTCGATAGTCGTTCCTTGTTCGTTCTCAAGGATCAAGCCAGCTCCGCTACCCTTGCCGTTGGACGACCCATCAACATGCAGCGTCCATACGTTGTGGACCGGGTCCTCCGCTCCCGTCGTAAATTCCGCAATAAAGTCGGCCAAGACTTGTCCCTTAATGGTCGACCTAGGCTCATATTTGATTCCAAATTCGGATAATTCTACGGCCCATTTGATCATTCTTCCTGCCAGATCAGGCCTATGAAGGATCTGTCTAATCGGTTGGTCGGTTCGCAAAGTGACCTGGTGGGCAACAAATTACGGTCTTAATCTTCGAGCGGATACGACCAGAGCTAAAGCCAACTTCTCAATTTTTTGATATCTATGCTCTTCCCCCTGTAGTACCTTACTAACGAAGTAGACAGGGTTTTGCCTCGTTCCTTCTTCTCGTACCAAAACAGCGGCCAAAGCCTCGTCTGCAAGGGATAAGTATAGGTAGAGCGTTTCCCCTGGGTTAGGAGTGGTCAAAATCGGTGGTTCTGCCAAGGCCGCCTTAAGTTGTTCGAGGGCTTGGTCACATTCGGGGGTCCAATCGAATGCGATTTCTTTCTTCAACAGTCTGAATAAGGGTAAGGATTTGTTTGCGGCTTTGGACACAAATCGTGAGAGAGCTGCGATCATGCCATTCAGTTTCTGTATTTCTTTCTTGGTCGTCGGTGGCTTCATCTCAGTCACTGCTCGACATTTGTCTGGGTTGGCTTCAATCCCTCTTTCGGTGAGATAGAATCCCAGAAATTTCCCCGCCCTTACCCCAAAGGTACATTTTTCTGGGTTGAATCTTAACGAATTCTTTCTGGCTTCTTTGAACACTTCCCTTAAGTCGTCTATGTGCGTTCGATCCTGCTTGCTTTTGATAATCATGTCATCCAGGTATACTTCCACCATCTTTCCTATCTGACCGTGAAAAACTTTGTTCATCATCCGCTGGTAGGTCGCTCCAGCGTTCTTCAGCCCAAAGGGCATCACTCTATAACAGAAATTTCCCTTGTCCGTCATAAATGCGGTCTTTTCTTGATCTGGTGGATGCATGGAAATTTGATTATACCCAGAATAGGCGTCCAGGAATGACAAGATTTTGTATCCACTCGCATTATCGACCAGACGATCAACACTAGGGACGGGGAAAGCATCCTTTGGGCACGCTCGGTTGAGGTCAGTATAGTCCACGCACATTCTCCATTTGCCATTTGCCTTCTTAACCAGGACGACATTAGACAGCCACGTAGTGTATTTTATTTCTTTTATGAAGCCTGCATCGAGCAAGTCCTCAACAGCTTTGGACGCCGCTCGCGCCTTCTCTTCTTTCTGAACTCTCCTCCTCTGAGCAACCCATTTCGCTTCGGGGTTGACTGCTAAGTGATGGCATGCCACTTGCGGGGGAATTCCGGGCATGTCCGCTGCGCTCCAGGCAAACAGATCCGCGTTATCTTTTAGGCATCGGACGAGCTCGTCCTGAGTCTCAGGGGAGAGATTCTTTCCAATCTTGATGGTCTTCTTTGGGTCATCTCCTAGTTGCACGTGCCAAAACTCTCCATCAGGCTCTGGTCGTTTGATTCTATTTTTCAATTCTTTAGTCAGAAGGTCATCTTCTTCTTCTTCTTCGCTATCTGGGTCATAACGAGCATCAAGATCTGCCAAATTTACCTGTCCGCTACTTTTCATTGCTGCTTCTATTTCTCTTGCTACTTTTTTACCCTTTTCCTTTAGTCCCAGGAGGAATGCTCGCTTTGCGGATAGTAGGTCAGTTGGGACAGTTGCGACCTCCCCAGACTTGGTATAGAACTTCATTTTCAGATGGACGGTTGACGGTACCGCTTCTAAACGGGCAAGGGTTGGCCGCCCAATGATACACTGATAGACCGATTTGCACGGCAAAACGATGAAATCCGTTCTGACCGTCCTGCAGAGGGGATTTTCTTCAGTATCATCTCCAAAGGTCACCATCAGCTCCAGCCGTCCTATAGGGGTTGTCGAGGCACCATTGAACCCGGTGAGAACTGTTCCTCTGTATGGCCTTAGGTCGTCTTTTGAAATCTTCAACACGTCCAATAGGTCTTCGAATATTATATCTGCTGAACTACCCTGGTCCACTAAGATCCGCCTAACTTCCATGTTCGCCATTACTGCGACGATCACCAAAGGTACTTCGTAGTTGGGCGCTCCGTCGATGAGATCCTCGTCTTCAAAGGAGATGGATGGTCGTACGGAAGGCGGCCGTGGAGTGGAGGTCGAGGCGACGCTCATGATCTCGTCCCACCTTCTTTTGATCGATCTGTTAGTTGAGGCGTCCGTGGGTATTCCTCCTGATATGACCATAGCGACCGGTCTTCCCTTGGACTTCCTAGCACCTATGCTATTCTCTTCATCGTCGTCCTCTTCTACGACTTTGATCGTCTCATCTGCCTCTGCTTTTCCCTTTCTAGGTGAGCGGGTAACCTTCCGCTCTTCTCGTGCTTCCGCAAGATCTCTTTTCACGTACTGAGTCAACTTCCCTCTTCGGATTAGAGCTTCCACATCATCTTTAAGAGCCATGCAGTTGTTAGTGTCATGCCCGTTACTCTTGTGATACCTACAATATTTTTTCGAGGGACGCTGCCCGTCTTTGAGCACGAGGGGTTCCGGTGGTTTCACATCTCTGAATTCTGCGTTGGCACACTCCGCTAAAATATTCGCATACGAGGTATTTAGCTTAGTGCGCTCAGCGAATCTCTTGACCCTACTTTCCCTGACCGGGCGGTTATTGGTGCACTCTTCTTTCGCCCTCATATCTTTTTCTGATTGCGAGTGTTGGTTCATGCCTGCCTCAGCAGCTTCAATAGCGGTCGTTCTCTCCTCGTAATTCATGAACCTTTGGGATCGCCTTAGGAACGTCTCTAGGTCCCTGGGAATGTGGAGCCCTACCTCTACTTCAAAACGGCTTCCTCTTAAGAGGCCCGTTCTTAAGAAGAATAACCTCTGATTATCGTCCAAGTTTCTGACTTGATCGGCTTCTCGATTGAATCTTTCGACATAACTTCTCAAAGACTCATGCAGGCCTTGTCTGATGGCGATCAAAACGTCTTGAGATTTCGGCTTGATTCTGGAGGTCGTAAAGCGGGCGGTGAACACTCTAGCCATCTGCTCCCAAAATGAAATGGTGTTGGGCTTTAGCTCGGTGAACCATTTCAACGCCGACCCTTCTAGCGTAAGGGGGAAGATTTTGCATTTTACAGGTCCGGGCGCTCCGCGATACTTCATCATAATATCAAAGTGCTTTAAATGGGCGTCCGGATCTTTCACGCCGTTGTACATCTTAAGGTCGGTTGGAAGTTTCTCCAACGAGCGTGGGATGCGAAACTCATCTATTTCTCTCGTATATGGTCCCAGGCTGGTATCCCTCTTACTTTGACGGCACATTCGCTTTCCTGGGTAGCTTGATCCATGGTCGTTAGAATGATTTTTCGACCGATAGGAGTATCGCTCGTTAGATCGGCTTCGAGACCGAGTAGGTGAACTGGTTGAACCACGAGAGGAACCTTCGTGTGATGACTCTTCAGGCCAGTAAGTGTGATCAGATGTGGACGGAGTCTTTCTCGGTGGGGTGGCCGCTCCTCCTCGTCCCCTCCGCGGGGGTGGAGATCGATGGACCAGCTGCCTACGCGGAGGCGATCGATGAGGCCTTGAAGGGCGTGCTCGCACGGCCGAAGTGCCCTCGTGATTAGGTCGCTGCTCTGGGGCCGTGTGTGCTCGTCTCGAGGCGATCTGATCTTCTAATTGCTTGAGGCGGTCATCGTTGCAATTCAGAGCCTGATTTCGGTCGCGCAGTAGTTCTCGCAACTCTTGGACTAGGTCAGCAGGAAGCTCTACTATGACCGCCTGTGCAGGGACGGTGTTGTTGCCTTCAACTCCCGTTGGTGGTGGTCGAGTTGGGATTTCGGCCACACTTTGTAAACGAGCCGCGGCCCTTGGCCGGCCTCGGGGTGCCTTCGGGGGCATCTTCGGGTTTGGTGGAAAGCACGCGGGCTCCCACTGTGGTCGCCAATTGATCTGTACCTTTGATTGCTTGACCGCTGTTTCACAGGTATCAGACCAATATGCTCTTCTGGTCGTGCTCCGAGCTCGGCTTCAGGGGCGGGTGTACCTGCGAAGACACTCCAACGCCCAAGTCAGGAGCGAACGAGCAGAATACTGATTTGAATGAATAGTGTGTACCTGACAACTGACGCAATGAATGCTTATATAGGGAGCGCGAATCACGCCCGGCCGTTGGATGGTCGTACGGATTCATCTGAGCCGTTGATTTCGCGCTTCCACCCTTTAACCCATTCTTGCCTGGGCCGCTCTTTGCTATCCCTGGCTGGAGTGGGCTTCGGCCCACTCCAGAACAGTTATAATACAAAATGATTAAAGAATTATTAGGACGTGCTTAGATTGGGAAATCATTACTTCAAGTCTATGACCCGTTCAGACACCCTTCGAAATGTTCGGTGTTGCTTGTAATGCCACGATTTTCGTGTATGTCATTTTTTTGGATATGTGGTTACTTTATGCATTTTGTGATTTACAAATTTAACGATTTCAAGGCCTTTATGGGTATTTGATTTACTTTTTTTTGATAAGTTGTATTAGATTTACTAAAAATGTGTTAAATTTATATGGCCTAAATGCACTTTTGGTCTCCCTATTTTGATCTTTGTGCAATTTTGATCCCCCTATTTTATTTTGAGCAATTTTAGTCCCCCTATTTTACAAAATTGTGTAACGTTGACCAGATTGAAATTTCAAACACTAAGATGTTGTTGATGTTTCAATATTTTAATTGCCCAAAATAAAATAGGGGGATCAAAATTGCACAATGATCAAAATGACCAAAAGTGCATTTATAGAAATTATTGTTATTGTTTTCAAATTTATTTAATTATTTTATTCTTATAAAATATTAGTGCTAGAAATGAAAAAAAAAATTTAAAAATAATCTAAACAAACTTCAGGCTTCTTGTCGCACGTGGACCCTTTCTTAGGCTTTACTATCATCCACCTGTTACAACCAAATTTCGAATTCGAAATCATCCATGAAGACATGTCAACATGGCATTAAAAGTGAATTCGGGAAATAACAAAAGGGATAATACTCGAAGGCGACGTGGCTCAGGAGTCTATATTTATCCTCGAAGAGACTTTTAGAAGCAAACCTCGAAGAATAAAGGAAGATACGCGCATGAAGGCTATATTTCCGAAAGACGCCTGGGAGGATCTCGAAGGCAAGCCCCGAAGCTCTAAAGTACTTCACGCGAAGGCACAAGAGCAGTTAAGGCAAGTGCTTCGGATAAGACTGAATTGACGAGGACAGACGTGGAACATCCAAACGCCAGAAGACACGTGGCATCGATCATCATCGACCATTAGCTATTTTATGTTTTATACGCTTTTGAATAAGGACATGTGTCCATAGCAGTTTACTTTCCAAGCTCTATTAGTAGGAGTTTAGACAAAGAACTCAAGGCAATTTCATACCATTAAGTAACCCTTTACGCCTAACACATCCGATCCCACAGGATCTCTGGCTACAGCGGTGAACAATGTATGTTTGATGCCAAACCCTTTTATATTTTCAAACTTATTTCAATTCAATGCAACTTGTTTTCGACAATCGAGTGTTTTGCACTTGTCTTCTTATATTTTAGCAATTTACTTTACTTTTTCTTCTCTGCAATTGGGGAACTCGTGGTGCGATGAAAGAGAGTCTCTCTCTCTCTCTCTCTCTCTCTCTCTCTCTCTCTCATCTCTATGAGTAAAAATTACATGCTTTTGATATAGTTTCATGGTATTTAAACATATATCAATTTCGCAAATTTCATTATTACAATTTTGAGTATATTTCGGGTCTTAACGAAGAAACAATACGCGTTTAAATATAATTTCAATTATATATTGCACATTTTCAATATATCTTCTGCGTCAAAAAAAATTTCAATATAATTTCATTGTTTTTTAAGAATCCCTACAGAAAAATATTTTATGTTGTTAGTATAATTATTTTTGTATTACCTATTTGCAGTATAATTAACTTTTCATTTTTCATTCATAAGTGTATCTATATTTTGTAAATAACTATTTTGCTTTTGAGTTTCAACGAGAAAAAATTACATGTTATTGCTTTCTGTAACTTGACATTTCTCCTTTGTAAATAAATTTTATTTTTTATAAATAAGCTTTTGTGTAAATAAACCTTTTATTTTCAAGTAAAATAAAAAATATTTTATGTAAATCTTTACTTTTAGCATGCAAATTTAATTTCTAAATCATTCTTAGCAAATAACACGATACTACCAATGCGTATGCACTAGTATACTTATAGTTGAATTAAGACAAAATTACAGCAGAGGACCTTTAAGTTATTTATTTGTAACAAGTTAGCCCTTTAAGTTTTTTTGTAACAAATAGGCCCTTTAAGTTACCTAACGTTGACACAGTTGGGTCTTTTAGTAAAATGTCATATCGTTGATTACATCAAAATACACCAAAATATGATTGGTTGCATCAAAATACATAAGCTAGAGTAATCACAATATATAAAGTTAGCATTACATCAAAATACATAAGCCAGAGTAAGCACTAAAAGGGCCTATTTTTACAAAAAAAATCTTAAAGCACCAACTTGTTACAAATAAATAACTTAAAGGTCCTTTGGTGTAATTTTGCATTGAATTAAAAAAAAGTCAAAGAATACCTACGTTGCACCACATGGATAGATGATTGGCGACCATCCTCCATGACAACCACCTCCACCTCCTCCTCCTCATCGGTCGATATCTCCGATGATCGTTCTGGGGCGCGGCATATAACCGTGGTGTGGGCATAGATAACCCAGGTGTCGACATAAAAGTGTACTGAGGTGTGGGGATGGTGGGAGACATAAAATCAATGCAATTGGTACCATAAATCATTTTTTAAATAATAGCTAATGGAACATGTGTAACTTACTCTAAGATCTTTTATTTTATTTAAATAACACCAAAATAAAATTATAATTAATGCAATTATTTCAGATTTAAAAAGTGACATTTTTCTCCTTTTTTCGATAAGCATTTAAAAAAGTGACATTGATTTTTAAGTTAGACAACCTATAACTGAAGAACATAGAGTTCCTCTCAATGAAATCGCTTGAAGAAAAAGGAATCAAAGGTCTGAGCTACTTGTCGATCCTCGGCTATGACAAAGTTGGACAATAACACCTAGAGCAGAGAAGGAGTGGAGAGGAAGAAGTTAATCAAGTAGTGGGAGCTAAAATGTCAACTGTTGTTCCCCCTGCTAATGTGATACTGAAAACTAAGGACACTCTCAAGGAAGTGGAGGAAGTTGCTGAGTCTCTGGGAACTACAGCAATCTCAAAACAATTCCATCCAGGGGAAACTTCCAAACCAGGAGCAGGTGCTACAGCTAAGAAATGGACTAGGAGGAAAGCTCCAAATGCTCCTAGAAAGCCTAGACAAGCTGCCAAAAACAAGGAGTTAGGCAAGAGACCTCTGATTGATTTGGAGGTGGTGGAAGGAGGGATGGAAGTGGTTAGGAATGGGGACAAGAAACAGAAGGGTGATGTTGTGATGGTGGACATGGAGGACAAAAATAAGGAGGTGGTGTTGGATGGCCAACACCACCGAGCCCAATAAAAATAATTAGCTGGAGCTGCAGGGGGTTGGGTAACCCTCAGGCAGTTTGAGCCTTGTTGAGGCTCACAAGAAGAGAAATTCCCTACTTGGTCTTCCTCATGGAGACTAAGTTAAAGGTGACTGAGATGGAAACTATTAGGAGGAGGATGGGGTTTGAGGCTTGCTTGTCTGTTGATTGTGAAGGGAATGGGAAGAATAGAGCTGGGGGGATAGCTATGTTGTGGAACAATAGTATTCAACTCTCAATTCTTTCTTATTCTAAGAATCACATCCACTGTACATGGGTTGATCTAGAGGGGGGTGTGAACTGGTTTTCCACAGGGATGTATGGTTACCCGAATGATCATAATAAATGGAGAACTTGGGAGATGATTAAGGAAGTGGGAGGCTCTGTCTCTGGGTCTTGGTTTTGTTTTGGTGACTTGAATGATACAATTGCAGCTTCGGAGAAACAAGGGGGCAATGCTAGGACTCATTCACAGTTGAGTATTGGAAGGCAAATTCTGGATGATTTGAATCTTCATGATCTAGGGTTTGTTGGGTACCCATTCACATGGTCTAATGGTAGACATGGCACAGAGGACATTCAAGCTAGACTTGATAGGGCAATTGGTTACTCTGAGGCTCTAAACAGATTTTCTCCTATAAAGGTTAGTCATTTGCCTAGATTCAGGTCAGACCATGCTGTTATCATGATCCAAATGGAGGCTCATCAGAGTATCAATAGGAGGAGGAGAACTAAGATCTTCAGATTTGAAGATAGTTGGAGCAAGGAAGACATCTGTGAGCAGGTGGTTAGGAGGAGTTGGACTCATAATGGCACCACAATGATGGAGAAAATTAAGCTGATGAAGGGGATAGAGTTAGAGTTTGAAGGCACAATTTGGGGCATATCAAAAAGGAGATCAGTAGGTTGGAGAAACTGTTGAAGGATGAGGCTATGTGGTCTGATACTAGTGAGGACATTCAAAGATACAAAAGCCTTGGAAAACAACATGAGGAGCTTCTCAAGACTCAAGAGACCATGTGGAGACAAAGGAGTAGAGCAGCTTGGCTAAAAGATGGAGATAGGAATACAAAATTTTTTCACAACAAGGCCAGCCAGAGGAACAAAGTAAATTTCATTAGCAAAATCAAAGGTCACAATGGTGCTTGGCAAAGAGGTGAAGACAGAGTTGAAGGGGTGTTCCTAAAGTACTTCAAGGATATGTTTTGTTCATCCAATCCATCTGACTGTGAGAGCATCTGTGATGTTGTCCAAGGAAAGCTATCTCCTGAGAACAGAAGATGGTGTGATAGAGAGTTCACAGATGTGGAAGTGAAGGAATCCATTTTCCAAATGCATCCTCTCAAAGCTCCAGGACCGGATGGATTACCTGCTTTATTCTTTCAGAAGTACTGGCACATTGTGGGAGCAGATGTTATCTCTTTGGCTCTTAACATCCTAAATGGTCAAGGTAACCCTACTGAGATTAATAGAACATTTATTGTCCTTATTCCTAAACGTAAAAACCCTACAGCTCCCAAAGATTTTAGACCTATTAGCTTATATAATGTTACTATGAAGATTGTCACTAAGGTTATAGCTAATAGGATCAAGTGTACTCTCCCAGACGTGATTGACAGGGAACAAAGTGCATTTGTTCAGGGGAGACTGATTACTGATAATGCTCTAATTGCCATGGAGTGTTTCCATTGGCTAAAGAAGAAGAAGAAGAAGAAGGGCAAAAAAGGAACTATGGCCCTAAAGTTGGATATGTCTAAAGCATATGATAGGCTAGAGTGGGGATTCATTGATAAAACCTTAACTGCTATGGGCTACCCACCACATCTGGTCCAGCTGATTATGAAGTGTGTGTCTACTGTTTCATTCCAAATACTCATAAATGGCAATCCTAGTGCTTCTTTTAATCCAAATAGAGGGCTAAGACAAGGAGATCCTCTCTCCCCTTACCTCTTTATTTTGTGTGCTGATGTGCTTTCAGATATGATTCATAAGTCTGTGGAGAATGACCAAATTCATGGAGTGAAAATAGCAAGACAGGCACCACAAGTGTCACATCTTTTCTTTGCTGATGACAGTCTGCTTTTCACAAGAGCTAACTGTGAGGAAGCTAGAAGCATTCTGGAGATTCTTCATACTTACCAACTTGCCTCGGGACAAGTTGTGAACCTCGACAAGTCTGAGGCTTCCTTTAGCCAAAATGTGCAGCCAAATGTTAAAAATTCAATCTGTAACATGAGGGGAGTAAAGGCAGTGGAAGCCTAATCAAGATACCTTGGGTTCCCAGTTCCATTTGGGAGATCTAAGAAGGCTATCTTTGAGTTTGTCATGGAGCGTATTTGTAAGAAATTGAAAGGATGAAAAGAGAAGTGTCTCTCATCCCAAATTATATCCTTAGCTGTTATGAGATGCCTCTTTGCTGCTGTGACGAAATTAATTCCATGTTGGCCAAGTTTTGGTGGGGTTCTGATGAGGAAAACCGTAGGATCCATTGGGTGAGTTGGGGGAAGCTATCAAGACCAAAGAGCAAGGGTGATTTGGGATTCAAGAGATTCAGAGACTTCAATTTGGCCCTATTAGGAAAACATTGTTGGAGGTTGTTAAATGATGATTGTTCTCTGTTAGGGAAGGTTCTTAAAAGCAAATATTATCCTAATGGAAATTTCATAGATGCCAAAATTGGGTACCAACCTAGTTATGCTTGGAGGAGTATCATGAGTGCTAGGAAGAATATCCAAGAGGGAAGCAAGTGGATTATTGGTAATGACTCTTCTGTGCGTATTTGGGGTGATAGGTGACTGGCTGATGGTTCCCTTCTGTCCACCAGAATGCCTGGCAACAATTGTGGTGTGAATGATTCTGTGGCTAGTCTTATTGATTTTAATTGTAAATATTGGAATAGGTAGGTTATATTCCAAAACTTCAACAAGCAGGAGGCTACAAAGATCATTAGCACACCTCTGTCCCTTAGTTTACCCAGTGACAAATACATATGGCAATGGGAAAAGAATGGTTTCTACTCAGTTAAGTCCTCCTACCACTGTCTTGGGGATGCAACTGAGAGAAATTTTCCTAGCTCATCTAGCTTGGTGTCTGCCAAGCTTTGGAGAGAAATATGGAAAGCAAAAGTTCCAAACAGAGTCAAAAACTTCCTGTGGAGGCTCTCAAAGCAAATCCGGCCCACTAGAGTGAACCTCTCAAGGAAGGGGATTAACCTGGATACTACTTGCCCTCTATGCCATGCTGGGCCTGAATCTCATGATCACTTGTTCTTAGATTGCAACATTACAAGACTGGCCCTTTTTGCTTCAAATCTGGGCTGCCACCCTCCTATGCAAGCTGATATGCTTCAATGGATGCTCCACTGGTTGACCTGCAATGATGGTGAGGGTGCTCAAACTTTTTGTGTACTATATTGGATGCTGTGGAAGGCTAGGAATGATGCTGTCTTCAACAACAAACAACCAGAGCCTGTCAAGATTGCTAATGCTGCTGCTGATTTTGTTTATGAATATAATGCTGCAAATTATACTCGGCCAATCAATATTTCTTGTCCAGGATCTGTTACCAACTCTGAGGAAATCCAGCAGATGTCTCTGTTTGTTGATGCTGGCTCGTTCTCTGATGGGGTAACTTGCTGGGGTTGTTGTGTCAAGGATAGTGGTGGAAACATCATCTTCAGTGCCTGTAAAAGTGATCAGATTGTGGTGGAGCCACTGATGGCGGAAGCTCTTGGGTTAAGACGGGGAATACAGAGCATCCTGGCGCAGAGTTTGGCCCCTGAGGCTATTTTTCTGATGCCGAAACCCTTGTCAAGTGTTACCACAACCCTTCTCTTGTAGCAGCTGTAACGCCAATTGTCAATGATTGTTGTGATCTTCTTGCTAGTTTTTCCATTGTTTCTGTAATGCATGTTAGGCGTAATAGGAATGTTATAGCTCACAATTTAGTTGGTTTAGCAAAGCAAATTGGTTGTAAAAACTAGATGGGCCCTCCCCCAGTTAATTGTATGGAACCAACGGTTGTAATGCCAATGTTTGGCCCCTGTTTCAGTTAATGAAAGTATCTTGATCTTCAAAAAAAAAAAGTAAGTCCCACGTTTTGAATCTTTTTTCTTGAACAACTTGTTGAAGAGGGCAAGAGAACAAACCTTGTTGGGAACCATACACAAAATGAATTGAAGGTATCAGTCATCAACAGTAATTTGCGCTCTTATAGTGCCTGAAACTGTTAGATGTGTTATAAATCAAAACAGAATGATAATATGGTTATTAATGGAAATAAGGACAAAATCATGAGATCACAGACCCTGAATGTAGAATATACAAAGAAGGATAAATAGCCAATTTAGTCCCTGAAAGTGTAACTCGCTGTCAATTTAGTCCCTCAATCGAGCGAAAATGCAAAAAGGTCCCTCAATGTGTAATCCGTCCGTCATGTCAGTCCCTCCCATTAATGTGCGTCGTTAACTCCGTTAATTCGCCCGTTACTGTCAATTTAGTTCCTGAAAGATGTCACTTACTGTCAGTTTGGTCCCTGAAACATATGCGTGAATTCATTTTAGTCCCTCGAATCTTGAGTTACTTCTGCAGAATTAGATCGTAAAAGAGTGATCATCTGGTATTATATTTGCAGTTTTAAATATTAAAAGACTTAGTTATAAAACTACTGTGAAAAATGAATATTCAATTAAAATTTTAAATTGACTTGTATACCAAAATAAATATTATAAATTGACTTTGACCAATGATTAGATTAAAATCAATTTGATCTCAATGGATTAGATTGATGATAATTGGGAATTTGGGTGAAATTTAACTTGAAACAATTCGAATGACTTGATGTATTTTTAAGGTGAAGATGATTCACGGAATTGACGATGGTATTTGTCAACCTAAATCTCATAACAGATTGATGCTTGAACTTCAACAGTTGGTGCTTCAACTTCATCTGTTAGTAAATTCTGGTTTAAAATTCTGCAGAAGTAACTTAAGATTCGAGGGACTAAAATAAATTAATGTATATGTTTCAGGGACCAAACTGACAGTAAGTGACATCTTTCAGGAACTAAACTGACAGTAATGGACGGATTGACGGAGTTAACGATGCACATTAACGGGAGGGACTAACGTGACGGGCGGATTACACATTGAGGGACCTTTTTGCATTTTTGCTTGATTGAGGGACCAAATTGACAGCGAGTTACACTTTCAGGAACCAAATTGGCTATTTACCCTAAAAGGAACAATAGAAACATCGAAAGCAACAAGATACAAATCTAGGCATAATCGAGCGTGCCTAATTCTCTCTCAAGTCCTAACCAGTTTCTATAGTCTTCGAAATCAGGGATGGAGAGGCACAGTTATAGCTAGGGGTGCCCCCGTTTTTACAATAACTAGTGTGTTTACCTGTGTAATGCACGAGACAAAAGCTCCATTTAATTCATAAATTTTGTAGTATTTTATGAGTGAAGATTAAAGTAACTATATGTTGTAAAAGTATGTGACGGTATAAACTATAGTTAAAAATTCATTTTTAATTATAAAGATATAAAATGTTATATCGTGGGGCCAAGTTTTTTTTTTATGAATGATACCGTCCAGGTAGGAAATCTTTACTTTTTAATTATATAAAAACGAAAAAAGAAACCATTGCTAGCTATCCACAAATTTTCTCAATGCTTTCAACGAAAGACTAATATTTGTTTGTGCTTAGGAGTAGATTTCGCATTGGCCGACATCGAGCATGTCCACTGTAGGAATCGAATTCAGGAGCACCAAGTCGACCCCCATGTCTCGGGAAGCTTATGCCACTGGCCCAACAGTGTTGGTTTGCAATATATATATATATATATATATATATATATATATTCTAATAACTGTGATTAAAAATTAAATTATAACTATATATAAATTAAATAAGAAGATTATAAAATTAAAAATGAACATTAACAAAAACATTGAAATTGAATATCCATAGATACTAAGAAGAAAAAGTCTAAAGAATTTTAATAGAAAAATCCTTAATCATCAAATGTAAATATAAAAACCAATTTAAGTATGACCCTAATACCTGTTGGTGCGAAATGAGCAAAATAAAGAAGACAACACAAATAGAAAGTGAAATACGTCGGTATTATGCATGGTTGGATGAAAATCACCAATAAAATAGAAGCTATACAAAGTTGAAAAAAATATGTGATGGGGGGTTCTATTGTAAATATGGCTGAAGTTCTCGTCATAAAAATAAATAAATAAATAAGAAGATTATAAAGTTAAAATAAGATGATGGAGTTCTAGTGTAATTGTGGCTGAAGTTCCTACGGGAGTAAGTATCTATGGCATATGATATTTTGCAAGATAAAAAGGCAACTTTCCATAATGATGGATGCAACAAAACACTAAGAGATGACTTATGCCTATAAACCGTAAATCCTACAAAGTTTTAAAAAATTGTGATTTGGTAGTGACCGAACTAAATGGATTTTATAGATATTTCAGGTTTACAAATATAAGAATAAGAAGTATAAAATTTAATTATTTGTTTAGAGGTACAAAATAAAAGAGAAGAAGTATAAAAAGAGACCGATTTTTAAAGTGGTGTAATTAGTAAAAGAATGAGTTGCACGAGTTAGTATCTCGAAATTATTATTATTTTTTACCAAACTAGTTATTGATGAATGTACTTTTAATATTTGATTAGTTTAATTTTTTCGAATGCTAAAGTACCCTAAAAAACCACACTTTATTATTTTGTCACGAAATTGTTTTTTCGCCAAAACACACTGCTTAACATTTCACTTTCCGTATTTTTTTACGAAATTATTATTTTTCATCATCAAACCGGTAATTAAGGAGGAAACTTTGCGTACTTGAACAATTAAAATTAAGTTTTTTTGAACGCTAAAGGACCCCCAAAACAAACTGCTTAGCAACACACTTTACGTATTTTGTCAGAATTTTTTTTTACCAAACTAATCATTGAAGAACAAACTTTACATACTTGAATAGTTAATTTTTTTTGAATACTAAAGTACCAAAAAAAACACTGCTTAGCATCACACTTTACGTATTTTGTCACCGAATTATTTTTTTCACCAAATAGTTTATTGAGAAACAATTTTTTTGTATTGAACAGCTACGATTTTTTCGAACGCTGAAGTATCCCAAAGCACACTACTAAACATCCCCTTGGCTATGATTCCCTACATCACACTCACATCTTTTTTATTTATGGGGTACTCTACTCGTAACACAGATTAAATAAACCCATGCATATTATAAACACAGATCAGTAATGCCCCCTCCAATTATCTGAATAATGTGATCATATACAGTTTTCAACCTTAAAGGAGGGAATGGATTTTTGTTGTAATCTTTTTATGAAAGTATGAAATATTTCTGATTGAGGAAAGGAATAAATTGTAGATAGGTGGAAGCAAGATATTGCTTTTACTAAAATTAGATACCTCTTGCTCTGACAATTTGATAAGAGAAAGATGAAGAGACTAAAGATGGAATTAAGAAAAAAAATAAATGACAGAGTTGGCCTACATTGCATCATATTTTTGTTTGTAAATAAAAACTGTTGTCATTTTTACAAATGAACTTCATATATAGGGGTTTCCACAACGAATAGTAGAGCCTCAAAGAACACATATATAAAATAAGACAAATTTGGATACAAAATTTCAAGGCTTCCATTGGGACTCTTATCTCATCCTTGAGAAAAATGCAACCACTCTTGGAATGCACTGCTCCTCAGAAACCCATTGGGGAGAGGGGTCGGTCTTAAGGAAAGATAACTAAAACACTAACATAACTAAAAATGGGCTTCATCTTTCATGAATGGAAAAGGAAAGATAACAATAACACAGTTTAAAATTCTCAAGGCTCAAAATAAGAAACAACTATTTGTTGATGTGCAAAAAAAAAAAGTCAACAATGCAAAGTTGTATTAACCATTGAATTTTATATTCACAATACAAAAAACGAATCTCTTATTTATACACTAGAATCAAATATATACACTAGAAAAGAGGGAAACCTCCAAATCAAACATGTTGTGTACTTGCTTAAAGCACAACTTACAGGTGTTTTAAGGCACGGCAGGGACTATGCCGTGCCTTAAGACACCTATAGCGTGGTATGCAATAAAGTTTACACAATTTTTCGAGTGAGCAATTATTCCCGTCATACCTTTTCACATTACTAGTAGCCTCCAGAAACTCGAATAGTGCACTAGTGGGCATGAGAGAACAATTTTTTAACTTGAAGGCAATGTGGATAATTAAGAGCATGGTTTATCTCTAGTTGAGTGACATTGAGATGCATGTTGTATATCTTGCAGGTATTCAAGCATCTGCATGACAATTGTTCTGTACCGTATCTCCGATCTTAATAGGTAGTCCGAGATGGTTGGTAGATGTTGTCCTTGATCAGCTGATTGTCCGATCCGAGTTTAGGGGTTGTACCTGCAAAGACACTCTGACGCTCAAGTCAGGGAGGTAGTCAAGCAGAGTAACAATTTGGGTGAGATTGCTTACCATTAATGAAGCATTGAATGCTGTATTTATAGAGTGTGGTAGGGTTTGACCTAACGAATCTGAGCCGTCCGATCTTATGGACTGATCTGAACCCTTGACAGATGGATCTGCTTTTGAATATGGGCTTTATGCTATTGGGCCCTCGTGGGGTGCGAATAGATGTGTATATAGGGGTGCATGTAGTAAAAATTCTTCACCATAACAACAATGATACAGAACAGAGTCAAACTCTCCTACATTGGTTATTCACCGCTTCACCACTCAAGAATGGAAGAATTCTCAAATTGACAAAAGATACAGAAGAGAGTCAAACTCTCCAACAACATTTATTTACCGCTAACTAACCACTCAAGAATTCTCAAATTGACAAAAGATATTGTACAGTGCCTTGCTTAAGGATCAGAGTCCGAGATGAGCGCAGTTGGAAGATCAAGTCTGGAAGTCGTCCTTTCCCATGCCAAAGCCGGATGGATAGTCTTGGAGTCGTCTTCTACCGAGGTTAGACTTGGTGGGGTTGGTATCGGCAGACACTCCGAAGCCAAAGTCAGCTATCAAAAGTCAGTGGGAGGTACAAATGAGTGAAGCGTACCTGATTTCAAGGGTTGATGTTGTATTCATAGACGCGGAGGAGGGGGTCGCTGCTTGCCTAGGTCAAATCTGAAGCATTGGATCAAGCCGCTTCAGTCTCGACCGTTGATCTCAATCTCGCCTATAACAACAGGTGTTGGGCCGGAACCAACACAGAATTGGGCCGGTCTTTGTACAGATTCGGCCACCTGGCCCAGTCTGGAATAGTTCCCAAGTCGAGGTCAGTCATGGTAGTGCGGCCTCGACTTGAGTTGCATGAAGTATACAAGTTGTTGTGGCGTACATGATTTCAAGGGGTGCTACTGTATTTATAGACGCGGGGAAGGGGTCGCCCTTAGCCTTGATCGAATCTGAGCTGTGGGATCAACTAGGGCCGATTTGGGCCGTCGACCTCAACGCCTCCTGCAGTAGTTAGCGCGTGGGCCGAATCTTGGGCCGTTTCTCATCTGGATTGGGTTTTGCCAGTCCGAAACACTTGGATTGGATTGTTGGTGACTCTTCCAATTCTTATCAAGGCAAAAAGACTTTGCGAAAGCGAAACACCCCACCCACATCACACGATTAGGGAGTAAGAAGAAATGAAATTCACACCGATCTCACATAAGATAAAGAAAAGAAGATTCATAGAATCTTATATTATTGTTGATTATTAATTATATGCATATCTGCATTTCATTGCATAGAATCCAATTCGAAAAGAAAAAAACATGTCTCGTTATTCTTCTTCTAATCCCTTTGCAACCACTCACTCCGATTCCGATTCCGATTCCGATTCCGATTCCGACTCACTGAGTTGCATCGTCACCGATCTCTTCGAATCTCGTTCTTCCTCCTCTCCCGATTATTCTCCCCACTGTTCCTGCAACGACATCAACATAAACCCCTTCTCCGACGTCGTTTGCGATCTTCATGATCCTCTTGACGAGGAACACGCGTTAGAGTTAGGGTTAGGGTTTGGAGATGAAATTGAATCTCAAAACAACGATAACTACGATGCAGTTTTCGATTTCGGTGATTCCGGTGGTCTTACTGTTGCTCGATTTGGTTCCAATTCGGATTCCGATGGTGAGGAAGGAGAATTCGAAGCTCAGAGAAATGATGATGATGATGATGATGATGATGATGACGAGGACGACGATGATATTGATGTTCATTTGTGTTGGGATAGTTTCTGTTTAGAGGATCATAGGAGTATCAATGAATGGGAGGATGTGCTAGAGGAGAGGTTGAATGAGCTTGATGAGGTTGAAGTTGAGGTTGAGGTTGAGGTTGATGAGCAATCAGAATCAGTGGCGTCGGGGTTTGAGGATCCCGATCCCGACCCTGGCGAAGAGGCGTTTAGGTACCCTGAGTGGGAGATTCTCTTGGCAGTTAACAATTTGGAGAGGAATGTTGAATTGGAATATGAAGAAGATGAGAGTATTGCTGATTTGTATTTAGCAATTCATGATGGTTTTATATCTACAACTGAATATGAGGTTCTATTTGGACAGTTATTGGAGAATGATAGTGCAATGAAGGGTAGTCCTCCAGCGGCTAAGAGTTTCGTGGAGAATCTTCCTTTGGTGGAGTTAACGGAGGAGGAGCTGCGGGGAAAGGATGTGGCGTGTGCTATTTGTAAAGATGATATAATGTTGGAGGAGAAGGTGAGGAGGTTACCTTGTTCACATTGTTATCATGGAGATTGTATTATGCCATGGTTGAATATGCGAAACACGTGTCCTGTTTGTCGGTTCGAGTTGCCCACTGATGATGCTGATTATGAGGAGAGTAAGATCCATAGGGCAGCTAGAGGTCTGTTACAGCTTGCTGCTACACATATGTAGTTTCATTTGTTTCATTTCAGGTTATGTTACACCCTCAAAATTAAGTAAATAGCAGTTGACTTTGTCTCTTATCCAAATGATGATGATGATGAGAACAAATATTTTGTAATTAGTTATCATGTTGTAGTGGTTTTGGAATAAGTTTGTTTCATACTGTATTGCGTGCACTGAATACTCTAGAAATGGATACCTGTCAATGCTCAAGTTCATATGAAAAAAAGAAGTAAAGTGTATCACAAATAGGATCATGTTGATGGGTTAGTATTTCTTTTTGTATATTTGTAAATATTGGATTTAAGCTTCTCTATGTTTGGCATCATGATGTATAAAATGTTGATCTTTTGTAAGCCGTAGTTTACCTATGTTATAACTCATTTTCTAAAGAGTTGCATTTCTAAAGAAAAGGTAACACAGATATTAATCTTATTCCTTAGTTGAATGGTCTTGTAACCTTATACAAGTGAACATGGTTGCTATTCATTTTTTATCCCTTTATTTTTTTCTTTGTGTAAAGGAAGTTGTTATTCCATGATTGTCATTCTTATGTACGCCGAGATTTTTCCATCTTTTCCTTTTGTTTTTCAATGTTCCTGGTTAGTTTTCTTGGACAAACATGCTATATTTTTATCTATGGCATGCAAAATATGTAGACCATAAGTTTATGCATTATTGTTTCTCCATAAGAAGTCTGTTAGTAATGTATGGTATCCTACATAGTAGAATGTGGCTTCTGAAGCATCATTCTTTGTCTTTCAGCTGTTAACTTACTTAGTTATGCTGTTATCTCACCCTTTTTTGTGTCTTTCTCCTTTACACTTCCTTTTCTGCGCGCTAACATGGACAGACAGCTTCTTTTTTTGTTTCTCTTATATAAAACATTCATCTTTGCATTGTCTTCTTGAATAATATAATTTTGGGTTGCAGGTTTGGCATTCCTTTCTCTAGTTATTTGAACTTGCATCAGGTTGATTTTAGTTATGCTTCATCTTTTGCACACTTCACAATTTAGTGAGGCCAGATTATGGCTTGATACTCTTGTTGCCCAATGATTTTTATCTTGTTTATTCTTTATACATTTCGTTGTGTGCTGTAACTGTAGTTCAGATTAGCACTTGACATTTAAAATTATTTCACCTGTCGACACTCAAATTTTGAGTATTGGGCGTATATCTTTAATGTCCAGCTTGCTTAGCAGGAGAAATGCCTGTTTGTTTGTTTATTTTATTTGTGCAACCTAAAGCCTTTCAAAAATCTGGTAAGCTTTGAAAAATGCATAATGTTTAGTTCGATTACAGGGTATAGGAAAGCTTCCTTAGATTCAAACAGTCATGTAAGACCTTAAGCCAATTGATATTTCATTAATACAGTAGATGTTTTATGTGCACAAGTCCTTTTTTCCTCACTACTAGACTAGGGACTGAGCAAGATTTACATTGTTAGGCATGAGTGAAAGTGATAGATGCCTTTAGTTAGTTGTTTGTTAGCTAGTTAGTAAAGGGGTTTGGAGTTGAGGTCTATAGATAGCAGTTAAGGCAGAATCGCCAGGGGGTTGGAGAGTTGAGGAGCTCTCAAACCATCCTCATGAGTGTGTATGTTCTCAGTCTGTGTGTCACCTATGATCAAGACCCATCAATAAAGCAGTCTTTCTTTATCTGATTCTGTTTGAATTTTTTTCTTCCTTCTCAATCAACTGGTATCAGAGATTCATGGTTAAGAGGTGGATGGATATGCTATAGGAATTGCAGGAAACAGAGGCAAGGTTGCAAGCATTGTGGGTGCATACATGCATACATGCATGGGCAACCTAAATGGAGGGGAGATACATGACAAACCCGATTCTTGGAGGGAGTGGTGGAGGGCTCCCAAATGTCGGGGAAGGCAGGCATGATGAAAACCCTAATCTTGATGGGAACAGTGTAGGCAGCAGAAATTCATTCGACAACTGTTGTTGACTGATGTAGAAGTGAGGATACGACAGCTGGTTATTATCCTTGGCTGAGTCTTTTGCTCATCATCCATTGTGGGTCCATGATTTCTGGCCTTCAGGTTTTGGTGTGCTGCAAATAATTGTTAGTGACTTTGGTGCCAACCTAGTTGGGATGAGAATCATTATAGTGATGCCTTTGCATGTCAACTTTAACTTTCTTTCGTCTAGATTCCTTTTAATAGGATTGTTATTTCTTCCTTTTGATGTCTTTAATAGGGGGTACTCTTTTTCATTCTTGATGTTTTTTCCTAATGAAGGTTTTGTATCAAAAGGTTTTAACGAGGCTCCATAACATCCATTTCTTTTGCAAAAAAGAAAAAGAACAGCGAAAAAAGTTTATAAATGAATGGACATCTCTCACCTTACTAACAGATTTTGTGGGTTGAGGTGGGTTCGAAAAATAGAAGATGGTATAGAGTCAATTCTTTTTTTTTGGTCAAATTCACTAATGGCCCCCTATCACTACTATTCATGCTCCAAGCCCAATAGTACTAGTGTCTAGACATGAGGGAATATATCAAAAAACTCATCCTACACAAACTATAAATTAGAGATACGGCCTCAAAATTTAAGAAATGTGTCATTACAAATCTAAGAATATACATCCAGGGGTAGTCTCCAAGTGGGACCTACCCCTTAAAATGGCGCCAACTCCCCCCCCCCCCCCCCCCCGTTTTTACCCTTCTCCAAACTCTCTCTCTCTCCCTCTCTCTCTCTCTCTCTCTCCCTCTGTCTCCCTTCCCCCCCCCCCCCTCTCTCTCTCTCTCTCTCGTAACAAAATATAAAATTAAATTTGTGTTAAAATATGTAAAGTGTGACGCTAAGTAGTGTTTTTTCGGGTGACTTAGGATTCAGAAATAAATTTAGATTGTACAAATATACGGAGTTTGTTTCTAAGTACTTGGTTTGGTCAAACCAAAAAATAATTTCCTGTCAAAAAACGTAAAGTACGACATTAGGTAGTGTGCATCAGGTTACTTTAGCGTTCAGAAATATTGTAACTGTCCAAATATGTAAAGTTTGTTCCTCAATTCCTGGTTTGCTAGAAAAAAAATAGTTTCATTACGAAATACATAAAGTGTAATGATAAGTAGTGTGTTTTGAGTTACTTTAACATATTTGATTAAACGTGTCTATTCTATGATAATATTGTTTAATATGGGCTAACCACTTACTCTAACTTTAACACAAATTATTTTTTTTTCGACAATTTGTTGTCCATTGTCCGTAAACTTTGACTTCAATTACTATTAATCTAATCTTCCTCTTATAATTTTTCCGTATAGAGTATAAACCTCCGATATCTAAGGGAAAGGGGCTCTGAATAATTCAGAGTTCATCCGAAAGGTAAGTAAAGTCTGACTTCAATTTGATCCATCATCGGAGATCGAACCCGGGTGCTAGCCGAGTCCGCCCCTTTAGATAGAGTGCAACCACTTGCACCCAAATTTGGAGTTTAATTTTAACTTGTGTGAAAATACTTCACGAGAAATCAAACAATAGAAAGAAATCATGCATGTGCACAGCTTTTGTGTAAAAAAAACATTGAAGTGGTATTATTTTTTTAGCAAATGATTCAGGCGGTACTAAAAGTGAAACTTTCAAATGGGCCATACATTTGCAAATTAATGCTTGTAAAATGACTCATGTTTAGTTTAACTTACTTTGTGAAATGATAAGTTATTTTTTTTAATTTCTTAAAAACACATTTTATTAAAGAAATATATTTACAATTGATGTAAGAAATCAATGAAGTGTATCTCTTTAGGGAGAGCTTTGCCGCTCATTGTGGTCGTATCCGACTCGAGAAATTAGTATCTGCAGTTGCGCACAGAAGATGACCGAGTTATAAAAAAAGAAATCAATGAAGTGTTAAATGGAACTATTAATAAAAGTGCTTAATCAATACCTTAGTGTTAGTAAAAGCCCAAAGTTGTGGTAGCCCAGCTAAGTAAAGGAAAAAAAAACCTACTTTTTGAACATTGAATGGCCTTAGTGATTGAGTAATGTTATTGGCCCATACTTCGTCCAACCCCCCTCTACTCAGTGGACACCCCCAATCCTTAAATATTCCCAAAATATCCTCACGTGGAAAACCCCTCACACAGCATTTTAACTGGTTCGGAGCACGGTCGGCCGAACCGGTTCGGACGTGGTGTCGCCGAACCAGTTAAAAAGGGGGGTGTCTGTGTGTTTGTTTCTGGTTCGGTGGCACCACGTCCAAACCGGTTCGGCCGACCGTGCTCCGAACCATCGTTGGATCACAAGACTCATTAATGACAATTTGGTCTTTTCACGCGTGTTAGGGGTGTCTACTGAGTAGCTAGGGGGTTGGACGAAGTATGAGCCATGTTATTTAGCCAAAATGTTCAAGCCAAAAATAGCCAAAAACCAAACTACAACATCAATTAACCAAGATTTATAGGCCACTAACCAACCTGCTTTTTCACAGTTTTTAGTTAATAACCTAATAAACTGTGAAAAAGTAGGTTGGTTAATGACCTATAAATTTGGTTAATTGATGTTGTAACTTAGTTTTTGCCTATTTTTGGCTGGAACATTTTGACTAAATATCATTATTGTTAGTGGTTAGGTGGTCAAATTTATCATCATATGAGCTGAGAGCATTGAAAATGGAAAGATATATATTATTAGAAATAATAGTTAGTTAGGAGTTGTTCCAACTAATAGAAATTAGTTAGTATTTTTAGTTAGCTTGTTGATTTCACTAGAGCTCCATATATAGAGCATATTGTATTCACTTTTGTTATCTTTTTCAATCAAATATGATTTTTTTTGAGAAATTCTGTCATTCGAGCTCTCTGGCATCTTTTATGAGAAGAATCTTCATCTCTTTGATCCTATAATTTCTAACACATATGGTAGACAAATTAAAGCAAGAAAGGAGCATAGCAGTCATGTGATAAAGATCAATAAAATAGAGGAGACAAAAAAAGAACTTGAACCCACTCTAAGCCTCACCTTTGCCGAGTTGTTATTTTGATTGTTGACAGTCAAAAGCTGCAAAAGCACGACCAAGCTTTCTGACCTCATAAGATCTATCAAGGACTAAATCCCTTAAAAGTTAAAAGACAAATTTAAGAGAAGGCTATTGTTTCCAAAAAGGAGGTTTTTCCTTGTTAAAAAACAAGGGAATCCATGGAAATCAGATTGAAAAGCTTTAAAGGGCTACTATATTGAAAGTGATAAGATATTACAAATGAGAAGAGATGATTGTAAATGAGTTTACCATCTACCTTATATATTTATTAACTAGTGGAGCTCACTATCTAATGGCTTACCGAATTATTATTTTTCATCAAATCGGTTATTGAGAAACAAACTTTGTGTATTTGAACGGTTACGATTTTTTTCAAACACTGAAATACACAAAACACACTGCTGAACATCCCATTGGCTATGATTCCCTGCATCACACTCACATCTTATTTATTTATGTGGTACTCTACTCCTAACACAGATCAAATAAACCCATACATATTAGAAGCACAAATCAATAACGCCCCCTCCAATTATCTGCATAATGTGATCATACAATTTTCAACCTTAAAGGAGGGTATGGATTTTTGTTGTAATCTTTTTATGAAAGTACTAAGTAGTTCCGATAGAGGAAAGGAATAAATTGTAGATAGGTGGAAGCAAAATATTGCTTTTACTGAAATTAGATACCTCTTGCTCTGATAGTTTGATAAGAGGAAGATGAAGGGACTAAACATGGAATTAAGAAAAAATAAATGATAACAATAACACAGTTAAAAATTGTCAAGGCTGAAAATAAGAAACAACTATTTATTGATGTGCAAAAAAAAAATGTCAACAATAGAAAATTTCTAAACCAAGGAATTTTATATTCAAAAAACAAAAAATGAATCTCTTTAAGAGATTTGGTAATGTAATTGAAGTTGATCCCTATAAAATTTGGAATTTTTGCTTTTACTTCCTCATGACTTTTAATAGCGCTTCAAAACTTTCAATAGCGCTTTTTTGACCTTTTATAAGCGCTATTAAAAGTTTTGAAGCGCTATTAAAAGTCACGAGAGACTAAAAGTAAAAAAAACTCAAATATTAGGGACCAAAAGTTGGTGAATTTTTTTTTTGAGGGACTAAAAACAAAAAACCCAAATTTTATAGGGACTAAAAATATATTTAACCCTCAAATATATATACTAGAAAAGTGGCAAACCTTAATTGTTTGGTTAAGAAACTATAAGAAAATGATGTGTACGTACTTGCTTAAAGTACAAATTGCATAGACATGGATCACATAGTCCCCGTCGTGCCTTAGCACACTTGCATGAGAGAACAGTTTTTTAACATGAAGGCAATGTGGATAATAGTATGGATTATCTCTAGTTGAGTATATTAAAGACTCATGTAGTTAACAACTGTGAAAGTGAGAATATTAAAGAATGCATATTTGAAAACAATGAGAAAATGAAACCTTAGTAGTTTTGAGTAGTGGCTATACTGTAGCACCTCAAATCGATGGCAAATTGTTAGGTATTGATAACGTTATTCACCGCTTCACCACTCAAGAATGGAAGAATTCTCAAATTGACAAAAGTGCAATAAATTCCTAACTCAAATTAGAAGATGTTCTATTTTTTTTATTTACATTTATAATTATGATTTGTACTCATTCTTTGTATTTTTTGTAATATAAATTTAAAGAAATAAAGAATGAATATAAATTTACTTATTATTTTTCTAATTTTTCACAATTAAAAAAAACACGATCAAAAGGGTTCAATACTTAACATTTTTTTAAACAACCCTAACAGAGTAACTGACCAACGTTCACAATATCATAATTCTAAAATGAATAATGCTACGAAGGAATCACACACGAACTGTACAGTTTTTTAAAAAAAAAACAAAACATATAACAATCCCTCAATTCTATGGGCGATGGGTCACTCGATTGTTGTCATGCTGTGGTGGTCATTGTATATTGCCCCTACATGTTTGGTTGCAATGAGATGATTGTTTCCTACGACTTTTCAAAGGATTGGTGGTGAGGTTGACAGTGAGGGTGGTCTGTGGCAAAGTCAGAGTCTGTAACTGGATGAAAGGGGGAGAAGATTCAATATTTTGAGGATCAAATGATGGATCTTCCTCCATTGAGACGCAACAGTGGGGTTGTGTGTAGGGGTGGACAATTCTTTTTGCCCGACCGAAACCCGTACAAACCGATAAATATAAATAAATTCGGTTGGATTAAATCGGTTTGTCGGGTCGTCAGATTGTTAAAACGGGTTGATATGACTAACTACGGACGAAACTAGATGACTAATATTGAACCCATTTAAAACCGAACCCGTCAGGAAAAAGTAAGGCACAAATTACTATGATTTATTAAAATGGTTGTTTAACTTTTCAAAGAGAAAAAGGAGAACACCCATTTCTTTGTAAAATAAATATTGAAAAGAAAAAAGAAGTTTCTATACTATTCATCGTCACTTTCTCCCTCATCTCTCTCTTTCCCCCATTTCTGTAATTTTCTTTTTCTTTAAGCTCCTATCTTCTTTTCTGGCAACTTGAGGTACACTTCCAGCAACTTCCATTCAAACCGAGCAAACCCGTTAGTCCAAACCACCACCCGACGAAACCGTCACATCTGAAACCGCCTATTAAAATGGTCGGAAGTGAGTGCTGAATTTGCTCATCGGTTTCTCTTCGAATCTAGTTGTGTGTGGTGCTAGTGGGGATGTCTTAGTCAGCCATCAAGCGAGAAAGATGACATTCGTAACCCACAATGAAAATGAAAAGTATCTGGAGAATAAAGGGTGTTTTTGGAAAAGGACTACTCACGCAAGAACCAACTCATTCGTCAGTTTCGTAAAATTCTATCATTTGATCAATGAGATTATTTCTGCCCATTCATCAATGCGGTGGTGGTGATCGAACAAATGCTTCTCTGCAATTATCAAATGCTCCAAATTTCTACCCATTCATTAATGCTACCACAGTGTATTTCACCTATTTTCCACTTTAATATATTCATCTTCACGTTAATTTCTATGCTAATAATAATAATAATAATAATATTAGAAAGAAACATAAAAAAGACTAATTGGGGATAAATATGTTGATGGTTCCTCTCTTTTATAGAGAGTAGTAATGGAATATGTGTTATTGTGATGTGAGAGCAAAACGCTTGGTCTTCTGCATAAGGCTATTCACGGGTGGTGCGTGAAGAGTGGGGTGGTTGGGGGCAGAGGCGTGCCTGAGTGTAGGGGACCATGTACAATTCACAGTGGAATTGTTGGAGCACCAGAGGCTGGATATTAGTAGTTGAAAAAGCTGTTTTGAAATGGGAAAAGACAACCATTTGGCCCTATTCAATTAAAAGCAAAAACCACGCATCATGCCTTTCCTTGGTTGTTGCTACAGCAAACTAACAAAAATCTCTAGTTTTAAAGTTAGGGATGATAAGTAGATAAAAATCGGTCCATTTCCCTTTTTTTTTTCTTTTTCATTCAATTCGACCCATTTCTTAAATAACAAAGAGTCAAGTAATTTTTTTGTTAGACCGTAAGTCCAGTAAATCTTAAATATATATATTACATATTTAGTTAATTTCATTTCTTAGTGATAAATCATTGACCGTCAAAACTGTTCTATTTATTTATATTATTATTATCAATTGACTTTTTATTATTCTTTTTCATGCTACAATTTATAAATATAGTACAAAAATTATAGGTTTAATAATTATTATTTTAGTAAGTTTATAATATAATTTGGATTTGATTTATATACACAATAGGTGTATAAGTGGTTTACACTATCTACCAGTTTCAAGTTGACACATATTAAAAAGAAGAAATTCAATTGATAACCGCCTTATATATCAACCACACCATGAATTGTTATTGGTTGTGGTTGTAAAAAAGTTTACACCGATAATGCGTAACAATTAAACTCATATAACTTTAAGTCACGACCCATTTTGGTAATTACCCACCGAAAAGCAACTTTAATATGAGTGATGGGATCACAACAAGTGTACCAGATCGTTGCAAGTAATAGTACGGAAAGACCGAATATCGAACTCAGGGACTGTGATTAATTATCAGTTTAACAACTTAACTTCTAAATTGAAAAGGAACTAATTTGGATTTGTTTGACAAGAAATTAAAATGATAAAGCTGTAAATATTTTTAGTGATTTTAATTTATAATGATAACAAAAACACAAGTGTGAATTTGTATGAGTTAAAAAGCATTGGGGACGAGCTTCAATTTACTTCACCCTTATATCCAACGAATCAAACTTGTTATTGAACTCATTTTATGAGCTATGATCAAATTTCTATAATTATTCTAATCCTAATTCCTTAGGTAAGAGAACCTTTACTTCTAATGAAAATCCCTAATTCCTTAGGTGACCTTAACAAGAAATAAGCAGTAATAAAAACAATTATCCTATGAGTCTGAATACCAATAACTATTCCTAGACTAGAGATAAGACGATTTCAATTCTCAGGCATATGTAATTCAAACTTCCATTCATAATCACATATCATAAGTCATCCTAAGAGTGATCAAATCCTAGAAAGCATTAAGAACAGAGATTGAAACATAAATCATAACATTCATTCAAATAACAGAGGTTTAATTCAAAAACATAAGAGATTCATAAATTGTTGTTCATCCCCAACAACGGGAAGTTTAGCTAGACATAGAAATAGAATTAACGAAAGAAAATATCAAACTAGAGGGAGAAGCTGACAACACTTATGCTCCAATGACTTGTTCCCAAGCTTGAATCATCAACGGAGGTCAATGGAGTGCGAATCCTTGCCATCACGAACTTCAGAGCGCAAAACGTGACTGTTCCCAATGATCACAATGCCCTAAAACTCGAGTTATGGGCTTATATATGAGCTAAGTAAGTGACCCATTGCCTGACGAGCAAGATCCATCACTAGGCGAGCTGTACCAAAGCAGGGAAAATTTAACACCATCGCCTAGCAAGCAGGATCCATCTCCAGGCGACCCGAACAAAATCATCGATTAGGAGAACCATTGCCTGGTGAGCAAGATCCATTGCCAGACGACCCGAAGAAAAACAGCGCTAGAAGAACCATCGCCTGGCGAGTAGGATCCATCGCCGGGCGACCAAAAGTGAAATTTTGCCCTTTTTGTATTTGTTGAACCGCTTGGTAAGCTCCTATCATAGCTAGGCGAAGGACAACAAAAACACACAAATTAAAGGTACCAAGTATCTCAAAAACACGCAAACAAAAACCAAATTGAATCTAAAAACTAACAAGCAAAAATCAAACTATTATGATTTTAAAACACACTATAATTGAGAAAAACTTAGGAAAACTAATTGAAAACGAGTCAAACTATACATATAATGCAGAGCAACCAATGAGCTATTCAAATAACATGAATTGATAAAAATTACTTTTCTAAAAAAGTATCCACTACGCTAGAATTGTGAAAAAAAGTCGCACCCTTAAGCAGTGCTTCTACCAAAACGCTACTTAAGGTAACATCATCAGTAGCGTTTACCAAAAAAACGCTACTTAATGAGAAAAAATGCTAAACGATGGGCAGCGCTTTGGGGGTGAGTGCTGCCTATTGGAGAAAGGCGCGGATTGATAAGCAGCGCTTTGGGGTGAAACGCTGCCCATTGCGAAAACACGGAATAGGGATAAGCAGCGCTTTGGGTGTGAAACGCTGCCCATTGGCAAAATACGGAATAGGGATAAGCATCGCTTTGGGTTTAAGCGCTGCCCATTGCCAAAACATGGAACACTGATGAGCAGCTCTTCCAGGCATAAGCGCTGCCTATTGCTTTAATTCTTTTTTCCTTTCTTCTGCTCCCCTCTCTCTTATTCATTCATGGATCCATCTTCACTCACTCTCTCCTCTTCTTCTTTCTCTAACTCGCTTTCTCTCTCTTAACTCCCTTTTCTTTTCTCTATCACAGAAATCAGGTTCGTCTCTCTCTCTCTCTCTCTCTCTCTCTCTCTCTCTCTCTCAAATCAACTCTTCTTCTTAAACATACTAATTTTGGTGGTCTTCCTATTTTCAACTTGCTTCATTTCTCTTTTTTGCTTCTTTATTTGTTTATTGCTTCATTTCTCTTTTTTTCTTCTTTATTTGTTTTCAGATTTTGTCAACACGAATTCTTTCTAGTTCTTGCTTTAATGACTGGTTTTCCATCTGTCAACTGTGTATTTGATTCTTTTTTGTGGTTGAAAAATTACCAAGATTCATCAAATATACTCAATTTTGAAATATCTCTTGCAACAAATTTGTAAATACTTGTTAGATCTGGCTTGATTTTGCTACTTATACTTGTAGATCTCATAAGTCATAACCTATTCTTCAAAACAAATGTCCCTATTCCATTTTACTGTGATTGAATTTCTGTAGGTGGCATCAAGAGGTATACAAGTAAATGTTGAAAAATATTATTGGAAGGGTGGTGATAACTGAGAGGGTTGAAGTAAATTTGTCGCAAATGTAAATTTTGGAAGTAGGTTTGTCACATAAACAAAAACAAAACAAAAATTTAAAAAAAGGAAAATAAACTAAAACAAAAAAGATTAAAAAAATATATAAAATGGGCAGTGCTTGCAAGTAAAAGCGCTACTCATTCACCTAGAGCTTTTAGGAATGAGCAGCGCTTCAGACTGGGAAGCGCTTCCCATGGCTACCAATGAGCAGCGCTTCTTAAACGCTGTCCATTGTGGGAGTGGAATCAGCAGCGCTCAGAAGCGCTGCCCATGGCTAAAAAAAAGCGCTTCCTATCCCCAAATCTGTTGTAGTGATCCAAACATAAATCACATTATACATAACTCACTTTTAACCAAAATCAATTATATAAAATCAATTCATTTGGCCACGGCCAAACCAAACGTGCGCTAAATATGAGGAAGGAAACTTGGTTCTATTTTGATCTTGTTTCTTGTTCTATTTTGATTTGAAATTTGAAATTCTCAAGCTAACAAAAACGTGTGCTTGGTGGGGTGGCCTTATCTACAACTAGCCCTCACGAATACTATGATGTTCCTGCATGTATTTCCTATTTGATTATGAATGAAATGCACTAATTGCCTATTGTAAAAAAAAATCTTTGCCATCAATCTATCTTATGCACTAATGTAGCTAAAAATTATTGGAGTGAGAATTAATAATGATTGGACAGTGAAGGAAGAAAATAATTGCGCTAATGATTGGGGAAAATTCGATTCTATTCCACTGATGTGCCAATCGGCTATTTATAGATGTTATTTCAAAGGTTAGCTGAAATAACAATGGATCTACCAACATGATGTGACACAAGTGGTAGATACTTGGGTCTCTTAACCATTTGGTTATGGGTTCGATCCCTGACCGGTGCGTATGAAACAACATTTGTTGGTAGAGGTTAACCCCTTAAATGGATCTCCGATACCTCGAAGGATTAGTCTCCACAGTCGCCGTGGAGGATACCTTGGATTACCAAAAAAAACAATGGATCTAAAATCAAGCAACGATCTAATTCAGTTGAACTGGAATATCAAGTGTTTTTTACACTGCCATTTTCTTGATCTATACAAAGAATTGCAAAATAAAGAATTAAATATATCTCACCATATTTACCAAAGTGATCTAGATAAGCTATTGAATACCCCTCCCAATTAATTAAGATTATAATTATAAATGGAGACAAAAGCAAGCACTATATATAGCTATTTGCAAATGAAGGGTCGAGTGCAATTAGAACCAAATCTAAGAATATTAGCATCTTATCAAGACACAAAAAGTAATGAAAGGGAAGTAGGAAAGAGCAGACTCATCCCAACAATAAAATTAGCAACTGTATTCATATTCATGTACATAGATAGTCATGTACTTAGCGAATATCATACATCCACCTAGGAAGTAGCATTATTATTGTTGAATTTGTGATTTTGTGTGTCTCAGTTGGATCACACTAGGTTGTATTTATAATAGAATTGCAATAAATACAAGAAATCATAACTGATTATTCTGATCCTAATTGATACGATAAAAATCATGATTGATATGCACACCTAAGGATGATGTGTACATGACTAGGATTCTAACACTCCCCCTCAAGCTAAAACTTACTCCCTCCGTCTTATATTAGTGTCGTTTAAGGTTATGCGCGGGTATTAAGAAAATGATTGGATATGCAAAATTTTATGGTAAAAAAATGTGGTAGGACTAAAACACCCTTACACTTTTCTTGGTTGGTGCAAAGGCACAGTTATCGATATTCTAAAGTAAGGGTATTGTTGGAAAGTAATAATAAATGTTGTATTGGGATTCTAAAGTGACAGATAATTTGAGACAAAGAAAAATGGCAAACAGGACACTTAATATGAGATGGAGGGAGTACTAAACTTTAAGCTTGTTACAATAAAACAAAGCATTGTCCCACAAAATTTGAACCTAAGTCCAACTGAGATACTGTGAGTCATAACCAACTTAAGTCACCATTGAATGATCGTCGATGGGAAGCGAAGTCATCATTAATGATTCGTATGTGGGAAAAGAGTCACCATTGGAATGATCATTGGTTGAAAGATAAGTCCCCACAATATAATCCATTAATGAGAAAAGAAGGTATGACAAACAAATAATCTAAGACCGGATCGGGAAACAGTGGTGCAAGGTGACGCCGACGACAGAAGATGAGCAGGAGGCACTGTCACACGCAGTGGTTCGGGGCGGATTTTGAAATCACCGTAGACAGTTGCGGCAGACAGCAGTAGACGGTTGCAAAGAAGAAAAAATAGCAAAATGCTGGAAAAGACATGAGGCGATGTAGAAAATAGTGAGAAATTGAAAAACTAAAAGGTGGTGTTGCCGACGGCATAGGCACAGAGACAAGGTCTGAAGTTTAGAACCTTCTCTGATACTATGTTGAATTTGTGATCGTGTGTCTCAATTGGATCACACTAGGTTGTATTTATAAAAGAATTGCAATAAATACAAGAAATCATAATTGGGTATTTTGATCCTAATTTATATGATAATAATCATGATTAATATGCACACCTAAGGATGATGTGTACATGACTAGGATTCTAACAATTATTAACAATCCGCTTGTAAATGTAAATTCTATTTATTGATAAAAGTGTCTAAATAAGAGATCATGCTGAATGCAAATCACTCAAGCACATTCACAAAATTATGCTTTTCTTTTTGACATGGTATCAAAGCTCCTGATCTAGGGGATTCTTCTTCCACAAACACCTTTATCAAATAACTTGGTTGGGCTTATGCTGTCAGACTTGTTTAAACTTGACTAGGCATATTTTTTTGTCAAGACTTTTCAATTGCCACCACTAATTATCGTTAACCACCATTGACCAGAGTTGATCGGTGTTGGCCAACTTTGATCAGAGTTGGCCACCATTTTTAAGCCTCGTTTGGTTGGATCGTTGGCCTTCATTGAGCCTTGTTTGGGGATTGGTTTCTTTGTTTGGCCCTTTTGTAGGCATCTAGAGAGACCTTTTTTGGATTTGTTTGCTGCTCCATCTGTCATGTCTAATTTTTCCCCAATGTTGAAAGGCGAGAAGTAGATTTCTTTTCTACCATGTCCATAGTGAAGTTTGGGGTCCATCTCCTATTCCAAATGTTTCTGGAGCTAGACTATTTGTAAACTTTATTGATGATTGGACCCATGTTACTTGGGTTTTCCTTTTTTTTATATAAGCGTTGGGTTTTTTTTACCCCCCATTATACCCTATACCCCCATAATTGATCAAACAGACGAATATACCCCTGTAATCCTTTTTTTTTGAAATTATGTCAAAATGAGGTAAATTCGGAACACGCTTTTTTAAAAAACTAGACTTTTACCCACGGTTTTCTCCGTAAGTAAAAGTCATGGTTTCTTTTGGGATTTTCAGGTATACGTCCGATCACTAATGGGCCCAATATCTCTAGGGCTAACGCTAACAGTTGTTCCAAAAGAATGTTCCAAAATCTTTTTGGGGAGAGGTTTTCTCACGTCACAACAAAATATCTCATTAATCAGTTACCCTCTAGAGTCTTGGGGTTTAAGAGTTCTATGGATGTCCTTTCTTCTTTCTATACTAACTTGTCCACTTCTATTAATCTTCCACCAAGGGTCTTTAGTTGTGTACCATGTTGGGGAGTCCGGGGGAGTACCGGGAGAAACACCGAGCTATCCAATGAACCGGACCACTAAGAGGCTTGGACACCACATCTCCACCCAAAACCTTAAGGTATCAGGTATATGGGTTCCATCTCTTATATGTCCTTCATATAGCTCATTCATAGCCGATGTGGGACTAACCATTCACACTTGAATTTCCAACATCTCCCCCCAAGTGTGAGTCACCCATATCACTATACTTTATCCAAACCAGGATCCACTACCCGCTCCCCCACCAAGCCGAACCATGGCTCTGATACCACTTGTTGGGGAGTCCGGGGGAGCACCGAGAGAAACACCGAGCTATCCAATGAACCGGACCACCAAGAGACTTGGACACCACATCTCCACCCAAAACCTTAAGGTATTAGGTATATGGGTCCCCTCTCTTATATGTCCTTCATCTAGCTCATTCCTAGCCGATGTGGGACTAACCACTCACACTTGAATTCTCAACAATCTCCCCCCTCAAGTGTCAGTCACCCACATGGCTAGCCTGGGATCCAAACCAGGATCCTGCTCACCGCTCCCCCCACTGAGCCAAACCATGGCTCTGATACCACTTGTTGGGGAGACCGGGGGAGCACCAGTTAGAAATACCTTAAGTTGTATTTGACTTTTCTCTTATACTCTTGTTTTAGAGTGTTGTGAGATGTAGTTAAATTTTTATTTCTCTATGCTCTAATACCACTTGTTGGGGAGTCCGGGAGAGCACCGGGAGAAACACCGAGCTATCCATACCATTTATCAATGTTCATAGTCAAGTCAGGGGAAACTTGACCCTAGAGCTCTAAAATTAGTTTTTCGTGAGTACACTCTTCCACTCAAAAAGGATACAAATGTGTCCCGTGATGTAATGAAAAGGAAGCTTATATCTCCAAACAGCAAAAAAACTATCCTCGCACAAAACAATAAAAAAATTTCCAAAATAACACACTTTTTTAATTATTTACTAAAGTAGCACACTTTTTTTTTGCTATTGAGAAGTCGCTACCCCAGGAAACGACTTCTCAACATGTTTTATGGAAACTTAATTTGTTTTTTTCACGTTTAGAAGTTGCCACCCAGGAAAACGCCTTCTAAACATGTTTTTTTTTTTTTAAAATCCAACTTTTGTTGTTGAGAAGTCGCTACCCCGGGTAACGACTTCTCAACGTGGTTTTTTTTATTTTTTTCAATTTCCTCGTTTAAAAGTCGCCACCTGGAATAACAACTTCTCAACAGATTTTTTTAAAAAAAAATCAATTTTAATAAATACTAATTTATATAAATTGAAAAATAATTAAAGAAATCCTATTTATTAGAAAAAAAATAAACACATTTATTTTCATTGATTAAAAAGCGGATTACATTGATTGAAGTGTCAGCAACATCAAGGCCATTGAAAACTGAAATGTTGCAAAATTTTTTAATTGACCCACTTTTTGTCAAGTATGGAAATCCAGTTTAGGCTTTCATATTTTCCCTATAAATAGACCCATTACATTTCACTTCTTTCACACAGAACAAAAGAAAATGACCACTTCTTGTACACTTTACTGTCAGGGCTACCTCTTATACAATGAAGAAGGTGTCTATTTTGATGGTCCAAACACCATTTTTTCCAGACTTGAAAACAAATCACTGTCGCCGCTCTCAAAGAAAAACTAACGGAAAATGTGCAGCTGGAGGGTGAGGAGCAAGAAGTCACTCGTATCGTTTATCACTATCCCCGACCGTGGACAGATAGACGTGTTCGATAGTTCATAATATATGTCAAGAAACAGACCAACGCCGTTTTTGCACTCAATATTCTACTGTCCTGGAATGCTATTGATGGCAGATTGAGTTGAATTTCCTGATACGGACTTAAATTACACGTGTACAAGAATCGAAACAATGACTAAAAACAGTTTTTTCGAAGTCTAAAAAATGACTTTTTTAGCATGTTTAGATCAATTTTTACCATTTTTATTAAATTATAAAATTTTAAAAAATTATATGACATTATAGTAGAGTTACAGAACTACGGTTTCATGTTTTGAATTAGTACTTACGGACTTAAATTACACCTGTACAAGAATCGAAACAATGACTAAAAACAGTTTTTTCTAAGTCTAAAAAATGACCTTTTTAGCATGTTTAGATCAATTTTTACCATTTTTATTAAATTATAAAATTTTAAAAAATTATATGACATTATAGTAGAGTTAGAGAACTACGGTTTCATGTTTTGAATTAGTACTTACGGACTTAAATTACACGTGTACAAGAATCGAAACAATGACTAAAAACAGATTTTTCTAAGTCTAAAAAATGACTTTTTTAGCATGTTTAGATCAATTTTTACCATTTTTATTAAATTATAAAATTTTAAAAAATTATATGACATTATAGTAGAGTTAAAACTGTCGGTGCAATCTGGGCCTTTAAAACTGTCGATGCAATCGCTCAAGATGGAAGAAGCATCTGCTTCCCAATAGGATATGCCGTTGTCGAGGGTGAGACAACTGATGCATGGTATTTCTTCCTATCTCGTTTAAGACAGTGGGTCACACCCTAAGATGGTCTCTGTTTGATATCAAATAGACACGAGTCTATCAAAAGTGCGGTTAGACGTCTAAACAGCAATTGGAAGCATGTGTTCTGTATTCGACACATAGCTCAAAACTTCATGAGACATTTCAAAAATGCGACTGTCAGGAAACATGTGATCAACATAGGTAAGAATTTTTTAATATAATAAGTCTAAATATGACCTTCATTTTATATTAAGCCCTTAACAAAGTTAAATTTTGTTGCTTCAGGATACTCCATGAATGAATATAGCGTCGAACTGTACAAAAGCAAAGTCCGTAGGGAAGCAGGTGAGGAGGCCGTGGCGTGGGTTGATGATATAGAAAAAGAACAGTGGCTACAATGGTGTGATGGAGGGCACCGTTGGGGCCACATGACAACAAACCTTGCCGAGTGCATCAACAAGGTCTTAAAGGGCCTGCGCAATCTCCCGATACGTTTGTTGGTAGAGTCAACCTATTACAGGTTGACTGAGACTTTTGTCCAAAGGGGGAGGGAGGCACAGGCAATGTTGCATTCTGGTCAAGTTTACTCAGAAAAATTATTGGAACATATTGAAAGAAACAGAGCAGTGTCTAACACACATAGCGTTTCAATTCACAATCGAGCCCAAAGTGTGTTCAGAGTCGAAGAACTTGTCCGGCCACAAAGCAGAAGACCTGCACAGACATTTAAGGTGGACTTCAGAGCACGCATGTGTGATTGTGGGGAATTTCAGGCGTTGCACTATCCTTGTTCACATGTCATTGCAGCATCTTCAAAAATCCATTATGACCACATGCTCTTTGTGCCTCCACAATACAAACTGGATTATGTTTTCAGTACATACTTTGTGGAGTTTCCAGCATTACCAATTGAGTTGTCCTGGCCAGATTTCAATGGAATTGAATTGCAACATTATCCAAATATGCGGAGAGAAAAAAAGGGTCGCCCAAAGACTTCCCGTATTCGTACTGAGATGGATCAAACAAAAAGGAGTAATCGCACTAAGAGATGTGGTCTTTGTAGAAATGAGGGGTACAACCGAAACAATTGCCTTAACCGGAATGTAGATCAATGGGATAATTAAGTATTATATTCATAATATCTCTTTATTTTTATTTTTGACAATAATATCTTTATTATTTATAAGTGATTATTTTGATTTTAAGTTTCAATCGCGACCCATTACTTATTGCCTGTATACTTTCACCGTCTTTGAGTATATCAGTATTATATAAAATCCTTTAAATACCTTATTATTTATAAATGATTATTTCACTTTTGAGTCTCACTCAAACATTGTGTGTTATCAAAAAAAATTCACTGCCTCTTAAGCATGCATGCAACCTTTTATTGTTTTCCTAGACCCCACAAAATATAATACTTATTTTTGACAAAAGGATATAATACTCATTAATAGTATAATATCATTTTTTATATTTGGAGGGGGATATTATTATTAATTAAAATGACATCAATTATCATTTTACAATTGTCCCGGAGGAGATTCAAGCTCGGTCCCTTGAAATTACTAGGTCAAAATCTTACTGTTTAACTTTCACCTCATCAACTTATATATAGTTTCATTATCTTTCAATACATATATGCAAATAAATTTTTTTCATACATGCATAAAAATGAATAACATTCGTGCGGATGCACATATACTCTGCTAGATTATATGAACTCAAGTAAACCGATATGGTAGACCTAAAAATATTTTTCGAATATTTTTTAGCTTGACCTTTTTAGCTAAATAGATTTTTAATTCTTTTTATCTTGTCTAAATTGAAAAAGTATGATCTAAGCCAAGGTCTGACGTTGGTTAGGGCGTTTGGCCATAGCCACTGCCAGTCTGCCTTCCCTATTCGTGCCTCTACTCTCTATACTGTTTTTTATGTATTTGTTCATTAGACCCAAGACAAAAAAAAAGTGTTTCTAAGTACATGACAGTATTTTGTTTACAAAACTCCACAAAAATGAATATTTGCAAAGTTCTCACTTAGTCCCATGCATTTTCCCATTTTTTCTACGTTTTACCCCAAGTGAAGAAAGTCCAATTTTCAGTATCTATATTTATTTAGCCTTGGCGCTTATGAGCAGCTTCCAAAGTAGTCAAATTTTCAAATATGTTACTGAAAACCATCTTTTTCCAATTTTGAATGGGTGTCTGAAAGTGGGGAAACCGTGTCATGAATAGGGGATAGTCGAGGAAGCCAGGAACTTGAAAGGTCTTCTCTCATTTATTTGCCTCATATTTCTAAACTGAATCAATAGGGCCCACTGGTTGGATTTGAAGAAGGGGAAGCCTTTAATGTTAGGTCTTCAATGTTATAAAGCCTCCTATCAAGCCTTTAAAAGAGATTCCCTAACGCCACGCAGAAATAGCTTCCCTGGAAGCTGTCATCCATGAGGTTACAATTCTGGATCATGTCTTTAAAAGCAAGCATTCCTTTGTTGGAAAAATTTGTAGCGCCGCACTTCCTCTCGTGTTTTCTTGTCACCACATTACAATCACCAGTGGCCACCCAGGGATTTTATGGCATCTTTAATTCTCATTAAGTCATCCTACATCTGTTGCATGTTGAAATAATTAGGGCTACAATAAACAGTAGTAATAAATTAGTTTTCCTTACCTTTCAACGGGACATTAAGATCGACCATTTGGCTTGAGGATTTAAAGATGTTAATGTCCAATGCAAATATTGTTTTGTAAACATAGATTTTCCATAAATAGCCGGACCACCAAGAGACTTGTGTAGGAATTAATCTATCTACAAGACATGCTTATAATCACGAATATACTATAGCGGAAAACAAAGACATACAAGCATGCTTCTATATAATCAAGAACAAAGTCATAACCTTGATAACCTTAGGATCTACGACATGTTGATATATCAAGGATTAGATAAATACCTGGATCCATAGCAAAGAAGTGGAGAACGAATCCTGAGAAGAAAGAGTGAGTGAAAACGAGCAACAGCTACTCGTTGGCTTTATGGTTCTTCCTCAACCGGGACTCCTAATGCCTTAGACTCTCTTCAGATGGGGAGAGGAGAGTAAACGTGTGTGTTGCGGTTAGTCCGGTATATTGGGGACCATAGCCTACTTATAGTGTGACAGTCTATTAGGGTTCCCATTATCCCTCTAATGGGCTATCACTGACATCCACTCATATTGGGCCCATATCAATAATAATTAATTAATTAATTATATAATTAGAAATCCAATATAGCCTTTTACTTATTTTGATCACATATCAATCAAAGCTCCTAATTGATAAATAGCTAATATAATTAATAAAGAATATATGCCCATTATTTATGATATTGGAATAAAATATTCCAACAACTTGGACACCACATCTCCACCCAAAACCTTAAGGTATCAAGTATATGGGTCCCCTCTCTTATATGTCCTTCATATAGCTCATTCATAGCCGATGTGGGACTAACCACTCACACTTGAATTTCCAACACCCGATCCTTATTGATATGTCCATCAAATGTTCCCTTGATTACTACCTTCATAGTATGCTTTGATATTGTCTCCACATACACATCGAACCTAACAACCTTAACTCCCTTTGTTACCAATCCATCCACCCTCCAAGTTACCGTTGTCACCATTTTGTTGTGTGCTAAGATTCTCATCTTCCAATGGGCAAGTCTTCTTCCGGTGGCCATAAAAGTCACCTTTAAAACAAACTCAGTGAATACTTTAATGCTCAATGTTATGTAACCTTACCTCTAATTAGGACATGAGAGGCTTTGAGAGATCTACTTCACCGCTAATTATGGCAAACTTTTCGCAGAAGTGGATCGATGTTAGTTTGTCCATTTTCAGGTACATACCCAATGCAGCTCCCACCCTAGTGGAAATTTATCATTCTATAGTTCAAAAGATAGTTCTAAAATACAAATCCACATAGAGGGACTTTGCTCTCCTTCCTTGCACTACATAGAAAGTTTTGTCTCCATCTATGAACAACCAAATAATGGTTGGTCACCATCCATGGACTATCAAAAAGTGCATGATAGTAGTCTTCATTTGATACAAACGAAATTACAGAGTAACCCCTAGGCATGTTAGTGATTTAACAACACTTGCATGAGGTTTCATTTTATTGGTTGCCTATACTGTATCTCAATTTGGTTTCCTGTACCATAGTTAACAACATCTGAGACACCTCTTGAAAAGCCCCCTCTTCACTCATTACATCCTCTTCGAACTCTCGTGTTTTACCCAGGGACGGAGCTAGGATTGAATACTTGGGGTGGCAAGATTTTGTCTAAACTTTTCATTATTTCTTTCCAACGGAATCTGTATTTAAATTATTCCCAAAAAGAGATTATATCATATGTCATGATTTCTCCATCAATACTTGTCCATTGGAGGCTAATACAATGGCCTGTAAATATGTTATATATTCCCCTTTTTAATCACTTTGTATTTTAGATTTTCATGTTGCCGCTTAAAACCCTTAGACCATTTCCATATACTAAAGAAAATTATAAAAATCAGGGGGGGCTTGAGCCATTGCAAGCTAATACATAGCTCCGTCTCTGGTTTTACCTTTTTTTCGTCACTCGCTTCCTTAGATCATCGTCTCTGTCATAGGTAGAAACCCTAATAGAGATTGTGTCTAGTCCTCAACCTCATGTGCCCTCTTAAAAGACTACATTATTACTTGTTATCTATCATTTGCTAATATTGAATTGATCTCCACAATTTGTGTATTATTATTATTATTGGGTGAAAATGATATCAAAACTTACTACCTTTACCAACAAGAGTTGACCTAAGTGGTAACTGAGCTCAGATCCCACCTCAAGGTCTCGAGTTCGAATCTTAGGTGCGACAAAAATTCTATTGGAATGACTCTGTAAAAAAACTTACTACCTCTTAACATTTCTTTCACAAGTGTTTTTTTTTTTGGTATACTTTCTTTCAAAAAGACTCTGTAAAAGCGAGAAACCCCAACATCACACGATTATGGAGTAAGAAGAAATGAAAATTCACATACAGGTGAAAATTTTTGTGCCCACTCATGACCCTACATGCCCCTCAAATTACCCAAACTACCAAAAACACCTCTGCTCCCTTATTTACGGATTGAGAAATGAGTCTTAATTTTTTTCCTTCCCGGAAACATCTCAAAAGAGATAAATCCGGAAGTATAGTTGTTTTTGGATTTATCTATATTTGATAAATATGGAACACAAATTTAATTCTGGATTTATCTTTTTTGAGATGTTTCCGTAAATTATTTTTTTACCCTTCCGGATTTAAGCTCAGGAGATAAATCCGAAACTCAAAAAACACTTTCGGATTTATCTCGTCGGCATAAATCCGGAAAACATTTCAAAAACGCTTCCGGATTTATTTCAATGAGATAAATACAAAAATTATTTATTTTTTTACTAAAGTGTTCGCAGAATCTCAACCGCCTAAAGTGTTAGGAAAATCAAGGCTGTCAAAATACATAATCAAACCCAATAATAATATGTCTACAATATCAATGTCGTCAAAATAAAATCATGTCATGTCATGTCATGTCTACAATGTCAATTGGTATGGGTCGAGCAATAGGAGAATCTGGAGCTACACCAGACCATAGTTAGAGACATCCAACATATGGATATAACCACGATCTAGTGTCGTTTGATGCATAATGATGTCATGATACATGAATAGGAGGCAAAGGACTAGTAGAATTCAAGTTAACCTGCACCCAATGAAGTCCCTTGACAAACCCAATACTGATCAATATACTTTATGAGCCTCTCAATGGTAAAAATGTCAATGACCCTCCCTTCGTCCACTTCTCAGGCGGTTGGGCCCCATGACCACACACATATAATGAATCCCTGATAGTTGGTAGGAAACCATAAATCACCTAAGAATATAGCTCATGATGTCTATCTAATTCGTGAATCGGGTCCTAACAAACTAATGACTAACTTTCCCCGCCCTGACCAAGTGAGGCAGCAATACATCGATACCCAAAATGCTCAAAAAAGGAATGGTTTTGTTCCACATCATACTCTCTCCGCTTCTTTGGTGCGTCCTTCGTCTTGACTTTGGAGATAGGTGGAACCATAGTTGTTCACGCAAGTCACAAAATGGGGTAGATCAAAACACGATTGTTCAAATTCAGAGACCCGTTGAATAAACTCTTCCTCGTCGGTAGAGCCAACTAAATCCGGAAGTGTAAAATTGGCTTCCGGATTTATGTCTATAAATCCGGAAGTAAAAGTTTAACCTTCTGGAATTATTTTTGATAGAAAATACGGAAGTCAAAAATTTCTAATTTCCGGATTTCTGTTCAGGACATACATCCGAAAGCCAATTTTACAAATTAAAGAAAAGGTCTGGAAATACATCCTTAAGGGACAATTCCGGGAATGGTAAAAATTTGGGTGCTCTGAAGTAAATTTTGGTTAAAATGAGAGAGGTAAATTGGGGTTAAATGAAATTTGGGTGTATGGGATGTAATAAGGGGTACAAAAAATTCCACACTAAAAGATAAAGAAAAGAAGATCCATTTGGAGCTAAGCCCCGTTTAATACAAAAAAAGATCCATAGATTCTTAGAGCCTGTTTAAAATCCCTTTTTAAAAACAGTTCTTAGTTTTCTAAAATTTTTAGTAAACAAATTTGGTCATTGTTAAATTTTAGAAACTAGAAAACAGTTTTCTGGGTATATACCGAATATTCTCTGCGCGTAACTACAAAGACTAATCCCTCGAACCGAGTAAGACACAGAGATTTTTTTTACCAAAGGATCAGAAAGATTTAAAACTCATTTCAAATAAACTCTTATATTATTATTGATTATTAAAGGCTTAATATGTTTTAGACCCCTACAAATATAGCGTATTTTGGTTTAAGCCCCTGCAAAAAAAAAATTAGTAAAGAGTCTCTACAAAATCAACATTTTTGAAATAACCCCTTCTGTTAACTTGATATTAAAAAATACTGACTTGGCAAATCGAATTCTTGAGTTCTTTCTTTGCCTTTTGGGTTTGTTTCTTTGAGTTCTTTCTTTGCGTTTTGGGTTTAGAGAGTCTGGTTTCTTGTTCTTTCTTATTTTCGTTGAGGTTATAAAACTGTAATGTATATTCAATTCAATTTGATCAAACTATCAACTTGTTCTTGAGGGTAAATTTCTATACACATTTGCATTTCATTACATAGAATCCAATTCGAAAAGAAAAAAAGAAACATGTCTCAAGATCCTCTTGACGAGGAACATGCGTTAGAGTTAGGGTTAGGGTTTGGAGATGAAATTGAATCCCAAAACAACGATAACTACAATGCAGTTTTCAATTTCGGTGGTGATGAAGGAGAATTCGAAGCTCAGAGAAACAATGACGATCATCTGTGTTTGGAGGATCATAGGAGGAGTATCAATGAATTGGGGAATGTGGTAGAGGAGAGGTTGAATGGGATTGATGAGGTTGAAGTTAAAGTTGAGGTTGAGGTTGATGGGCAATCGGAATCAGCTGCGAACAATTCGGAGAGGAATCATAGTGAAATGAATGCTAGTTCTGAACTTGAAGTTGAACTTCGGCAATTTTTGGAATTTGAAGATGAAAATGTTGATGATGATTTGTTATATTCAGGAGGATTAGCTGTTCCTCCAGTTGATAATATATTTGGACCTGAATTTGATGTTCTACTATTGGAGAATCATAGTGAAATGAATGCTAGTCCTGAATTTGATGTTCATATTCAGCAATTATTGGAGAATGATAGTGAAATGAATGGTAATCCACCGGCCGCTAAGAGTTTCGTGGAGAATCTCCCTTTGGTGGAGTTGACGGAGGAAGAGTTAAAAGCGAAGAATGTGGCGTGTGCTATTTGTAAAATTGATATAATGTTGGAGGAGAAGGTAAGGAGGTTACCTTGTTCACATTGTTACCATGGAGATTGTATTATGCCGTGGTTGAATATGCGAAACACGTGTCCTGTTTGCCGGTTCGAGTTGCCCACCAATGATGCTGATTATGAGGAGAGTAAGATCCATAGGGCAGCTAGAGGTCTTTTGGAGCTTGCTGCTACACATATCTAGTTTCACTTCAGGTTATATTACACCCTCAAAATTATGTAAATAGTACTTGACTTTGTCTCTGAATCAAATGATGATGATGATGATGATGAGAACAAATCTTTTGTAGTTAGTTTCCATGTTTTGGTTGTTTTTTGACAAAAATGTTTTCGTTGTTTTGGAATAAGTTTGTTTTTTACTGCGTATTGCGTGCACCGAATACTCTAGAAATGGATACCTGTCAATACTCAAGTTCATATGAAAAAAAGTGAAGTGTATCACAAGTAGGATCATGTGATGGGTTAGTATTTCTTTTCACATATTTGTAAATATCGGATTTAAGCATCTCTATGTTTGGCATCGCGATGTGTAAAATGTTGATCTTCTGTAAGTTTTAGTTTACCTATGCTAACCCTTTTTCTAAAGAGTAGCATTTCTAAGGAATAGGAAACACAGACATTAGCTTATTCCTTTGTTGAATGGTCTTGTAACCTTATACAAGTCAACATGGTTGGTATTTGTTTATGATCCTTTTATTTATTTTTCGTTGTGTAAAGAAAGTTCTTGTTATTCTATGATTTCATCTATATGTATGCTGAGATTTTCCCTTCTTTTCCTTTCTTTTTCAATGGTCTAGGTTAGTTACCTTGGACAAACATGCTATATTTTCATGTATGACATCTAAAATATGTGGACCATAAGTTTAGGCATTATTGTTTCTTCATATGAAATCTGTTATTAATGTATGGTATACTACATAGTAGGATGAAAATACCATGTTGGAATGTGGCTTCTGAAGCATCATTCTTTTTCGTTCAACTGTTAAATTACTTAGTTATGCTGTTATCTCACCCTTTTTTGTGTCTTTTGACATTTTCCTTTGTACTTCCTTTTCTGTGCCCTGACATCAGAGACATCGACAGGCAGCTTCTTGTTTCTGCTCTTTTGAATTTTAAATAAAACCTTAACTGTCCCACTAAAGCAGTAAATCAGAGTCTTCTCCTTCACTCTCTGTGCGTCTCTATTCTGCGCGAAGAAAACAGTGCCTCCTTCCTTCACACTCTGTTCTGCGTAGCGTATTCCTTTCCTCTCTCTCTCTCTCTCTCTCTCTCTCTCTGCAATCTCTTCTCTATTTTCCTGCGTGAAAGAGATGAGTTTTTTTTGTTTTTTTTTATTTTTAAAGTTTGCTGTTTCTGAGTTTCGTATTCCTCTGTTCTGTTTCCTTGCTCCATCATCCACGACATCTTCTAGTCAACCAATTGTTCTGTTTCTAAGTGACAATTGAATTTATATCATTAAGTAAGGGTTTATGACTATCTTTTGATTTTGCATAGTTTTTATTTTTGAGTATTTATATATGTTGCCTACGATTTAGCATATATACTGGATTTTAGAGGTCAAAATCCATGCCTTTACCACTTTGCTTTCCGGGATATAGCAATCATAGTTGTGATGTGACTCAAATTTTGAGTATTGGGCATATATCTTAAACGTCCAGCTAGCCTAGGAGGAGAAATGCCTGTTTGTTTGTTTATTTTATTTTGCAACCTAAAGGCTTTCAAAAATCTGGCAAGCTTTGAAACTTGGATGATGTTTAGTTTGATTACAGGGTATAGGAAAGCTTCCTTAGATTCAAACAGCCATGTAAGACCTATAAGCCAATTGATATTTCATTAATACAGTAGATGTGTTATGTGCAAGTCTGTTTTTCCTCACTACTAGTGACTGAGGAACTCGTTGCACTTTTCAATCATTGGTTCCCTAATATTCCTAGCAATAGAGAAAATCCTTTGCATTTCTGATACATACTCAATCTTGTGATCTCATGCATATTACCGATTACACTCAGAAGAACTTAGGATTGAGGCACAGCTCTTTATTTGACTATATTTTAATTTGTGTATATCATGTCGTCAACATTCTTGAATGGAGCCTTGATGCAATGGCATCAGTGATTGTGATAGATCCCTTTAGTTGTTAGTTAGTTAGTAAACGGGTTGGGATCCAGGTGAGGTCTATAAATAGCAATTAAGATAGAACGACCAGGGGTTGGAGAGTTAAGGAGCTCTCGAACCATCCTCACGAGTGTATGTTCTAAGTCTCTGTGTCACCTACGAATAAGATCTATAAATAAAGAAGTCTTTCTTTTTGTGTTTCTGTGAGTTTATCTGTCTTCCGTTCCAATTTCCAGTTGATAATCAACTAGTATAAGAACAGTTCCGATCTAGGGAAGATTCGTGGTTAAGAGGAGGATGGATATGCTATCGAAATTGCAAGAAACAGAGCCAAGGTTGCAAGCATTGCTGCAATCTTCAATACAACAATTGAAGGAGATGTTGCAAGCAATAGTGCCACAGATGAGGGAGATTAATGTGAACACCCAATTTCAACCGAAATTTTTACATTATTTTAGAAAATTCCAAAAATATCATTTTCTATGCATTTTTAGTTTCTTTTTTTATCATTTATGCGTGTCATTTGGAGCTAATTGGCAATTTTGCGTTTTTTTATCATTATCATTATTATTATTAGAGCTTAATTTTTAATTACAAAAAAAAAGAATATAAACAAAGTTTCAAAATTGGTTACATGCCAAGACAAAACAAAAAAACAAAAGTACAAGAAAAATTAATTAAAATGATAAAGAAGAGGCAGCATGCGCATCCCCATCCCCTCCCTCTCTATCCATTTTATTTCAAGCTTGCATATTGAGCATCTTTCTTCTTGTCCCTTGGCTTCTCCCATTTTGGGCACAACATTGCAGCCTTTTGAAGCAACAACACCTCCACTCTTGCTGCCCAGTTTTGCTTTTCAGAGGTTGTTGTGGTTTTGTCTTCCAATGGCTTGTAATCCTCTACATTGACATCCATACCTACACCATCAAGTTTGCCTATAAATACAATGAATAGTAACTGCAAAAGGGGGGGAGAAAACAGGAAAAAGAAATTGATTTTAGAGAACAAAAGTTAAAGAGAAAAATAGAGAGAAAGAGGGAGAACATCGCTACGAGCACCGCCCTCCCACGGTGGTGCTCCGCCCCCATTACCGGCGCACTACCGTTGTCACCATCCACCATCATCTCCCTTTTCGCAAACCACCACAAACCAGCCCCACAACCACCGTTCTCAATCATCTCTCACCGCCATAATCTCACCCATCTCTCTCTCCCTTCGGTTTCACCCTCATCCTCACCATATAACCACCGTCGCAAAACCCCCCAACCACCGCGAGCTACACCACCTAAAACCTCCGACCAGAAAACGAGCCCACCACCGTGAACCACCACCGGCGCCGTCACCGGCAACGAATACCGTGCCATGACCTCCTCTTCTCTCTTGATCCCGTTCTCTCTCTGGATATCTCTCTCTCCTTTTTTTGGTTCTTTCTCTGTTTCTTACTCTCTCTCATGTTTTCCTCAAATTTCTCTCTCTCTTTTGAATGTTGTTGTGCGGCTGAAGAGTGATGAGAAAGACTAGGGTTTCAATTCCTATCTCACTTTACCTTTTTTGTCACTTTATTTTATTTATTTATTTAATAGTTAAACAAAACGAAAAAAAGGTTTTTCTTTAACCCTCCTCTTTCATCCATCGTGAATCCCATTCCCTGATCCCCTTTTGTTTGTTTTAATTTTATCACTTTTTTTTCTTTAATAAATAATTAGTTGTTTATATGCAAACTAGTTTTTTTTACGTGCACTCCTCTGTCTGCTCTCGCACCCCCTCTCCTCACTCAGGTTGTAGACTTTGTTTTCGGTTTTTGTGCTTTCATTATTTTGGGCTTTGCTATTTGCATTTTTTTTACTTCTCCGAAGCAACTTCTTCTTTTCAAAAAAATGGTTTCTCATTAAAAATACAAAAACATGGAATCGGTTGAGATGTGGCATCTTGTCAATTCCGGTTTAAGAGACTTTAGCTGTACAGCTTTGATCTTAAACCCCTTCAAAAATCAAATCAACCAACAAACAAACTTTTTTCAGGAAGAACTACGTGACTGTTGAGTTCCTCATTGCACCGCAGGATACGTAGGAGCGAGGCTTCCCCGTCAAGTCAAAAACTAAATTTTCTAATTTTGTCCCTAGTTTATTTCTTTGTAAACCAAATTATTTATTTTTGGGGTAAACGAATTTTCTAAACTTATTGATAATCTGCACGATCAAATTTAAGGTAACTGTCTTAGGACAGATGTATTAGGGGTGCGGTGGAATTAAGTTTTCGCCCTTCCCTATACATAACCGACTCCCGAATCCAACTTAGTTTACGCAGACCAAATAACATTAAATGTAGGTTTTTCTCAATTTTTTCTATTAAATAAATTGGGTGGCGACTCCTAAAATTACACATTTTTGGGCCGTCTACGTCGAGATCCCGGTCACGACAATTAATACCTAACTGAGTAAAGGGAGCCATTTGAGGTATTATCTGGGCCATGTAAAACTTCTCAACCAGAATACCTTTGTGGAATTGTTTCTGTGTGAATTTCTCTTTCTTCCTTCTAAATTACCAGTTGATTCTATCAGAATGTTAAGCTGGTTTGGTTATCCTTGGCTTTTGGTTAAGCTTTTGAGTCTTTTACTCATCATCATTATCCATGATTTCTTGATAACACTATTTTTATTCGGTAAATATATGGTATGCATTATTTTGCAATCTATCAAAAATGTCTTGTGGAAAATGTAATACTATAAATGCACTTAAGTAGGAGGGGCACTTGATAATTTTAAAGTTCTTGATTACTTTTATGAAAGACTAAAATGTACTTGATATCATTAGTTATCTTAAGTTATTATAAAAATATTTCCACTCACAAGCCTTGCTGCAAAATCAAATTCCTACAAGGCTGAATAGATTTAATTATTGCCTCTATATATGTGCTCTTGTAACATGAAGATTGAAGATACACTACCACTTATAGGGATGTTTCTCCCCTGATAAAAACAGAGAAGGTCAAATTGTCTTTTAATTGCCAAAGGAAATTGCTTAGTCATTCGTTTTGTTGATTGTTTCTTAATTATGTGCCAACACACTAGTTTCTGGTGATTGTATTTTGGTAAACAATAGTGTTGCAATATTAGCAATTTAGCAATGAATATTTAGTATCAAATTAATTAGTAAACTTAGAAAACTTGACAAATGCGACTTTAAATTAACTTGGTTTTGTAAAACTTATATAGTTAATTGATTTTGAAATGAATCAATTAATGTTTGTATGTCTAAGTTTGATTTTGCTATTAGTAAGAACTTGCAATTCCTAAATACTACATGTGGTCTTTTACATAAGCAAAAAATTATAACTTCAACTTTTTACTTATATAAAGGACTGGAGGTAGTAAATCAGAATGTACTGTTTTTCACTAGCAATCATTGTCATTACACAAATTATTATCTACCATGTAAGTGATACTTTTTTTTGTTGACTAAACCATGTAATTGTAAGTGATACTTAAAAGCATGAAAGATAAGATCTACCCACAAGCTTGAGTCATAACAATAATGTTAGCTGATAATCACTTTTTTCCGGTTACTAATTAAACTTTCGAACTTTATAGTGACCTAGATAAGAACAGAAAAAAGTTTATAATGAGTGGACACCTCTCACCTTACTAACCGACTTTTTTGGTTGAGGTAGGTCGAAAAACAGAAGATGATATAGTGTCTATTCTAACTTCGTTAATGGCCCCCTACCACTATTATCCATGTTTTAAACCCGGTAGTGCTAGGCATGAGAGAGTATATCAGAAAGCTCATATCCTACATAGACTAGACTAGAGATAAGGCCTCAAATTTAAGAAATGTGTCACATATTTTCAAATTAAAGTAGATTAACTTATTTTGACCAAATGATCGGTTTTTATTTTATTTTATTTTGTATGAAAGTATTTCATAAAAAAATCAAATAATAGAAAAAAAAAATCATGCACTTTCACAGCTTTTATGTAAAAAAAATCATTGAAGTGGTATTATTTTTTTAGCAAATGATTGAAGTGGTACTAAAAGTGAAACTTTCAAAGGGCCATGCATATGCAAATTAATGCTTGTAAAGTGACTCATGCTTAGTTTAACTTACTTTGGTGAAATGATACGTTATTTTTTTGTAATTTCTTAAAAACACATTTTATTAAAGAAATATTTCTTTACTAATGATGTAAGAAATCAATGAAGTGGTAAATGGAACTATTAAAAAAACTGCTTAATCATACCTTAGTGTTTCACTAAAAGCCCAAAGTTGTGGTAGCCTAGCTAGTAAAGGGAAAAAAAGCCCACTTTTTCCATATTGAATGGCCTTAGTGATTAGATGGTCAAATTTATCATCTTATGAGCCGAGATCATTGAAAAGGGAAAGATATGTACATGGTAGACAGATTAAAGCAAAAAAGGAGCAATCGTGTGATAAAGAGCAATAAAATAGAGAGACAAAAAAAGGACTCGAACTAACTCTGAGCCTCGTCTTGGCCATGTTGCTATTTTGATTTTTGACAGTCAAAAGATGCAAATGCAGACCAAGCTTTCTGACCCCATAAGTTTTATCAAGGACTAAAATATGATCCTCAAAAGACAAACTTATAAGAGAAGGCTATTGTCCTAAAATGGAAAGGAGGTTATTCCTTGCTTAGAATGTATATCTTAGGATCTATATCTATATATCATTGATATTTTTAATTGCATTTAGTTAAACAACTTAACTAAGTTTTTTTTTTGGTTGGAACCATTGCTGGCTACCCACAGAGTGTTTCAATACTTTCAACGAAGGACTAATCTCTGCTTGTGCTTAGGATCAAATTTTGCACTGGCCAACACCACTTAATTAAGAGTTTATTTATATTTAAGTTATTATTTCTATAATTAAAGAGAAAATATGGTTAAGTTTTCGTAGAAGTTGTAAGTTATTTTCATTAACAATTATAGAGGGTTTATCGAAATAAGCTGAAATCAACTTACTAGTTGCATTAAATCTCCCAAACACTCTCACAAATGATAATCTCAATAGATAAATTCAGAAAAATCATCTAATAAGTCAACCTAAACACACCCTAATTATAGAGTTCCTATAGAGTTACCGACGATTATCAATCATTTTTAAAGATTTTTTTTTTAAATAAGTGATTTTCAGTATGTTATACAAACAGAAAACAACTTTTCATTTTCTTAAAAATCTCTAAAAATTAATCTCTAAATTATTTAACACAAAAATCACTTATTTTTTAAAGTGTGAAGATGATAACACAAAAATCATTGATAAGGTGCTTTTGTGTTTTAACTTTTAACAAGAGAGCATTTTGGATATATTAGGATAAATTTTGCAAAATAAGGGATCATTTCAAAACAACAAAAAAATGAGACCGCAATGGTATAACTTGCAACATAAGAGACCATCTTGAAAAAATAAGCAAAAGAAAATAAAGCAATAGTCCGGAAGTAACTCTTTTAAGGTAATATTATGAATTAAAAAAAAACGTTCCAGAAGATAACATTCTTGCAGGGGCATTTTTGGGAAAAAATATGAATTAACTCAAGTGTTGTATAGCAAAAATGGAGAGTTGTGTATGTATGCGCGTGTTCGTGTAGATTGCATCTCAATTTCTTTCTTTTTCTTTTTAATTTGGAACCAACTGTAATTAGAGTCTTTGACATCCCGATGAACCTGGGTTATCTCCACAACTTTGACCATTTGAATCAACTATGAGATTAATATCTAGTTCGATTGATTGAGCATGTTTTACCCCATAGCTCTCGACCTCCCAATAGAAGTGACTCCACAAAGATTCAAATCCAAGTTTCCCAAGTTAATTTTCTTATGGGGTGATTTGCTTCCACTCAACCAACCATGATCGGTATATATTTTGAGTTCACTCCTTCCATATATTTTGAGTTGACAACTTGCCCTATTTTTTTAATTTGTAAACGGAATGACAAATATCATCTGTCACGTGAAAAGTTGAGATCTCAGATTTAAATCAGGGTAATCATAAAAAATATCTAACCTATCAACTAGTTATGTTAGACCTTACAGATAGAACTTACCCTATTAAATTTGTTTAAAAGGTTGTTTTTCACTTTTTCCTTAAAACTTAAATATCATTCAAGATATATTTCCTTAATGTCATCCAATATATAGTGTACATATTAAAAAGAACAACCTATGTCCGGCCATTTATGCCATCAATGTTCAACTTTTTTCTTAGTATTAAAGTAATGCTAATAACATCTTTTTGAGCTCTAAGATTGGTGGAAATAATGTCATGGTCATGCTATATTGCATAATTCTAAAAGCATCTTTAAATGACTAAGATTGAAATGGATGTCCCTTTTAACATCAGTAAACCCTAAAATCTTGATGACGATCTCTACCATTATAGGCAATCTACACAAGAAGTGAAAAATGAAATTATGTAATTTAAGATCATTCAATTTAATTTTTTTATTACATTTTTTTCACCAAGAGTTGGAGTAACATCACTTGAGAAACACTCAATAAACAAAGGAAAGAGAAAGAAACAAAGTAAAGATATTTTTTTATTGTTAAGTGGAGACTAAAAATTATAATTACTTCAATCATTTGGAACAAAAATAAGAGACCAAAAGTACCAAAGATTAGGAACGGAGGGAGTATTTTTTAATCTGTAACAAATGTTAAACAGTTACTCTTAAGCAATAAATTATGAAGATGATAAGGTGCTTTTGTGTTTTCACTTTTAACAAGAGAGCATTTTGGAGCAAAAAGATGGCTATATTAAGATAAATTTTTCAAAATAAGGGATCATTTCAAAACAACAAAGATATGAGACCGCAATGGTATAACTTGCAACATAAGAGACCATCTTGAAACAATAAGCAAAAGAGAATAAAATAATAGTCCGGAAGTAACTCCTTTTAAGGTAAAATTATGAATTAAAAAAAAACGTTCTAGAAGATAACTTTCATGCAGGGGCATTTTTGGAAAAAATATGAATTAACTCAAGTGTTGTATAGCAAAAATGGGACGTCGTGTATGCGTGCGTGCGTGTCTGTGTGCGTGTAGATTGCATCTCAATTTCTTTCTTTTTCTTTTTAATTTGGAACCAACTGTAATTAGGGTCTTTGACATCCCCATAAACCTGGGTTATCTCCACAACTTTGACCATTTAAATCAACTATGAGATTAATACCTAGCTCAATTGATTGAGCATGTTTTACCCCATAGTTCTCCACCTCCCAATATAAACGACTCCACAGAGATTCAAATCCAACTTTCCCAAGTTAATTTTCTTATGGGGTGATTTGCTTACACTCAACCAACCTTGATTGGTATAGATTTTGAGTTCACTCCTTCCATATATGTGATTTTCTCCTTGAGTAGTAGTTGTAAAATTGAGAACTTGCCCTATTTTTCTTATTTATTTGTAGACGGAATGACAAATATCATTTGTCACGTGGAAGGTGGAGATCTCGGATTCAAATTAGGGTAATCATAAAAAATATCCAACCTAACAACTAATTATGTTAGACCTTACAGATAGAACTTACCCTATTAAATTTGTTTAAAAGATTGTTTTTCACTTTTTCCTTAAATCTTAAATATCATTCAACATATATTTCCTTAATGTCATCCAATATATAGTGTACATATTAAAAAGAACAACCTATGTCCGGCCATTTATGTCATCAATGTTCAACTTTTTTCTTAGTATTAAAGTAATGCTAATAACATCTTTTTGAGCTCTATGATTGGTGGAAATAATGCCATGGTCATGCTATATTGCATAATTCTAAAAGCATCTTTTAAAGACTAAGATTGAAATGGATGTCCCTTTTAACAGCAGCAAACCCTAAAATCTTGATGCTTAATTAAAAAAATTAAATTGAATGATCTTAAATTACATAATTACATAATTAAAAGACTAAGATTGAAATGGATGTCCCTTAAATTGCATAATTTCATTTTTTATTGTTAAGTGGAGACTAAGAATTATAATTACTTCAATCATTATTGGTTTGAAAAAAAATTATAGGGTCTTTTGAGCTAGTGTCCCTTTTATTAGCTTTCTTTATTTTATTTAGCTTAATCTTCCCCTTCTTGTCCTGGCTAGGCTACTAATTTTGTCCTATTCAAGGAAGCACATACGTTTCAAACCAAAGTAATATTGGATATGGATAGCATTTTAGCTACCAAATACTCTATCTTTTGCTTTAAAAAGTTGAGGAAAGTGAGCAATTACTCCAAATTCATTAGGTTAATTTTAACGAGACTCCATATGCTTTTTTTTTTAAAAAGACTTCGTAGCTAGAATCAACCCAAGAGCAAGACCGATTAAACCCTTACTTTAAGTCAAACTGTTAAAAAGTCTCTTTGTATTAGATTAGTTTTGGAATATAAAGAAAATGTCATCTAAAAAAACAGGTTAAAATACAAAATGACATTTTCAGTAAAATTACGTTATTATCGATTCATGATTATAAATACAGATGAAACTATGGTACAATCATTCGATTAACTGAACCGTAGATAGTGTCAGTTCATAGTTTAACCAATTGGTTCAGTTAGTTCAGCTTTTAAAACATCTGAAAAGACGTGTGGCTGATGTTCGAATTGTGAAATCAAACATACCACAAGTAGTCGGATTTTTGATTTTATGGTCTAATTTCACTCGAAAAGATTTGGATATCCAAAAAACAGAACTCTACCTAGTATTAATTATATATATATATATATATATATATATATATATATATATATATATATATATATGCTTAGTGCAGCATTATAGTTGCATGTACAGTAAAAAATTAAAAATATATGGCTTACGTACTTGTTGGAAGGTTTTGGGCCACTAGAAATAATGTGGATAAGAAAGAAAGTGGTTCTTTTTTGATGCAAATTGGCCATATAGAACAACAGTATCTCCAATTTTCTATTGGGGGTACACAAAAAATGTCCAAAACGTCATCAAAGTTAGTTCTCATTTATATATGTAGTTGATGTTGCTGTTACTAAAGTAGTGACAGTTGTTGTGGATTATTCAATAGTAATAGTTTACAAGCTCTTGATGTCTGTTGGGGTATTTGCAGTGGCAGATTTTTAATTATGATATATTTTGATTTTAATATAATGGTTATAAAGTGCCGCTCCCATTTAACATTTGTTATTTAATTAGTCTATTGATTGCATTATGTTGAGTATGGCTCATATTCGTTATCAATATTGTGGAGCTGGAGTGGGGGAGTTGAGCTAATTAACGGTTTAGGGGTATTGTTGTAATATGGATCAAGATATTATAAGTATTTACTGTAATACTGAAACCCTAATTTCACTATGAAATAAGACGGAAGTACAATTGTTCTGTAGTCGCTGAAGTAGACATACAATTGACCGAATTGCGTGATCAAGATCATATCTCTATTTTGCGTTTCATTTCTTTATTTTCTTCTTATACAGGTTATTGTTCTAACTCATTACATCCTAAAAAAATCACGACTAAAGCTTCAAAGTGATGATTGATAAATTAATCCAATCAAATGAAAATAATAGGCAATGAGATATTTTTTAAGCTTTAAGAGAATTAGCAGTGCTTCTAAAAACTTGTAATTCAAGTGATTAAATTAAAGAAATTTAAAAACTATATCTTCTACCTAAGATCTTCACTAGCCAGCCATGGTATGGGTAAAATTGCTACAAAATATTAAAAAGCATCGACAGATATGGACACGACACTGATTTGGACATGTAGACATCGAAAATAATTTAATAAAATGAAAGTGATTGAAGTGTCAATGTCGATATATCATGCAAGCAGACATGTTGTTTCCAAGATTTGAGGCCGAGGCCTTCCGATAAAACGGAAGTATCCTTATCGTTACGTCAAGACGACTCACCCTGATTAGGACGAAAGTGTAACAATGGAAAATTAGCTATCGTGTATGAATTCAAAGTAGAGGTATGCTACCATGTTAATTAGAACCTAAAACCCAAATTTAAAACATTGTTTTTACATGATAAAGAGGAAAAAATTCTTAACCATTTAGTGAAAACGTCATTAGCCAAAACAAACAAATTAGCTTTTAGATTGGATACAAGTCAAAGGTTGTTTATCAAAACCGGAAGCAAGGTAAACTCAATTAATAGAAGCATCATGGGTGACACACTTTTTCTTTTGATCACTTCAAACATGAGATGACACATTGAAGTATAAAATGCTATAATAACAAGGAATTATTAGCATAAGATATGCTATGATATGCACCCTCTTGAGGATTTCTTTCACTGTTTTGTTTCTTTCATGTCACTTCTAGTCTGTCTCTTTGCTTCTTCTGGTTTTGTTTTTATCTGTCTTCCCTTCAACATTGCCTGTGATGTCTATTTAATCAGCTCAACCAAATTGTTCATATGAACTCAGTGCTTTCTTGTCCGGAAATTCTTGTCGTGGCGCGGCTATGAAACACAAAGATTGTACAAGATTCTGGGGCTGAAAGGATAAGCCTTTTGGCTTTTGCTTTGCTTTGCTTTGCCTAACATATAAGAATGAATAAACTTATATATAGGTATAGTGTTTTTTGTTATTTTACAATTTTGAGTCAAATGTGCTTATTGGTGGGCTACACAAGTCACTTTTTTTGCTGTACATGAAGATTCCTATGCAATATAATGAACTCAATAAGGAGCAAGTTCATGTTGAGTGTTCCTCAAGTACGACACTTTTTAATACTCATCTTTCAACAAACTCTTTCTTATTGGTTGAAATTCAAATAATTAAGTTTCACCATGGGCGGATCTTATAAGGAGCTAGACGATGCCACGGTACCCCCAAATTATTATTTTTACATAATAATATAGCAAATCTACCTACACACAAAAGTTTTGCGAAATATATAGTAACTTGAAGTCGAGCGCAGTGGTAAAAAAACAAGAATATGCTAAGAAGGAATTGAACTTGAGTCCTCACGCTTGTTCATAAAGTCTTTACCACAAAGACAATTAAAAAACCATAACATTTACTCAGGAAATAAATATATATGTTGATTTGGTACCCCTAAAGAATTCTCCCAAGCTCCATTGAGTTTCACTAAATCATGTGGGTCTCATGTAAATTAATTTAGTGGAACTTGTGCAAATTTTAACATAGTGTGTTAGAGAATTTAATGCTAGTACTTCTTATAGTTAAATTGGTATATACCAACCTAACTGCTAACACATGTGGAGGAGTACTACATCAATAAAAAAGCGCATCATAGGTGCCACTCAACGGGTTTTGCAAAGAAATGGGATTTTGAGTGTATTTATAATCAGGGATCAATATGTTTGATTGGTTTAAAGTGATCGTACCATGACCTATAAGTCTCACAGATTCAATAGTCGGTTCAGTTTTCAAAATATTGGTTTGTGCCTTAGTTCACGTGATTTCAAAGAAGCTCCACCAGCTAGCTTCTACTTCACAGTGAAAAAATTGCCGTGATTTTGAGCTGCCGTGGAAAATCCACCGCTCATCCAAATGAATGCATGATTTAGTGAAAAAGTGAAGTCAGTGGACGAGGCTCCCAAGCCGCGTGCACGAAGGTCTCACAAGATGTGGACTTGAAATAGTAGATTCACACAGTTTTGTCTTCACAAGTTAAAAAAAACCGTTTCTCGAAAGAAACTCTTGGTTTTCAAGTCACAAGGCAGCGACTTTACCGAACCAAGTCTCACCCTCACTTGACTCATTGAAGCTCAAGTAAATAAAAATGTACAGGATGTTCAACTTAACTAATCATTGGTGAATTTCAGACATTAACTAGTTGGTGTGGCCCTTGAAGTAGGATATGCTTATTATGTTTGGATAATAGGCATACCTTGTCACATGCTAATGAACACAAAGCATACAAAATGCAATATACCTTAGAGATTCTTGCTGAAAAATTGTCATATAGAAAAGCTGATAAAGCCCCAAATTAAAGTACTATATATCCAATATCATAGATTCTATGTCATACACCCAAAAAAAAAAGATTCTATGTCTTGATCATCTTTCTCTGAAATTTGTAAAATTGGCTTTATGTTTGGTCTTTAGCTCAACAATGTGTGATGCTTGGGGTAATTTTGTTTGATGTAAAGGAAAGAAATGAATTGATTGATTAAATGTTTGTGTATATTTGATGAAATCTCAACCTTTCTTGTCAAACACAGAGAAAAGAAAATGTGGGGTTGTCTTTGTGGGGTGCACATACATAATTTTCAAGTGACATCTCTAACCCATGCTTACTCTCCCCTATAGTCCCTATCCTATATAGTTTATACCCCAGATTTAAAAAAGAGGAAACTGAAGACCCCACAAAATAAAAACACTTTTTTTATTGACACTATATATATATATATATATATATATATATATATAGAATACAAGGTAAAAAATAATGAATATATAGAAAAGAATAAACACATGACACTGACTCGTTCGTATAGGCCTACTACAACTGGTAAAACCAACATTGATAGTTGAATATTTTCCATAATTAAGTTGATTCAAATTCAAGATATCTTTACTTTGCGTGTGTCAGTTTACGGGTGATGTTTATTACTGAAAACTAAAAATAAAACTAATATATGACAATGACTCAAAGAGAAATTGCTTAGTGCATGCGTGTGGAACACCGTATCATATATTTTTTAGGATATACGTGTAGAAATTGCTTAGTGCAGCAGAATGTATAAGTTAGTTTTTATAAGGAAGTTATCGTATCATATATTTTAATTTATTTTATTAAGAGTAGAATAAAAGCACTGAAGTACATGCGCGGCGTCATTGTACGATAATGAAAGTGGGAAATATATGATAATTTCATTAGTCTAAGAAACAACTCATAATTGCTGTCAAAAAAAAACAACCCATAATTGTATATGCATAGGTATATGCATATTAAATTTAAATTATATTAGTGGGAAATTTATATTGGATGTCGTATAAAGATAATTCTCTAAAAGATTTTGTTAGATCTCAAATTAGAACTTAATCTCATTGACCTATAGCTTCTTAGTATATTTTCAAAAAGCATAAACACTCAAAGGTTGTAGGCTTTACGTAAAATAAAATAGGCAAAATATCTCCCCAGGTCCCTTAACTTATTTATTTGTAATGAGTAGGTCCCTTAACTTTTTTTTGTAACGCACAAGTCCCTTAACTTATTTACTTGTAACAAATAGGCCCCTTAACTTTTTTTATAACACATAGGTCCCTTAACTTTTAAAAACGTAACACTGTTGTCCCTTTTAACTTATTTAAGGGAGAGATTTTAAGGGGCAACAGTGTTAAGTTTTTAAATTTTAAAGGACCTATGTGTTACAAAAAAAAGTTAAGGGACCTATTCGTTACAAATAAATAAGTTAAGGGACTTGTGCGTTACAAAAATAAGTTAAGGGACTTGTGCGTTACAAAAAAAAGTTAAAGGACCTATTCGTTATAAATAAATAAGTTAAGGGACCCCCGGGAGATATTTTGCCAATAAAATAATGAAATAACCTTTTAAATAGACTTAAGGTCTTGCCAGTCTTTAATAAATGCCAGACCAAGCCTAAAAAACGGGCATACGGCAGGCCACAGGCCAGACTCAGACCTAACACTTTTATCGCAGACTAGACTCATGACTTGCAATGCCCAGCTCATGCCCAACCTACTTCTACATCTATCTCAAGTAAATGGTTTGATACAATCAACAACACCCCCAACTTAGGCACCCCAGAGAATGTGTACCTTTTTAAGGATTCGAAATACCCCATAAATAAGAGAATAAAGTGAATAAGTCCATATCAGTGCATCAAATTCGAACTCCGACCAATCTACTATATATAACATGCCACACTCTCAGTGACAGATTCAAAAAAATTTACTAGTGAGCATTGCCATGAAAAAAAAATTACTTTAAAAGTAGTATATAGGTGTGTTCTAAATTAAAAGTATATAAACTACTGTTTTGAAACTTGGATTAGTGTTCAAATCGGTGAAAGTACCAAGTCAATAAGTCATTAATCGGACTAGTGGGTCAACAGTTGAACCCCGTGAACTAGTAGAGCGAGTAATTAAATATATAAACAATACTCGGTGAACCCCGTTAATTAGTCCAACCGGCCTATTTGAATCGGTTTTTAAAACTATGCTAATAACGATTTAATTATTCATGTCACTATTTTTTGTCATCAAATAATTCATTTAATGATAAATTTGTATAGTCATTTGTTAGCCTGTAATTTCGACAGGCTTCATTGAAAATGGTCAACAAGGCTTGACTTATATTTCGACGAAGACCAAATTATTTCGACAGAGAAAATGGTCATGCGCAAGGTAAATTCGACAAGCTTCCGGGGAAGCAAAAGCAAGAGAGAGGAAAATGGACACAAGCTTTCGACAGACAGAAAACAGAGCAGTTATGCGCTGAAGACTAGCAGTTGGTCGAAGCGTGATAGAGCGGTTCTGGTCGAAAGTAGGAGTAGCAGTTATTAATTTTCAAATTTCTAGGCAGTTATCTAGTTCAGTTTTCCCCCTCTTTTCCTTTGTATAAATAACTGTTTCTGAGAAGAAACAGGGGTCACAAATCACAATATACAACCCGATTCCTGAAACTCTAACTTCCAAGCCAGAGCGAAAAACGAGTGGAAGAATCATTGTACGTGATCGTGTACCACTTTTACGATTCAATGCAATTTATTTGTCTTTTCTTTACAATTCACGCACCATTTACTGCTTCTTTTCTTTTCGAATCTGTTAATCATTGCAAATCGTCCCCTTTTCTACATTTTCTGAAACAAAAACTTTTGCAATTCAAAGGCAATTGCTTTGAGATTTTTCTAGTTTGATCTCACAAACCTTCTAATAAAACTAGTGATTGTTTGCTAAAAACACCAGCAAACAAATTGGCACGCCCAGTGGGACTTTGCCTTTGATTTTGTTCATTTTTCGTACTCTCTTATTCGTATTCGCTGTTGTATGCACTTAAGAAGTGGTAAAATGGTTCGTTCTAGTACGAATAATGCGTCTAGTTCCAACCCTGTGGTTTCACAAGGGCAAGGAACAACAATGGATTCTGCGAGCATTAGCGCAGGACCATCATCGTCAACAACCGTTCCTTCATTATCAATGACTAATGTTGGTTCAACGCAGTCAGAAATGGCATCTTTTCCTATGTCTTTGCCGTTAAGTGCAGGGCTTCATAGCCCTTACATGGCAATGGGAAACGGTTTAGACCCACGTTTGAATAACGTGCATCTACCCCCATTTCCTTTGGGAATGTATGGCATGCCTACTGGAATGCCACATATTTCGACCTTTTCCCCTACACATGTCTCTTCTGAGAGTGTATTTGGTCGGAATCCCCCAGCATTAACCAATACGTCTTTGTTGGCCTTAAGACAGCAAGTAGACGAGAGTAATCACGATATGGTTAATATGCTTACCCAACAAATTGGTACAGTTTTCAATCCATTGATTCAAAATACCAATAACAGTTACCAAATGTTGGCAAATCAGATGAGTAGGCAAGTTCCTATTATTGCGGGTAATGCGTCGCCAGTTAACCCCCAAGAAGCAGTTGCAGTCGAAGCGTCCACAATTGTAGGCGAACTACAAGGGGCAGTAAACCACGTCCCTGAAGTAGTTTTGGTAAATAGACACCAGAACGCTGATGAAGTTGTTCGACAAGTGCAACAACATAATGTTGGCGCAGAAAACAATATAGCTACTTTAGTCGAAACTATTTTGGCGCAAAATGGCCTTAACATAGGTTTACAAAGGCCTAACTTCGTATCACCATTATGTGAATACGTATTACAAACTGAGTTACCAAGGGGATGGAAAGTTCCCAAGTTTACTAAGTTTGGTGGTGATACAAATGAGTCCACAGTCGAACACATTGCTCGTTTCTTGACTGAGGCTGGGGACTTAGCACAAAATGAGAATTTGAGGATGAAATATTTTCCAAATTCTCTAACTAAAAATGCTTTCACTTGGTTCACGACCTTACCCCCTGGTTCTATGTTCACATGGGGGCAATTAGAAAAGGCATTCCATGCACAGTTTTACATGGGCCAGTCGAAAATTAGTCTTAAAGAATTGGCTAGTGTTCGGCGCAAAATGCCTGAAACTATTGATGATTACTTAAACAGATTTAGGCTGTTGAAATCTCGTTGCTTCACACAAGTCCCTGAACATGAGCTTGTCGAAATGGCTGCTGGTGGCCTTGATTACTCAATTAGAAAGAAATTAGACACATCTCATTTGCGAGATATGGCTCATTTGGCTGATAGAGTTCGACAAGTTGAAAGGCTTAGAGAGGAAAAATCTAGGTCGAATAGGTATCATAAAAAAGAAAAAGTGGCACATGTTGAAGAAGAATTCGACGTTACATATGGTAATGTCGAAGAAGAGGAGATAGACGTGGCTGAACTTAAGCCTGGTCCTCCTTATACCTGTAAATTATTAAGGCCTGCGAATGGGAATAACCCTGTAGAGCCTAAGAATGATAGATTTATGCCTAAGACTTATACTTTTGATGTTACTAAATGTGATGAAATTTTTGATCTTTTAGTAACTGATGGTCAAATATTAGTGCCTAAAGGCCTTAAAATACCAACTCTTGACCAAAGAAAGAAAAAGGGTTATTGTAAGTTCCATAATTTTTTGGGACATAACACTGACCGTTGTGTGCTTTTCAGGGATATTGTGCAAAAAGCAGTTGACGAAGGAAGACTCAAATTTGCTGATAAGAAAATGAAAGCTCCTATGCAGATTGATGTTGATCCATTGCCTAAGGCTGAAGCTATGTATTCTGAACCTGTCGAAGCTGATGTAGGCATGGTGGATGCTCAAATGGCAGACCCTCCTAAGTATGTCAAGACTGCCACCGAAAAATTAAAAGGGTTTATGTATGCTGAAGGTAAGAAACAGGAAGTGACCCTAAAAGAATATGATGGGAAGATACATGCTGTGTATCCAAAGGCTGAGGAAGAATTGATAGATTTCCTCAATCGGTGTAAGTGGAATAACTCTGAAGTTATGCTTTGCCCAAGATGCAGCGCTGTCTTCGACAAAGAAGCAGCTAAAGCTGTCGAAGGTTATCAGGATCAACAACAACGTAAAAGAAAATGGCTTGATAACAGGCCGAAATTTGACTTTGCAAAAGGAGATCTTCCTGGCTATAAGGCTAATGTGTCAACAAAGCCTTCAACAAGCAAACGACAATTTGCTAAGCAGAAGTCCTCAGCGAAAGGGTATTTGAAGCTGTCAACAAATAAATCCTTTGTCCCAAGTGCTAGTGCTCCTGTCGAAGCGTGGGTGCCCAATAATCAACGTGCTAAAGATGTCAAGCCAGGTACTGATGCTGCTAAGTTTAATTATAAGAATAACTATAAGGGTAAGAACCCCATGACTAGAACACAGTGGCGTCGTTACCAAAGACAACAAAAGAAGAAGGCACACTTTGACATTAACAAGGTTCCGAGTCATTTGGCTAATAATCAAGTTCCACGCAGCATAATAGTGGCGAAGAGTGAGGTTCACAGAGCTGAAGTTGCCACAAAGAGGAATGCTGATGTTGCTAGTCATGTGTGTGCAGCGAATAAGGCCAAAGGCAAGGCTGTGGTAACAGAAAAGCCAATAAGGCCTGCTCTTGAAAGAATATTTCCTCCATTGTCAACAGTGAAAGAAAAGAATGCTGATTTCGACATGGATGAAGACATGGAGTCTGATTTTGATGATTCTGAAGATGATTTCGACGTTGTTTGCAATGTGGTATCATACTGCCTCTTGAGTACGATGTTATCACAGTACCAAATGATGTTGAAGAGGATTTTACAGAGGATATGGCTCATCATAAGCCAATGTGTTACTATGTGATGAACAATGGTTGTGTCGAAGAACAAATGGCTACCTTCGAGAAGCCAGATATGAGTATGCAAAACCACTTGAAACCCCTGTATGTCCAAGCCAAAGTCAATGGTGTTGGAATTAACAAAGTGTTAGTGGATGGTGGAGCTGCAGTGAATTTAATGCCACATGGTCTTTTGAAGAAGATTGGTAAGTTCGACACTGACCTCAGGCCACATAACATTGTCTTAAGCAACTATGAAGGCAAAACTGGCCATTCTTTGGGGGCCATTGAGGTGGACTTAATCGTTGGTTCCATAAAGAGGACTACATTGTTCTTAGTGATAGCCTCTAAAGCGAATTTTAATTTACTCCTTGGTAGAGAGTGGATCCATGGAGTTGGTGCTGTCCCTTCAACTTTGCATCAACGTTTAGTAATGTGGAAGGAAGATGGTTTGGTAGAGTATGTTGAAGCCGATCAGAGCTACTTCCGTGCTGATGTGAATCAAGTTACCAAGGAAAATTTTGAGAAACAAATGGCGAAGATTGCGCCACGTTCGTCTTCTAATGAGGCATATGTTCCTGCGGATAATGTTCTTGCCTCAGTTCATCTTGACCCAAATTATGGTTTTGTTTGGGAAAGAGAAATAATGGGAGATGATAGTGTCTATCCTGATGGTGTTCTTCGACCAACGGGGTGGAACACTGGTTCTTGAAAGTGTTCTTATGTCAGTGCCCAATGCATGGGACAAAATTACGGCTTATATGGCCGAAAACAAGTTTAAAGCGGCTATAGAGGCCGAAATTATTCAACAAACAATGGCTGTCGAAGCCAGTGAGTTACATGAAGAAAATGGTATAGTCAGAGATGAAAGACTTGACTGCATTTATGATGATGATCCATTAGGTTTTGAAAAGGATCCTAGAGATTCGGCAAAGCATATGCAAGCTCAAGACCCGTTAGAAGAAGTTGATTTGGGAAATGGCTCAATAAAACGGCCAACTTATATTAGTGCAAATATTGATGCTTCTCTAAAAACCCAAGTCATCACATTGCTAAGGGAGTTCAAAGACTGCTTTGCTTGGGATTATGACGAAATGCCTGGGTTAAGTCGAGAAGTAGTGGAAATGCAATTACCAATTCGACCAGGGAAGAAACCAGTGAAGCAAGTGCCAAGAAGATTTGCTCCTCAAGTGTTGGCTAAGATCAAAGAGGAAATCGAAAGGCTATTCAGAAACAAATTCATCAGAACTGCCAGGTATGTCGAATGGTTAGCCAATATAGTTCCTGTAATAAAGAAAAATGGGACTCTTAGAGTTTGCATAGACTTTAGGGATTTAAATAATGCAACTCCCAAAGATGAATACGCAATGCCTGTGGCAGAAATGCTAATAGATTCAGCAGCAGGATTTGATTATCTTAGTATGCTCGATGGTTATTCTGGGTATAATCAAATCTTCATTGCTGAAGAGGACGTGTCGAAAACTGCTTTTAGATGTCCAGGGGCATTGGGTGTTTATGAATGGGTAGTAATGCCCTTTGGCTTAAAGAATGCTGGTGCTACATATCAGAGGGCCATGAATTCTATGTTTCATGATTTTATTGATGATTTCATGCAAGTATACATAGATGATGTGGTGGTTAAATCTTCCTCAGAAAGTGGTCATTTAGACCATCTTCGCCGTTCTTTTGAAAGAATGAAGAAATATGGATTGAAATTAAATCCATTAAAATGTGCCTTTTGTGTACGTGCAGGTGATTTCTTGAGTTTTATAGTGCACAAAAAAGGCATTGAAATCAATCAAAATAAGACTAAGGCAATTATGGAAACGAAGGCCCCTTCGACCAAAAAGGAGCTTCAGTCGTTGCTGGGAAAAATCAATTTCCTTCGAAGATTTATATCAAATCTAAGTGGCAAAACACAAGTTTTTTCGCCATTGTTAAGACTGAAGAAGGAAGAAGAGTTCAAATGGGAACCAATGCATCAAGCAGCCTTCGACGAAATCAAGTCTTATTTGATGAAACCACCAATTTTGCTGCCTGTTATTAAACACAAAGTGCTCAAATTGTATATAGCAGCTTCTGATAGAACAATAGGTAGCATGTTAGCACAAGAGGATGATAGTGGTGTCGAAAGAGCCATTTATTACCTCAGTAGGGTCTTAAATGATGCCGAAACGAGGTACACTCCTATAGAAAAGTTGTGCCTTTGTTTGTATTTCTCGTGTACAAAGTTGAAGCAATATATAAAACCAGCTGATGTTTCTGTTTATTCGCATTTTGATGTTATTAAGCATATGCTGTCGAAACCAATAATGCATAGCCGAATTGGTAAATGGGCTTTGGCTTTGTCAGAATACAACTTAACTTATCAACCTCTCAAATCAATTAAAGGACAAGTGGTTGCTGATTTTATAGTAGACCATTCTGTTGTCGAAGAAACATTAAGTTTTGTAGACGTATATCCTTGGAGGTTGTACTTTGATGGTTCAAGCCATAAACATGGAGTTGGGATTGGTATTTTAATAATATCTCCTACTGACATTCCAACGAAGTATAAGTTTAAAATTCGAGATGTTTGTTCCAATAATGAAGCTGAGTATGAGGCTTTAATAGTAGGCCTTGAAATTTTACTTGAGCTGGGGGCAAGTCATGTCGAAATAAAAGGCGACTCTGAATTGGTTGTCAAACAATTGACAAAAGAGTACAAATGCATTAAAGAGCACCTTATCAGATACTTTGTTGTTGCCAATGCTTTGTTAAAAAGATTTGGGTCTGTTCACTTAGAACATTTACCACGAATTGATAATCAAGTGGCAAATGAATTGGCACAAATTGCTTCAGGCTATAAAGTTTCGAAACAAAGTCTGGAAGAGTTAATTGAAATAAAGGATAAAATCATTTCTAATGACTATTCTTCGTCACTATTGTCAACACCAACAACTGGGGGGGCAACAGATACAAACGCAAACGAGGAACTAGTCGTTGTCGAAAAACGTCAAATTTTTGGTGATTTTGACTTAGCAGAAATTTTTGCTCTTGACAATATGACCAATAATGATTGGCGAAGGCCTATTGTGGAATATTTGCAAAACCCCACAAGAAATACCAATAAAAAGGTAAAATACGGAGCTTTGAGCTATGTGATAATTGGAAACGAATTGTTTAAAAAGACTCCTGAAGGAGTACTATTAAAATGTCTTAGTGAAAATGAGGCATATTTAGCAGTTTCTGATACACATAGTGGAGCATGTGGTTCACACCAAGTAGGCCACAAAATGAAGTGGTTATTATTTCGACAAGGAATGTATTGGCCAACTATGCTGAAAGATTGCATAGAATTTGCTAAGGGATGCCAAGAGTGTCAAAAGCATGCTGGGATACAACATGTACCTGCAAATGAATTGCATGCCATAGTCAAACCTTGGCCATTTAGAGGTTGGGCTCTAGATGTGATTGGAGAGATAAAGCCAACTTCGTCGAAGGGCCATAGATATATCCTTGTGGGAATTGATTACTTCACCAAATGGGTTGAAGCTATACCTTTAGCCAATGTTGATCAAGAAGCAGTGATAAGGTTTATTCAAAATCATATCATTTATAGGTTTGGAATTCCAGAAACCATTACTACAGATCAGGGATCAGTTTTCACTGGTAGAAAAATGGTAGAGTTTGCTTCTGAAATTGGTTTTAAGTTATTAACTTCGACACCATATTATGCGCAAGCCAATGGTCAAGTAGAAGCTGCCAATAAAGTTATTATTAATTTGATTAAAAAGCATGTTGGGCAGAAACCAAAAAATTGGCATAATACCCTTGATCAAGCATTATGGGCTTGCCGAAATTCACCCAAAGAATCTATCAACACTACTCCTTATAGGCTAACATTTGGACACGATGCAGTGTTGCCTGTTGAAATTTGTCTACAATCAACAAGAATTCAAAGACAGTGGGAGATTCCCTCTGATTATTATTGGAATATGATGCTTGACGAATTAGTTGATTTAGATGAAGAAAGGTCATTAGCTTTAGACATGCTTATTCGACAGAAAGAGAGGGTAGCTAAAACTTATAACAAAAAGGTTAAGTTTAAAGCCTTTGATTCAGGTGATCTAGTGTGGAAGGTCCTATTGCCTATGGATAAAAAAGATAGAGTCTTTGGTAAATGGTCCCCAAGTTGGGAAGGACCATTTAAAATTTTACAAGTTTATTCAAACGGCGCATATGAGGCCAAAGAGATTGGCGCTGATGAAAGAATTTTGCGTATAAATGGCAAATACTTGAAAAAGTATAAGCCAACGTTGCAAGAAGTTAAAATAACGCTAGAATAAAGATAAAGAAAGTGTAAGTACGTGGCTTTCAAAGGAAGTTATGATTGCCATATGAGCATTGCCAGAATTATAAGCAGAACGTTGAAGGCCATGTCGTACACCAAGATAGGAGTAACGTCAACAACACTTAACAGTGGCGACATCAGGTATACAGTTGTTCTACTCAAGTGCAAAGTCTATTTCGATGGTGAATTCAAAAATGTTCTTTCTCTCCTTCCACCTCAAGCTCAGTCGAGAAAGACATTTTTGGGGGGCAATTTGTTAGCCTGTAATTTCGACAGGCTTCATTGAAAATGGTCAACAAGGCCTGACTTATATTTCGACGAAGACCAAATTATTTCGACAGAGAAAATGGTCATGCGCAAGGTAAATTCGACAAGCTTCCAGGGAAGCAAAAGCAAGAGAGAGGAAAATGGACACAAGCTTTCAACAGACAGAAAACAGAGCAGTTATGCGCTGAAGACTAGTAGTTGGTCGAAGCGTGATAGAGCGGTTCTGGTCGAAAGTAGGAGTAGCAGTTATTAATTTTCAAATTTCTAGGCAGTTATCTAGTTCAGTTTTCCCCCTCTTTTCCTTTGTATAAATAACTGTTTCTGAGAAGAAACAGGGGTCACAAATCACAATATACAACCCGATTCCTGAAACTCTAACTTCCAAGCCAAAGCGAAAAACGAGTGGAAGAATCATTGTACGTGATCGTGTACCACTTTTACGATTCAATGCAATTTATTTGTCTTTTCTTTACAATTCACGCACCATTTACTGCTTCTTTTCTTTTCGAATCTGTTAATCATTGCAAATCGTCCCCTTTTCTACATTTTCTGAAACAAAAACTTTTGCAATTCAAAGGCAATTGCTTTGAGATTTTTCTAGTTTGATCTCACAAACCTTCTAATAAAACTAGTGATTGTTTGCTAAAAACACCAGCAAACATCATTACACTAAATAGTTATTTTTTATGATTAAAATAAAATTAATATCGGCTTTTGGAAAACAAATATATCTTTTTAAAGCTAAAATGGATGTTTATTGATTTAAGAAAACTAAAATAAATATATTTCAAAAATACTTTAAAGTTCCGTAAATTTAAAAAGAAATATATAAACAAATTAAACAAGATTTAAGATATGAAATTGTAACCAAAAAAATATGTATAGAAAATGAGGATTAGGGAATGGTTGAATAGACAGGGTGAGCAATAGGGCAAGAGGATGGTGGAATGGATAGCCATGCGTGCTTGTTAGCATGGACCCCAGAGGTTATTTCTATCGTGCGCCCGCGTTTTTCTCGTCTCCTCAAACCAACTTTTTTCTTTGTCTTTTTCTCGAAATTATCAGCCATGTGTCGAAGCTTGAAAAAAAAAAGAGTATTTTTGAGAAAGGAAAAAGTGTGTATTAAAACAAATGAGTTTAATTGGTATATTACTAGTGTAATTTTTTTCCACACGGTTCATATGATTGACTGATAAAGTAGTTATGAGTGGAGTTTTTACCTGTTTTTCATGACATGACCATTTGTAATATTTTTGATAAGCAAATAATTGTACCAATGAGAATACGATAGATACTCCAACCCGTACACCTTAAAGCCTCCTTAAATTAATTGATTGATAGTATTAAATATTTATGTTGAATCTTGAAAAAAAAGAGTTTAATTGTTACCCTATTTGTGTAAATCCTTTTACAAACAATTTAAATGACAGACATATAAATTTGTAATTAATTGATAGCGTACGTACAACATTTATATATTTTAAACTTAAATATGTTTTTTCGTCCTGTAAAACAAGAGTTTTTATTTTTAGTCATCAGTCATTTTTCTTCAATTTTTAGTCGCCTCTTATGTATTCGTTACACTTTTGGTCCATGCCTTTAAGTTAATATCCAGCTAACAATTGAATTAATTTTCACTTAGGCTCGTGCCATGTCACACATTTTAAAACTAGATTGTCAAATCACCTACCTTGGATATTAGGATGCTTAGGTGGTTATTAAACCGTCATGCTAGCACTTGCTACGCCAGACTTTTTACTAACTAGGATGCCAAATTTTACCACATAAGGTAAATTGATCATAGTCTTTAAAATGTGACATGGTAGGTCCTACCGAGACGGTGTGTTAGCCAAAAGTACAAAAAGAGATATTCTATATGTCTTATATGTTCACAAATTTCTTAAGATTTAAATTTTTTTGGCAAAGAAAAATAGGAGTTTCGTTAAAATCTGATGATGCAAATACTCTTCAAAAATATCCGCGGTAAGGAAAAATGTATTCCTCATAATTTTATTAAAATAAATAAAAAAACAAAATAGTAGCTAATTAATGTATCTTGAACTTCTCTAAAATGAGAAATAATATAGGAACACAATTTCTCTTCTAAGGTGGCCTTAAAAAATTGGAAGGGACTTTTACAAAATTATTTTTCACTTTGGAAATAAACTTCCGAAATACATTTTTCTTAGTGAAAAATTTAACTATTATATTAATTCTTTTACAGATTAACCATCAATTTTTTTCAGAAATTATGTTACCAAAATTTATGTTAAGGGGAAACAAGCCGACCTAGTTGATAAATATGCGGACTAGTAGATGACAAAAGCAAGTGACCAAATTAAAATGAAATTGATAAATAACATATTTTCGAGACAAAAGGCAAAGCAATTTGTATTTTGTCCACTTTAGTTGTCCACTTGTTCTTGTGGTTCATACTACTTCATAGCATATTGATTTGACAAAACTGATGCATATATATAGTTGGTACAATGTAGAGTACAAGTATAAAGGTCAATGACAGACATACTCATCTCAGTCTCCTATTATAGATACAATAGTAACAAATAATTATATATATCTCCACAACTTTTTTAAGGCAAATATCCACGAATTTTAAGTCACGCATATTTTTATTGGAATAATCAAATTGTTTAATATTGTCCTTTTATCTAAACAGAAGTGGCACATTTTAGTGGAAGGGTCACAACGTTGGAAAGGAATTCTTAGCATAGATATGGTGGCGTGACCTTCTCGACATTGATAAGGGCGTGTATACGGCAGGAAGGCTCGAAGCTTTCATTCGTCGTGGCTTGGGAGGCGAACATGCAGTGGACTTTTGTCACCATCATTGGATAGGGCATCAGCCCTTGAAGCTGGATTTTTCTTTTTGATAAGCAGCCCTTGAAGCTGGATGGCAGCGACATCTACCTTGGAGGGACATGACCGACACTATTTTCATGAAGGAGGCGAACATTTTAAGAACTATTTTAAGGGACGTTTCCCCAGTGTGCGGTAAGGAAGATGTTTGGATTTAGACTCCGGATCCAACCAAATCTTTCTTTGTTGTTTCTTGTTACAAAAAAATTTTGTTCAAAGCCAATGGGATATGGGAGAGCCTAGCTTACCCGTTATTGTTTTTAAGGAGCTTTGGAGGACATCTATTCGTTCAAAAGTGATTATCTTTGGTTGGTGATTGTTCTCTAACTCCCTACCTGTGTGTGGTCTCCTTCTTCATCGTCATGTGATCAATAATGAAGAGGATGCATGTTATCCATTCTGTAGGGAGGACTGCGAAAATGTTATGCACTTGTTCATTAATTGTAGATTTGCTACAGGAGTGTGGACAAAGGTTTGTGTGTGGCTTGGCTTACTGCTTACAGTTACCTCTTTGTCAAAGTATGAAGGATCACTTCATTGGCCAGGGTAGGAATGCATAGGAAAGAAGTCTTTCAAGGTGAAATACCTCGTTTGGTTGACAACTTGTTGGTGTATTTGGCTAGGTAGGAATAACATTTTATTTAAGAGGGAGGAGGCTAATATTGATTCCACTGTAGCCTATATAAAGTGTTTTTCTTTGAGTTGGTTTATCTATAGGCTGGGTACGTATATGTTCTAGTTATTACGATTCCTCTTGGTGGACTAATGCTCTTCTTTGTATTAACAACTTGTAATTCCACTTGTGTAATTTGTGTTCGAGCATATCAGTATAGTTAAATTTGCATACAAATAAACCATTGCTTATCGGGAAAAAAAACTAAGTTCGTCAGTTGTATTGAGGTGAAGCATACAAACAAACCATTTCATCCTTATCAAGCCTTGTGTTTGAAGGTTGTGTACTAATATAACTAAGTTGTCCATGGTGGGGATAACGTGAATCCATCCTATTCAGCACATCTGGCCCAACTAATAATGGGCTAATCTATACCCATGACACAATTTAATGGAATTCCTCCACTAAGGAACACACTTCCCTCATCACCAAAAACCTTATCTTGCTAAGGAGTCGGTCCCTCCACTTCTACGCAAGAACAATATTATACCTCGCCTCATAATTTAATTAAGCGTAATTTAATTTTACGATAAATTATACTTTTGGTTCCTTATTTTTTAAAAATTAGACATTTAGTCAAAAAAGTGAAATACGTCTTTAATTTATTAAGTTTTTTTTAACAACATTCATTGTTAATAATTTAAAACGCCACAAATTTAGTCCCATGTTATTTTGTTGTTAATATTATATATATATATATATATATATATAATATTAATGTGATAATAAGATTATTTAACATACAAACAAACAGCTATATGTAAGAAAATACAGAGAGAAAAAAAACAGAGGCAAAGTAAAGAGCAATGGAAAGACAAGAATGAAGAAGTGTCTAAATCTGTCTAATGATATTGTTGACCATCCAGTCCACTCAGTTTTCAGACTCACTCTCTACTTGGGAAAGTGCAAGTAGAAACGTATTTGTCTATAATGAGATTTTAGGCTTTGTGTTGTTCAATTAGTGGAACATGCAATAGATGAAAGTACCATTTCTACTATCCATATCACTTAAGATGAGAAGGTAGGGGTTTCTTCCAGCTTAATCAATGCCCTGGGTTCGAATTCAGTTTTGGGGTATGCAGTAGTATTAAATCTCTTGAGGGGGAGCTTTGCCGCCCATTGTGGTCCTACCCGACTCTAGGGATTAGTCTTTACAGTTGCACGCAGATGATACCTGATTTATATAAAAAAAACCATTCCTACTCATTAATAATTTCAAACCATATGTTATGTATGCCTTTTTTTCCACTCGTTTGAGTGGTCTCTTTTATATAATTTAATAACTCCTGAATGAGTATATCAGTATAGTTAAATTTGCATGAATACGGAAAAATATTTGTTGGGAGAGATCAACCCCTTAAATGGATCTCTGATACCTCGAAGGATTAGTTTCTACAGTTGCCGTAGAAGATACATTGGTTTACCAAAAAATTTGCATGAATACAGAAAATCATATATAATCAAATTCAAAAAACTTTGAAGGTGGGTGTCAAAAAAAAATCATTGAAGGTGTGACAATTATAATAATAGTCCGAGACAAAATAAATATAAATATGCAATGCAAATGGATATATGTTTAGATAGAGTCACTATATGATATTTAAAATGCAACTGATGAATCCCTTAAATAGACTTCAAATACTTTGAAGGACACAGTCATCGTGGAGGATACATTAATTTAAAAAAAAATTAAAATGCAATTGATGAATTTATTTGAGGCTATTATTTGATGTGTTGTTGGGTGGAAAACTGTTAGGTAATGATCTTGTAGTAAGAATGTTCCTTGTATTTGGATCTAACTTTAAGCACACCTTGTGCTAAAATCCAAAGCTCTTTTAGTTATTAAATTTTATTTTTGTTCATAAAAAATGTTAAGAAGGTCGGTATATGTCACATTTTTTTTATTAATTAATAAAAAAGAAGGACATTAGCACTTTTTTGAAAAGAAATGGCAATGTGGAAATATTAACCTCCTCTTCCTGATTGGATAGTGAACTACTGCTTAAAACCACTATAACTTTTTCTAACCTTTCTCCTATGGTTTGTTAATTGTCAAGACGTGTCGAGTTCAAATTGCACACACCCTAAAGTATGAGAAAAAATACATGAGATATATTAGTCCTTAGGAAGAATTAAGTTCTTTATTAGTGATCTCGCATTTTTAAAATAGGGACACGTTGATCCTTTCACCGGTCACCATAAAAATCGCAATTATATGGATGACGTATAAAATTAGTTACTAATGTGGAATTATTTTTTGACCAAATAATATGGAACGTTAAATGTTGCAAACATATCAATTCGTGTACATGTGTGATAATTCTACGTCAAATTGGCCTCTGAAAAAAAAAAAAAAAACTTTGTGACAGAAGCCAAAAACAGACATAATAGTCACTGTGTTTTGCCATGGATTCATCATTCATGTTATTTGTAGTGATTTGTGTTGCAACTTATGCTTAATTTAATTTTGTTTATCCTTTCTCTGTGATTTCTACACTACAACAGAATTGTTAAAAAAGGGCGCCCCCATTAGGGGCGCTTTCTAAAAAGTGTCCCTGAAGCCCAAAATACGGATGTCCTTCAGGAGCGCTTTCTAAAAAGTGCCCCTGATGCCCAAAATAAGGCTTTCCGTATATTAGGCATCAGGGGCGCTTTCTATAAAGTGCCCCTGAAGACCCTCCGTATTTTGGGCATCAGGGGCGCTTTTAAAAAAGCGCTATAAAGCGCCCCTGAAGGCCCTCCGTGTTTTGGGCATCAGGGACGCTTTTAAAAAAGCGCCCCTGATGCCCAAAACACGGAGGGCCTTCAGGGGCGCTTTTGAGAAAGCGCCCCTGATGCCTAATATTCTAATATTACCGTTTCAATACTCCCTCTCACGTCTCAGTACTCGTCTCTTTCCCTCTTCTCTCAGCCTCTTTCCCTCTTTCCATATCTAGCATTTAACCACTTAGTTCTAAGTTTATTTTATTTTATTTTATTTTGATAGTATTTTCCAGGACACGCGGTTGGAGCTCCATTTTCTGATGACCAACTTACTGAGATCAAAGGAGAGTGGTGTCGTCATGTTGTTTGTTTGATTAATGAAAATCGAAATTCAAGTAATTTTGGTTAGCTTGTATTGGATGTCATATCATTTTTGTTGTCTATGTTGACATTCAAAATTTGATTTTCAATTGGCTAGCTTGTATTAGATGGATTTATAAGTTTATTAGTTGGAATTTGATTTTCAATTGGCTAGCTTGTATTAGATGGATTTATAGGTTTATTAGTTGGAATTTGATTTTCAATTATTGGCTAGTTTTAATTTTGATTTACAATTGGTCAGTTGATTTGAAATTTGGTAAATATAGGTTGTTGTTGGTTGATGAAAAAGAGAGTAGGGAAGTGCTGCCAAATATTGGATATACCAGAAACACGAAAAATTTTTTAAAAAAAAACATAGAATCAGGGGCGCTTTCTACGAGCGCCCCTGATGTTCTTAGAGTACTTGACAATCAGGGGCGCTTTAAAAAAGCGCTCCTGTTGGTCAAGACAAGAGGGGCGCTTCTAACAGAAAGCGCCCCTGATTGTTAGTTGCGCGTAAGACCATCAGGGGCGCTTCCTACAAGCGCTCCTATTGGCTAACATTTAGGGGCGCTTCTTGCGCGCTCCTGTAGAGTGTTTGGCAACAGGAGCGCCAGATTTAGGGGCGCCCGAAAGCGCCCCCAATGGATAAAAAAAAACGCCCCTGATGCCTTTTTCTGTTGTAGTGCTATCTGGAGTTTAACGACTTGCCATGAGTTTCAAGATTCTAAGTTTTATTACGTACATAAAGTTAGAGTCTCGTATAAGATGGAGTGATCCAAGATGTTGTTTTAGGAAGAAAAAAAAACTGTTGTATAAGGTACCGATACCCTGCCTTGAATGTGTTTTACATGTCTTTGATATTAAGTGAACATTCTGATACCCATAGAATAAACCATTGAGTATCCCTGTTTAACAATGAATATTAGCCCTCTTGCATAAAATTATAAACTGTCCTAGACTATTTTCAAAAGCAATTGATCTTATGTTAATTAGTGTTTTATAACTTAAAAAGTAGAAGATCGAGACAAGAGGTTCGACAAGCATTTGTTATTATGTTCATTTTCACTTTTATATACACAAAGAAGCATTCATGCGTCATTTTTTAACATGTTTTTTAAAATAAAATATAACAACTTAAGGCTATAAGGGAAAATTAAATAAAGAAATAATCGAAATTATTAAATTATTAAAATTAAAATACTCATTAGTACAAGTTTTATGTACCAATTTTTTTAAGAGGGTAACAAATTTGCCCCCTAAAAACTTTTTTCTGGTTTCGTCGTTGTGATGGCGATGTGGGTTGAGATATGAAGGTCGCGCCAGTGTGGGTTGAGAGATGAAGGTCGCGCAAGTGTGCTTCAGAGAAATATAGTGAGAGAGATAAAGTTTCTAAAAACTGGGAAGGCTTGAAGTTTCTAAATTGTAGGAGGTTTCTGAAAGAAAGGTTCTGTTTGAAGTTGTGTGAGATCGAGATGAGGGTGTTGGGGAGTCTGGGGGAGCACCAAGAGTAACAACAAACTAATGACCTGGACTAGTAAGAGACTTAGACACTACATCTCTGCCCAAAACCTTAAGGCATTGTGTATATGGGTCATCTCTTTTATTTATCCTCATTTAGCTTATTTATAGTCGATGTGGTACTAACCACTCATATTTGAATTTCAAACATTCTCCCCCTCAAGTTTGAGTCACCCACATCGCTAGACTTGATCGAAACCAATATCCACTTTCCGCTCCCCCACCAAGTTGAACCATGCTCTTATACTAGTTGTTGGGGGGACTTCAAAGGAGCACTGTGAGCAACAACGAGCTAATGAGCAGGAAACCAATATTTATTTTTTCTCTATTTTTATTTCATTAACCAAACAAACCAAGAGTCAAAATTAAAATAAAAAATGATCACATGAAAAATTGTGTCATAAGCAATTAAATAGTTAAATGTAAGTTAATTTTCACCATTTTATATGAAAAACTCAATAAAGTAAGGTCAATAAATAAGGATAGCTAGATTTCTGACAACCAATAGGCCTCAAGCTCCCTTGCTCATTCCATTTCTCTTAGAATTTGGGTTGAGCTAAAATTGGCGGCGGCTTGTAAGGTAAATAATGTCTTACAAACTTTTTTCGGGCAATATCACATCCGATGTAGAATTATATTTTTCCAAACAAGGGAGTGTGTCTCCAGATCCACCCCCAATTGTGTGATTTTGATTTCCGAGTTCTATGATTTTTTTAATTTATTTTTCAGTTCAATTCTTCAATTTTTGTGTCGAAAATTTCATTTTTTTACTGCTTGAGTTCTTAGTTCATTTTTTCTGTCTTGATTCAAGCATATTTTTTGTTTTGGTGAGAAAGAAAATGATGTATTATAATTTTAGCTGACACATCTTATATTTTGTCGACAACTAAAAAAAGTACTCCCTCTGGACCTATTTATAAGCAAAAAAACACTTTTTAGGTTCATTGAAAAATTAATATATTTAGACTATAATGTAGTCTAAATACATTAGTTTTTCAATGAACCTAAAACGTGAGTTTTTGCTTATAAATAGGTCTGGAGGGAGTAATAATTACTACCAAGTAAAACTCCTTCAACGCCAGTTTCTTATAGTGACACATCTTATACTTAGTTTACATTTTCAGATCTAGCGTTAAAGTTGCTCTAAGGAATCAAGTGGACCTACTTAAAAAAGAAAAATTTCCTGGATTTTATTTTACTTTGCTTAAAAGGAACATAGGTTCTGTTTGATTTGCAAAGAGAGAGAAGGAGAGAGAAAGAGAGATGAGGGAGAGATGTCATGAGATGAAAAGATACAAAAGAAATTAGAGGTAGAGAGGGGGGAGAAAGAGAGATGAAGGAGAAAAGTCATGAGATGAGAAAGTATTAGAGAGGTAGAGAAAAGGATAGATAAGTATGGGATGAGAGAGAGAGAGAGAGAGAGAGAGAGAGAGAGAGAGAAATTATTGAATAGGAAATAAAAATAATATTTTGGTATTTTTTTTGAGTTATCAGAAGGTTGTATTGTGGGACAGAAAGCTATACTATAGTTTTGTGAGGTACGAGAATTTGGGTCTTTGTCCAGTCCCTTACCCTTATTTATGTCCAGTACTGTGAACAGTTTTCAAACCAAATAGTGTACAACTGGAGTTGTCCAGTCCAACCCCTTACTACTTAGCGAATCAAATGCACTCATAGTTTATTCAGATTTAACTATTATTATTCACATTTAAGACGCTATCTTGTCAAAGGTAAAAATATTTTTTTTGTTAGTTTAAACAAAATGACAAATAAACACTATACACTTTTCTATATGATCACACTTAGTTTGAATTCGAAAACCAACTTCCCTATGTCACTAAAATTTTCAATATAACCAATATTGTGGACTTGTGTTAAAGGTAATTGATAGAGAATAACCATGAGAATATGCCACAAAAAATTTAAAACCTACATAACTTTTTAGAGGCTGCCTAAAACAGACGCCGAGAGGCGTGATGCATTCAGTATTTCTGCCATCCATGCAGAGGTGAATGAATCTTGTGATTAATTATTAATTACTGTTGAAGTCGTCAATATTATTAATTATTAATTACCACACAAGTACCTAACCCTACTTAATTAAATAAAAATAAGTGAATAGCATTATGTGAAAGTGAATAGCATTATGTGAAAGTACCTAACCCCTTTACTCAATGATTTGGCATCTATTTAACCCATGCTTGAATTGTTTTTTTAAAGAGGTCCTAGTGGAAGTGAATAGCTAGCTGTAAATTATGTGAAAGTGATTGTTTTTTAACAAATACCTAGCTGTAAATTATGTTAAATATATTGAATTACTCTTTGTATTAGGCTAAATAATCTAGTGTGTCTAATAACAACAGGGATTGAGTATAGCGGAAGGGGCTAATCTCCCTCAATATGTGGCAAAACAAAGTTTTAAAATTCACACTTTAGGTGTCTACATTTAGTGCTCGACAGTACCTCGAAAAAGATTAACTTTAAACCATTAGTGACGGATTTTGAAAAATTTTACGCGCCTAGGGACTGGACTTTTAGCGACGGACACTTGTGTCGCTAAATCCCTAACAAATTCACTTTTAGTGACGGATTTAATTTCCCTCGCTAAAATCCGTCGTCGCCTATATATCCTGCAGTTTTTTTAGTGAAAGGAGGGAATTTGTGGGAACCAAAAAAAATGTAGTGTGCATAATTATGTTAATATAATACTACTACATATTATTATATATGATGGGGATTATTCATTCATTCTTTTTTTTTTGTTACTGTGTGATTGACGCGTAGTTTTCACCGGCTTTGCCGATGACTAAACTACACCGTTGAACCTGACTGGCCAATGGTATTCGGCTTTGCCGGCCCGTTTGGTATTGTTCATTCACTCTATGACTAACTCTTTGCATACTTACTTTCATTACAATACAAATAAATCGTAAAACACAAGTATTGCATGGACATCGAGAACTGCAAAATTCTACTTTCCTCTCATGGATTGTTTTTTTCTAAATGCTTTTCTAGAGAGACTATCTGCCCTCTTTCTAGAATATGCTAGGTTTGGAGTGAGAGGAAAACACCGTCAGTTTAGAATCCATTAAATAGCATGTTTTAAAGAGAATAAGTGGTTTAAAATTGAATAGCACGTGTCAATATTTTTTATTGGGTGACTTCATAGTGAGGTGAGTTAAAAAGAGTAACTGGTTTAAAATTGAAACTCAGTCTGAAACTGAAATTCAAAAATCAGAACAAAATTTCAACACTCAAAACTAAAACTGGTTCTAGTTTTTGAAATTTACAAAACCCAAAACCAAAATCCATGCCGAACGTGGACATATATTTTATATAAAATAGCTGAAACATCACACTTCCTTTTTCACTATCTCTCTTTTTGGGTGCTACAACTTTTTCATTCTCTCCATTAAATACAACTCTTCTTTCTTTTTTCCTCATTGTTAACAATCAATGTATTTCTTCTGTAGAATTGCTACCCAAAATTATTTTTGTAAGGGCATGTTGAATCTTGAAAATGTTTCATTTTAGGTAAATAAATCATTGAGAAGAGTATGTCTCCAGTCACCTTATATCATGTTGTTGTTAAACTTTAATTAGATTTAGCTGAGGATCGGCTACGATTTTGAACTCTTAATTCCTTTCTTCAAACGATTTCATCGAGGAAGGAACTTTGTTCCTCAATTATGGGTTCTCTAACTACTCCAAAGCGTGTTAGGCTAGGTGTGAGGAACGAGTAACTAGTTCTAAGATTATCTAAAAACTATCCATAAAGATAAATGGAAAGAAAAATGCTTGAAAAATATGTGCAAACTTACAAGCTACGTATATATACAAGGCTCTGTTAATCACTGTTTTTCAAGCATTTTCTAAGATCAACGTACGATAATGCTTATTGGCCCTAAAATCCAGGAGAACCGCTTCATAACGTCCACTAGCACGAAAAGTGGGTGGAAAACTTTCGCTTCCTATTTCTTAGGCTCCTTTACCATGTTCTCGTCAACCACTTCAAGTCTCAACGTATTTCCTCACGTGCTTAGCTTACTTGCTCCCAAAGCAAGTCTTCTGTACCAGCTACGGCGCCCTCAGCTGCAAAATCATTAGCATTTAAGCCCTCGGCTAGTAACCTATTAGTTGAGCTAAGCCGAGCTGCTTAGCCTCAGCAATCAGAGACATCCTCTTAGCAGTTTTAACATAAGGATTGAGCCTGAGCACATTCAGGTTCTCTTATAAATTCTTCCTAAGAGTAGCATTTTCATTGTATTGTTTCAAGCATTTTGTTCTTTTTCTACTCTGATTCAAGTCTTATGCTCTATTTCATCTTAGCAAGCCTTGATCACCCCCTTGTGCTGATAAAAAAAATGGCCAAATCACCCCTTATTCTTATAAAAAAATGACCAATAATGTTTTAAAATTTAAGATGATCAAATCATTCAGGTAGTATAATTTGTTGCTTAGTCTTAAGATTTTATATTTGATGACACAATCTTTAAAATTATAAAAAAAATCATATAAATATATAAAAAATAATTGATGACGACACAACCTTAATTACAATGTTAGTATTTGAGGTAGTAAAGTTAGTTTAGAAAATAGTTGGATAGTAGAAAAAAGCTTTAGTTGATAGTTGGAAGATAATAGTAGTTAGTAGTGTGAAGTTTGGAGCAAAGGAATAGGTTGTATTGCTTCTCCAATGACTTGATTACAAATGAGCTATGGTTGCATATTTATAGGTGTTGAAGATACTCTAGAAGATTCTTTCTAGAATCTTCATGATACTTCCTAATACAAGTGTTTTAGTATTTATTCTATGATCAACTCAAATATTCTAGAAAAGTCTAGACATGTGCATCATAAGCTAATATTAATACTTATTCTATAAGTTACTAGTGTACTCTAGAAAGATCTAAAAATATGCATCACTTCTCAACACTCCTCCTTGATGCATATTTCTGTAACTCCAAGCATCATCCGTGGTTGCTCAAATCTTGGTCTTGGTAGTAACGCCTTCGTGAATATGTTTGCAACCTGGTCTTCTGTTGTGTAATACTTGATTTGATTTTGTTTTGTCGCCTATGCTTCTCTGATATAGCTCTTATTGTATCTAGATGTGCAACTGGAGCAAATATCTCATTGTCGTCGACTCCAGGTTGTTGAGAGTAGCCTTTTGCTACGAGCCTAGCCTTGTGTTTTTGTAATGAGCCATCAGGGTTAAGCTTTGTCTTATAAACCCATTTAACTCCTATGATATCTTTATCTTTTGGATAGTCTACTAGCTCCCATGTGTTATTCTTCTCAATTGATTTAATCTCGTCCTCCATTGCTTTGACCCATACTTCTTGCCTTGATGCTACTTCATAGTTTTCCGGCTCAAGTATGGCCAAATTGCAAGTTTCATATATATCCGCCAGAGATCTAACTCGTCTCGGAGTAGATTCTGGTGAGGAATCTTGTTGAGAAGAAGACGAAGGAGGCATACCTGAACATTCTGTTACTTCTTCAACTTCTTCTTGAGGTTGTTGTGCTGGAAGGGAAATGTTGCTTCTGTCAATTTTTTCTGTATCCCAATTCCAAGCGGCAGCTTCATCAACTTCAACGTCTCGACTAATAATTAGCTTCTTTGTTTGAAAGTTGTAAACTCGATAGCCTTTTGATTGTGAACTATATCCCAACAAGATGCCTCGAACTGTCTTGTCTTCTAACTTGTGCCTCTTTTGTTCTGGGACATGAATGTAGCATATTGATCCAAAGACCCTTAGATGTTTAGCGGATAGTTTCTGTCCACTCCAAGCTTCAATAGGAGTCTTGTCTTGGACTGCTTGAGTTGGACATCTATTGATAATGTAAACAGCCGTGTAAACTGCTTCAGCCCAAAAAGTGTTTGGTAGTCCCTTTTCCTTTAGCATTGATCTAGCCATCTCCATGACCGTGCGATTTCTTCTTTCAGATACTCCATTTTGTTGAGGAGAATATGCGACTGTAAATTGTCGCTCGATGCCTTCATCCTCACAGAATTTATCAAACTCATGGGAGTTATACTCTTTTCCCCGATCACTCCTAAGCCTCTTTATTTGTTTACCACTTTGCTTTTCGACAAGGGCCTTGAACTTCTTGAATATTCCAAAGACTTCTGATTTTGCTTTGATGAAATAGACCCAAGTCATTCTAGAAAAGTCATCGATGAAAAGGATGAAATACCTGTTGTTGTCGAGTGATGGCGTCCTCATCGGTCCACAAACGTCTGTGTGGATGAGCTCTAGCACATCTTTAGCTCTCCATGCATTGCTCGTTGAAAACGGTGATCTGTGCTGCTTTCCGAGAAGACATCCTTCACATGCTCCATCATCTTCTTTTAGACATGGTAGATCTCTCATCATATTCTTCTGATATAACAACTTTAAGGATTTAGAGTTGAGGTGGCCAAATCTTCGATGCCATAGCCATGAATCATCAGCTTGCACTTTCATGGCAATGTTAGTTATATATTTAAAATTTATCGGGAAGCTTCTGTTCCTCGTCTCCATCTTTACTTGAGCTATCTCGACCCTTTTATTTTGAGGCCGAAATTTGAGCTTGGATTGAAAGGCATTTTCTATAGAGTCATCATCATGCCTACTCAATCTTTGCTCATAAGCTTCAAGAGAGCCCATTAGTTCAGTCACCGATAAAGTAGACAAATTCTTAGTTTGCTCAATCGTCGTCACGATTGGGTCATACTTACGGGGAATAGAAATTAGAATTTTCTCAACTATTCTTTTGTCGAGAATATTTTCCCCGTAGGCTCTCATTTGAGAAACAATTTCTTTTATCTTAGTATAGTAGTCTTGTACGGTCTCAGACTCCTTCATATTTAATAATTCAAACTTACGCCTTAGACTTTGGAGTTTGACGGCACGTACCTTGGCAGTTCCTTGAAACTCCTCCTGTAGTGTACTCCATGCTTCCTTGGCACTAGTAGCTCCCATTATCCTCGGGAAAATAGAGTCACCCACAGCTTGTTGCAAAAAGTATAATGCCTTTGAATCTTTTTGCCTATTTTCCTTCAACTCCTTTTTTTGAGCTGCAGAAAGAGTTGAAGTATCGGCAGGAACGGTAAATCCTTCCTCTACAACTTCCCATAGATCTTGAGAGCAAATAAATGTCTTCATTTTAATGCTCCAAAAATCATAGTTTTCACCGGAAAAAGTAGGGACTTGAATATTAGATGATGATTGAGTGTTGTGAGCCATTGGCTAAGAAAATTATGAAAGTAATGTAGAGTGTCGGCAGTGATTTTTAGTAGGTAGTTGGATAGTTTATCTACGCCCAGTAGATAACCGAACGTAGCTCTAGTACCACTGTTAGTATTTGAGGTAGTAAAGTTAGTTTAGAAAATAGTTGGATAGTAGAAAAAAGCTTTAGTTGATAGTTGGAAGATAATAGTAGTTAGTAGTGTGAAGTTTGGAGCAAAGGAATAGGTTGTATTGCTTCTCCAATGACTTGATTACAAATGAGCTATGGTTGCATATTTATAGGTGTTGAAGATACTCTAGAAGATTCTTTCTAGAATCTTCATGATACTTCCTAATACAAGTGTTTTAGTATTTATTCTATGATCAACTCAAATATTCTAGAAAAGTCTAGACATGTGCATCATAAGCTAATATTAATACTTATTCTATAAGTTACTAGTGTACTCTAGAAAGATCTAAAAATATGCATCACTTCTCAACATACAATCTAAACATGATTAAAGAACATCTAAAACCTTAAATCAATTTACAACCACAAATGTGATTAATTTTAAAAACTATATATTTAGTCCATTAACCGTACACCTAACTTGCCTTTTTCCAACCTTGTTTTTCCACCCACATTTCTTATGTCATTCAAGTGAATACTATCCAGAAGAGAGTTAGCTTATTGGTAATAACACACTTATTATTATTATATAATATTAATAATAGAAATGACTTTACATTAGAAATGTTCTATTGTGCTTGCTTTCAACCAAACAGTCTTCCATTAGAGTTATTATACTCTCCATGATGTGAAATCCCTTTGTCTCTATACGTAAGCACAATTTTTTTTTTCAAAATGAATTATATCCACAAACCTAAATCGCATTCACCCTTTTGGCCCACTTGTGTTCATCATGCATCCTCCACACATAAACATCTCACATGTATGTGATTATACAAAGTATACAAAAATTAACTAAAATTAGTGATTAAAATTAGAGATGAAAAAGATGAAACACAAAACTAGCGACGAAATTACAGATAAATTTAGTAAAAAAGTTAGAGACCAAATTAAAAACAAATATATTTGTTCCTTTGTAAATATTCATTATTAGTTTAATTTATTATAGTAGTGAAACATAAACTGAATATTCTTTTTGGATTTAACAAAAGAGAAGATGTGCAGCTAATTAAACGCTTAACATACACATCATCAAGGTTTTAAATCACAGTCGTAACTACAATCTATGTATTAACAAAAAATGGTTATATTAGGCTGGTGCGACCTTTATTATAGTTGTGTTACGACTACACACAAAAAACCTCGATGTATTGATCCTTGTTGCCTACTCATAGAGTGTTAGCCAACTCTCTTTTTTGTTCGAATCGTTGTTGCCTACTTATAGAGTGTCTCAATACTTCCAACGAAAAATTAATCTCCGCTCATGTTTAGGACCAAATTTCGCACTGACCAACAGTATTGAATATGTCATTATAGGAATCGAACCCAGAGCACCAGATCGATCTCTCGTATCTCAGGATAGCTTATATGCCATATCATCTGCATGACATTCCATGATTATAATAAGCTTGATACAAAACATACTATTACCTAGTGGGGTGAGATCATCATTTTTCTCTCCCTATATAATACCTATAAACTCACTCATTCTTCCTCTCAAAACCACCTAAACTCTCTCCATCATCACTCATATTCCTCTCCTCAAAACACCCTTTTCAACCCTTATTTTTCCAATACAATTCCTAAACAAAAATCATGCAAACCAAAGATATAACAGGACTCAATTATTTACTCTCTTCAAACCAACAATCTCCTTATAATCTCTCCAACTACAACATGATCCAAAACAACATTCCTACATTTCAATACCAAACTTATTCAAACCAATTATTCAATTACCAAAATACCCCTCTTGATTTCAATAGTCCACAATCATCATGTATTAGTAGTAACTCAACTTCTGATGAAGCTGATGAACACCAACTTAGTCTCATAAATGAAAGGAAACATAGAAGAATGATATCAAATAGAGAATCTGCTAGGAGATCAAGGATGAGAAAGCAAAAACACCTTGATGAATTATGGTCACAAGTTCTTTGGCTTAGGAATGAGAATCATCAGCTTATGGATAAGCTGAATCGTGCAACGGAAAATCAAGATCAAGTGCTTCAAGAGAATTCTAAGCTGAAAGAAGAAGTTTCTGAACTTAGACAAATGTTAAGAGACATGCAGATACATAGTCCACTTCCTTGTTTCAGTACTTTTTTAGAAGAAGATGTTCCTTGTAGCTCAGCTTATCTTAATTCTGATTCTTCAAACCAATCCATCTCAACAAGTTCCATGGACCTTCTTGGTTAATTTTGTTTTTATGTAAACGGTGTATCCTCTGCGCGCAATTGCAGAGACTAATCCTCGAGCTGTGTCGGACTAAAATGGACTGCAAAACTCTCCTTCAAGAACTTTAACGCCGATGCATTTCCAGACTGGATTCGAACCCGGTTAATTAATTTAAAGACAAGGGCCAAATATCTTTATCTCTTTGGTTAATTTTCTTAAGTTTTTTTGTTTGTTTGTGTGGTAGTGAAAATCAATAGTCTTTTCTACCCTTTTGAGCTGTATGAAAGGTGAAAAGATCAATGGAAATAACTTCTTTTGAGTTATCTTTATTTTTTAGCCTTTTTCACTTCATTAACTTTAGTTTAATACTACCTAAAAGGCGTGTTCTCTAATTTTTATGAATAAACATTTTAAGAGGCTCAAGAGTTATCCATAAGCCTCTATTTTTATGTATTCTTCAGCATTAAACATTTAAATATTATTATCTATAATAAGTCTTCATGGCATGCATCATCTTGAATCAATAATTAGAGAAGATCATGCTAGGGATGGCAATGGGGCGGGGCGGGGCGGGGGCGGGGAGTACTCTACCGCTCCCCGTCCCCGCCTCCCATATTGTCTCCCATCCCCATCCCCATTCCCTGCTTCGGGGAGTTTTCCTCCCCCATCCCCATCCCCGCGGGGACCCCAAGAATTTATTCAAAGTTAGCAAAAATTAAAATTAAAATATAATAAAACAGAAAAAATGTATAAAATTTAGTCTTACTTTGATATTTTAATATTTAAAAAGTATAAAGGTAAGAATAAAATTATAAAACTTAGCACAATTTAATATTTTCTTAGTATTTTTATTTAAAAACGCAATAAAAGACTAAAAAATCTATTACTTAGAATATAATATATATCTATAATACAAACATTTGTGTAATGTATTCGGGGGCGGGGTCCCCGCGGGGCGGGGGATATGGACCCGTCCCCATCCCCGAATTGACTACGGGGGGATTTTCTCCCCTATCCCCATCCCCACAAGGGAAAATTCCCCTCCCACGGAGCTCCAAACGGGGCAATCCCCACAGGGATCCCCACTTGCGGGTAGAAATTGCCACCCGTAGATCATGCATATAATATAGAAGATATGAAATAGCCAAAAGAAATGTATGAATGTGAAGCAAATTAAGATAATCTTATATTTATATGATTTGTTTAGAATAATTAATGGAAGTAATTATGTCAGGTGGGAGTGATATGAGACTTTGGGAAAGTGGAGATGACACAAGAGAAAAGTTGCCATAAAAAGGAAAACATTTGGACAAGCCAACCACTAAAATTCTTATCACTATTTTTTATGGCTTTTTTCTTTTGAGATACCTTGACTGCATATTATTGGAAAATAACTTAAGCTTTGGTTTATTTACTTTATAAAGTTTTGATAGAGATTTGTGCATTGGCCAATTTCCACTTATTTGATTTATTTTTGTATTTTGATCAAAAAAAAAACTTTTTTAATAGGTAAACTCTAAGATATATTCTTTATGTAAAAGATAAAGCTAAAATTCATTTTTTTGTTAAAAAAATTTAATTATTATAAAAATAAAAATAAAAATAAAAATAAAAATAAAAATAGAAATAAAAAACATGATGTGTCATCATCCAAATGGTCAAAAGTTACCCAACAAATTACAATTTTTTTAACAGCAAAATATATTATATATAAAATGTGCACACACATGCCCCAAAATATCTTATATGTTTTTTTTGGCATCTTTTTGACATTTCAGGTGTGTTTCTCTCATGTTGCAAAATCTAATAAAGCTACAACTGAGTGAGATATTAATAACATCATGATAGGCTCAATTTAAGCAAGTATGGAGTGAGTGAGTTGGTCACCAAAGATTAAGAAAGGTTGATGGAAAACAAATTAGTTGAAAGCTTGAATAAGCTTGGCCACAATTTTAGGCCTAAACTATTTTTGAAAGGCTTAGTATTATCACATAACCTCAAATTTTAACAAAATGCAGAAAAGCTAAGTCTTATAGTATCATATAATTTCAAATTTTAAAAGGGAAGAAACATTTGTGAATAATTATTCTATTTTCCTCCAAGTTATTTTATTTAACCTTTTGTTATTTGGACCATTGGTGACTATCAACGGAGTGTTCCAACGCTTTCAACGAAATATTAATCTATGCTCGTGCTTAGGAACAAATTTTTCAATGACCAACAATAAGTTTGTCCACTGCATGAATCAAACTCAGAAGGACCAAAATGATTTTATACAACCTAACATTAAAACCTAACATTATTTTCTATATCACTTTATTGAAACCCATCATTTCAAATATAACTTCAATCTAATCCTTGTCGATGGTTAGTTCAAAAATGTTTTTGAATGGTCTTTCCTATTAAATAAATGTCTTTGAGATTATTGCCTAGAGAATGCATAACCCATTCTATTTGGTTATAAAATTAATTATAAAATGCAAATAATGAGATTATAAAACCTAAAACTACTTGATCATATATATTGTAACATATTAGTCAAAAGAAATATTGTAACATCATGGAATACATTACTTATAGATAGATAAAGGCCGCGCGGTGTAAGTCCTAACTTTAGGCCCTACAACTTACCAAATTTAAAACTAAATGCATGTTAAGTCTCAGTTTTCACATAGAGGCCTTACTCTCTCATAGTTAAAACTCACTTTTCATATAATGGTCGAAAACAATTATAAAGCCCGTCTTGCTTCAGGCCTACCTCTCTTGTTTAAAGTACCTATTAAGGCTCATAAATAACTTAATTACATCCTTAAAAAATGTTTTGCATCAATTTCTTTTACCATATATTCATTTTCTTTTTAATTCTACTAGTATACCTGCCCGTGCGATGCACGGGAAACATTTCAAGTATATTGGTCATAAAAAAACAATTTATTAGTAAAAATTTATAAATTCTAAAATGTCCCTCCCCCCCCCATATCTAGCATTGTTTAATTGATTTATGTTTATCAAATAGATTAAAGACATTTTTTTACCAAGAATGTGTGAGGAGTCGTGATTATATAGTTCATTAATGTATCAATATTATAAGCACATTTTTTGTTTTTGTCTTTTGACATTAGTACAATACATCGTTTCACATTTTACGATTATTTTTTTTTGACCAAACATTTTACGGTTATTAATATTGTCATTTATACTTTATTGGTTAATAATAGTAATTACATATTTGTAGTATGTAATATATATTTGTTTGAATATATATTACATAATGATTATTCAAGATATTAAGTAACCGTGCGATGCACGGGAGAATTGATGTTTGAAAAAGTCAATTTTTTAAAATAATTAAGTTATTTTAATAATATGGATAGTTATGGAATATAAAATAATAAAATCTAAACTAATGATCATAATGCTAATAACATACAAATAAATAAAATTGAAAAAAATTTGGTGAAATAAAAAAGAGTAGCTCACAGTTAACATAGACCCATGAACAAATTTGGTGAACAAATTTTTTGGGTATTTTATTTAAAGCTTAGGCAAACTGTAAAATTAATTATTAGATTTAAATAAATGTAAATTATATTTTCATAATCAAATAAGTCTAATAGTTACCTTAGTAATGAATAAAAAATATAACGATTTTCCTAAAACTATTAATATTTAAATTGTTATTTTTGAATTTGCATTGAAAGACAAAAACAAACAGAAAATAATTCAATATAGACCATAGTTTAATTAATTAATCAAGTAAGTACAATTATTATTCCTCAATATAAAAATTCATCACTTTTTACAACATGGGGAGGAGTTGAGGCGGGGAATACTCCTCCACTCCCCGCCCCCGCCACCCAAACTATCACCCATGCCCGTTCCCAATCCTCATCTGCGGTGTTTCTCTCTCATCCTTTTCCCTACAGATCCCCATGGTCTCTGTGGAGATGCCATAAATTTATTAAGAATTAGCAAAAATATGAATTGAAATATAATCAAATGGGAAAAAAAAATAAAAAAGTAAGACTAAAAAAATTAAAAGTTTCACATTCTAATATAGAAAATATAAAAGTTACTCCTACTTTGATATTATTTTTTGTTACAAAATAAAAAAAATTCTTGCTTTAATATTTTAATATTTAAAAACCATAAACGTAAGAATAAAAATATAAAATTCACACACCTAAAATTTTTATTAATAATTTTAATTAAAAACATATATAAAAAGACTAAAAAATAAATTACTTATAATAAAATATATATCTATAATAAGAATATTTATGTAATATATTCAGGGCACGAACATGGTCCCTGTCCCCAACCCCAAATTGATTGTGGGGGGATTTTATCCCCCGTCCTCGTACCCATGGGAAAAAATCCCCCACCTGGGTTAGCAGCAGATTGGAAAGTTGAGGAGAGTGCAGATAATTTATTTATGTTCCATACACTGGACCAACAGAATAATTTATTTGTGTTCCATACATAAATTATTTTTGTTCCATACACTGGGTCAATATAAATAACAGGTATCGTGCACTTTATTTGTTATCGACTTGATTGAACATAAATAATTTATGCTGTGATCCCCAAATGATTGTATTGAAGTAATTATGCTAATTGTTAAAGTTTAAGAGATGTTCAAACTGATTATGAGTATTATGAGTTAGCATGTTTGGCCCAATCAGTTACAAAATAGCATGATTGTTAAGATACAAAATAGCATGTTCAAACGGATATTTTGTAACAGTGGTGTACTCATAATATATATTATGAGTCTAACAAGATATATTATACTAAGATATATTTTGTAACATAGTGTGCTCAGAATATGATGTATTTAACTAAGAGTTTCAAATTGATAAATCAGTTTTTAGCTAAAAAAAATTGAATTAAAGGGCCCATGGGCCAGCCCGTTAGGCCCACAGCCCCGCATGGGCTGGTTATTTTTTAGCCCGAAGTAAATTTGGCCCAGCCCGCCCGAGCCCGAAATTGACTTTGGCCCAAATGGGCCTGGCCCGCCCGAATTGACAGCTCTACCTGTAGGGCTCCTAATGGGGCAATTAATCCCCGTAGGGATCCCACTAATAATACTTTAAAATTAATAATTATATTTAAATAAATGTAAATTATATTTTCATAATCAAATAAATCTAATAGTTACCTTAGCAATTCATTAAAAAAATTATGATTTTCCTAAAACTATTAATCTTGAATTTTTTATGTTTGTGTTTGCATGAAAAGACAAAAACAAACAGAAAACAATTCAATATTGACCATAATTTTATTAATTAAGTACAATTAATATTCTTCGATATAAAAATTTATCACTTTTTACACTATGGCATTTCAAAAGGAATCACATGAACCAAACCCAGATTTCTGTGATTATTCATTGGGATGACAATGAGGAGGAGCTGAGGCGGGGAATATTCCCCCACTCCCCATCACCGCCTCTCAAATTGTCTCCCATCCTCGTCTTGGGGGGTCCTCCCTCACCCTCTTCCCTACAGATCCCCACGGTCCTTGTGGAGATGCCTTAATTTTTTTTTAAATTACCAAAAATATGAATTGAAATACAATAAAATGGGAAAGAATATAAAAGTAAGACTAAAAACTATTAAAGGTTTTACATTTTATATAGAAAATATAAAAGTTACTTCTACTTTGATATTTTAATATTTAAAAAGTATAAAAGTAAGAATAAAAATATAAAATTAGCACAGTTCAATATTTATTTAATATTGTTAATTAAAAATACATATAAATAACTAAAAATTAATTACTTATAATATAAAATATATCTATAATAAGACTATTTATTTAATATATTTACCCGCGGTGGGGTGCAAAAAACTCGCACCGGTGGGTACCCGCGGGTAAAATCTGTGACGGGCATGGGACGGGTCTCTTAACAGGTACCTACGGGCAAAATAAAAGGGGAATAAAAATACCCGTCAGTAAACGGGGCGGGGCCGGGTAATGAGGTACCCGTTACATATATACCTAATTACCCTTTTATACACACACACACACACACACACACACACACACACACACACACACATATATATATATATATATATATATATATATATATATATATCTAGTTTAAAATAGAAACTTGTGGTTGTATCTTTTATCATAATATTTTGAATAATTAGTGAGTTGTTATTTTCAAAGTTTCCTATTATTGTAATTCTAGTATTTTTTTTATCTCCATTTGTTAATGATTATAACTCAGTAAATAATTGGCCAAGTAAATGCCTAATTAAATACATAATTTTCTTATATAAATGAACAAAACAAACAGTGTTCAAAAGATTAACTTTGTTTGGTCCAAAACAACGATTAATTTTGTATAGTATTTAAAATTTTATTTTACAAAAAAATATTTTTATAAATCTAGGAGTTACTCGTGGGTATCCGTGGGTACCCGCGAGGAGATAGTACCCATTTAATACCAACTACGTGGGTACCCGCGCGGGTAACGGGCTAGCATAGGTCTCATTTCTATCTCGTGGGCCGGGTAGCGGGTAGTTTCTACCCCGCCCCGTTTACATCCCTAGCCAAATTGTTTGTATGAGGATTTTCTCTCAACGCCATATTGTATGCCTGAACATATTGAATCTTTAAAATTTTAGCTGATTTCTTAGGAGTCGCCTCCAAATTTCATGATTTAATTTCTTATTTAATTTGGATTGGGAGAATAGCCGTATAAAATAGGATTTTGATATCTTTTGATTATGAATTGAAAAACATCTTCACTTATTCTGTAAATGTGGTTTAAGATGTCCAGTTTTTCTAATAATGGCATCAAGATCGGCTTGTATATTACTCGCATATAAGCTTTTGGAAGTTTTAAGTTTCAAACTCATGATCAGAGATTCAACGCACCAAATCCCGAGTAAAGTTACAATTGACCTTATTATTAAAAAGTAACTAAAAGAGATAAAAGATGTCATAAAAAAATTAACCTCAACATAAGAATTGATTCCAACTTTTTATAACTTCATAATAAATGAGAGCAACAACGGCATATTTCAATGGAAAAAAATTTGGCTATACTACATAATAATAGGTGCAGTGTTTTTTAGATAGAAATATGTGGAAAACACAAAAACAACACAAAGAAAAAGAACCCAAAAGGATGAGCTTTTTTGCAATGCTTTTGGGATCCATGGTTTGCGCTTTCTTCTCTAAGCAAAGGAATCCATGTTGTTCTATTCATATCCATGAAGTTCTATTTCTTTGGCAAGGACACATCTAGTATGCGAAGAAGTTGAAATCATAGGCCATGTGTTTTTTTTTTTTTTGAGATTTAAAACCGTGGAGGGGAAACTTCACAGCCCCGGCAAGAGAGAGTGGCAACGGTATCTTGCCTCACCAAGGAAATACTTTTCGTAAGAATCGAACCCGGGAGCAAACCGAGTCGACCCTTACGGACCATAGCCCACTTTCACTAGGCCAAATCTATTGGGTTAGGCCATGTGTTTTCTTTAATCAAGATACATATCCTTAATCATAAGTATATTATAAATTTCTTTGGGTTTATTGTATTCTTATTATATCATGTATGTATAATAATTATGGAGGTAATAAGGAGCTTTGCTGGAATGAGTGTGTGGTGGATAGTGTTTAAAAGTGATTGAGACTCGAGATGGATTTTGGGCCCTGAATTTGGATTATAAAACTCTGGAGAATCCTGTTTGATTTTTGGGCTGATTTATAATTCTCCCCATACTTAAGGGGCCTATACTTCGTACAACTCCCCTCTACTCATTGTACACCCCCGACCATCAAATACTCTCAAATATACTCACGTGAAAGTGTGCTTCCAAACACCCCATGCTGATTTTTAACAGCTTCGGAAGTTTAGATCCGAACGTGTTAAAACTCTTGCAAATGGGGGTGTCTGCTTGGTTCGAAACTAAACTTCTGAACCGGTTCGGAAGTTTAGTTCCGAACCTTCGTAATCCTTGAAAAAAAATTCATTAATGGTATTTTCGTCTTTTCGTATGATTTGGGGATGTCCAATAAATAGCTATGGAGTTGTACTAAGTATGACCCTACTTAAAGTTGGGTGATACCTGTGCTAAATTACCTAAAAACAAGTTGGCCAAATTTATTATTTTTATTGTTCTCTCTTCAAAAGCAAGTAAGTTTTCTATTTAAGCGGATCCAAGTCCAACAACAAATAATGGGATTACGCCTAACATCCTTGGACCAAAAACTGAATAATTATTCATAACTTAAGAAATTAATGACACTTGTATTAAGATTTTTAATAATTATTACATATTCAATAGGAAGTTAAATAACTTGTTTTCAAATAGAGCATTAAAAGTTAAAAACGAAATAACAATTTTTTTTGTCTATTCTTATTAGATATTCTTAAATCATAAATGAAACCCTGCTTTTTAAAAACAGTTTTTTGTTTTCAGAAGTCAACAAAGGAAAATTTGTTCTTAAGTTTTTTAAAAAATAAATACTAACATCACACTCTTGTGATCTTTTGAACAAACTCCTTAATATTGATTGAACTTCATATGGATTTCCTTATTATTTAGTATGGTTTATTTGAGATTCAACCAATAAGAGTATGTGCTGGAAAACGAGTGTCAGAGAGTCCCATCGAGTCGACACACTTTCTAACATTCATTTCTCAATTCACGCTTTCTTATTTATTGAATTTCAAGTAAGTGGGTCCGAAGGATATACTCCCTTTCGTTTCTAATCTTTAGTACTTTTGACTTGTTACATACATATTAAGTTACCATTAATTTGCCTTGGTTAAATACTAAAATACCCCATTTATAGTTGTCTTGGAATAATTGAAATCAAAATAAAAGACTCTTGAGACAATTAATTCATACTTTGGGACCCTAAAAGACTCAATAAATATAGGGGTATATTTGGAAAATTTGGGTGAATTGTACATTGGGTTTTTAAAAGTACCATTGTTTTAAAACAAAAACGAAAGACCAAAAGTAACAAAGATCAGGAAGGAGGGAGTATGACACAAGATTCATAATTCTAATACAATATGGAAACTACTTATAATAATAACCAGGTGGTAAAATCTTAATTCAATGATATAATTCAAATTATTCTAAGATAAGATAAGATAAGACACATTCTAAAATCTAGACCTGTTTGGATTGACTTATTTTCGAGCTTATTAAAAACAGCTTATGCAAATAAATAAACTTTTATAAATGCTCACTAACGAAAAATGTATCTTCATAAGGTATTTTTATATAAACTACATTGACAAACATATAAATATTACGTAAATAATGCTTATTTATTTGTATAAGCTGTTTTGCATAAGCTAAAAAATAAGCCAATAAATTTGTCCAGCAAGATAAACTATTTTCAAACATTCTAATAATATTTGGGGTTTTTTTTTGTACCCCCTTCTCCCCTATACCTCCAAATTAATGCAAATGGACAAAAATACCCCTTAAAACACTTAAAAAACTTAATTAATCCTCATTTATCAGTATTTCCAGAAAAAAGTTTGTTTCCTCCCTTAAACTTTCCGGAAACAAGTATATTTCCGGAAGGAATTTTCCTAAACTTTTCGAAAACACCCCATTTACGGAAATACCTCTTTTTGAAATGTTTTCGGAAAGTTTTAAAAAATGTTTTCCAGAAATGCCTTTAATTTCTGAAATTTACAAAAAATCGTTTTTTAAATAAGGGATATTTTGGGGATTTACAGGAAAATGGGGGTATAGGGGAGAAGGGGGAGTAAAAAAACCCTAATATTTGTCAAAAAAACATTCTAATAATATATGTGACTCTCTCTAACCCTAAATGGTTGTGTGCCTCCCCTTACTTAATTTTTTTAATAAAGAAAATGAAACATTACTAGTTTATGTAAATTAAACAATCTATCTACTATCAATTACACCCACAATAAAAAAACAAAAACAAAAGGACAATAAATATCATTTCAACCTCAGAGCATTAACTAGCCCACTTTCTCCACATTCCTTCCGCGTACACTCTCCTCATCTCATCAAATCACACTAATCAACACACCACTGCATTCATTGCAAATCCACTACATCTTCTTCATCTCTTATCTCTTTTTCAGTTTTCACCACCGTCTTTATCTGAATCCTCTGTTCTTTTCTGTTACTTAGTACCCACAAAAATAAAGGACACTGCAACTTCACTTTCCACTTTCAAAATCACATAAACACAAATTCAAAACCACTTTTTAAACACAGTTTCTTCTTCATTCTTAGATCTGACTCTGCTATTTACACAGTTTATGTGATAAGTTCAAAGATCTAATGGCTGTTGCTACGAGAGGAGGCAGAGGTGGATCTAGCTTCCGTGGCTTCTTCTCGTTTCGGATCTTCATCTCTGCTATGTTCTCTCTTCTCTTCATTGCTACACTTTCTGTTCTCTTCTCTACAAATCCTTCTACACCAAACGATGACTCTGTAAGTTCCTCTGTTTTCATTCTACTTTTCTTTCTTTTTTCCTACAAAGATTTGATTTTGATTTAAACTCTTTTTCAAGTTTGTAAATTAGGAATTACCCATTATTGTAGATTCAATTTGAAGCATAACCCACATAATAATTTGATGAATTGAATGAATTGGTCGTTCTCGTTCTCGTTCCTCTGTTTTTAGGTTTTCTGTTTTTAGTGATTTGTCTTTTTTTTTGTTATAAAGATTTGGTTTTGATTGAAACCTATGTTAAAGTTTGTAAATTAGGAACAACCCATTATTATAGATTTAGTTTGAAGCATAACCCACATGCTAATTTGAGAAATTGAACAAACCCTATAACGGTTTAGGTGTTTTTTGGGGTTACAGGATCTTCCTACAACTGGTAATGCATATGTGCATAGAACATTTTTGGCATTGAAATCTGATCCTCTTAGGACAAGAGTGGATTTGATACATCAGCAAGCTAAAGATCACATATCATTAGTGAATGCCTATGCTGCTTATGCTAGGAAGCTCAAGCTTGATATTTCTAGACAGTTGAAGATGTTTGATGATTTAGCTCGCAATTTTTCGGATATTTCTGTGAAGCCGACTTATCGAGCATCGTTGTTTGAATCGGATGGTCCGATTGATGAGGATGTGTTGAGGCAGTTTGAGAAGGAGGTTAAGGATAGAGTGAAGATTGCAAGGATGATGATTGTTGAGGCCAAAGAGAATTATGATAATCAGTTAAAGATTCAGAAGTTGAAGGATACTATATTTGCTGTTAATGAGTCACTTAATAAGGCAAAGAAGAATGGAGCCTTGGCGAGTTTGATTTCTGCAAAATCAGTTCCCAAGAGTTTGCATTGTTTGGCGATGAGGCTAATGGGTGAGAAGATTTCAAATCCGGAGAAATATAGGGATGACAAGCCTAGGGCGGAGTTTGAAGATCCCACTTTGTATCATTATGCAATATTCTCGGATAATGTGATAGCTGTGTCGGTGGTGGTGAGATCTGTGGTGAAGAATGCAGAAGAACCATGGAAGCATGTTTTTCATGTTGTTACTAACAGGATGAATGTTGCAGCAATGAAAGTTTGGTTTAAAATAAGGCCAGTTGAAGGAGGTGCGTTTTTAGAGATAAAGTCATTAGAAGAATTCAAATTCTTAACTTCGTCGTATGTACCCGTGTTGAGGCAACTTGAAGCCGCAAAAAAGCAGCAGCAACACTTGGAGAATCAAGCTGAACACCCCAAATACCTATCTATGTTGGAGTACCTTCGGTTTTATTTGCCAGAGATGTACCCTAAATTGCATAAGATCTTACTTTTGGACGATGACGTGGTGGTGCAAAAAGACTTGACAGGTTTGTGGACGATTGATTTAGATGGGAAGGTGAATGGTGCTGTTGAGACATGTTTCGGATCTTTCCACCGATATTCGCAGTACTTGAATTTCTCTCATCCTTTAATCAAGGAAAGCTTCAATCCAAAAGCTTGTGCTTGGGCCTATGGTATGAACATATTTGATCTTGATGCTTGGAGGCTTGAAAAATGCACAGAACATTACCATTATTGGCAGAACAAGGTAAATTTCTTTTGCTTGTAGTTGTAACTTGTAACTCTTTGCATCTGTATATGCCAATAGTTTTGTACTGATAAACTGTGTCAATTGCTTTCTTGAGAGCCGTCCTTTTGGAACTTTTGCTTGTCCCTAAATATTAGACCCTTGACAAATATCTAGATACATTTATTACTCTTTTTCAAAATATACCCCTCATTAATACTACTAAATTGTCTTGGTATATGAAAAATTAACATTGAATGCTTCTATACACAAAGGCTAATTTAACAATAGTCATACACAATTTATACATATTAATTACCCTACCAACTTCTCTTAATATGCGTAAAAAAAGTGCAGTATTGAATGCTTCTATACACAAAGGCTAATTTAACAATAGTCATACACATATTAATTACCCTACCAACTTCTATTAATATGCGTAAAAAAAGTGCAGTAGGGTCTTATATTAAGGGATGGAGGGAGTAGTTGCCTTAAGGGTGCTCAATCTGTTCCTTTTTGCCATTGTTTATCGATTTTCGTAAGGCGGAACATACTAATTCTTGTATTTGTTGATTCTGTTTTCAGAATGAAGACCAGACTTTATGGAGATCTGCGAAACTTCCACCTGGTTTGATCACCTTCTACTCTTCAACAAAGTCACTAGACAAATCATGGCATGTGCTTGGTTTAGGATACAATCCAAGTATTAGCATGGATGAGATCAACAATGCTGCAGTGATTCATTACAATGGAAACATGAAACCTTGGCTTGATATTGCTTTGAATCAATACAAAAATCTCTGGACCAAATATGTGGACAATGATATGGAATTTGTCCAAATGTGCAATTTTGGCCTATAGTTAAGATTTAACAGAAGACTATTTTACAGTCATAATCTTAAGATGAACACTTCCACTATGGTTTACCATATATTGTTACAGTATTGAGAAAATCTCAAAGTTAAATGTTGCTTTTCATAGAAAAAAGTTGTGTTGGCATCAAGTATCTTTTATACTGGGAATACCATCTGAGAATTTTATTGTTGATAATTTTCAGATGCTAGGTAATAATTTTGATGAATTGAATTTGAAATGTACACGAAGTAGTTTTTGTTTTTTCTCTTTCTCTAGTTTGGAGCTTATTTATCATTTATTCATTTGCTGATGGTATTTTCATGACTTCAATTAATGAGAAGGCATTACTGTTTATTCATATAATACACTTCCTACATTCTATATTTTTGTATGTTTCTGGACATTCCTCTTTGTATTTCTATTATTGTTAAGCTACTTAACACAGGGATTTGGTTCTTTGAGTTGAGTATAATGCATTTTCAACCAGGAATTTTCATTCTAGCACCTTTTTGAAGATAGGTGTTTGGAAACACGGTAGCATGAGTTTCAACTCACGTGCATTTCTTTAGGAATATTTCATCTATGGATCTTAATATGGATTGGATAATTCTTTTTTCACAAAAGTAAATTACATGACAAAACATATAGGTGTTTGGTTACAATCTTTTTACTTATTCTTTTATCTCCTTTGTAGAGTTTTTTGTTAACTATTTTGTAAGCTTTGATGGTTTTGCACCACATATAGCACTGCTTGTTCAATATAGTAAAATAGACACATTCTGATATACAGAAATACCATTTTGGCAATGAGGTTTGTTCCATTTTATACTTAGCCATATGCTTCATACAGATGTCTGTGGGATCTCAGCAGTTCTGTGTTGCCTACCAAAATATGGAAGATGTATCATAAAAAACTCGGTCATCTCCAGAGTCCTCTAGACATAAGGTAATTGGAAATGACACATACAAAGTGATTGGTTTGAGAGAGAAGTGAGAAAGATAGAGAGAAAAGGAGCTTGAACTCGAGTTAACCACTTGGATAGGCCCATACTTCATACAACCCCAGAGCTACTCAGTAGACACCCCCATAAAGGGGTGAAAAGACCAATTTGCCCTTAATGAAATATGTGAATTCTATTTTTTTAAAAATTTATTACGGTTGGACAAAAATATAACGTTCAGCCAGTTGAAGGAAAAGGCGGAGAGGAAGGTTCGCCAAGAGGGAGAGTGGCGCAAAGACATATCTCGTATACGTTACCGCAAGTGCGTATGTCTACAAGACGGCACTCTCCGCTATGAAGCTATGGATATCCGGAGCGACGACGATGTTCGCGCAATGATGGAACATCATCGTAACACCCCATTGGGACGTCAGCTCATTGAGCTGTTTGTTGAAACTATGCGCACTCCGGAAGAGATCATTTATATTATGGAGAGCACGCTCCCCAAAAAATAAGTAGTTTCGTTTAATTTTCTTATTTCGTTTCTTATCGTGTATTTCGATAATTTCAAGTTTCATGTACGACTGCACTTTTTAAATAATAACATTGTCGAGAAATTTAAATAGTACTCAATTTTGTATTCATTACTAATTTTGTTTTCATTAATAATTAGGATTACAATTAGTTATTATTCATAATAAAAAAACTACGACTGAGTCACAACAGACTCAACAGAGTCGGATCCAGCGTCATTGTTGGTGTTGTCATCGTCACTCCCATCGTGATCAGTGGAGTCAGTGGAGTCAATGGAGTCACTCCCATCGTACTCGGCCAAAAAAACCCGATAATCAGGATCAGTGGACTCACTGGACTCGTATGGCGTCTGGGAGACATTGAAGCGCCCCTCCCGAGTATACTCAATGTTGACCATGACACTCTCAGCAGCCCCATACGCGTCGCAGAAGTTAGCCGTATCAGTAGTGATGTGGCCATCGCCAGTGTCGTTGACACCCGAGAACACAATGCCAACATCCAAGAAAAATAATACACCTATAGGCAACGGTATGCTGCGCATGTAGTTTGGGAGGAGAATAAACCCAGCATTTCGGTGAATGGTGGTCTGGAAGTGGTCCATACCTGCAAAAAGAAACAGAGAGGTCTCAGTAAGGTTCGGTCCTGGGTGATCCGATTTGGTTCGGCGCACGACTGACCGAACCGGTTCGTCCTCTGCAACGCCGAACCTGTTCGTCCTCTGCTACGCCAAACCAGTCGAAAACAGTGGAAAAAAAGCCATTAACGAAACAGAGAGAAGGGGAGAGGGAGAGTTACCTCCTGAAAGGGAGAGAGAGACGGAGACGGCGACGACGAGGAGGAGAGGAGAGAGAGGGTGTGTGTGAGAGGAGAGTAGAGGAGAGTGTGTGAAGGGGGGTGTGTGAGAGGTGTTTTTAAAATAAATTTTTTTTTGGACGGTAGGGGGTGTCCATCGAGTAGGGAGGGGGTTGTACGAAGTATGACCCCTTGGATATCAACTCGGCCCATCCTACTAGCAAGCTGAGATAAGGACCGCACTTGCACATTACAATGAGGCCCAGACTTCATACAACCCCTCAGTGGACACCCCCAAAATGCGTGAAAAAACCAAAATGCCATTAATGAATCTTGTGCTCCTACGATGGATCGGGGTAACGTGCTCCGAACCAGTTCGGACTAGTGTGGTCCGAACCAGTAAACAACGCACAGACACCCCCCCTTTTTTCCTTTCAGTAATATTAGAAGAGGTTCGGAGCAGCGTGGTCCGAACCAGTAAAAATTAGTTATATTAGAAAAAGGGTATTTTGGTGATTTTGAGAGTGAGGGGGTGTCTACTGAGTGGGCTAGTAGGACTAGAAGAACATACATAAGGAAAGAGGACATGGACTGAACAAGGAAAGGGATCATCTAACTCTAGACTATCAAATAGGCTGACCAATTTCCCATTGTATGGCTCTTGGTCTATGTTAAACGTTACTAGCGTTTTGACCCATGCTCTGCATAGGGCCAATGCCTTAGTTAACACAAAAGTATCAGAATATTAAAATTTGTCGTTTAGATTATAATATGAAAGAAGCTTTGTAAAAATACGAAGAAATTAAAAGGACCTTTTGAAATGTATCTTAAAGTGACCATTTGAATATGTTGTGTGTTAAGGTTGGTATCTTGAGGAGTTTTAAGATTAATTGGACCAAAAGTAATACATAGTGTGTTCTAATGGGATTATTTAATGGAAGAAGTTGACGATGGGAATTCGTGTAGAGCATATAGATTCTTCTTAATAAAGCTTTCCCGAGAGGCATTAGTGAGATATATAAGGAAAATTTGTTTAGTGACTAATTACTTATGAACCTAAATATTTGCAAAGTAATAAAAGGCACAAAAAAGTAATGAAACACAACCAAGAAACATAAGTTTAATAAATTTGCCGCAATTAAAATAAACAAAGTAGGTGCAGCCATTAATGAGGCGCGCTCCGTTTTTTTTTTTTTTGAAATTTTTACCGATTAGGTTAAGGTCAGCCAAATTTATTCGGTCAAGGGCAACCTAATGGGTGTTTTTTGAGACACCCCCCCAAAGTTGTGATTTTAATCCATTCGGCCAATGTCAACCTAAATAATTCGGCCAATATTGTCAGCCGAAACCACTCTGTGATTGCGTTTTATTGTTGTTTGTTGCGTTAAAAACACACTTAGAGCAAGTGTACTCTTTCGCAGAAGTAGTATAAAAGAATATCGTATCCACAAGATTAATTAACAAGTACTAAACTACTTAAAATTATTTATTGTTTAGACAAGTGAATAATTGAGTTGTAATTGAAACAATGAAATAAAAAGTAAACAATTAACAAATAATAAAATGCAAGATTTAATAGATGGAGAGAGAGGTCTAGGGTCGCGGTTTTACTTGCAAGCTTCGATTCCCCTATGTCTAATTCTACCTGAATTCCCTTATTTTATTCAATTACCAATCCCTTTACTAAAGCTACTAATCCGTTTGGTCATTCGTGATTAATATTCTTTTTCCTAAATTAATCCTAGTTTGGTCATGCTAGATTTTAAATTTAAGAAAAGCATAAAGCACAAAAAGGTTGAATGATTGGAAGACTAAATTAAAGTTTGGTCATGCATTAATTATAGCCCCAATTATCCTATAGGTCCACCAACTAATTGCAGTACGGTCGCTGATCAAATAATTGATTATTAACATGAAAAGGGTAGCTAATCCTAATTATGTGATAAAAACAATAGAATAATATTAATTGAAATAAAAATAGGAATTCAAATAAGAAATTAGAACATAAAGAGGTTTCTAAACATGCAAGATTCACCTAAGACCCTAGACAAGGACTTAGGTGTCCATAATAATAAAGAACAATAAAAGAAAAATAAGGTTCATGAATTACAGAAATGAGAATAACCCAGAAATAGAGAAAGTCTTAATCTTTGTCTTCAATCTCCTTCTTTTACTCCAAAGCTCTTTCACGGTGTCGAAAAACTCTTCTCTCCCTCCGTAGCGTTTGTGTAACTATTGTTTGTTTATGTGGTATGTGGCTCTCCCATTCACAAGTAAAGCTCTCCTTTTATATTAGTTCCTTTTCTTTCTCTCCAAGCAAAGTATCAAGTCAAGATTGTTTCCACTTTTAATTGCAAGATATGCCAATCCCTAAATATTAGGATTTAGATCCTTCCTAAATATGTGTTGCTTGCTCTACACTCCATGCCTCTTTCTTTCTCTCCAAGTCACATGTGCATCACTTTTAATTGAAATCTCCAAGAGGATCTTCTTCTTTTTATCACTGTGGGCCTTCTTGCATTAATGGGCTTTGGGTTTGTTTTCTTTTATTTGTTAGTCTTTCTTCTAATTTTAGCCTATATTTGTGTCATTTTTCTTTTTCTACCTTTCTGCAAATATAGAGTAATTTAAGTTAGTTATTTATTTAATCAATAATAATTACTCTAAAAATGACTCAAAAACATCTCTAAAAAATGCACTAAATTAGAGTTTATCAACTCTCCCACACTTAACTTTTAGTTGTCCTCAAGCAAATTTTCTAGCTCAATGAAATGTTCAAATAAGTAATAGAGACAGCCAAATAAGAGATCCAAAATTAGAAATAAAATGACAGACGTACAATAGACAATATAACACATATGAGGTGTCAAAAGGTTGCCCAATTAGAGGCTCATGTCCTTGAAGAATACATTTATGTGAACAAGGGCACTCGCTCACAATCACTCTAAGTGTTTAGGGACTAGGGAAAATATACACTCAAGTTTCCACAAAATGCACATTACCATAAGCTTGTAATTTGACCAAATCTCCACTAAATAGTTCACATGCATGCAAAAGATGGGGTTTCATGGGTTGTAATGGGGCCAAGGGTGAAATCATGCAAGGTAGGAAACAAGAAGAAAGGGATAATCAAAGGGCTAAAAACAAGAAGCAAATAGTAACTTTTGAAACCAAATATGGAGCTCCTATCTATTTTACATTTTTGTCCAAACTCCAAATTAATTTCACTTTCATTCTTCATTCTTCTTTTTCTATTGAGTCAACTCTTTTTGATTTGCTTTTTTTTCCTTAAGTAGACTCGTTTTTTTTTTTTGGATTTACCCTTTGGCTCTTTCATTCTTTTGATGTTTCTTTTCCTCCCTCTTGAGTAGACAAATTCAATTTTTTTTTTCATTTTCTTCATAGGAGGAAAAGGTAAGTACATGAAAACTCCTATTTTGTTTCCTTTGTATGAAAATATTTTTGTAAGCACATGATTCACTCCATTTTATTCTCTTCATCCTGACAAGATAGATAACTAAAGTATAGGACGAAATTTCAGTCCTGACAATATAGACAACTAAATTATAGGACGAAATTGTAATTTTCAATAGTTGCTCCACATTCAGTTTCAAATGGTTACCACAAACCAAAAGAAAAAATTATATCTAGGTATCAAAGAAAAAATATAACAAATAGGCTCAAAGGGGGCAACTAAGGGATAAATTCAACAAGCAACTCTGAGACCAGAAAAATACCTAAATCCCCAAATCTTTTTACATGATGCAAATCAATTTTCGCCTTGAAATGGTCAAAAGACGAATTCTAGAATGTAACAAATTGGGAAACACACTCATAGAAAGAAAAGGGGTAAAAATTTATGATTTAGTATCAATCCCCTTATAAAGGCTCAGATCTCACATTTAGAAGCTAGTTCACAAAAAGTACTCAAGAGGGACAAATGCTAATTATCAGCTTCCTAACGACAACCTCACAGTTACAATTAAGCACAAGTTTGTCAAGTAATTTAATTATGGGATCCCCTAAAGGCATAAACTCTATTTTTTTTTAAAATTTAAGCACTATTCATTCAAAAACAAGCCAGAAAAAATGCTATCAGCATATATAGTGGGTATGTGCATTAATAGAGATATAGTGACAATATAAACTATCTTCCCCCACACTAGCATGGAGCATGGTCCTCAGTGCAAAATAATCAAATAGAAACAAAAATAAATAAATAGAGAGAGTAAGAGAGACTTCCCTGAGAGAGCTTGTAGTTGGAGCTTATTCCTAAATTCAAAATACCCTCTTCAATCTTTTGAGGTGGATATATTGGATTTGACCAATTTATTTGGTTCAATATGATGCAAACATGATAATGCCACTTGAAATCGATTTTTGTACTCACCATTTGTATTTTGTTTATATGTTATTTCTTTATTCTTTTATTATTAAGCTACATAATCAACACGAATTGGTTATCGTTTTACGAATTAGTCACGCTACAATTTGGTTATCGTTATGTTACAACGAATATTAATAGATACATTCTTTTTAACAAGCCATATTATTTTGCGAATTGGTCACATTACAAATTGGTTATCGTATCGTTTTACGAATTGGTCACGCTACAATTTGGTTATCGTTATGTTACAACCAATATTAATAGATACATTCTTTTTAACAAGCCATAGTCAAATTTCAACTATTGAAAGGCTTATCACCATGTTTTTTATATATAAAACAAGCACAAATATATATATTACAAATGTATGTTCACTCATTATCGTTTCGTTAAGCTCTCCACCCCGTGCTTATTTACTATATGTATAAAAAAAAATTCATCTATAAACTATGTATAAAAGTGTACACAAATTTTGTACTCACCATTTGGATTTTGTTTATCTTTTTGTACTCACCATTTGTATTTTGTTTATCTTTTTCCAATTTTACCCAAAACTTTTATAGTTTATTTCTATTTCTAATTAAGGGTATTTTTATAATCTTAAATTTTACTACTTTCTTTTCTTTTCTTTTCACTTTCCTCAACTTTTCACCTCTATCAAACAACCCAAAAATCATCTTACTTTCTATTTCCTTTCCCTTCCTTTTCCTTCCCTTCCTTTCCCTTCTTTTCTTCTACTTTTCTTTCTTAATCCAAACATAGGCTTAAATCTAGACGGAGGGAGTATGTAGGGCTGGGCAAATTTTCTAAACCGACTGACATCTGACATATCCAAAAAATTAAAAGATGAAACAGGCGAGTCGCATTCAGATTCGGATTTGGATTCGGATTTGGATTTTAAAAAACTATACCCGGAGTACCCGAAACCGTCCACACCTCACCTACTCTGCCATCAATTTAAAACTTTTTTTTCTTTTTAAAGCCTCAAAACATGCACAGCCACCTGCCCTACTCTACCATCAATTACTATTTTTTAAATATAGTCAAGTCCTTGGTCAAAAAAAATATATATATAGTCAAGTCCAATCAATACAAAAGCAGTAGTAATATAATTAATTAAAACAATTTACAACTCCACTTTCTTTGTTTTAATATAAAATATTAAAACAATTTTAAAGCTACTGCTATTTTGTTTGTAATCACATTTTTCTCTGTCTTGCTAAGTAAGAAAGTATTGAGATAATTAAAGTATTGAGATAATCCCAGTACCCCCCTGAAATCCGAGGTACTTTGAGTCTGTTTTTCGATTTATACAGTGGATAGATTTGGATTTGTGCAGAGGTGCTATCTAGCCGTGAGAGCCTGAGAGGTACTTGGAGTCTGTTTTACGGACATGTCCTTTCTTCACTACGGAGTCGGCATTTCTATTTTGGTCCAAAATATAGTGTTAAATTAGTCTATGAATGACTTGCATTATTGCAAGAATGAAATCTAAGATTCAAGCTTTGAAAACTAATATTCCCCTACCCCCACTAATATTTAGCGATAAAAAAACGATATAAATAAAGTTGATCGGTAAAATCTTCCTATTAACACAAAGTTCAATGTGTATGGATTTAACAAAAGTAGATTATTAGATCAAACCTATTTTATGATACCGGAATATGGTTAACATTTGGATTTAAAATTATGCTATATTCTCCACAACATTTTTACCTAATAGTACAATCTAGAACATTTTTTGTCATATCAAAACAAATCTCAAATTGATATTCTAAATCTCATCCACGAGATTGTAATTTTTTTAAGAAAAAACATAAATCATAAATAGAATTCAAGATTTAAATAAAAAAAATTTAAAAAGAAAAGTAAAGGGGATGTCAGCATGTTTTACCTTGGATGATTTTCTTGGTGGTGGGGTAGCCACTAGCCACCTTTGTTCACCAACACTTCCCTTAGTAGCTAAGTTGCATAAAATAGCCTTTTACGATCCGGTTTTGACAACCTTGGTTCATTGTGTTCTCTAATCCCCCTCTTTCCTTCTTGTTATGACCACAGTCATGAAGAGCATACAACTCTGTGCACCAAAAACCACTACTGTGGTTGATTTGGATCCACCACACTCCTTCACCATTGATCAACATACTCTTACTCATGTTGTCAAAGAAAAAGACATTAAGATTCTTCAAAAACATGGTGGGGTTGAAGGGGTTGCTGAATCCCTTAAAACCAACTTTGAGAGTGGTATCAAAGGTGATGGTGAAGAGATTGCAAGTAGACAAAAAGTGTTTGGTTCCAACACTTATAACAAACCACCTTCCAAAGGTTTCCTTCATTTTGTGCTGGAAGCTTTTAACGATGTTACAATTCTCATCCTTTTGGTTTGTGCTGCTCTTTCCTTAGGATTTGGAATCAAAGAGCATGGACTCGAAGAAGGTTGGTATGATGGTGGAGGCATTATTGTTGCTGTTTTCATTGTCATTTCAGTGTTTTCCATAAGCGATTATATACAGAATAGACAATTTGACAAGTTGTCTCGAGTGAGCAATGATATTCAAATTGATGTTTTGAGAAGTGGGACTCGCCAAAAAATCTCAATCTTTAAGATTGTTGTTGGTGATGTTGTTTGGCTGAAGATTGGTGATCAAGTACCAGCTGATGGTTTATTTATAGAAGGACATTCACTTAAGGTTGATGAATCAAGCATGACTGGTGAGAGTGAACATGTGGAGGTTAATAGAAACCAACATCCTTTTTTGTTCTCTGGGACAAAAGTAGCTGATGGATATGCAAAAATGCTTGTTATCTCAGTTGGTATGAACACAACATGGGGTGAAATGATGAGTTCAATAAGCAGTGATATTGATGATCAGGAAACTCCTTTACAACAAAGGCTTAACAAGCTCACATCATCTATTGGGAAGGTTGGTTTGGCTATTGCTTTTTTGGTTCTTGTTGTTATGTTGGTTAGGTACTTCACAGGGAACACAAAGGATGAAAATGGGGTTAGAGAGTTCAATGGAAGGAAAACTAGTTTTGATACTGTGATGAATGCTGTTATTGGAATTATTGCTGTTGTTGTTACTATTGTTGTTGTTGCCGTCCCTGAGGGTCTACCACTTGCTGTGACTCTTACATTTGCTTATTCAATGAAGAAAATGATGGCTGATAAAGTAATGGTGAGAAAGCTTTCGGGGTGTGAGACTATGGGCTCTGCTACTATAATTTGCACGGATAAAACAGGCACACTCACTGAGAACCAAATGCAGGTGAGTAAGTTTTTGCTTGGCCTAGAACCTGCGGAAGAGGGTGCATGTGCATACTCAAATGTTGCTCCATGTGTTCTTCAGCTGATCAAGGAAGGAGTGGCTTTCAATACAACTGGTGCTGTGCAGCACAAGTCTATATCAGGTTCTGATTCTGAATTTGAATTTTCAGGTAGTCCAACAGAGAAGGCAATCCTATCTTGGGCTGTCTTGGAGTTGAACATGGAGATGGAGCACTTGACAAAAAGTTGTTCCATCCTTCAAGTTGAGACCTTTAACTCAGAGAAGAAAAGTGGAGTCTTGTTGAGGAGGAATTCAGACAACACGGTTAATGTACATTGGAAAGGAGCAGCTGAGATAGTGCTAACAATGTGTTCAAGATACTATGACGCTTCTGGCATTGTGAAGGATCTTGACAATGATAGTACGGTGACATTTGAAAAAATTATTCAAGGTATTGCAGCTAAGAGTCTTCGTTGTATTGCTTTGGCACATGATGAAGTTCCGCAAGAAGAGCTTGGAGATGAAGGAGGGAACAAAATAGTGAAAGAAAATGGTTTAACTCTATTAGGACTCGTTGGTATTAAGGATCCATGTCGTCCCAAGGTGAAGGAAGCAGTGGAAGATTGCCAACATGCTGGTGTGAATGTGAAAATGATCACAGGTGACAATGTTTTCACTGCAAAAGCTATAGCATTTGAATGTGGAATTCTGCAGCCAAATGAGGACACAGATGGAGCAGTGGTTGAGGGAGAGGAATTTCGCAACTACACACATGAAGAGAGGTTGGAGAAAGTGGAAAGAATCTGTGTGATGGCAAGGTCTTCTCCTTTTGACAAACTTCTCATGGTTCAATGCTTAAAGCAAAAAGGCCATGTAGTTGCTGTCACTGGAGATGGTACAAATGATGCACCAGCACTCAAGGAAGCTGATATTGGACTTTCTATGGGAATTCAAGGAACTGAAGTTGCAAAAGAGAGTTCAGATATTGTGATATTGGATGACAATTTTGCATCTGTTGTCTCAGTTTTAAGGTGGGGAAGATGTGTTTATAACAACATTCAGAAATTCATTCAATTTCAATTGACAGTAAATGTTGCTGCACTTGCTATAAACTTTGTTGCAGCAGTATCAGCAGGGAAAGTGCCACTAACAACAGTGCAACTATTATGGGTGAATTTGATCATGGACACATTAGGTGCATTAGCTCTTGCAACTGAGAAGCCTACAACGGAGTTGATGGATAAACCACCAGTTGATAGAACAAAACCTCTTATCACTAACATCATGTGGAGGAATGTTTTGGCACAAGCTTTTTACCAGATAGTAGTTTTGCTGACACTTCATTTCAAAGGCGAGACTATCTTTGGAGTGACATCACAGGTAAAGGACACATTGATTTTCAATACATTTGTTCTTTGCCAAATTTTCAATGAGTTCAATGCAAGGAGGTTGGAGAAGAAGAATGTTTTCAAAGGCATACAAAGGAGCAAGCTGTTTTTGGGAATTATTGGTGTAACAATAGTGCTTCAAGTTGTGATGGTTGAGTTTCTCAACAAGTTTGCTGGTACTGAGAGGTTGGATTGGAGGCAATGGGGTATTTGTATTGGTCTTGCTTCAACTTCCTGGCCAATTGGTTTGGTTGTGAAGTTGATACCTGTCCCTGATAAACCATTGCTTGATTTTGTGAGTAAGGAGGGGGCTAAAGGTGTAATGGGGTTTGTTCGAGACAAATCATCATGGGGCTGTTGGATCGCTATACTTTATAACATTATTAGTAAGATATTTTTTTAATTTTGTCAATAAAACTATATAGGAGGAATATTTTCATTTGGTTACTGCCTTGGTTGACATCAGCACCTGTGTGCGTGAAGAATAAGGGTCACACTTCTTGATCAAGATATTCTGTTATGCCTAATCATGGAATTTGCTTATATATTTTAGGTTTTCTTTATGATGTAGTAATATGGACGTATAGTCTTCAATGTATAGCTGGCTAGTAATTCAGAAAGTATCAATGAATTATCCATTCAATTGGTCATCACTGTTCCATAGTAGTCTGTTACCAACTTATTATGCCATATTATTTTTATAAATCTCAAAACCTACAAGCCACCTAAATAAGCAAATGCAAACTGATAAAACAAAGTGGCATGTAAATGAACTCTGAATATCATTTTAACATACCACAAGTCTGCATGATGGATGACAACCACATCTGCTCATCTGAGTGCTGTCAAAGGTTCTCTTAAAGGTCCAAATGGTAGCAGATGACGATTTCCCCCAAAGATTTAATCCATTGACCATTACAATATCCATTCCAAAACTCTCCCCAAGCTCCAAATTCTACCTTGCATATGAATGATATGATTTAGAGCAAATGCCCTGTTAAAGAATAAGAATCTTAATTACAAGCACTACTAGTAATTATATATAAACAGGTTAGGAAGATATATATAACAAAAGCAAAAGGTACATGAATATCCTCAACAAATTATCCTATACAAGAATATCCTCAATAACCAATACTCTTTGTTTTAACAAGGAAGTAATTCCTATCGGCTAAAGGTATCATAGAGCACTCTAAGCCATTGTAACATTCACTTGTTAGCCAATTATCATATTAAAGTAATCGTTTACACACATAAAATTAAAAATTTGTCCAACTCAATCAATTATTTATTCAACTTTTTTTTCTGCAGATAATCATTTCTCCTAAACATGTTAATAAAAACTTGATTTAGTAAAACTAACACCATTTATTTAAAACTAAAAATAAAACTAGTTCACAGGAAGCAGCAATTTCTATACACTAAAATTAATATAAACACGCATCTAATCATTAGAAAACTGAATTAACAATTCCATAGGTAGATTTTCCAAATATTTTTTAAAATTTCAGAATTGAAAAGAAATTGAACTGGCACTGATAAAATTGGGGAAAACAATAGAGGGGAAGAAAAATAGAATACCCTAGAAAGAAGGAGGGGTGAAATTCCGCAACCAGCTTGGAAGATAACGATGAACTCGAACATGGGCGTCTTGCCATTCGGATTGCAATCATGCACTTGGTTTAAACTGCAGGTTCCCTCTCCAAAACCATTATACAATCTAAATCCTTTAATATTTTATTATAAAAAATAAAATAAAATACAAGAGTTCGGATCCAACTCCAAGAGAATATGTTATATTCTCTTGGGAGGGGTAATTAAGTTCGAATCCCACTCCAAGAGTCTCGAGTTCGAATATTTTGTAAATTTGTATGGCAAAAATTCTCTTGAAGGGGAAGAATACGAACCGTCAAAGTCGGCACACGTGGCTATTGGCTAGCCAAGCTCCCCGACTTAGATTAGTAAGAAAAGAAAAGTAAGAATAACAAAATAACAAAGTAAGAAAAGAAAAGTGAGAATATAACTTAAGAAAAGTAAAATCAATCCACATGAGCAACCTGCATTAGCTGTCACGGCAGTTTTTTTTGTCATTAATCCATATTTTAGCAAAAAAAAGTTGTAAAACCCCTTTAGGGCTAAATGTCTGAGTTTTTTAAAATAAAGGGACTAAATATCTGAGTTTTAAAATAGGGGTACTAAAACTATAATTTAGCAGTTAATAGTTTGCCTTATATTAAAGCCAAACACCTCGAGAGATTTAACGCCTACTGTGGTCCTACCCGGATCGAGAGATTAGACTTTTCAGTTGCGTGTAGAGGTTACTCAGTTCACACAAAAAAAGTCAACACCTACCCAGGTCGAGAGATTAGCTTATGGAGTTACGCGCCGAGGATATTCGCTTAACACTAAAAAACATCAACATATTTAGTAAACAGGTTCACTATTAAAAGTCTATGAGTACCGAATTTGATACATCCAAAAATGATATAGTAATTATTGTCACGCATGACAACACTATGGTGTACTTCCGTCGGTCTCTTTTATAAATAAAGTTGGTCAATAAATGTTGATGTACTTGGTTCAAAATTTGGATAAGTAACTATCTTCACATTGACAATGTTGGATTCACACTCTTAAACTTGGTTTAATTTTATCATTGAGATATTTAAGCCTCATAGTTAATTTAAATTTTGTTAAGAAATTAGTCTGGTGTTTTGGTAAAAAAAAATGTTAAAATTTGTAAACAATATTTTTACATCAAGAAATTACTTATTAATGGTTATGCCTTACTTCTAGAAAAGTTCCCAACCCATACCACATCAAGGAAAAACATGAAAAAATTATTTTATTAAAATATGAATATAACATTCATACTCGTTTAATCTTTATTATTTATATTCATTATTAGTTTCTTCCTTTAGCTTGCATAAGTTAAACCATTATTCTTTTGGTTTAGGTTTAGGAGCACTCATATGGTGGTCATATTTAGGTAGGGTTTTTTTTTTTACCCCCACCATCTTCCCATATACTCCCACAAGATTTTTTTTTGGCGAAAATACCCCAAAAAATTGACCAAAATCGTATATATCTCACCATAGATATATATGACTTTGAAAAATGTTAATCGTATATACATAAATTTAATTAAATACGATTAAGATTTAAAAAACGAGTCGTATATACGTAAGGTTGTGGTATATACGATTTGTTAAAATACAAATCGTATATACCTAGGTGTGGGGGTACATACGATTTGTAATTTAACAAATCGTATATACCCCCACCCATAGGTATATACGATTTGTATTAAATTTTTTTTTTGATAATAAGATTTGTATTAATTTTAACGGTTAGGATTTGACTTCCAATGTTGATCAACGGTGTAGATTGCACCGACAATATCAACGGTTGATAATCATTGACGACATCTATAAATACCCACTCCCACCCTCATTATTTTCACACAAAAATTTCAACTTCTTTCACACACACAACACAAAATGCCTATTCCCCTAACACAATACTACTCAGAAGATGCTTCCCTCACTGTTATTTTTACTAATCAGGGCCTCATTGATCATCAGGGCATCATCAACAAAGATGATGGCGTCTGTTTCGAGGGGAGATACACGTTGCAGTGTAGGTTTAAACACAGCACAACATTCGCGGCCCTGAAAGAGAAAATACTGCTTAAGGTGCAACCGGAGGGCGACGAGCATGAGATAGTTCGTATAATTTATCTGAAACCAGAATGGGGTGATGGACGTGTGCACTGGTCTACAATGGATGTCAAGAACGACGATGACGTAGAAGCCATGATGTCCATTCATGTTCAGTTTAGTTTTATGGGTTATCTGCATTTGTACGTCAAAACCAAAAGGACCGTCACTGAGATCCTTCGTCATTTAACTCCACCAGCTCAGTAGTTTCTATTATGTTTTCTTTTTGTTTGTTGTTGCAATATTTTGTTTATCTGTCTATTTTTATTGGAGTTGGTTATGTTTTATCTTTTATGTAACTTTGTTTTATCGAATCAATGAAATCGAAATTTTAAGGAAACTCGCAAGAAATAGTAATAATCAACTGCTATAAAAATAGTTCAAACATAGAATCCAACAAAAGTACAAACATACAATCCCACAAAAGTACAAGTACAAAATCCCCTAGTCACGCCTCGGTAGCATCTCCAACAACCGCGTGAGGCGAACGTACGTCTCAGTGCCCATACAGATGTCGCCTCTACGAAGCCCCCTCCTAACCTCATCTGCCATAATCTGTACCCACTCAGCATATCCCTGGTCTTGTGGTGGTGGTGGTGCAGCTGCGTGTACTGGTGGTGGTGGTGGTGATGCAGCCCGTAAGAGTCTCGGAATAGATGCATTCACATACCACTGCAGGTAGCCCGGACCAACTTGGCCCAACTCCTGAGCAGGCTGAGTAGTCCGCAGAACCTCCTGCACACACGACATATAGTGGTCAATCTGAAATATGCAGTCTGCATGGCCCGGACGACCAGTAAGAGGGGCACGTGGGATGACCTGCACATACCCAAACTGTCGGAGGCACCTATCAGGCATGTAGGGAACTCTGATGTCTCCCCAACTGATGTGTCCCCTGTACAGTGAGATCTGGTCAAACGTTCTATCCCCCCGGTGCTCCTCAAAGGGTCGCCAACAGACATCATCCGAGCTAAGCGCATCAATCATCTGCCTATAATCCCCTAGCTTCAATGCATCTGTTTTCTTCTTCCTCCTGCGCCCACACAGTGGTCCGTCCTGCACATCACCCGGCCTCCTCGCTACTAGGGTAGGAAAATACCATAAAATCCAGCTCTGAAATGCAAAAATAAACAAAATGGTTAATTAAAAACTATTTAACCAAACTCGGAAAAAAGGAAAAAATTAATTTAAAATTTGTACCTGTAATATGCTCGCATACCCTCCTAACTGCTGCGAAGAGTCCAAACAGGAGTAGTTCAGCGAGTCATACATGAAAGCTAGTCCTCCTGCCCCCCATGCATACCCTCCAACAACATCTGCACTGATGTTCGCAAGTAGGAGCAGCCACTTAGCCTCAGCCCTGTCTCCAATCTTACAAGTGAAGATGTTGTAGCTTAGAAGCAAAAGGATATACGCCCTAACATCAGCAGACATGTCGCCCCCTGATAACAATCACATATGATTGTTATTACCTCTTATTTCAAGCTTAAATCATTGTTAATTCTCAAGCAATTTAGTGATTAATGTTGTAAATATGTTAGTTTAGAATAATTAAAGGTGCAAGCTTAATTATGTTATTAATGGGAACTTTGGTGCCCAATTGTGGTTTAATGTGTTTGTTTAATTGCTGCAGCACCTATTGTGGCAGCAATGCCTAAATGCGCAACATGAGAGAGAATGTAGCAAGAAACACGGAAATCAAGGCAAGGACAGCTGTCAGCGTGTGTCATGCGTTCCAATCATTGATGATGCGTGAATGACCTAGGGTTTTGGGCAAAAAGGACATTGTGCCTTGAAAAGGACAAAATGTGCCTCCACCATTTAGGGTTTCTCTCATCCCAAGGCCTTACCTATATAAAGGCTCTCACCCCCAGAATTAGGTTAAGCCGAATTTCAGAGGTATAGGAATAGCCTCTTGATTTCGTGCCTCCATTGTTACTTAGAATCAGTTGCTGGAATATTGATTGCTGCAGCAATACTGAAACTACTTCAATTTCGAAGAAGCTGCATTTTGAGAGCTAGAATCGCTTGGTGGATCACCATTGAAGCTGTCTCAGTATCAAGACTTGTAGTTGAACTTCTCTTCTCGGGTTTTAGTATGAAATTTCTACTTCCCTTGATGTTTAGTTTAGTTGTAATGTTGTGTAAGCTCAATATGAGCTAAACCTCTATAGTTGGGATGCTTTTATGAATTTAATGAAGTTACTTTGATTTTAATGCTTGTGTTATTGTGTTGAGCACTTTATCTTGTGCGTTTTAATTTATCCATCTTAGATTAGGATTGGCCGTCTAATCTAGGTAGAAATACACTCTCAGGAATGGTTTGTATTTAGATCTTCACAAGATAACATGGTATGTTGCACTATTAGGAATACATGTGCTCCTTGCTTGAGTTCTAGGAATAGAAGAGGCATAAGCCATGAGATACACACTTAGGTGTAACGCTGCTTGTTCTTCAGTAGCCTAGGGTAATAATCATTCTCTGTTAGTTAGGAATACGTCAGAGTGACTAAAGCCTAGTGTATTGCATTAAGGAATTATGCGCATTGCGGCAGCATCTAGTGCTGCAGCACTTAACACAGCATTCTGATCATTGTAGTGGATTTATTGACATATTGCATCTCAACTTGTTCCAATATCTGATTTCCATTACCCTGATACTTTTTACTTTTATTGTTTGTTACCCAAATTTGTGTGTCATTTACTTTTTACCCCAAATCACTGTTTGTTACATTGATTAAACATTTGTTTACAACTTAATCCTCGTGGGAACGATCTCACTTATTCACTGTATTACTTATTGCGATTGTGTACACTTGCACAAGAAACAATCACACGTTTCTACGCAACAAGTTTTTGGCGCCGTTGCCGGGGATTAAATTGATTAAACACTGTTTAATTAATTGGCAATTTAGTGATTTCTTTTGTTGCTAATTCTGGTGCTCTGTTTTTGGTTGTTTCAGTAAGTTAATTGCTGCAGCAACTGTTGCTGCAGCATATGTACAGACGCAGATCACCAGAATATCAACTTCATCCTGAGATAGAAAGACTGTTTAGAGCTTTGAGAAGGGGACACGACCACTCTGGTCTTATTTCTTTGGGAAGAGCTGTCAATATGGCTACACCACCACCTTCTAATCATGGAAACACACCACCTCCTAGCAACCATGGTTCTGACAGACTTACTATAGTTGCCACTGAGCAACCTGAACATGTGAGACAAGTTTTGAATGAAACAGTCATTGGCATGGCTAATGACAGGGACAGACCTATGAGGGATTATGCAATTTTTGACCCTCATACTATGCAAACTAGCATAGTGAGGCCTGAACTTGCCACAAATCATTTTGAATTCAAGCCAATGATGTTTCAAATGCTTCAAACAATAGGGCAATTTGGTGGAGGACCTACTGAGGACCCACATTTGCATTTAAAACAATTTGTAGACGTTTGTAGTAATTTCATTCTCCCTGGTGTAAGTGATGATGCTTTTAAACTTAAACTTTTTCCTTATTCCTTGAAGGATAGAGCTAAGGTTTGGTTAAATTCCTTGGAACCTAACTCTATCACTACTTGGAATGAGATGACTGAAAAATTTATGACAAAATATTTTCCACCTATCAAGAATGCCAGGATGAGAACTGAAATTACATCTTTTAGACAAACTGAATTTGAAACATTGTTTGAAGCATGGGAAAGATTCAAAGAATTGTTAAGAAAATGTCCACATAATGGGTTGCCTGTGGTTGTTCAAATGGAAACTTTTTACAATGGGTTGGAACCTCAAACTAGACTGATGCTTGATGCTTCTTCTGGTGGAGTCTTGCTGAATGGCTCTTACCAAGATGCTTATGATCTTATTGAAACTATTGCTGCAAACAGTTATCAATGGCCAACAGCCAGGGTTAGTGCTCAAAAGAAAGTTGCTGGTATGCATGAAGTGAGTGAGGTTACTGCCTTATCTGCTCAGGTTGCATCCTTGTCCAACATGATCAAAAATATGAGTGCAACACCTACTGCAGCAATTGAATCTGCACCAGAAACTAAAGTGGCAGCAATTGAACAAGTACCAGTGGGTTCTGCTAGTTGTGTGTACTGTGGAGGAGGCCATTTGTATGAAGAATGCCCTGCAAACCCTATTTCAGTCAACTATGTTGGGTATGACAAGAACAATAATCCTTATTCTCGTACCTACAATCCTGGGTGGAAGAACCATCCTAATTTTAAATGGAGCAACAATGTAACACCTGCTACAGCTCCTGCAACACCACCAGGAACACCTGCTCCATCCAAGGCAAAAGAAGAGAGCTCTATGGAACTTATGTTGAAGGCTTTCATGAATGAAACTAAAACTCAGTATCAAACCCAAGGAGCTGCAATCAAGAACTTGGAGAATCAACTTGGTCAAATAGCCACTGCCCTGACCCAAAGACCTAGTGGAGCATTACCTTCCACTACTGAACCAACATCTTCTAAGGGAAAGGAACAAGTCAAGGCTATATCTTTAAGGAGTGGGAAGGCCTTGAAGGGACCATCTACTGATCCGAGTAATGGAACTGCAATAAAAGAAAAAGACAAAAAAGAGAAACAAAACGCACCAGATGCTGTCACAGTTGATGCTGCAGCATCTGATGCTGCAGCAATTCCATCAAAGATTGCTGATCAAGTTTTGCCTGATCCACCTTATCCTCAAAGGTTGAAAAAGGCTCAACAAGATAAGCAATTTGGCAAATTCCTGGAGGTGCTAAAACAACTCCACATCAATGTTCCTTTGGTAGAAGCACTTCAACAAATGCCCAATTATGCAAAGTTTATGAAAGATGTGCTTTCCAAGAGGAAGAGACTTGGGGAGTTTGAAACAGTAGCTATGTCAGAAGAGTGTAGTATGATCATGCAGAACAAGCTTCCAAGCAAGTTGAAGGATCCAGGCAGTTTCACTATTCCATTCTCAATTGGTGAAAGCTATACTGGCAGAGCTCTTTGTGACTTAGGTGCAAGCATCAATTTGATGCCTAAGTCTATCTTTGATCAGCTTGGTATAGGTGTTGCTAGACCTACAACTGTTACCTTACAGCTTGCTGATAGATCTGTTGCTCATCCAGAAGGAATCATTGAGGATGTTCTAATAAAGGTTGATAAATTTGTATTTCCTGCTGACTTTGTAATTTTAGATTTTGTTGCAGATAAGGAGGTACCTATAATTCTTGGAAGACCTTTCTTGGCTACTGGAAAGACTCTAATTGATGTGCAAAAAGGAGAATTGACTATGAGAGTCAATGATCAAGAGATCAAGTTCAATGTGTTGAATGCTCTCAAGTTCCCTGACCAAGGAACTGAGGAGTGCTCTTTTGTAATGTCTCTTGATTCTGTGGTTCAACAACACTTCCACAAGCAAAGTGATCATCTGGTGAAAGCTCTCTCTGAGATTGATAAGAGTGAACTTGTGGAAGAAGGTATTGTGCACAAGGAGGCTGAGGTGAAAGAATTATGGAGTAGACATTATGAATCTCTTGATCTAGGGGATTCCAATCTCAAACAGAATGTGCCTTCTATGGAAAAACCTCCTGTGCTTGAATTAAAAGAGTTACCCAAGCACCTGAAATATGCCTATTTAGGGGAAAATGATACATTGTCTGTGATCATTGCTTCTGACCTATCCAATAGTCAAGAGCATGATCTCATTACTACCCTAAAGAGGCATAAGAAGGAAATTGGGTGGCAAATGGCTGACATAAAGGGGATTAGTCCTACCATTTGCATGCATAGGATCATTCTTGATGAAAATGCTAAGAATAGCATTGATGGGCAGAGGAGACTAAATCCTATCATGAAAGAAGTGGTAAAAAAGGAGATCATCAAATGGTTAGATGCTGGCATTGTGTATCCTATCACTGATAGTGCATGGGTGAGTCCTGTGCAATGTGTTCCAAAGAAAGGAGGGGTCACAGTGGTAGCCAATGAGAATAATGAACTTATCCCCACAAGAACAGTTACTGGTTGGAGGATTTGCATGGATTATAGAAGACTCAACAAAGCTACAAGAAAAGATCATTTTCCTCTACCATTCATAGACCAAATGCTTGATAGACTTGCTGGCAAGGAGTTCTATTGCTTTTTGGATGGTTACTCTGGCTACAATCAAATAGCCATAGTGCCTGAAGATCAACAAAAGACTACTTTCACTTGTCCTTATGGTACTTTTGCTTTTAGAAGAATGCCATTTGGGTTGTGCAATGCCCCAGCAACATTTCAAAGGTGTATGATGTCAATCTTCTCTGATTTTATTGAAAAATCCATGGAAGTATTTATGGATGATTTCTCTGTCTTTGGAGAAACATTCCAATTGTGCCTTGACAACTTAGAAGAGATTCTGGATAGATGTGAAGAGACCAACTTGGTCTTGAATTGGGAAAAATGCCACTTCATGGTCCAAGAAGGTATTGTGTTGGGACACAAAATTTCAAAGAAGGGAATTGAGGTTGACAAAGCCAAGGTTGAAGTGATTGAAAAGATGCATCCTCCAACAAATGTCAAGGGTGTTAGAAGTTTCTTAGGACATGCTGGATTCTATAGGAGGTTCATCAAGGACTTCTCCAAAATTTCAAAGCCACTCTGTCAGTTGCTGCAGCATGACACTCCATTCGTGTTTGATGACTCATGTGCTGCAGCATTCCAGAAACTGCAAAATGCTCTAGTTACTGCCCCAGTGATAGTGACTCCTGATTGGAGCAAGCCTTTTGAGCTCATGTGTGACGCTAGTGATTATGCCATAGGTGCTGTCCTTGGCCAAAGGTATGATAAAGTTTTTCATTCTATTTATTATGCTAGCAAAACACTTGTTGAAGCTCAATTAAATTACACTACCACTGAAAAAGAATTATTAGCTGTGGTTTTTGCATTTGATAAATTTAGATCATACTTAGTTGGCACAAAAGTAACTGTTTTCACTGATCACTCTGCCATTAAGTATTTGATTTCTAAGAAAGATGCAAAACCTAGGCTAATAAGATGGGTTCTCCTCCTCCAAGAGTTTGATTTGGAAATAAAAGATAAAAAGGGGGTGGAGAACCAAGTTGCTGATCATTTGTCTAGATTGGAAGGTGATAGTGCAGGTAATCATTTTGGAGAAATAAAGGAAAGCTTCCCTGATGAGCAGTTGTTAGCCGTTGCTGCTGCAGCACCTGATGCTGCAGCACCTTGGTATGCAGACATTGTTAACTTCCTAGTGAGCAAAGTGGTGCCATGTAATTTAAATTATCAGCAAAAGAAGAGGTTCTTCCACACAATCAAGCAGTATTTTTGGGATGAACCATATCTGTATAAGAAGTGCCCTGATCAGTTACTAAGAAGATGTGTGGCTGATGAAGAACAACAAGGAGTGCTGCAGCAATGCCATGCTGCAGCATATGGAGGACACTTTGGAGGTTTAAGAACAGCAGCAAAAGTGTTTCAATCTGGTTATTTTTGGCCTACAATTTTCAAGGATGCTCATGAGTTTGTTAAGAAATGTGATAGTTGCCAGAGGAGTGGGAATATATCACATAAAAATGAAATGCCATTGTCAAACATCTTAGAGGTTGAACTCTTTGATGTTTGGGGAATGGACTTCATGGGACCTTTTCCTCCCTCTTTTGGCAACTCTTACATCCTTGTTGCTGTAGATTATGTATCAAAGTGGGTTGAAGCAGTTGCTTTACCTAACAATGATGCAAAATCTGTTAGCAAGTTCTTATTGAGAAACATTTTTACAAGGTTTGGCACTCCAAGAGCAATAATCAGTGATGAAGGTTCTCATTTTTGCAACAAATTGATTGAAAATCTCTTGGCCAAGTATGGGGTTAAGCACAAGATTGCAACAGCATATCATCCTCAAACAAGTGGTCAAGCAGAGTTGTCTAATAGAGAGATCAAGAGAATGTCGGAGAAAATGGTAGGGCCTACCAGAAAGGAATGGTCAAATCATCTTGATGATGCTTTATGGGCTTATAGGACTGCTTACAAAACTCCTTTGGGAATGTCCCCCTACAGACTTGTGTATGGCAAGGCTTGCCATCTGCCTTTGGAGCTTCAATACAAATCACATTGGGCTATCAAAAAGCTCAATTTTGATCATACAAAGGCAGGGGAAGCTAGGCTATTACAATTGAATGAATTGGAAGAGATGAGGCACTTTGCCTATGAGAACTCAGCATTGTACAAGGCCAAGACCAAGGCATGGCATGATAAAAGGATTCAAAAAAGGGAATTATTGGAAGGTGACCAAGTGTTATTGTTTAACTCAAGACTTAAACTATTCCCTGGAAAACTCAAGTCTAGGTGGTCTGGGCCGTTCAAATTGGCAAAGGTGTACCCTCATGGAGCTGTGGATTTGTATAATGATTCAAGTGGAAATACCTTCAAGGTTAATGGGCAAAGAGTAAAGAAATACTATGGTGAATCAGTGGTGAGATGCAGTTTCATCACCATGATCCAAGACCCATGATCTAAGAAGGAAGTCTGGCTGAGGACTCTTAAACCAAGCGCTACTGGGAGGCAGCCCAGGGTTTTTAATCTAATAAATTAGTTGTTTTGTTTGTTTTGGTGTTTGTTGCAGGAATTAAATTTCAGCAAGTTGAAGTTGAGGGTGTGACAGCAGTTGGTGCTGCAGCATTGCTTCCAGCAACGTTGCTGCAGCAATAGAGAGCAGTTAAGGAAAAAAATAAAATAATGGCAGTTATTCACCTAAGGTCTGATTGCGGTGACAGTGTGTTGTCCAATCAGTCATGTAACTGTCCACTCATCTAGCATCCACCATACACCTCTCTTCTCATCCAACGGCTATCTCACTAATGAGAAACGCCTCACCCCAAAACCGTCGCACCACTCATCTACTTAACCACCCACTCTCTCCACAATCCTCCCACAAATTCCTCTCAATTACATTAAAGAGTTAAAACCTTCCAAACAGTAAACCCTCCATTCTCAAACTAACCCAGAAATCCCATTCACCTTCGTGTTTTACCCTCAATTGTTTGTGATCAACAATGGTGAGAACCAAGGCTAGTGCTACAAAATCATCTGGAAAGCGCCAATCCACATCTGGGCGAGGAGAATCCAGCCAAATCAGGCGAAAGAACATGAAGAATCAAGAAGTCACTGCTGTGGAGAAGTTCTCTGCCATGAACTTTTGGGCAGAGAGAGGTTTCGTGTTGCAAGATGCACCCGATGCGTTCACAACCATTGTGAAAGCACTTGGGTGGGAGCAGTTGGTGCAGCACCCTTCCTACTTTTATCCCTCTGTTGTCCGTGAGTTTTATGCGGGGATTGCGCCAGAAAAAGATGGAAAGCCCCAATTCTTTTCAGAAGTCAGAGGAGTAATCATCAAGTTCGACTCAATGATGATCAATGAATGTCTAGGTTTGAGTTACCATGGCCTCACTTTTGCCAAAAATTTTGAAAAATGGAGCAAGAAAGAGATGGAAGTTGTGAAGAAAAATATCACCATCCCTGGCACTCCATGGGAGCCTTGCAGTGCCAACGAGTTCAAAGTCAAAAGAAGCAACCTCAACCATGAATCTATGGTATGGTTTAACTTTATCAAGCACACTCTGTTGTCAACTTCCCACACAACAAATGTAGAAAAAGAAAGGATGATGCTGCTGGATGCAATTTTGGGAGCAAAGGACGTTGATATTGGAAGATTGATCTCAAGAGAGATTTTCATCTGTCACTCCAAAACTGCTGGGTATCTTTTCTTTCCTTGCTTAATTACTGATCTTTGCATTAAAGCTGGTGTGGAAATGAAGGGGGAGAAGAAAGGCTTCCCTCTTGCTGCCTTCCCTACTATTCTGAAATCAAAGCCTAAGGTTGCTGCAGCATCTGGTGATCCCACCGTGATGCCACAGTTCATGCTGCAGCAACGCTCTGTCTGGGAGTTTATGAGGAAGCAGGAGGAGTGGTTGAAGGCTATGTTTGCTGCAAACTTGCAGGTTGATATTGGAGTTGAAGCACCTTCTTTTCCTGAGTGGGTGCTTGATGAAGATGTGATTGATAAAGACTTGTTTGAAAATGCTGGAGTTGATGATGATGTACCAGAGGAAACTGTTGAGAAAAAGAGAAAGAGGAAGGAAGTAAAAAAGGGAAAGAAAAAGGTGGGTGAAGAAGAAGAAGAGCTCCTTAATTCTGAGACTGATGAAACACTAAGTGAAGGGGAAAAGGAAGAAAACAGAGAGATAATGAAGGAGTTGAATAGGAAGGATGATAGTGAAGAGGATGACTCACTGATGGGAGAAGGATCTGAAGATAACAGTTCAGATGAGTTCGAAGATACAATCAATTTTGACATGGACCCTCCCCCTAATAGCAAATCTGCCAAGCTAGCCACCCCATCTACCATTCCACCACCATCAACCCCCATCACCACTCCAATCCCAGAAAATCAACCACCACAACCCACAAATCCACCCCAAGGAAGCCAACAAGAAAAAGTGCCTGAAACTGCTGATGTATCTGTTGCTGCAGCAACTGGTGTTGCTGATGCTGATGCAGAAAGCCCAGTGTTCTCACCCTCTAAGAGAACAAGAACCAAGCATGCCCCCAAAAGGAGGAAGATGTCTGTCGTGCCTGAAGATGTTGAGCTGAATGTTGAAGGTGTAACTGCTGAGGAAGACGCGCTGCTGTTGCTGCTACTGTGGAATCAGTGCTGAAGGGAATTGAAGATGCTGCAGCAACTGATGCTGCAGCAATTGAAGCTGAGAAAATGGCTGAATATGAAAGGAGATCAAAGGCTGCTCTGGACTTGGTGATTGCCCAAAAGAAGGCAAGTGTTTCTGCTGCTGGCCCTGCTGTTGCAGATGCAGGTCCAGTGCTGCAGCAATCCAATGCTGCAGCAACAGAAACCCCAAAGGCACCAGAAGCCCCTGTGATTAAATCACCTAGAGTCAAGAGGCCAGTAAGAAGAGGAACAGCAACAAGGCAGAGCCCAAGAACTAAATCAGGAGCCTCTGCACCTTAATCTTTTAGTTCATGTCTTTTTAAATTCTGTCTTTTAAATGCTTTTAGTGAATAAACCTATTGAATGTTTATGTTCTGTGATAGCATTCAATAGTTGTAGTAGTTGCTGTTTTTATGTTCGTTTTGCTTTTAGTTAGGCCTCCCCTTTGTATGCATGAGCAGTGAGGACACTACAAGGTCTTAAGTAGGGGGGAGGACCTATGGTCATTGTAATATATCAGCATGCCTAGTTAGTTGAATCAAAATCTTTTTTTTTAAATTTTAGAAGTTGAGTTGAGCAAAACTTAGTGATGAAATGGTGAGAATTGAGTGATTAGTGCCCCTGTTTTTGAGTGAACTCTATTGCTCCTGTTCCTACACTTTTGCATGAAACTTAGGAAAGACTTAGTGAATTAGAAATGATCTGAAGCTAAGCTAGTTGTTGGTAGACCTAGAGAATTGCTAAATTTTTACTAAAAACTTAGGGTAGCATAAGAAACTAAGTTTGGGGGTTCTTTGAGCTATATTAAGGCAAAGCATGAAGGAATGGGTTTAGGTCAAGTGCACATAGTTAATTCATTGTATTGTGTTGTAAATATGTGTAATTGTTGTCATTGCCCATTGAAAAAAAAAAAAAGAGAAAAGAGTGCAATAAGCTGCCATTTTGAACTGAGTAGGGAGGCTATTCTGTGGAGACACATTATAGTTTCAGTCAAAAGGATGATAAATGGTAGTTAGGTTGATTGTGAAGTAGGGAGGCCAATTTGTGGTGACACACTTTGGTTTCAGTCGAAATCAGCAGTCAACCTGTGTGAAAAGTGAGGATAAAATAAGGGCAATACAACATCAATGTCAAGTATTGTGTGTTTTTAAATTCTGTTCTAGTCTGTATTGCTGCAGCAACTGTTGCTGCAGCATTGAAATTTCAGTTGTAATAAGTGCACTGGCCTAGAGTTCTGAATTGCTAAATCAAATCCCTTTGTCATGCTTATCCCCTCTTTCTGTGCTGAATTTGTTAGTCTACCCTGAGTTTTGAAACATCTTTGGCAATCTCAAAAGAAAGCCTCTCTAGTTTTTAGTTAAGTGAAGTTTTGAATCTTGCTATGTTCTGAACTGAGTTAATTGCCACACACACACTATTGAGCAGGAGTAATTTAGGGAACTTATCATTCAGTGGGTTTGCAATTGAGTGACCAATCTGAAAGTTGTATGCTCAGCTTAATATTCTGTTTTGTGTACCTTTGTTAATGTTCAACTATCTGGTTGTTTGCTGGTATATTGCTTGTCTGTGTCAAGTGTCATTGCTTGAGGACAAGCAATGGTTCAAGTTTGGGGGTGTGATAACAATCACATATGATTGTTATTACCTCTTATTTCAAGCTTAAATCATTGTTAATTCTCAAGCAATTTAGTGATTAATGTTGTAAATATGTTAGTTTAGAATAATTAAAGGTGCAAGCTTAATTATGTTATTAATGGGCACTTTGGTGCCCAATTGTGGTTTAATGTGTTTGTTTAATTGCTGCAGCACCTATTGTGGCAGCAATGCCTAAATGCGCAACATGAGAGAGAATGTAGCAAGAAACACGGAAATCAAGGCAAGGACAGCTGTCAGCGTGTGTCATGCGTGGGTGTGCGTGCCAATCATTGATGATGCGTGAATGACCTAGGGTTTTGGGCAAAAAGGACATTGTGCCTTGAAAAGGACAAAATGTGCCTCCACCATTTAGGGTTTCTCTCATCCCAAGGCCTTACCTATATAAAGGCTCTCACCCCCAGAATTAGGTTAAGCCGAATTTCAGAGGTATAGGAATAGCCTCTTGATTTCGTGCCTCCATTGTTACTTAGAATCAGTTGCTGGAATATTGATTGCTGCAGCAATACTGAAACTACTTCAATTTCGAAGAAGCTGCATTTTGAGAGCTGGAATCGCTTGGTGGATCACCATTGAAGCTGTCTCAGTATCAAGACTTGTAGTTGAACTTCTCTTCTCGGGTTTTAGTATGAAATTTCTACTTCCCTTGATGTTTAGTTTAGTTGTAATGTTGTGTAAGCTCAATATGAGCTAAACCTCTATAGTTGGGATGCTTTTATGAATTTAATGAAGTTACTTTGATTTTAATGCTTGTGTTATTGTGTTGAGCACTTTATCTTGTGCGTTTTAATTTATCCATCTTAGATTAGGATTGGCCGTCTAATCTAGGTAGAAATACACTCTCAGGAATGGTTTGTATTTAGATCTTCACAAGATAACATGGTATGTTGCACTATTAGGAATACATGTGCTCCTTGCTTGAGTTCTAGGAATAGAAGAGGCATAAGCCATGAGATACACACTTAGGTGTAACGCTGCTTGTTCTTCAGTAGCCTAGGGTAATAATCATTCTCTGTTAGTTAGGAATACGTCAGAGTGACTAAAGCCTAGTGTATTGCATTAAGGAATTATGCGCATTGCGGCAGCATCTAGTGCTGCAGCACTTAACACAACATTCTGATCATTGTAGTGGATTTATTGACATATTGCATCTCAACTTGTTCCAATATCTGATTTCCATTACCCTGATACTTTTTACTTTTATTGTTTGTTACCCAAATTTGTGTGTCATTTACTTTTTACCCCAAATCACTGTTTGTTACATTGATTAAACATTTGTTTACAACTTAATCCTCGTGGGAACGATCTCACTTATTCACTGTATTACTTATTGCGATTGTGTACACTTGCACAAGAAACAATCACACGTTTCTACGCAACACCCCCTGCATGGAATTCACTCGAAGTATCTCATGCAGCCAGTCATAACGGAAATATGGACCAGAAGAAGCTCCACACGCCCTACGAGCCTGCTCCATAGTCACTCCTAGATAAACATGTGCTAGGTGGGCCTGCTCTGTGGTCACAGAAGTGGGCGGAGCTCTGAAATAATTTCCCTGGATGGGAAGATGCAGCAAGCAGGACACATCGTCCAGAGTAATCGTCATTTCACCAAATGGTAAGTGAAATGACGACGTCTCTGAGTGCCATCTCTCAATGATAGCGGAAATAAGCTCATGGTCCACTGTAGCATGTCCGGTGGAGACGAGTGGGGATAATCTCGAACCTCTGATATAGGGGTAAACATGGGGGTTTTGGCAATACACAAATAGTCTCTGAGTAATCTTGTTACCATGGTTCCAAACTTTCAGAGTAGGCTGATATGTCTGAATTAAAAATAAATTAACAAAATAAGGCTATGTAAAACAATAAATTAAACTAACAACACTATGTAAATAAATTAAACCAGTCAAGAGAGGAGACTCCTGATCCTCCTGATGCTGCTCCTGATGCTGATAGTGCTGATGGTGCTGAGGCTGAAGCTAATGGTGCTGAGGCTACTGATGGTCATGGTAGTGCTCCTCTTGATAGTACTGAGGCTGAGGCTGATGGTGCTCAGGCAAATACTAGTCCTCAGACATAGACTGGTCTGACGACATAGACTGCTGGTCATCATATGGGTGCGGCTGCTGGTCCTCCTCATATTGAAACTCCGGGGCCTCCTCCACCGGATGCTGTCTCTCTGAGCGCCTACGCCTCGTGGACGCATGTCCCGCAATCCTGTGGCGGGTGCGTGTACTCTGAGCAGAGGACGACGAGGCCTGTTGCTGATTCGGTCGAGCCGACGACGCCGACAATTCCCCTCGATACCTATGGGACACTGTAAAAAAAATAAAACAAAATTTAAAAAATAAAATAAAAAAGGAAATCGTATTTACATATATACGAATGGAATCGTATATACATAGATGCGATGGGAAGTCGTATTTATCTCAAGAAGAGGTATATACGACTTACTATTTTTCCAAAGTCGTATGTATCTCAAGGAGGAGGTATATGCGATGCGAAATTTTTGCCAGAAATCGTATGTATATACATACGATTTTCTCTGAGATTTTGCTGGTCAAACGAATGTAAGTGACATTTGTTAAATATTTTTTAATTTTGTAAAATTTTTGAGGGTATTTTGGTCTTTTTGCAGGGGACGTGGGGGTATATGGGAAGACGGTGGGGGTAGAAAAAAAAACCCATTTAGGTATAGTTGAGCAATAGGTGGACATAACCTTGGAATCTTGCCAAATTTCTCTTCATGGCCCAATATTCCACAATTGAAACAAAAGTCTTGTAGCCTTTCATACTTATAAATTACCCATATCTTAGGAAGATCCTTCTAGGGATCCAGCAACCCGAAGGTAGGGGTTTGGTCACATCCAACTTAACCTTTTCTCAAGCAAAGGCTCTCAATAATCTGCCATCCACAATAGGTTCTTCAACCTCCACAACAGACCCTGCCTTCTTCAAGATTGTTGAGACATTGTTGTTGTTCCAGTATTCTAAAGGTAGGTTGTGGATTTGGATCCAAACTAGGTTAATGTCAAAGTAAATCTCACGGGGTTATACCTCGGGAATCCAGAACTGTAAACATGTATTAGATGGTTCATTACATACCTTAGTGTCTTGCACATTACCTCCTTAGTATGGCTTTCATTAGAGAAGGTAAGGAAGAAATTGTTGAAGCCCTGGTCTGAGATTTGAAGGTTTTCATAGTTGTTCTATGCGTTTGCTAGTAGATCTTTGACAGCTACTTTGTTTAGGGCTTTACCTGCCAGTATCTTACCTACAAGTGTTCTTCTTCCGATATTAACATTGTTTGTATTTGCAGGTATCAGGAGCTCATCAAGTTCTTCGGATTGCTTGTAGTGGTAGGATAACTTTCAGCTTGGGACGAGTGGTTAGAGCTAGTCTCCATCGTATTTAACCAGACGCGATAGAGAACTAAGCAGAGAGTAATAAGAAAAAATGGGAGACAACAAAGAGATTCAATGGAGTGGAGCGATTCTCAATGTTCAGATGGAATGGAGTGAGTCTCAATAGTCAAGGTTTGTAGAAGAGATAAGTGAGTCAAAGAATCAATTGGATTTAAGCTAGTAAGTGAGTGAGAGTTGCATTTGGGCTAGTGAGTTAGTAAGGAAGATTGTAATTCAACAAGCCTTAGTGTTACTTGCGGTTTGGTTTGGTTTCTGAAATCAAAACCGCGAACCAAACCGAACCGCGCGGTGCAATGAAAAAAAGAACCAAACAAAACCGATCAAAAGCGGTTTTCGGTTTGGTTCGGTTTTGAACACCCCTATTTTGTATGGCAAAAATTCTCTTGGAAGGGAAGAACACGGACCGTCAAAGTCGGCACACGTGGCTATTGGCTAGCCAAGCTCCCCGACTTAGATTAGTAAGAAAAGAAAAGTAAGAATAACAAAATAACAAAGTAAGAAAAGAAAAGTGAGAATATAACTTAAGAAAGGTATCTCTATAAAATGAGCATGACAATTTGGGTCATGGCCCATATTCATGGGGGCCTTTGATACACAAGCAAGGTATCTCTATAAAATGAGCATAACAATTTGATTCTTTGGGCTTTGGGCTTAATTGTTTCTATCTTGTTGGGCCGCTGTGTGGTAAGTCCCTTGAGTCGCTCAGGTTACTGTTCTGGGCCTATGTTGACAATGTATGATTGTACTGGTTTGGGTCTTGCCCAGTTTAATGAAAATCAGGCAATTTCGACAAAAAAAATTTTTGATTCTTTTAAGGGTTTTTTTTTGTACCCCCACCCTTTCACCCTATACCCCCACAAAAAAGTGAAATTCGAAAATATCCCCATGAAAATATTCCAATCGGATTTATCTCCCATAGAGATAAATCCGCTTTGTAAAATACAAATAGGATTTACCTCCATGGAAGATAAATCCGTTTTATAAAAAATACAAATCGGATGTATCTCCCATTGAGATAAATCCGAGCGAATTTTTTAAGTGGGGGTGGTATTTTCGAGTTTCACTTTTATGTAGGGGTATGGGGTGAATAGGTGGGGGTAAAAAAAAAACCCTTCTTTTAATAGTCATTTCTTGTTGGCTATTTCACACTATGGCTTCTTCTCTTGGAAACCAACTCTCTTTCTTCTTATGGTTGGTGTCTATCCTATTCTAATTTTACCACTTCCCAAACAGGAACATTAGCCTCTACATTTATACTGTCCAAGCTGCCCCTGTCACATTTAGAAATTAAGGATATCTGGTCTTTGGTGCAAAGATTCACCTAGTAATTAACCCATTCATCTCATTTCATATAAAGCCATCTTTTTGAGTTTAAAATATATAAGTCCCTATCCTTCAACATCGTCAAGGTGTTTTCTCTATTTATTTGCTAGGGGATGTATTGGTGTGTTGGTGTGTTAGTGGATGGTTTTATTTTGTTTTTATTTCTTTTTTATTTTTTTATTAGAATTAGAAATGTGTTGATGAGTTAGTGGGTAGTTATCATTACAATAAGGGCATTTTGGTCAGAAAAATCTGACACCAAAATGACAATTTATTTTGGAATTCCCTTTATTAATAGTTATAGATATATTAAAAATATCAAGGTGTATGATCTTGCTTAACGTGTCACTCTTTTTGCTCTGTTCCACCACTCTTTTTGGTGTAAATTCCTTTTTTTTTGGCAGGGTTCATATATATGTTGCCCCAATATAGTTTTTTTTTTTTACTTTTTTGTTGTTGAAATTTTGTTGTTGGATTTTTTTAAATTTATACAGGATTGTTCTTTTTATTCCCAACACAAATCATCACGCATTTATATAAAATAATCTTGCAATTATATTTTCAGAATTTTTTTATGTAAAATGGAAACTAATATTTTGCACAAAACGAAATTAAATTTATTATTGTCTACTATCATATCAAAATTAAAAGATAGTAATTGTTTTATTATTTTATGATATATATAAATAATGTTCACTTAATATGATTTTCTGTATGTCTTTTCAGTTTTTAAAAATTATTAAAATCTACGAGATAGGAAAACTAATCATAGGAAAGCCTATTTCCAGTAACTAGTTTAGTTTGGTCAAAAAAAAAAGTATCTAGTTTAGTTTCCGAAAAATAAATTGATTTTAGTAAATGTGGAACATGAGAGAATATTGAGAGAAAAAATATTGTTAGTATTTTTGGTCGAGACCAGGGTATCCACCGCCGAACGCAGTGACTAATCCCCTCGATGGATTGGAAGCACCTCGAAGGGGGGACAGCTGACCTAGGAATTTAAAGCTGCTCCATATCCAAGGCGATGATCGAACCCTCGACACTTGGTTAAGGGAGGATGAGCCCTAACCGCTCAACCACCCCTGAGTTAAATTAGGATGAAAGAAGTGATAACTAGCCAAAGGATGAACTCCTCAAGAAACATCCATATGAGAAAAACTTTGCCAAGGATTGGATGCTTGAACACAACACGAAAGAATCCAAAATCAACAATTATTTGACAAATTGGAAACTTTAGCCAAAATTTCAAGAAAAGAATAAATAGAAATTTCGTTCACAATTCAACATGTGGGGTCATTAATTCACGCGTAACCCATTTTTTCAGTGTGCGTGGTACTTTAACCTTCACTATAAATTTCCTCTCTTTGTTGTTTCTAACACCCCCACGACCCAACAATTTCAAATCCCAACAAAAAATAAGGTGAGAGATATTTTTTAGGTTAATTAATTGCACTTTTCATTGTTCATCTTTCTGAATTTGGCGATTTTGGTCTCTCTATTTTACTATCGGCGATCCAGTAATTTCAATTTCTTTCTAGTTTCTAGCAATTAACTTCACAATGGATGTAGCAGCTGGTGGTGGTGGTGGGAGATTCAGAAATGCTACATCTCCAATTCCTTACCTTTTTGGTGGCATAGCTCTTATGTTTGCACTCATAACATTTGCATTAATTGTCATAGCTTGTTCATGTCATGGAAATTCTCTGTCTTCCTTAACTAGAAATGAAGAGAAATCTACAAAAGAATTGGAAATGAAAGTGGATTCAGAGCCTAAAATTGTTGTCATAATGGCTGGAGATAGTAACCCTACATACTTGGCCAACCCAGTCTCATGCCATACAGAAGAAGTAGTTTAATTAGAAGATCGAATGCAAGGTTTTAAATAAAGGTCTGCGCGCTATTACGAAAGGTTTGGGGATCTTTATGGCGGGATCAAGCATATTTGTTCGCGATCTTCCACAATATCAAGAATCGTGATGTGAACATGATCGTAATCGTACCCACAATTTAAAAGTAATATCCCAGAATTCAGATACGTCATGACCAATATCACTGGGAGAAAATAATTAAGGGACAAAAAAATAAAAGGAATATATCCTCTTAATATTTTCTTGTCCATTGACATGTATTTATTTGTACTACTCATTAAGCTCGTGCAGATTTTGTGAGATGTAAATTGAAGAGTGGAAATGATATAATTAATAAAGTTTGATTGCTTTAGATTATATACATGCATGATTTTGAAATAATTATATATATATATATAACTGATTTGTCGAAAAATATTAAATTATATTTTTCTTGAAAGGCAAAAATACATAATATAAAGAGAGAGTCAGTGGCGTATCTAGGACCCTGGGGTAGGGTGTGAAAAAAATTTAAACATCCACAACGCTGTAAATATAATAAATAATGATGAAGAGAAGAAAGAAGAACATGCTCGAGAGTGAGAAAATGTGGGGACAGAGAAAATTAGAAATGTGTAAAAGTGCGAGTAATTATGTCATTATGTGAGTATATGTATTAGATAGGTGCAAAACTAGGAGTTTCAATGCAAACCAATATTTTCGGGGAGTGCAAAATATTCTTTTAATACAATATTTGTGCTAATATTACTTTTTTAATAAGAGTATTGGTACTAATAATATATTTTCAGGGTGTGCGGTTGACCACCCTGGCATATAGCTAGGTCCGCCCCTGAAGAGAGCACAAGGGGTACTCAGTCCATATACAATAAAGAGATATTAGCCACCAAAAGGGAAAAGGAACTGGCTACCTCCTAGATATACAATCAGTAGGATCAACAAACCACTCATAAAGTAAACATGAGGGAGAATTGCCCCTAGCCAGGAACCAATGCCAAGATAAAGATAGTACTCTGTCGAAAGATCTCCCAAAATCAGCTACACCTTCAAAGAAAATACAGGAATTCCTCAATCCCCAGACAACCTAGAGAATTGTGTGCCAGATGATCATCAATCCACGCCTGAATCTAGTTGGACCACCCACATGAATAAACTGAACGAATAAAGATGGGATGTCAGGCGACATCACAAAATTAAAACCCAACCAGCTAATAGTCGCATATATATCAAATTAAGGAAGCAAAACTATAGGTATAGAAGAGATGATGTAACATCCCAAAATGCTTACAAAATTGTTGACTGCCCCCCACGAATCAACACTAGTCTTTTCAGCATGCGTTGTCCTCACTTGCATGCTTTCTAGGAAACTTCCCAGAAGGTCACCCATCTCACTACTACTCCAAGTCAAGCACACTTAACTGTGGAGTTCTTATGGGAAGGGCTCCCGAAAAGAAGATGCACCTTGTTGGTATAGGTAGTCCAAATCAATTCTTTTAAGTCTTCCTTCAACTGTACAGTCCCATACCTGCACAGCCTCAGGATCTCTCTCATTCCGATGCGTATTCGGTTCATTCACGTGCCCCTTCGCTTTGAAGCTGCCAGGAGCCGCTCTTTGCCATGCCACCTTTTTGGGCACCGACGATCACTCCCCGCCCTTTTCAGCCACGGATGTCACAGATGACTCTTGCATATTCCCACCCAAAATACAAATAGTAGTGGCAGCATCTGTAATGACCTCTCTTCTAAACAAGTTTGCACGAGTGGGTACTCTATCCAAGATAAGCTTCCAAGAAAAGGCCACTACCCTGGAAGGAGCAAAATTCTTGCAAACCTTGTTCAGAATTCCAATCACCTAATCAGAGAGTCTCAGAACACGAGACGTTGGCAGAGAGAGAAAGTGATAAGCTGACGACACAAAGAAGAGCCCAAAACCCGAAGGGGTCCAAAACCAAGCATCTGGCATCGCTGATAAAGAAACAGATCCTAGGGCCAAAAGGACCTCCTCACGAAGATCCTCCTCCCAGGCGAACAAATGTCGCTTCCAAAGTATTTCCCAGACCCAAACCCCATCTGACCAAACCACATAGGAGCTAACTAAAGCATTGAGATCCTCGAGCACTAAAAAAAGCCTAGGGAACTTAGTCCTAAGGGAATTTTCACCTAACCAGATATCATGCCAGCAACGAGTAGAATTGCCATTCCCCACTTTCATCCTAGAGTTATCGAAGATCCAGTCCCCACCTGCATTCCCCCAACTGCAATATGAAAGCAGACAGAGGAATTCTCATGTGGTGAAAATAGGTCATGAAGCCTATATCAGGATCATACTTAGAGATAAGGACTTGCTCCCACAAGTCATTCCCACTTGAGAGGATCCTCCAACGCCACTTTTCTAAGAGGCTAACATTTACAACCCTCAAGTCTTTAACCGCAAGCCCACCACCATTCTTAGTCTAACAAATGTCTAACCACTTAACCCACATAATTTTCTTCACCCCTGATGGTCCCCCCACAAGAACTCACGTTGAATCTTAACTACCTCCTTCCACACCTTAATCGACATCTTCATAAATGATATAAAAGATTGGAATACTAATTAAGAGAACTACTTCAATTGCTCCTACTGTTTGGATAACAAGAAGGAAAGGTGGGACAATTTGTTGTTGATGCTCTAAGACAAAAGAGAAGAAGCAAGAATGGTTGTCCAAGCTAGACAGATTGATGTTGCTCTTGCAGCATTTGTGGAAGCACCTCCACCTGCATCTACTACAAGACTCTCTCAACCTGCAAAGAAGAAGAGGATGGTAAAACTTTTGGTAAATCTGTATTTGTTCAAAGCCCTACCCCTTCATCTATATCCCTTAAGTTCAAGAGGATGATCTTGAAGATCAGATGTGCCTCTATTTCATAAGAGACCTAGAAAAGAATCTAATCTCACTACCAATCATGAACTAGCACACAAACAACTAGAACCAGTACAAGAACTTGCAAAGGAACTAGACCTACACCTACTCCTACACAAGAACCACAACACGAAACAAAACCACAATCGCTACTTAGGTTTTCTATATATACTTTATTCTATGATGTAATCAAAGTTGGATACTTGAGAATTCCCCATATCTCATACAACAAATTCACTATGTGGCTCAAGTATACTCCCCAACACTTAATTTCCCAGATTTCAAAGTTTTCCTATACTTTCCCGCTCAGTTTAACTTTCAGCACTCTACTTTCTCACAATTTAAAGTTTTCTATATTCTTCGTTTAAACTCATCCCTCCCTTTTCTTTCAGGTGTTCTTCACATCCGTACCATCTCCAAAACTTTCATTTTCCAAACCATTTTCACTCATAGCGCTTCACATAAAACTCGACAAGAATCTTTGGCCTTGTTGTTGAGTTTGAGGCTCAATTTAATATTAGAAATTTTGATTAAATCCTTAATTATGTAAGGGCTTCAAGTTGATTCTAGCAGTCACAAACCAAACAGATCAACCATCAATTAGATAAGATTACCATTTAACTTGTTTCGATTCCATAACTCGTTCGATAATCTCAATTTTTTGTTGTTTGATGTTTTGGTGGACTTTTATATAGATAAACCAAATTTCCAAAAAAGACCACCTATTTCATCTTAGCAAGAAAAAAGTCCAAAATGCCATGTAAAAAGATTAAAGTTTTTACTAATTTGCAAACCAACAAATTCTACTAAACAATGATTTATTTTGAGTTCTTTACGGAAATAAAGTTTGATTTTGAAGGATGAACTTAACGTGGACTCCCAAAAATAAGGTTTAAAGGTGAACCTGCTGCTATACAAATCAATGAATCATACTATTATGTTAACCTAGTGTAGGTGTGTAACTACTAAATATTTAAAAACGTGTCAACATATAGTGCAACGTTAACCTCTCATAGCTGATTATCTGTAAATGTCCACCTTTTGAACCTTATTTTTGAGGGTATATATATATATATATATATATATATATATATATATATATATATATATATATTTGGATAAACAACTTAATTAACAGCTTATGGCATAAGCGCTTATCGTATAAGTGCTTATGCATAAGCTGTTTATATAATAAACAATAAAATAATGTTAAAACTATTTTTCTATAAGCCATAAGCTGTTTTCATAAGCCATCTCGAGGAGCTTATGGAAATTAGTTGAAAACAGCTTATGAACAAGTCATAAGTTGTTTCCATAAGCTCTCCTAAACAGTTTTATAGGTGCTTATAGTAGTAGATAAACACAAATAAGTCGCTCCAAACGGACTGATAGAGAGAGAGAGAGAACTGCAATTTGCCAGATAGACAAAAATGAGCTCAGATATTACTTAAAGTATATATATTCCTTTTGTCTCACTTTTCATTTTATTAATGTATTGAATTTTTTTTCGTCCATATTATTTATCACAGAATAAATAATTTAGTTTGACTAAATTTAAAGTTACGCGCTTTGGCAACATAACGAAGAGAAAGAATAAGTTGATTGCTCGGCTGAACGGTATTCAAAAGAGTCCCCGTTACGGATATAGCAACTTTCTAGAGGAGCTTGAGATTGACTTGCAACGACAACTCGCTACCACTTTGAATCAGGAGGAAAGCCTGTGGTACCAAAAATCAAGGGGGAAGTGGATTGAAGATGGAGATAGAAACACAAAGTACTATCACTCGAAAACAATAGTCCGAAGACGGAAGAATAAGATTATGGCTCGAAGGAATGACGATAATGTATGGGAGGATGACCCCACAAGGCTAGCGCAAATGATTAGAGAATACTTCACTAACCTTTTCTGCGAAGATGTTCAGCAACGTGACCCAATAGTTTCGTGGGCTTCCTACCCTTTCACTTTGGAAGACCATCATGAGGATCTTGACGGCCCGGCTACTATAGACGAGTTGAAGAGGGCCCTTTTCAATATGGGAGCGCTCAAGGCTCCGGGGGACGATGGCTTCCCAGCCCTCTTCTTTCAAAAGCATTGGAACATTATCAGCACCACGCTTCACAACTTGGTGGAGCAAATTTGGCTCACCCCTGCAACCATTAGGGAGGTAAATAATACACTTCTTGTCCTCATTCCAAAGGTTGATAAACCTGAATTTGTTACACAGTTCAGACCAATCTCTCTTTGCAATGTTGTCTATAAGATTGTGACGAAGGTGATTGTGAACCGTATCAAGCCCTTTCTCAATGCAATGATATCACGCCACCAATCAAGTTTCATTCCCGGAAGAAATATTCACCACAATATCATTATCGCCCAAGAGATGGTTCACTCCATGAACCGGATGAAAGGTAAAAAAGCTTTTATGTCTATTAAGATTGACCTTGAGAAGGCGTATGACAGGCTTAGCTGGGAGTTTATCGTTCAATGTTTGGAGGAGTGTAAGTTCCCTTCGAAATTGACTGGCATAATCAAGCAGTGTGTTACTTCATCTAGCTTTCAGATCCTTTGCAACGGTGATAAGGGCCATGGTTTCAATCCTACAAGAGGCATTAGACAAGGTGATCCTCTCTCCCCTTACCTGTTTGTGATATGTATGGATAGACTCTCTCACATAATTGCAGATCAAGTGGAAGCTAACTACTGGAAGCCTATGAAAGCTGGACGGCAGGGTCCACCAATCTCTCATTTACTTTTTGCAGATGATTTACTGTTATTTGTAGAGGCATCTATTGAACAAGCTCATTACATCATGGACTGCCTAAATCAGTTCTGTAACACATCTGGTCAAAAGATGAACAATCAGAAAACACAGATTTTCTTCTCTAAGAATACAGATCAAGAATTAAAAAATGATATCTTGCAACACACAGGATTTGCTGAAACCGGTAATATTGGGAGATACTTGGGGGCCAATATTGTAACTGGCCGAGCTACCAGAGGTCATTACAGGCACATCATTGAGAAGATGCAAAGACAGCTTAGTGGGTGGAAGCAGCAATGTCTCAGTTTGGCTGGACGAGTGACCCTCACTCAGTCAGTTATTAGCTCCATTCCTTACTTCCACATGCAATATGCGAATATCCCAAAGACCATATGCAGTGAAGTGGAGAAGCTTCAGCGAGGCTTTGTATGGGGAGACACTGATGTGAAAAAAGGCCTCACTTGGTAAACTGGGAAACTTGTTGTTTACCCAAGAATGAAGGGGGCCTAGGGCTCAAAAGGCCGAGACAAATGAATGAGGCCTTTCTTATGAAAATTTTATGGAACCTTATCACGCAGCCCCAAGACCTCTGGTGTCAGGTCCTAATTAACAAGTATGGAAGGGGGAACCAGTTACTTGAACACATGCCTTGTCAATCAAATGACTCACCACTGTGGAAAGGTATTCAATCTGTATGGGACAAGTTCTTGCAAAATGTTACATGGAACATAGGTGATGGCCGAACTATTAATTTTTGGCTCGACAAATGGATGCCAGGAGAGACCGCTAGTCTAATGACAATTTCAAATACTAACCTGGTGATGGACAAAAATCTCTCTTTGTACGATCTAACAGATGGAGCCGGGAACTGAAATCTCGCTGCTATTGATAATTATATTCCGCCCACTGTGGCTAGCAAAGTGCGCTCCATCCCAGCGCCTTTGGAGGATGATGGACCGGACTCTCTTGGTTGGCGAGGCGATTCCAAGCTCGCGTTCTCCACCAAGAGTGCATACGCCCATTTGTGCACTAACCAACTTCGTGTAGAGGGCGATTGGGAACTTATTTGGAAGTGGTGAGGTCCACACCGCATCCAAACTTTTATATGGCTTGCAGTTCATGGTAGACTCCTGACTAATGCTAGAAGACACAAATGGAATAATACCATTTCCCCTATATGTCAACATGTAACCAAGTGGAGGAAACTCAGATGCACGTTCTTCGAGATTGTGTACATGCTACCCGCAATTGGTTACGGTTACTACCTTCAAGTGAAGTTTCTAAATTCTTTGAAGCTGAGGGCAGCGACTGGGTGTTTCAAAACTTGACAGCCAACTTCAATTCATACCAGGGGCTCACCTGGATCGACACCTTCATGGTAACCACATGGTTCTTATGGACTTGGAGAAACAAAAGTATTTTTGAGGAGAACTACACTCGGCCTTATAACGAGGTGGAGGTGATAACTCTATTTTATATAGAGTTATTTGTGCTTTTTCACTTAGATAAAAGCCCAATATCAAGTCTATTATATGTTAAATATGTTAGTATGAATAAAATAACAACATTTATGGTTTACAGATAAGAGATGTCCATAACTTAGCATTTTATTGTATATTTGTATGTTTGATGTGTTTGTTCAGTGCAGCCGCAGTTTAGTGCAATTGCACCAGTTGATGCAACTGCACCAGGCAGTGCAATTGCACTTGGTGCAACTGCACCACTCTGTACCGAAGCAGCTCACAACCCCACATTGGAAGCACCTCAATTCATACCATTGCTATAATGCTTAGTTGGAGTGCTGCTAGCTCAGAAGTCACATGGGGTCACATGGTCACTTGCAAAGGAGGCGCCTACAATCAAAAAGGCTTCACAAAAATCTATCTTACAAGACATGTGGCAACCATTTGTTGGACCTCAAATTAAGGATGAGTGTTGAAAGCCAAGCTGATCTTCAACTTTTAAAAAGTAACCATGGTTTGGTTAACTTAAACCAGCAAGGAAACCTCAACATGAAGGAAACCTCCAAGGCTATAAATAGGACTCAAATTCCTCACTTGAAGAATATCTATCTATCGAATATCACATAGATCACATATCTTATAATCTTTTTAGTTTAGTTTTTCTTAGTTTCAAAGTTTTATTTTTCTTTTAGTTTCATAGTGTTAGTTTGAGAAGAAGGTGAGAGGAACTTGACAACTTCTATCTCCACTTCTTCAAGGAGCTAATAGGTGCAAGAAATTAGTTGTAAGCAAATATATGCAAGAGTTTTCTATTTGTTACTCTTTTGAATTCTCTTGTACTTCTCTTTATTGCAATATGCTTTCATTCACTTATATTTGCTTTATCATGCTCATTATGAGCTAAAATCTTTTGAGTTTGGATGTTCTAGCTTTCCAATGATCTTTTGAGGAAAGTTATTGTGTTTTCAAGTGGTGTGCACTTTAGTTCTTATGTTTAAATTCTTAATCTTGTTTTAATGTTGATCACTTAGAACAAGTAGAGTTATATTCACTTAATTGGCTTATAACTAGAAATCAAGAACTAAGTAAGGATAAGTGTTTAATAAAGCTTCTTGTTAAACTTGTTTTAATAAAGTTAGCTTGTTAATTCCATGTTAATTCTTAGCTTAAGATTAACATAGTCCTTACAACAAAAGTGTAGAGATCTTAAGATACAAGAGTGTACTTACTTAAGCAACTTAGATTATCTGTAAGGGGGCGAGAGAGGCACTGACAACCCTACTCTTTACCGCAAAAAAACAGGATCATATAGAGCTTGTAACGAAACTCTGACGAAAGTAGCTGACCAGCACACACTGATGCAACTGCACTAAGTGCAATTGCACCACAAGAAAACACAATATTCTCAAGAGTGATTTAGTTTGTGAAAACATCCCAACTCTCATTCTCAACTGATTTCTTACACAATTTACTTGCTTTCTGTTTATTTATTTTCATTTCAACTTCAACCAAAACCAAAACATTTTGAATAGTGTAGTCACACTAGTTTGCCTTTCTTTACAACAACACATTAGAGTTAATCCAATCTCTGTGGGTTCGATCTTTTATACTATAACTTGTGACTGTGTATACTTGCACAAATGATGTTATCTATTTACACACACCAAGTTTTTGGCGCCGTTGCCGGGGATTGTCATTAATTTTTGTTGTTTTAAAGATAGTAGATTAGTGTTTATTTTTTTGTTTTTGTTTTGTTATTCTGGTATTTTGTTTTTCTGTGCAGAAACAGGTGCATTTACACCTAGTGCAACTGCACTAGCTTATGCCCAGAGACAGATCTCCAGAATTTGATTTAAATCCAGAAATAGAAAGACAGTTTAGAAGGTTGCGTAGACTCCAGAAACAAAGACTTCAAAGTTGCAGCAATACCATGTCTCAACAAGGTGAAGGAGAAGGCTCAAGACCAGCCTCAGTCAGAGGTGGTCCTGGATCACAAGGAGATGCTGAAGCAGATCACAGAAATCAATTCATTCACATGGGACCAATAGGTATGATTAATGATAGAGATAGACCTATGAGAGATTATGCTATGTTTGATCATCAAAACATGCAAACAAGCATAGCAAGACCTCACATAGAGGCTGTCCATTTTGAATTTAAACCTATGATGTTTCAAATGCTGCAAACAATTGGTCAATTTGGTGGATTTCTTCATGAGGATCCCCATGAACATTTAAAACAGTTTTTAGAAATATGTAGTAACTTTATCATACCCGGTGTTAGTGAAGATGCATTTAGACTTAAGCTATTTCCATATTCTTTGAAAGATAAGGCTAAATCATGGTTAAATTCATTAGAGCCTAATTTTATTCATACATGGAATGAAATGGCTGAAAAGTTTTTGTCAAAATATTTCCCACCTATCAAAAATGCCAGAATGAGAAATGATATTACATCTTTTAGACAAAAAGAATCTGAATCATTGTTTGAAGCATGGGAAAGATGGAAAGAACTTTTAAGAAAATGTCCACACCATGGTCTTCCAGTCATTATTCAGATGGAAACATTTTATAATGGTTTGGAACCACAAACTAGAATAATGCTTGATGCATCATCTGGTGGTGTTTTGTTAAATCTGTCTTATAATGAAGCATGTGAATTGATTGATAGAATTGCTACTAATAGTTCTAGTTGGCCTACTGAGAGGGTAAGTACCCAAAAGAAATCATCAGGGGTACATGAAATTAGTGAAATATCAGCCCTATCTGCTCAAGTAGCCTCACTAGCAAACATGTTCAAAAACTTCACCACAACCAGTGCAACTGCATCTAGTGCAGCTGCACCAATTGAGAACACTGCAGCAGCAATAGAACAAGCCCCTCCAGGAGCTGTAAGTTGTGTTTATTGTGGAGGAGGTCACCTTTATGAGGAGTGTCCTAGCAACCCTGTCTCTGTAAATTATGTAAGTTATAATAGGAATAACAACCCTTACTCCAAGTACACCAAAACACACTGTTTAGCATCTCGTTACATATTTTGTAATGAAATTAAATCTTTTTCTCACAAAATGGATTATTGAAGAATTTTTTTTTGCATATTTAAACATCTAAAATTTTTCGAGACCGTAAAATACCCCTTAAAATATAAAAAAGAAAAAATACAAAATTTTAAAATATAAAAGTAGAAAAAAAAAACTGAAACCAAAATGGAAGAAGGGAAAAAAATGAAGAAAAAAAAGTAAAACTTTAAAATATAAAAGAAGAAAAAGGAAAAAGAGAAAAAATGGAAAAAAGGAAAAGAAGGAAAGAAAAAAAAAATTTGGAGCCAATTTTAAGTGGCATGACAAGCCACATATATATATATATATATATATATATATATATATATATATATATATATATTCTCATTAAGCACCAGATAGCAAATATAATATTAAGATGAGGGTTTTAGTTGGATTCCTAATCCAAAACTAATTATGTTTACTCGTTTAGGTTGTTCACAATCAAATCATATAATAACACCATATACGAGTCAAGACAAAGGAGAGAATCAATACTCACCAAAAAAAAAACAAAGGAGAGAATCAAAACATTGATAATTACTAAAATAATATTGGCAAGATAAGCTAAGAGAAATCAATAGTTACCTTGACATAACAGATTAATCCTCTGTAGGAAGAAATCAATAGATTATGTATATATCGAATCTAACGGTGTGGACCACAAACAAGTGTCCAAAAGTTGTAGCATTTCTTTAATGATTCCAAAAGCCAAAAGAGCAACACGCTTGGGACCCACTAACCCCACCACACCTCTTACTCAAACAACTAGCTGGCCACAAAAACATAAAGCAAAAGAACAAGAACCTTCACTTACCACTATATTTGTGGTTTATGGAATTCGAGAGTGATATGGTGGTATATTCTAGATTTGAGGGAGTACTAGCATGACCTAAAAATATAGAAATTATTTAATCTTTTTTTAATTAATTTTTTTTGGTACATAGTAGTACAAACGATTGGAAATGATGGATTAGGAAGAAAGTGGAGCGTACCGAATTCGAACTATGCTTTCAACATCAACATAACACTTAAGTATGTTTTTAATCTGATCGACATTTCACCTCGAAAATAATGTAACATAAGGCCTGTTTGGATTGATTTATTTTTTAGCTTATACAAATAAATAAGCTTTTATGTTAATTCATAAGTTATCACTAAAAAAATTATATCTTCATAAGCTGTTTTTACATAACTACATTGACAAGCTTATGAATAATACATAAAAGTTTATTTATTTGCATAACTTGTTTTGCATAACCTCAAAATAAGTCAATCCAAACGGGCCAATTTGTTTAATTAATGCTTTTTAATGAAACCTAAGCAAGTTCTTTTAGGCTCTGTTTGAAAGTTAAGAGAGGAGAAGAGGGGGGAGGAAGACTTTGGGGAATGTTTATCTTATTTTTAACTTTGACTATTATAACAAGATGGAAGAGATATGAAGATTTTTTTTTTCATAGACCTCCCAAACCCTTCAAAATATTTATTTTAATACATTTTTTGAGTTACTCAAACAACAAATTCTCCTTTCTAAGTAGGAGACTAGCTACTTTTCCTTTTTCTCTCATTTTTCTTCATTCCTTTTTCACAAAGTTCCCCACCCCTCCAAAACTTAGCCTAAGAGAACATTTTAAGCTTTTACTAAAAAAAAAACATAAAAGCAAAGAATCTTCACTTACCACTATCCTTCTGCCACGTGTCACTCTAGATTCTCTCTTCAGCACTACAAAACATTCTAGTCCTCTCCACGAAACACAACACATAACATAACATGTCAAAGGAAAACAGTTCTTCAAAAAACAACAACAATGGTGGTGGAAGTGAAACCTCCATGAACAACAACATCAACAACAACTGGTCACGAGCATGTGACATGTGTCAGTCAGCAGCATGCAAAGTATACTGTCATGCTGACTCAGCATACCTATGTTACAACTGTGACACAACCATTCATTCAGCAAACCGTGTTGCTTCAAGACACGAGCGTGTGTTGGTTTGTGAAGCATGTGAAAGTGCACCAGCTACGTTTCTTTGTAAAGCTGATTCAGCTTCTCTTTGTTCTTCTTGTGATTCTCATATTCATTCTGCTAATCCACTTGCTAGTCGTCATCAACGTTTTCCTCTTTTACCCTTTACTGGCGGTTCACATCATGATCATCATCATAATCATGATCATGATCATGATGATGATGATAATGGTGTATGTGATGTTGATGAAGAAAATGGTGAAGATGAAGCTGAAGATGAAGTTGCTTCTTGGGTGTTAGCAAATCCTTTGAAGAATAATGAGGAGAATGATTTGTTTGATAAGTATTTGGATTTTGTGGATTGTAATTCATGTGGTGATGGTGATGTTCATTATGATGATAATGATAATCATCAGCATAATTACAGAATTGTCCCTCAGAAGAACTATGAGGTGGTTCCTTTTCAGTGTGGAGGTGGAGGAGGAGAAGGACATATTCATTTGCAAGAACAATTTCAACAAGGCTTTGATTTTGAATCTTCAAAAGCTTGGTTTAGCTTTGATGGTTCTCTTAGTCAAAGTGTAAGCCTCTTCCCCCCTTTTTTTTGGTAATTTCTTCAACTCTTTGGATTAATTAATTTTACTCTAGAAATGTTAGATTAAAGGTCATTAGGTCAATATCTTAACCTACTTGAATAATGGGCTTAAATTTATATTTTCTTCCTAGAACTTTTTAGATGTCTTTATTACCCACCCTTTTCTAATGACTTTTGTCCTAGAAACAATTGGATTTTTGTGTCACTTGAGTCTTGACTTGCTTATATTTTATAGATTATCAAATAGTCGCTTTATTTGCTAGTTCTAACTCCTTATGTGAAGACTTATTTAAATGATAATTTTTAAGGAAATGGATTCTCTATGGTTGGTTATCATCACAATTGTGATTGAGTTAATTTGTTGATAAATTAGGCAATTGAGATTGCAATGTTTCGATTTGCTTAAGTAACCATATAAATAGTCTAATCTCTATCCTATGACCAAGATTAGGTGACTGATGAGATTTCTGACCATAAATAGAGGTATCAACTTTAGTCCAATATTCCAACGGACCAACTTGATGGCTAATATTTTGGGTTAGGCTGGGCTCTCTAAATAGAGCTTCGAGACAAGTGGACTATTTTAGCTGAACCTAGTTGGCCCATGAGCTAGGCTGAGCCCACTTTATTATGTTTTTTTGAAACATTTTTTTTGTGATTTTCTTCGTTAAAATTTAGACAATGTTAGGCCGGGCCGCTGACCCAGTGTATTGGTCTGGGCTACAAAAAACACAACTCAATAGATAATTACCCATTCGAGCCCACTTTTGCTTTTTTGCTCAATAGACCGGGCCAGGACACTCTAACCGCAAACAATTCGAGTCCAATTTTTAATCAAGTTTTATTCATACAACCCTAAACTTATTCCCTCAATTCTTCAACTTGGTATCATCAATTGTGTATTTTACCTTTGGTTTTGTAGTCAAGTGCATAGTATCTATTTCATTAAAGTCACAAAGTGGTAAATTATATATATGCCTCAAGAATATGACTACAAGACTAGGTTAGAAATTAAAACCTTCCCCAATTTTTTAGCTTATAAAATAAATTTCTCATGTTTTTTGCTTTTTTGATAACCTAATTTTTGTTCTTGTTTTTATTTGAAATTTAGGTTTCAGTTTCATCAATGGATAACATGGGAGTTGTACCAGATTCAACAAAAAGTGATATCTCAATTTCCAATTCAAAATCATGGATTGGGGCAAATGAGCTATTTCCTCCAATTCCAATGCCTTCACATCTTATTACCCCAATGGATAGAGAAGCCAAAGTCCTAAGATATAGGGAGAAAAAGAAGACAAGAAAGTTTGAAAAGAAAATTAGGTATGTCTCAAGGAAAGCTTATGCAGAGAATAGACCAAGGATCAAGGGTAGATTTGCAAAGAGAGCAAATTTAGTACACTACAAAAAAATCAGGGATTAGCGAGGGAAATTTCCCTCGCAAACTGACCAAAATCCCTCGCTAATGGTCATTTGCGAGGGAATTAGCGAGGGACCGGTTCCCTCGCTAATACCTTCCTCGCTAATGAAATTAGCGAGGGAATTTGAATCCCTCGCTAATTAGCGAGGGACATTTCCCTCGCTAATTCCCTCGCTAATGTTGCCTCAAAATTTGTGCAAATTTTCAAATTCTGACTGACACGTGTCTTAATTTAAATGGTTTGTTTTTTATATTTATTATTGTATTATTTTTAAAATCAGTTTTTTATTATATTATATTATTAATTTTGTGGTTGTTGTTGTGGTGGTGGTGGTGGTGGTGGTGGTGGTGGTGAAAGGTGGTGGTGGTGGTGGTGGTGGTGAAAGGTGGAGAGAAAGAGGAAAGAAATTCGTAGGTGGTGGTGGTGGTGGTGGTCTCGTGGGTGGTGGTGGTGTGGTGGTGGTCTCGTGGGTGGTGGTGGTGTGGTGGTGGTGGAAGAAGGTGGAGAGAAGAAGAGTGAAAGTGGAAATTGTGTAAGAGAGAGAGAGAGAGAGAGAGAGAGAGAAGAGAGGAAGAGGAAAGAAGGTGGTGGTGGTGGTGGTGGTGGTGGTGTCGCGAGTGGTGGTTGTTGTGTGGTGGTGGTTGTTGTGTGGTGGTTGTGTGGTGGTGGTTGTTGTGTGGTTGTGTGGTGGTGGTTGTTGTGTGGTGGTTGTTGTTGTGTGGTGGTGGGTTAGGGAAGGGTGAAGAGGAGAGAAGAAGAGTGAGGGTGGTTGGTTGGTTGTGTGGTGGTGATGGTGGTGGTGGTGGAGAGTAGAGGAAGGGAAGAGGAAGGGTGAAGAGGAGAGAAGAAGAGTGAGTGAGTGAGTGAGTGAGTGAGTGACAGATTTAAGTAAAAAAAATTAAAAAAATTAGCGAGGGAACTCAAATTCCGTCGCTAAAACCACTTTAATTAGCGAGGGAATTAAAATCCCTCGCTAATTAAAGTGGTTTTAGCGACGGAATTTGAGTTCCGTCGCTAAAACCACTTTAATTAGCGAGGGATTTTAATTCCCTCGCTAATTCCGTCGCTAATTTCCTTGATTCGCGTGAATTTGACTGAATTTTCCCTCCAAACAATTAGCGACGGAAATTTTTCAAATTCCCTCGCTAAATCCCTCGCTAACGGTCAAATTTTCAAATTCCCTCGCTAATTCCCTCGCTAATGTCAGTTTTAGCGAGGGAATCACATTCCCTCGCTAATTCCCTCGCTAAAGTCAGTTTTAGCGAGGGAATGTTATTCCCTCGCTAATGTCCCTCGCAAATAAGCGTTTTTTTTGTAGTGGTAGGTGATCAAGTTGATCACATGCATTCCACAACTCTAATTACAGAAGCTGAATGTAGCATTGTTCTTTCTTTTTGAATATTTAGTTAAGGAAATGGCAATGAGATGGAGAATTGAGAATAACATTAGTGGAAGCTATACAAGCACTCATGTTATGTAGTCTAATTAGTTTAGGGGAAATGATGATGTAGCGAACACATCTCTTCGTGATGACTCGCGAAAGACTCTTATTCACTGGTCAACACATTTATATGCCTTTTGCTCACCAAATTTGGAAGTAATGCATCCTTTAGTCTTAATGGCTTATATACTTAATTATACAATAGTTTCACGAGTGTTTCCTTAAAAATCGCTCGCGATAAATAGCACTCCTCTCAACTTAGACCTATTGTATTTTTCTTTATTTCTATATATAATAATATTTTGGGAACTGCATGATTACACCACTCGAGTGAGTCCAAGTCCAAAGGGAGGGAGCAGAGGAGATCAGATTTTGGTAATTCTAAAACTTTAGAAAGATTTTACAACAATAAATAAACTGCAAAACCTCCCTAGTCAATCCAGTGGAGGAACCCAGGACTCTGAGTCAGGGGTGTAAAAATTTTCAAACACACACATCACTAAAAATATAATTAAAATAAGACAAAATTGCAGTTTTGGCCATTTATCTTTGGGTTTGGTGTCACTTTGGCCATGTATCTTTTTTTTTCTCTCGTTTTCGTCCCTCATGTTTTTTTGTGTGTCATTTTGGTCCCTGCCGTTAATTTTTTCTAACGGACGTCAAGCTGGCAGTTAACTGCTGACGTGACGTCTTAAATGTCAGTGCTGACTTGGAACTGATTTAGTAATGTGGCACATAATGGACCAAATTGAAACTTAAAAAGAACAAAGGGGACCAAATTGAAACTGAAAAATAAAATTAACAAAAACTAAAAAAACACATTCATCTTCTTCCTCCTAACACCACCTCCATCTTCATCTTCTCCGGCGAGCCACCACCTCCTCCAGCAAGCCGCCACCACCACCGCCACCAAAAATCAATAACTCTTCCACTCTTAATCCCTAATATCTCTCCCTCAAACCCAAAACCCCCAATTTCTCAAACTTAATCTCTAACCTCAAATTTAACTTCTCAAAAATTGGGGGTTTGGGGTTAGGGATTAAGTTTGAGAAATTAGGGGGTTTGGGGTTAGGTCCGCCTCTGAGTCTATCATGAACCACACGAGACACCTTCTCATCTATTTTTGTTTACTCCATTTTCAGCAAACTTATTGATAGATAAGTCTTATTAAAAATCACATTTTGAATATGTTTAAAAATATTGTTTTAAAGTTATTAATCATTATCGGTGAATATATAAATGAAAATATGAAGTTAATTAGTTTATCTAACAATCAATTTTGATTAGGATAAAATATAAAATATTTTTTATTAGGTAAAGGAAGATCTTTAAAAGTACCATCACGTGAGAATATAATTTATATTATAATTACTTTTTTGGCCAATTATGTTAAAATTATTATTACAGCAATAACTGAAAAATAAAATGTCTATAAAGTATAATTTAGGATATTAATACATATTTTGATGATAATCAATCATTTGAATTTGTCTGATATGATTTTATTCATTTCCTTTAGGATATGATTTTAAAGCAAAAGAAAAACATTTTTTTGACGATAAAAGAAAATAATTTTAATTAACATTGTTTGTTTCTTTTGTTTTTTTTTTGTTACAGAAAGTTTAGGTGAGTTGGGTACTTACAGATCACCCACGAGGTTCTCACATCGGCAGTGGGAGTTGATCCCACAACCTTGTGGGGAATGAGCAAACTTCTTACCAACTGAGCCAACTCCATTGGCATTGTTAGTTTCCTTTTGATTCAAATGGTATAATAATTGTAACAAAAAAAATAATAGTACAATAATTCTCCTACTTAATGCAAATGTTACGGTCCCTTTAAGTTGGATACTTTTATTTTTGAACAAAGTTTAATTGGATCCATTTAACCTTTTAAATTTTAAATTTACATTAGTGTGTTAAATGCATGAATGTCATTTATAATTTCCCTAAGAAAAAAATATAACCCAACTAATTTTACACAACACGGAGGTCCTTGCAAGAGAGTGATAAATTGAGAGCGAAAAAATAAAGGATATTACCTTAAAAGGGTCTTCTTGTACATAGGTTTGAAAGTAGGAAAAATTCATAGCATAAAAAGAAAAAACATGATATGATGAAAAAAATAAAACACAATCATAAAACATAAAAATAAACACTACATGAATGATTTTCCAATGGTTTGATGCCAATATCTTGCAGGCTGGATATGAAATTTTTCCCCCTCTCAGGTCTCTAGTGGCTAGTCGATTTTGATATTTTGGACCAGATACATCACTTTTTCAGTGAATCTAAAAAGTTGTTTGTTGCTTATATATGAGTACGGAGGTAGTATGTTACTAATCACACTGATCAGTAGTCTCTGTTTTCTCTGTAGAATAAAAGCCTCCTAGTTCAAGTAGAGCATTTAACAAAATGTTATGTGTCACTAGTGTTACAAAGTGACTCCACTTTTTCACTTTCATGATAGGCCTGAGATGTTGCAGCCTGCAGGTTGAAGTAAAATATGTATATAGACAAAGTTTCTTGACCCAAAAAAAAAAGATATTGTTTACAGTCAGGTAGTGGAAAATACTCTTTGTTGACTTTGCTAATCTTCTGACAGTTACATGCACCGGAGAAATTTATTCTAAAGACATAAAAGCACATCGATTCCCTTTAAACGTTAATGTTTATTTCATTAAGAGTTCTAGTTAACGTGTTGCTTAACTTACTTTAATGATTCCAGTTTAACGTTGCATATCAATAATTGGGTAAATTTTGCTTATAAAAAAATAGTTGGGTAAACTTATTAAAAAAAAGGTAAGAACAATGATATAGTTGACAGGAAGGTAGAGCAGTAGCTAGAAAAGAGACTCCTCCAAGATGTTGTACAGTAGGCCCTGTTAGTTAACAAATGTCATTGCATGGCTTTGCAACAAAGTTAAGGCCCGTTAGAGTAATCTTTTGGGTTTTATTTAGGCAAAATATCATCCGAAGTCCCATAACTTATTTTCTGTTTTCATTTAGGTCCCTTAAGTTTGTGAGGTAACGAATAGGTCCCTTAACTTTTAACATTAACACCGTTAACCTGTGTCATACATGTCTATTACAGTGCTGATTTGGCATGCCACGTTTTGCTGATTCATTATTTTTTATTAAATTTAATTAAAAGTTTAAAAGAAAACTAGTTCCTCTTCTTCAAAAAAATAAACCAAGTTCATATTCATCGTCTCTCTATCTCGGTTCGTCTCTCTCTCTCTCTCTCTCTCTCCCTCCCCTCTTATCATCTCTCTCTCACCTCTCATAGTTCATCTCTGAAGAAGCAAGGAAGAAAAAGGAAAAACGAAATCGAACAGAATCCCATAAATCGAATGAAATCGAACAAAAGGAACAACCTGGATTCAAAACGATTTTGGGAACGAAGATGAAATAACGAAATAATGAAACGAAACGAATATCTGGAAAATGAAACAAAATAATGAAACGTGGATCTGGAAACAAAACAAAGATCTCGAAAAACGCAGATCTGTTGAAGATCTGGAAACGACAAAATGAAGGTCCACAAACGAAAATACAGTAGCTCATTTATGGATCCAGTTTTCCCTCTCCGTTGATTGTACCCGGCACGGTTGGAACCGATCATTCGAAGGTGATAAAAAAAGCAGAGGACAAGTCGTAACGGAACACAAACGTTACCCTAATAAGCTCTGCTAGGGTTTTGGTTCCTTCGTAGGGTGTAGTTTCCTTCAAGGACGCAGCTGTATCTGTTCGGTGCACTAATTAGTTTGTTCCTTTCACCATTACTCTCATCTTTACTCTCTCAGCACGCATTTATGCATACCTTCCGTGATAAAAAACCCCACCTAGAAAATAACCTTATCCATTGAGTGTTGGTCTTTACTCAACAAAAGCTAATCCCTCTACCAAATAATAAGCTAAAACCTTATCTGCTACTTCGAGAACAATGGCTTTTAATAAGCCAGACAGTTATAGTATAGTTTATAAAATACAACCCAGCCTTGCTCAAAGTAACACCGCTAAAACCTAGACACTACTTTATCTACGATTTGTCTTCTGCTTATCTGGTCGTTTGCCTCTCCGTTATTTGGTACTTCATTCCTATCATCATCGTGGCCTCTAGCTCATCCCAACGTCCTCCTTTAGACTTCGAAAACCCAGAGGAACTGAGTGAAGTTTTAATCCCTGCAAACAAAAACAGTGAAGAGTTAGCTAAAAGAACTCTAGTTGGTCAACTACATACTAAAAAAGCTCAGAACAAGGCAGCAACAAAAGATGTCATCTCAAAGGCTTGGTCAACTTTTAGTAATCTTCAAATCTCAGATCTAGGTAAGAACAAATTTCTGTTTACATTTGAAATGGAAAAAGATTGCAAGGAAGTTTTAAAAAGGGCCCCTTGGTATTTTATGAACCACTTAATGTGTCTTCAGTATTGGAACCCATCCATAACCCCTGAAGAAATTAATTTTGATTGGAATCCATTCTGAATCCAGGTTTACAATCTTCCAATGGAGTTCCTGAATAGTTCCAATGGCAACACTATTTTACAATAAGTGGGAAAAGTGGTTGAACTTGAAGATTCAATTGTAGAAGGAAGGGTGCTGAGAACCTTCCTCAGAGTTAGGGTGTTATTAGATGTTACAAAGACCTTTCCTGCTGGTTGTTGGATTCCTAGAAGAAATCTACCAAAAGTTTGGGTTCACTATGAATATGAAAGAATTCTAGATCTATGCTTTAATTGTGGATGCATGGGACATGAATAGAGATTCTGCAAAATCCCAGGAATCATGTCAACCTACTGAAGCTCTATTCCAAAATATGATCAAAGCATTCAAGCACAACCAGCTAAGACCATAACACAATCCTAAAAGAACATAAACAGAGATATGGTGATCCTACCAAAAATTCAGCTCACAAGTTTCAAAAAGACAAAGAAGGGGAGGGATACTCTGACTCTTCTCAGGGAGAAAATGACTCACAGGGAGAAAGTGAGGAAATCATTAGGGAAAGGGTTAGGAGAGCATGGGCAGAAATTATTGCAAATTGTTCCTCAGCCACAAGAACTGTTCCTACAATGTATGGCAATAAGCCAATTGGGATTCAAATAAGGAATGTTTCCCTAGAAGACTCTTTGGAGACCTCACCTGATGATGAATACCCTATGCCGTATGAAGCCCACCTATTTGATGAGGAACTGGCTGATTACAGGAAACTACAACAGCAACACTTGTTAACTAATATTAGTCAAGAAAGTCAATAATGAGGCTCTAAGGAGAAAACAAAGACTGGCAGAATTAGCATTTCACAAAAAACAAAGAGCAGAAAGAGAGGTTGAAGCTCTGATGCAAAAATTCAGAATTCAAATGGGCAGAGACATTCCTATGCAACTAAACAACCCTTCTACTAGAAAAGAACATGCAGACAAGCCCCATAACCAGGGAGAGAAGACTATGCTAGCAATTGAGGCTCCTATGGACAACCCTAAGCTAGATGAGCAACTATATACATCATCTCCTATGGAATCTAAAAATGAGTCTCCAGGCTTAGGACCTTCAAACATTGAGGATCTTCTACTGGTAAAGGAAGATATGGGACTTGGGGCTCCCACTATAACTAATGTTATCCTAGCTCTAAGGATGATCAAACCAGATGAGGGTGCTAATATCTCCCCATCTAAAGCTGCTGTTATAAAGAGGAAAATACTTGAAGAATCTCTTAACACAAAAGAGGAAGGGAAATCAGACAACTCTCAATTCAAATGCAGGAAAGGAGGCCCAAAAAGATAGTTCTTCATTAATCAACAAAGTGCAGAGTGGAGAGGACCTCCAAAACTAATGCCTACCTCTCCTTAGAAGTATTTTGTAGAGTATCCTCCTGAAGATAGCTTCCTCTCTGAGAGCCACCATATACTTCAGCAGGAGGAGGAGAAAGATCTTGCCTTTAATCTGGGTAGTGGTATGAATCTGAAAAAGAAGAGAGAATTAATATCCACAAGTAAAGAGGAAACAACTACTTTAAAGAAAGCTAAATTTGAGGACCAACACAGTGAATCAACTGAGGAAAGTAACTCTGGCAACATTAGTATGACTCACATCATTTCTGCTAAGGCTAAGGAGGCGGGCCACCCCATGCCCCCAACCCCCAAATGACATGTATCAGCTGGAATTGTCGTGGATTGACGACGTCCATGACAACTAGGGAGCTAAATGATCTCATTAGGGATCATAAGCCAGCCATCATCTTCCTTATGGAAACCAGAGCCCATAAGGAACGTGTAGAAGAAGTAAAAAGGAAGTACAGGTTTCAGCATGTCTTTTGTGTAAAAGCACAAGGAACATCAAGTGGTCTCTTCTAACTGTGGAATGACTATTATGAGCTACAAATTTTGGATTCTTGCTCAAATTATATTCATGCTACTGCTAGAGAAAGAAGATCAGAGCACTGCTTTGTAGTGTCATTTATCTATAGTAATCCCACTTTTGCTAATAGGAGATTATTATTGTCTAAAAATTGCACAACTTAAGCCAAGCAACAATGGTCCTTGGTGTTGTTTGGGTGATTTTAATGAGATGATTAGCTCTGCAGAGAAGGATGGCCTAAGGGAGGTGGAACCAATCAGGATGAGACTATTCAAAGATTTCCTAGAAGATTCTGGGTTGATGGATCTAAAGATGCAAGGTTGTAGATTCACTTGGTGTAGTAATCCACGATATGACTTTGTAACTAGACAAAATATTGACAGAGTACTAGCAAATTGGCCTTGGAGGAATATCTACTCTCATGCTATTGCAACTGCTCTGCCTATTATAAATTCTGATCACTCTCCTATAATTTTCAAACCTAATCCTCCCATTACTAGTGGAAGGTCATTTAAATATGAGGCATTCTGGGAGGATAATGAAAACTGTAGAGATGAAGTGATATCATGATGGAATGTGGATCCTTGGTTGAACTGGAAGTGCAAAGTTAAGGCTTGCTCTTCCCACCTAAACCAATGGCATCTGAAAACCTTCAAAAATGCTTCCAAAGAGATTAACAGACTAAAATCTCTGATTGAGATTGAAATCAATAAACCTCATGGTGCTACAGACTGGGCTTGGGTTAATCAAACCAGAAGGGATATTGATACCCTTTGGAAACAAGAGGAGACTTACTGGGGCCAAAGATCAAAGATTAAGTGGCTAAATTGGGGAGACAAGAACACAAAATTCTTTCATGCCTCCACAGTGCGGAGAAGGGATAAAAACAAGTTACTAAGAATCAAAGATGGAGCAGGAATCTGGCTAGAGGGACAAAATCAAGTCATGGATGGTATTCAGTCTCTTTATAATGATCTTTACTCTGCTGAACAAGCTACAGTATTGATCAATGCCTGAATTTTATCCCTAACAGTATCTCTCAATCCATGAATTTAACCTTAACTAGAGGAGTATCTTTTAAGGAGGTGGAGAGTGCTGTTTTTGACCTTGGGACTTACAAGGCCCCTGGTCCTGATGGGCTAAATGGTCTATTCTTTCAAAAGAATTGGCCAACAATTAAAAATGATGTTTTCAAAGCTGTATCTATGTTCTTCACAGAAGGTACCCTAGGTGATGAGATTAATTTTACTAATGTAGCCCTTGTCCCTAAAGTTCCTATCCTAGAATCAATCTCCCAGCTCAGGCCTATAAGTTGTTGTTCTTTCCTTTGTTATAAGGCTATAGCAAAAATTTATGTGTCTAGACTCAAACCTATTATGGCTAAGATAATTTCTCTTCAACAAAGTGCCTTTGTTGGTGAGAGATAGATTCATAATAACTTAATTGTAGCACATGAAGCCTTCCATTATCTTAAGAAAAGGAGTGGGAATGGAGGCAGGGGTATTGCTCTTAAACTTGACATGAACAAAGCTTATGATAAGGTCAATTGAGACTTTCTCCAATCTGTGCTTCTGACCTATGGAATTGACAGGAATTGGGTTAAGTCAGTTATGACTCTAGTTACAATTGTATCCTACTCCTACCAGATCAATGGGTTCTGCTCCTCAAGGAAAGTGTTGCCCAAGAGAGGTATTAGGCAGGGGGATCCACTATCACCCTACCTATTCATTATGGTATTTGATGTTCTATCTAGAATGATAACTGAAGCATCTGAATCTGGCTCTATTAATGGTATTAAGCTTGCTGAGACTACTCCCACACTCACCCATCTATTTTTTGCTGATGATGTTATCTTATTTATTAAAGACTTTACTGAGGATATGTACCAGATTATTAAGATCTTAAATACCTTTACCAATTCATCAAGTCAGAAGGTCAACCTCACAAAGTCAGGAATTATTTATGGCTGCAAAGTGCCTCAGATAGTCAGGGATAGAATCTCTACCATTTCAAGTATCCCAATTTGGACTACTCCAGGAAACTATCTAGGGGTACCTGCAGAATGGGGAGGCTCTAAGGTGCAAGGTCTAATTTGGTTGAAGGATAAGGTCATTAATAAACTACAAGGTTGGAAGGGGAACTTACTAAACCAGGCAAGGAAAGAAATATTAATCAAAGTTGTCATCCAAGCTATCCCTAATTATATAATGTCAATTCTAGCACTACCAAAGACTTTTTGTGATTCCCTAACATCCTTAGTGGTCAAGTTCTGGTGGAAATCGAATGGTAGGTTCAATGGCATCCACCGGAAGAGATTCCAAACTCTCTGCTTCCCTAAAAGCAGAGGAGGGCTAGGTTTCAAGGACTACAATAAAATGAACATTGCTCATTTATCTAAACAAGTCTGGAGACTTTCTCAGGATGAATCATCTTACTGGGCTGCAACTCTTAAAGCTATATACTTCCCTAACTGCTCTTTTTGGCAAGCAAGTTCATCTAGAGGCTCCTCTTGGGTCTGGAAGAGTCTGTCTCAAGGCAGGGAATTTCTAAATTCTTCTGGTAGGTGGGTGATTGGCTCTGGACAACAAATTAATATCCTCAATCATAATTGGCTTGCTTCTGGCGGTAAGGCATCTACCTCCCCTAATGCTACAATATTGTGGTAGGTGATCTTATCAACCATAATAGAGAATGAGATATAAATCTTCTTAGACAAAATCTTGCTTCTAAAAGTGCAATTGAGGCCATCAAAACTCCTATATCTTGGTCATCTTCAAATGATTTCATTTCATGGCCTCATAACAAAGAAGGTATGTATACTGTTAAATCTGGCTATAGGGCTTTACTTGATGTATCTCCTCCTTCTGTGTTTGGCCCCTCTTGCTCTAACTCCTCTCCAGATGTGTTATGGGATCTTATCTGGTCTGCTGTTGTCCCTAACAAGATAAAACATTTTGTTTGGAAAGCTTGCCAGAATATCCTTCCAACTAAGGAGAATTTATGCAAGAAAAGAATTCCTATTTCTCATCTCTGTCCAATCTGACTTAAGGAGGTTGAAACTATTGAGCACATCTTCCTAATTTGCCTCTGGACTAAACCACTCTGGTTTGGGCTGCAATTTATAAAACCTCCCTCTAATATTGGCCTGTCAACCATTCAAAGGTGGATTGTGGATTCTCTGGACCCTTCTATGGCTACTATATCCCACCTATCATCTTGGTTGTTTTTCACCTTGTGGACTATTTGGAAGGCTAGGAACGACATGGTTTTCAATCACAGAGTCCCTAATCCTCTGGCTTCCCTCTGTAATGTCAAAACTCAATGCTATGAGTTCCTTTCCTCTTCGTTACCTAACCATAATTTGACTAACACCTCAATTGGTAACCCTAGCTCACATTTGCAGGCACCTCCAGTCTACTGGAGGCCACCTAGACCTAATGTTACAAAATTAAATTGTGATGCAGCCTTTGATTTGAGCTCAGGAAAGGGTTTCACAGGAATAATTTGCAGAAACGAAAGGGGAACTGTTCTTACAGCGAGTTCAAGGCCAATATTTGCTACTTCCTCTCTTGTTGCTGAAGCCATCAGTCTTCGTGACGTTGTTACTCTTGCTTGCAATTTAAATCTTCATCATGTCGTCTTCGAATGTGCTCATGCCATCGCTTCTCTTGCTCGTGACAACTTGCTCTCCGTATCATGGATTGTTCACCCTCCAGATCGCCTGCACAAAGCTATTGTGATTGATTGTGAAGCTATGTGGAGGTAATTCGTAGTGGATGAAGATGCTCTTGCGGCTAGGGTTTTTTAGCCTAATTTGGTATCTGTTGTTTCTGAAGCTTTGACCATTTTCGTTCCTCTTTAGTGTTGTTTGTTATATCACGTGTTCAATTACTTTTTCCGGGTTTATGACTAGATCCGAATTGTTTGTAATTCTAGCTGGGCCGGTAGTGGCAGTGTTATGGACCTCTATGTTTTGTAACCTTTGAGTTGTATGGTTTGGGCCTTGCCCATTTTATCAATGAAATCATGCAACTTTTGACCAAAAAAAAAAGAAGCAGAGGACAAGGAAGCAGAATCAGAAGAAAAAGAATATGGAAGAGAAAGATTAGAAGAAAAAGAATATGGAAGAGAAAGATTTGAACTTGCTGAATGAAGCATTATGGCTTCACAACAATCTGAGAAGGGAAATGGGTAATGGCTTCGCAACAATATGAGAAGAGAAAGATGTTTTTTTGTTTTTTTAATTAAAAATTAAATTAAAAATGACATGTTAGGAAAAAATAATTAAAAATGATATGGATTATGTCACGTAGGAACTGTAATGGACACATCAGACACTATTTAACGGTGTTAGCACGAAAACGTTAAATAGAACAACAGTGCAATGTTTTTTAAAGTTAAGGGACCTATTCGTTACCACGAAAACATAAGGGACCTAAGCGAAAATAGAAATTAAGTTAAGGGACCCTGAATGATATTTTGCCTTTTATTTACTACATTCCCCTCTAATTCACTAAATACCCTTTGACCTTGTAGCAAGACAAAAATACCTTTAATGAACAAAACCTTTTCATGTGCGTCCCTTTATTTTTCTGGCTTTCAATGAGTACGGTACTTTAGTACCAAACCAGGTACGGTACCTTGGTATCGTGCATTATAATTTTTTGCACACTCCAAATACGGTACCAAGGTATCGAAATTGTACCTATTATTTCTGAAACCACACATACACAATACCTTGGTACCGAACCAATTCGATACTAAGCTTCCGAACAGTGCTTAGTTGTGCTTTTTTTTTGCAGAAAACAGAGAAGGTGGTGGTAATGAATGAGAAGAAGAGAGAGGAGAAGGAGGTGGTTGTGATGGTGATGGTTAGAGGGAGTGGTGGTTGTGGTGAGAGGGAGTGGGAAGGTGAAAGAGAGGGAGGGGAAGTGTGGGAGACTGGGAGGGGGTAGGGGTAGTTTTGGGGTTTTTTTAAAAATTGGGGTGTTTGTGAGTAGGAGGAGGAGTGTAATAAAAAAAGGCCTAATCTTTTTTTGACAAAGCCCATTAAGGTAAGATTACTCCCCCTTTGTCTTGGACCTTTGCATTAACTTTTCAAAAATGAGAATGACTTCTTGTATCCCACTTGATTTCCTACCGCACCCCTCATTTTTTTACGTTCTGACAACATAATTGTTGGAAGCAAGTTTAGCTTCCAACAATCATGCATTGTTGGAATGTAAAAAAGGCATGGAGCGCCGTAGACAACAAGATGGATATTGGAAATCACTTCATTTGAGAATATTTAATGAGATAACACTTAATAATGACAATTATTAATATTCAACGATTACGAACAAAATTTTGTAAAGAGCACTGTTATTTAGTAAGAATAGTTTTTGTAAGAAATACACTGAAAGCTGAATTGTAGGCACCAACTAACACTACACACCAAATGTTTTGTTTTGTTATCCTTACTTTTCTTTTCTTACCATCTAACATTTCTTTTTTTGTAAAATTATTACAGTACTCTTACATTCGTTTTAAAAAAGAAAATAATCAGTGCGACACAATCCAAGATAAGACTTTTTTTACTGTTAAGATAATACTTATTATGTGACGAATGGAGTAAATTTTGAGCATGTTATTGAATGACACATTTGGTTCACCTCTATAACTTAGGTTTGTTGTTTTTATTGATTATAAACAAAATTGCTAAAATAAATCTCTCTAATAAATTTGTATTGAGCCCCCAAAAAAAAAAGCAAAAGAAGGAAAGTTATCATGATATACATTACACTGAAAATCTAGTAAAGCACTTCATTTACTTTTTAATGTTACAAATATTTGCATTACAAATTCACCTTATCTATACATTTGCAAAAACAAGCAACCCTTTTCAGGGCTTCTATCATACAACATTTAATAACTCAACTATCATATGTTCTTAAATTTCATATCCTTTCTTTAAAAAAAAAAACTAGAAATCATAAAAAAAAATATCAAAACTAAAAAATGACCAAGAAAAATTCACCTAGGACCTGAGAGTTCCATAGCTTGAATTAACAACGAAGAATCATCAGTGAGATCAGAATATCTATCTGATGAAGATAACTCATTTGGTTTGCATTTTGTGGTAGTTTCAGCACTTTGAGAAGCTTCCCATTTATCAGCTAATCCATCACCTTCAAGCATTCGAACAACTTCAGACATTTTTGGTCTTTGGCTTGGAAGATATTGTGTACATAAAAGTGCTACTTGAACCATTTCCTCAAGCTCAATTCTATCATAGTTGTTCTTTAGATCTTTGTCGACAAGTAACTCTAGCTTCTTCTCTTGATGAATTTTCTTCACCTGAATGGTAACAATATAAGTACTTGCACTTTTTACTCTTTGACAAGGTTTATTATTGCGTTTGTGGTCGCAGTTGTGTTGCAATCCTTAATATCGCAGAAAATTACGTATAAATGTAATTCAACCACTATTGCGGTTTCAGAAGTCTCAAAACTTTAAAGTTGTAGCCCAAAAAGTGTTCATAAACATTTTTTTAGAGTTAATAAGAGTATCAATTTAGTCCTGGAAATTTCAAAAAAAATCAATTTGGTCCTTAGCTTTCAAATATTCCTATTTAGTCCCTCACTTTTACAAGCGTTTATCAATATAGTCGCTCCATCAACAACTGTCATTTAACAGTGTTGACGAAGCTGACATAACAGTTAATGCTTGTGTGGCAAATTTGAGGGAACAAATTTAAAAAAAAGGTATCAATTAAGTCCCGCTAATTTCAATTTAACCCCCAACAATTACATGACACGTGGAAGGGCATGGATTTACTTTATTTTTCGGTGTTTAAATTTGGTACCTCAAATTTGTCACACAAGCATTTAACTGTCAGTTTGCCACATCAGCTCCGTCAACACCGTTAACTGATAGTGGTTGACAGATGGACTAAATTGATACAAGTTTGTAAAAATGGAGGACTAAATGGAAATATTTGAAATGCCACAGGCCAAATTGAACATTTTTAAAATTTCAGGGACTAAATAGCCTATTAACTCCATCTTTTTAAAACTTTACTTTAAACATAACAAAATGTGGAAGGATTTTAATTGATGAATGATAAATGAAAAGAAGCTTACCCAATCAAGCATAGCTCCTTTTTGATTGGATGCCTTTCCAAATTCTAGGGCTCTCAAACCTGTGATCAATTCAAGAAGCAAAATACCAAATCCAAAGACATCAGTCTTCTCTGAAGATTGTCCTGTGGAAAGATATTCCGGCGCGATATGCCCCACTGTGCCCCTCACCGCAGTCGTTACATGCGAATCTTGATGATCTAAAAGCTTTGCCAATCCAAAATCTCCAACTACTGCTTCACAATAGTCATCAAGCAATATATTTGCAGCTTTCACATCTCTATGGATTATTTTTGGATCACATTGCTCATGAAGGTATAGTAGTCCTCTTGCTGCCCCTAATGCAATTTGCTTCCTTGTTCCCCAATCCAACACTGGTTTAGCTGAAAATAACCAAAATTGGTATATATCAGCCACTCAAATTAACTATTCAAATTTTACAACAATAACAACACTTTTTCTCACTAGTTGGTATTGACTAGAGCAATAAAATTGGGTTGCCCGGCCCGGTCCAACCCAGCCCATGGGGCCAGAATGCAAAAGCTGATTGGGCTGAGCCTGCCCAATTATTTACTCGACTATGTTTTTTGTAGCCCGGTCCAATACATTCAACTAGGGAACTGGCTCGACCCGGGCCAATTTTTAAATAAAACATAAAAAAGCGACCTCAGTCTGGCGCATGGGCCAATTGGGCTTGGTCTCTATTTAGCCAACCCAGCCCATAACAATGGGCCATCGGGCCGACCCATTAACCTGGATCAAAATTGACACTAGTATTGACTAGATTGAAAAAACGATTGTCGAGAGTCTCACATCAAACGTGATATGGCTTTAAAAAGTGATTATAAGTAGGATTGAGTTAAGCCCAACCAAATTCTAAGATCAATATTATAATGTTCCATCATTAATCATTTCTAAAGTTATTAGTATGGAAACTCTACAAATGAGCTTACCCTTGAGACGAGAAGCGACGCTGCCATTCGACATGTAAGGGTAAACTAAAAGTCTTTCTGAAGGTGTCATACAAAATCCATAGAGTTTAAGAAGATTTCTGTGTACTGCCAAGCTGATCATTTCAACTTCAGTCTGAAATTGAATCTCTCCACCTTTGGCATTGCCATCATTAAGCCTCTTTACAGCAACAAAAGTACCATCTGGTAGAACTCCTTTGTATACATTTCCAAAACCACCTTTTCCAAGTATGTTTTTGTTGCTGAAGTTATGAGTAGCAATCTGAAGTTCTCTTAATTGGAATCTCTTCAAGTTTCCAAGGTACACTTCTTCATGATGCCGGTCTGCAAAGAATTCGAATTCGTACGGAAAATGAAGGAACTATCATAATTGGATCAAATATATGATATATCAGCAACATATGTTACATATGAAAAATCTTGGATTACGATCTATGAAGCACCGACACGGACACCAGACACGAACGGACACGCAGACACCAATTTTAATCTGAAAAAATAAATGTTATTGAGGGAAATGTACCTTTAACATCATAGAATGCTTGTTGATTATGCTTGTGCCTCCTCCATAGTACAAGTCCAAAACCAAGGAATAACAAGCAAAGAAATCCAAGACTTAAACCAAAGGCAAGGGCCATTTTGTGAGCTTTTGATTTGCCTAATGGTGTAGCATCTAGAAAAGCAAAGATATTTGCTATCAACATCAAAGTACAACATGTGGGAAAGTGATGTAAGATTGAAGAGAAAAATAATTCAACTTAGGAAAGATTCTTACTCTCAGAATTGTTTAAGTTCATAGACATAGGCATGAGTGTCATTCCAGGACATTTTGTTTCTTTTCCTAGAGTGCACACTAGAGGGTTTCCAACAATACTGAAATAACACATGGGAAAAATTTCAAAGTTAGTACTAAAGTTTCTGTATACTCCATGACATTGACACATACATGTATGTATGTGTTGTAAATAGAGTGTTTAGATTTAATAGTCAATTTAGTCCTCAAAATTTAGAAAAAACATTAGTCCCTAACATTAACAAAATTACTAACTAGTCCATGACATTTTTTTTTCAAATGTTATTCAATTTATTCAACTTAATATCAATTAAATCCCTGACTTTTACAATTTAGTATCAATTTGGTCTCTGGTATTTGGAAAAGTCGGAAACTTCATTGATATTAAGTTGTAAATGTCAGAGACCAAATAGACATCGAGAATTTGATGGACTACACTGAATAACATTTGGAAATGTTAGGGACTAATTGGTAATATTATTAATGACAAGGACTAATTTGAACTTTTTTAAAATTTGAGGGACCAAATTGACCATTAACTCATTTTATATATATATATATATATATATATATATATATATATATATAGAGAGAGAGAGAGAGAGAGAGAGAGAGAGAGAGAGAGATTAACCTGAATGATTTGGCTAAGATTTTAGGTACAGGGCCACTCAGATTGTTGAAGGACATGTCACTGAATTTATGATCACAAACAATTAATCTTTAGAAATTAGAAATACAGAAATTTACAAAATGAATTTACAAGGAAGATGTGAAACAAAAAGTGATGAACATTACAGAAAAGCAAGTTGTGTCATGTTAGCCAATGACTCTGGAAGTTCCCCAGAAAAACTGTTATTATTAAGCCTCCTGAAATCATATTAGTAATAGTAAATTTTTAGCTCTAGAAAATCATGTTACTGATAATAATATATCCATATGAAACATCCTTAAAGTTCAATCATAGTTCATAGATGCTTACAAGTACTGAAGATTTCTCAGATTACCAAGAGAGTGAGGAATTTCATCATTGAAAAAGTTATTAGAAAGATCAAGAGTTTCAAGCTTTGATAGTTTTCCTAACTCTGAAGGAATTCGTCCAGTTATATTGTTATTCTGTAACACCCTGAAAATTAGTCCATAACACACAACTTATCATCAATTGAAGTAACTATGAATCCCAGACACAGACACTCAGACACACAGACACAGACAAAGATATGCAAACACCGGTTTTAATTTGAAAAAATGTAAGTAATTGAAGTATCGGTGTTGGTGTCCAACACGACACGTGTCAGACACCGAACACGTCTTCAACCTGAAGTGTCAGTGCTATAGTTATATAAATAAAAAAACATACATAATCTTGAGAATTCTAAATTGCATAGTTCGTTCTAATTACTTACACAGTTTGAAGATTGGTTAAGTTTCCTATACTTGGAGATAGAGTACCAGATAAATTTTGACTTGGAATTCCACTGCAGAAAACAACACCAGATTCATCAAACAAATATAGCATTTTTGCAATCCGTAAGGCCTAACTCAACTGAAAAATGTCGAAATTGTTAGACTATATATCATCGGGTTCGAACCTCAGACCTCACAGTTGTGTGTGAGTTTCAGGTAGCACTAAATATAGCATTTTTGCAGCACAATTATTGCAGATTAAACATTTTAAGCTTTATGTTTCAACTTCAAATATAGGAAAGTGAAGAAAGAGAGAGAAACTCACAGGCTAATGACAAGATTCTGAGGTGAACAAGTAACCATATTCCAACTACATGGATCAACTGCATCACCATCCCAATTATCTAGAATACCATGAGGATCCACTAGAGAAGTTTTTATTCCCATTAAAGCTTGCACTACATTATAACAAACAGATAAAAAAGATCCACTTCAAAATTCACCTTATTATTGAAACTCATTTGAGAAAAACAACAAAATTTCCAAATTTATTACCTTCAAAGTTTATTCCCTTAGGAGAAAGCAAAGCATTAGAAGAGCTCCAAAACAAGAACAATGCAATAAAACAAAGAATAGCTTCTCCTCTTATCATCTTCATTCAATTGGAATTTCCACAGAATAGATATTGAAAAGGGAAAGAGTTCTCAAATGGGATGTTTTTCAAAGTAAGAAAGAAACTCTCTTGCTTAATTTTCTTGTTGCCAGAATCACATTTCACACAAAAATCTTGTGTCAGAAACACACAAATAAAACAAGACAGGTTCATGAATATGATATTTTAAAGAGAACTAGCATGCCTGCCACTGAGTCAGGTTTTGTAATAATCAAGATAATATGCAAAATAAGAATAAATTGCCTTAGAATGAAACCAAATGAATGTAAAATGCATAGGGAGTATATGGTAAGGAGAGAATGGGAATTTCACTTTATGTGCTAATCATGCACATGCCAAGAAAGCAGAAAGAACTTTTACCAATTATTTATTCAAAACCATAGTAAATAAAACCAAAAAAAATATTAAAAAAAATAATGGAACATGATGGATGACATGTCATCATAAATATTTTATTAATTAGTTTTTAGATACATAGTATAAAATAGTAAGAAACCAGAATGCTTTTATTCTTGTTTTGGTTCAATAAAGCCAAAAATAATTATATTTTGTTCCATAGCGAAGGGAAATTACTCAAAGAACCTTTAACTCATTAGTTGAGTAGCTTATTTATAAGATGGACATTGGATTGTGCTTGCTTGGGGCTTTGAAGAATCCAACATTCCCTGAGTTTGGCCATTCAGTAAAGTTCCAAACCATCAATTTTTTTAATGTAAAGTATTGAGATCATAGGAATCTCGAGGTTGTCGATGTTTTGGAGGGGATTAGATTGATGATGGATTTGGCTACCCACTACATTATGATGACTCGTGAAGATCTATGTTGGCTTTTTTTATTATAAAGTTAGTTATATATTATTGGGAAATTGCTAGTCGATGTTCTTATTATATTATTGAGTGAAGAAATAGAAGTGAAGTAGGATCGGATTAGTGGTGAAATATTTGATTAATTTAGATGAGGTTATAAATTTAAAATCTGTTGGGTCACCCGCTATCGGGCCACTTGAGTCACTCTCCAGTTATCTAGTCATGGGCGTGATGGGGTATGTTGAGAGTCTCACATCAAATGTAATAAGACATAAAAAAGAGTTTATAAGTTGGATATATCCCTCAATATACAAGTCCGATTTGTAAGGTCCCAAACCAAAATCTAAGATAGTACTACATGCATTGTGACGTCGGCACAAGCGACAACTCTAAACATGAGGTCATGAGTCATGTCGAGGTACATAGTGGCGTGTCATTATATCCTAAGCATCTACACTACATGACAAATAAGATCGTGAAGTCTTCAATTCAGAACCATGCGTTGGGGACTCGTTTTGTCCCCCTAAGAACCTTGGCGCAAGATGCACCGTTGGACATTTACAACACTCTATGGCCGACAAAGTCTAACTTGAGTGTCATAATGTCTTTGCAATTACACACACTCAACAGCTGGATATGTCATTTACCACACAGATCATAGAAGGCGCATACCCGAGTCCCATACTTAGACTAATGTAGTAGGTTCCTAATCTAACATTTCATTTATAGTTAAGTTCTTATGTTATGATTATGTGACTAAGCCGTTTTATTTCAAAGACTTGTCTTCAAATTAATTAAATCGAAATTTAATTTTTTTTATTATAATTATAATTATGCATCAAAACAATACATAAATATAAAATTGTATTAAAAATAAGTAATTGAACATATTAATAAAAAATTTATATTATTTTTTAATTAATTTTTTCACATTAGTTTCTATAACCATTATTATTACAACTAGCGGGGTCCGGGCCCGTCTTTCATGTGTTGGTGTGTCGGTCGGTGGTTATCATTATTAGAATTAGAAATGTGTTGGTGTATTAGTGGGCGGTTATTGTTATTAGAATTTTATACTTACAATAAGGGTATTTTAGTCAGAAGAATCTGACACCAAAATGACAGTTTTTTTTAAAATCTCATTTATTAATAGTTATAGATAACACTTGTTAGCATTTCTCTCCCTTTATTAATAGTTATAGATAACCCTAGTATTACTATGGTCTTTGTTTTGGCGTAGAATGTTGGTCATGGCATTGGTATGGGTGTGCTTTATAGATTCCATAAAACCACTATAAGCTAACCATCACAGTTGAGTCTCTTTTTGGTCCATTCCTCGGTTGACACTCTTTCCCCTAAAATTGTTCAAAGAGAGTAAAATTTTCAAAAGAAAAAGCTGCCATTCCTTTCATTCTCTCTCTTTATCACCTTTTTCTAAGTTCCAAACATTGTTTTTTCTTCTCATAATCATGTTTCTTTCTTTTTAGTGTGCCTCATAATCATATAGCTCACTTATTATGATATCAATAGTGTGTACACTATTCCAAGTCCCCCTCAAGCTCAAAAAAGAAGCATGCTCAATTATAGTGGGGCATTCCTTTGCTTTGATCCTTGCACCAAGAAAAACAAACCCTGCAAACAAAGTTATGGGTTACATAGTAATAGTAATATATTTAATATCATATCATATGTGATTATAATTACATGATATATAATTATTTATTACTTAAAAGGTAAAATTATTTGAAAATGAACTTGCTATTTATAGAAATCAAAATGCCTATATAATTTAGAATCGTCACATTTGGTTTTGAATTTTATATTATTTAAAATTGGTTTATTTTATGACAAATTATAAGAATGTGATTAACTTTTATTTTTCATGATTTTAATTTCTAAAAAAATGTTACAAACATTAGAGGTATTTTTATTTTTT